>JARGCV010000179.1:3917500-5131250 GCA_034064705.1 Bothrops alternatus
TCATAGAAATGTTTATAAGCAATTGCGCTGAGATGTAAATAGAGTAAACAACAAAAATGGAGTGTTTAGATAAACAGCATAAAGAGGTTACATTCAATTCAAAGTTTCCTTTTTTTGTTCCACACAGATTTATACTTGTCTTAATTTCATTTGATTTGCAGGACATTTTAAAAACAAATATTTTGCTTAAAATACTTGACAGCATTAAACAAAAGCAAAGCATACAAATCTAGCAATGCTTAAAGTTAATATTTTTTATTTTTTGAAACATATCTCGCCTATCTTCAACTCTGCAACAGATTTTCAAAATTCTGTTGAAATCTTTGACTGTGCTTACAGAACATGCTAACCCAGTCAGACATTAATCATAGCTCCATACCATTATTTAGCTTAATCTTAGTTACATACCACTGAATCTGGCAGAACACAATCCCAAGGACATCTTTGGAGACATGTAGAATTTGTTCCAAGTTCAATCAGTCCTGCCTTCCAGAAACCCTTATATCAGGAAAGTATGGACCTATCTTCATTTTGTGATGACATTTTCCCATCCACAATATATGTGTGTATCAAAACAAGGATGGTGGTCATGGCAATGTGACCATAACCCAACATTGATGTTGTTCACAGATACAAGAGGTGGAATCCTTATAGGAATACTGTAATTACCTTATTTCCTGTTCTGAACCCCTTCCTGATGTAGATATGGCTGCTTCTTCCTCTTTTGCAAGGGAAGCAGCAGTGAGTGTGGCTTAAGCAACACAACACATCAATATTTCAGAAGAGCTTCTTCTGGTTGCTATGGTTCTCCACTATGAGTTTCACAATGGTGTATTGGGTTTTCATAGCAGTTCTCAATTCTATCTCTTTTCTTTACATGTGTGAGGTATGGATTTAACTATTACCCACTTACTAGAATTTAGGATTCATACAACCCAGGTGACTGGGAACATAATTGCCTGAACATAGATTTAGATTAAATCCATTTTCCCCTCCTCTTGCTTAATACATTCACACAGCATGTCTCCATAACAGACTCAATGAATCCAGCCACTGAGTATGGATCATTTTTGTAGGTCCTAGGGAAATGCCTGGACAGAATCTTTCCCTGTTATTTGAGAATGGTTTGAACCTGCTGGGCTTAAGTGGACAGAGACCTTATGACTGTGAGCTCAGTTACCTGCTGTTTACATCTAAAACTGCCAAGAACGTATTGTGCGGGTGGGTTCTAGTAGTCAATCAATAAGAATAGAGCTGGAAGGAACCTTGGATGTCTTCTAGTCCAGCCCCCTGCTCAAGCATTGGTTATGCTCTTGGATGATCTCTTGACCTCTTAATGGCATTTGATACCATTGACCATGGTATGTTCTGGCTATGGGGATTGGAGATGGATGGCTCTATATCATGCTGGTTCTCCTTCTTTCTCCTCAGTTCAGTTCCAATCAGTGATAATTGGAGGAGAACAATCACATTCTCAGCCCCTATTTTGTGGGATCCTGCAGAGTTTGGGGCTCTTTCCTGTCCTATTCAACATTTACATGAGGCCACTGTATGTTATGAAGTGAGAGGCCATTGGTATGCTGATGATATCCAACTATCCCTTGCTACCCTTGCCCACAGAATAAGTGATGCTGTTGATATCACATCCTAGAGATCCTGGGGGCCTGCAAGGGGATCAAAAGACTTCAGCTGAACCCTGATAAACTAAATGGCTCTGGATTTTGTGGCCCTTCAGTTCATGGATTATGCCATCTTTGGTACTGGATGGAGTTGCATTATCCCAAACAAACCCAATGTGTGATCTGGGATTCTCTAAACTGGAGAGTCTTTCTCAAAGAGCAGGTGGCAACCATGGTTAAGAAGGCTTTCATGCTGCATTGTTTTGTGTGCCGGTTTCACCTGTTCCTGTACTGGGAGGCTCTGCTCACAGTCACTCATGGCCTGATCACTTCCTGTAAAGTAGTATATCTACTGTAATGTGGTCTATAACGAGCTGTCCTTGAAGAATATCAGAAAGCATCAGCATCAAAATGCAGTAGGACAGTTATGCATGCCCCTAGAATGGCTCATGTTATACTTCTGCTCTGTAGGCTGCACTGTTTACTAGTTTCCTTATAGGTCCAGTTCAAAATGCCATTTTTTTTTACCTTTACCTTTAAAGCCCTCCAGGCATGGGGCACACTTTTTTGAGAGACCACCTCCACTCATTATATCTGCCCATCTCCTAGCTTAAGGTGTGTGCTTTGAGTCCTGTCTACAAAAAAAGTTCATCTAGTGGGAAACAGAAGATGAGTCTTTTCTGCCTGCACTGTGCAACATCTTCCTGATGTGAGATTGGTCCTATCCTTGATATCCTTCTGGAAATCTTTCAAAATATGGCTGTGTCAGCAGTATTGGGGATCTCAAGGAAAACATAATCTAATCAAGATGGCTGCATTGTTTTTAGCACCTATTTTTTTCTACTATTTTGCTGTTAATAATATTGCTGCTGTCTTTTGTTTTAATATTTTGATTTTACTATTGTTTTTATTGTGTACCACCTAGAGATGCTTTTTTGTGAGATGCATGGCTACATAAATATGATAAATGAGTATGTTACATGTTCAGCAGTAAGTAGTGTATTAGAATCAGATTTCTCTCTTCATAACCAATAATAAATTGCACAAAAATGGAACACTAAAATTTTCAAAAACTATACCCAGGTCCATTAATTTATACACTTCAAAGAATTCTAAACTATACACCTTACTTTTAAGCTATTAGTGCTAAACGCATGCACATACAAAAGATTGGACAGAGTGGTTGGTTTTTCCATCATGTGACAATTTAATATGTCTTTAGAAGATACAGCAGCTCAATGAAGCCATTACAAAAAAAAGGAGAAACACTGTTTTTATAAGTGCAATAAAAGCACAATGATCTAGGTCATAAACTAATCATCGAGTAGTTGCTTGTGTTACCCAAGTGTATCATTATACAAGCCTACTTATTCACAGAAAGGAAAGGAATTCTTACAGTTTAGCAACCCTTCTTATTGGCTAAAAAAATTAAATATTTCATTAGAGAAGCTGCCTCAAATCGCTTAAAATTTCCTTTGAGCATAAATCAAATGAAGTTAATTTAAACAAACAATTTTCAAACTACCCTGGAGTATATTTCTTATATGTCATTCTATTAAGCAGCTGACACTCAAAGTTAATGTTGTGAATTCCTTGACTTCCATTACAATTATATGTAACATTTTGCTGCCTATAATTCTTCCACGCTTAAAACAGAATGATCTCTTAGCCTATTTCCTTGAGTTATTATTTGAGTAATACAAGTTTCCCAACTTATGTATTCCTTTGATTGTTGCAAATAACCCCATTCGATTCTTTGCTAGCCACTGATAATTTAGAGTAGACATGTCAAACTCACGATATCACGTGACGTCGTGCAACATATGGGGATCATTTTGCCATTGCAGGCAATGGAATGGGCGCGGCTTCCACGGGCCGGCAGTTTGACACCCCTGATTTAAAGGGTTTATTCATAGTTTATTTACATTTATAGTTTAACTGTTTTGAGAGGTAACATAAGCAGAAAAAATAATCTTTTGGATTACATTATCTGAAGCACTCTAACAATCATTCATTTTTTTAGGGCAACAATATGAAATGTTATGCTTAAAACCTTATCCATCATGCTCAGTAATATTTTTTCTTTTAGCTCTTAAAAAATAAATCCAAGCCAGAAACAAGTTATAACCTCCTTATTATACCTATGGGATTATTTATCTGAAAATGGCATTAGTCTCCTTCTATACGTGGGAAAAAACAACCATTTTAGAATGACGGAATGTAGGGATTCTGATGTAAGACCTTTAATGGATCCTTCAATTTAATTTGGTCACAATGAGATAAAGATGAAAAGAGTAAATTGGCCTCAGCAGATGTTAACAGGATTGGAGCCCAAATGACTCCAATATATGTGATGTTCTCCACTGAGTTCAAAATCTGAGTCACCTTAATTAGAACTATTGCCAACTATTACCCTAAAAGTGGGTAATATTACTTGATGTTTGTGATTTGTATGTTTTGTCACCACCTATTTACTGATTTAAACTGTTAAAGTAATGTAGGCAAGTATTGATGCTGCAAAATTTTTATTTAATTCCCCTAGAATATGATTTTTCAAATGTAAATTTGAACTTCATACTTAATAAACAATTGAGTTTTTCAAAGAACAGAAAGAAATATAATTTTTCATAACATTATGGATGCTCAAATTCAAGCATCTGGAAAAGCTAAATGTTATGGTCTTATATTTAATCATTCCTACTATCATAATTTACGCCTTATTTTATAGTTAGGGGGATTATATAGATTTATTCCTTATTACCAATTTGTAATTTATTATTCCACAAATATAAATATGGGCTCAACTGTGACAGTGAAATATCACAGCGGATAAATGTCCAAATGAAACCATGACAAGAGATATGGTATACACAAATGCTGATGAGCATTTTAAAGCTATCTTAAAATTTACTTTAAGGCTACTTTAAATTTTTTGAAGAACATAAGACATACATCATATTGTTTCCTTCATTTTCATTTAATTCACAGGTAATGTCAACAATATATCTTGCATTTCTAATTAGATGTAGTAAAAAGTGAATGAAACCTTTGTTAGCTTTATGTACAGCCATTTTGCTTCAGTGATAGTCCCATTGAAGTGATGACTGGGCATGCACATAAACACAACCACTAGTGACATTTTTGAAAGTATGTGTGTGATTTTTACAAAATATGGGACTGTTTTAATGGTGTACCTCAATCCTAATCCAGGTTATGAATCATCTATTTTAAATGCTTTGCAAAATCTGCTACTTGATTACGTGTTTGGCCCAGCCTCAGGTTTCAGTCTTTTGTTAAAAAAAGACTTTGGATATGTGGGGCCTTTAGTTGCTTAGAATGTGTTAATGCACATTATTTAGCTTAAACTAAGCGATACTGTCAATTCTGATTATAATAATTTATATTTTTATTTATTTAGAAATTTCAAACACTCATTTAATGTTTTATTATAAACTCATGTGTAACATAATTCTAAATGTTTCGTAAATATATTTGTGTTTAGGACTTCAGTCATCTATGAATACTGTTTCAATGGCAACTGGCTTAACAGTGGGTATGCCAACAAGATATCAAATTCAAATAAAAGTATAGAGGATAAAAACAAAAATATGTAAGTCACATTTCACTATTTTCCAAGAACAATTCTTTAGGCCAAGAAGGAATGTAAGGCACACAAATTAATTCTGGCTACAAATCAAAGCACCGGGGAAGAGGGATGCAGTAAGATTAAAAAAAGCAGAATTTAATTATTTTCTTTTTGCTAGACTAACTGGAATACATACTTCAAGAAAACAAAATGAGGGAATAAAAAAAGAAAAAAAGCTGAACAATTATAGAAGTGAAAGATTTGTGAAAGCTTTTAGCTCTCTGAAATTAGTTTTTAAAATGAACAAAGTAGCCTATTAGCACTGTCCCCAAAACAAAATGCTTCCCATTGCCTACTTCTATTCTCTAAATTCCTGACTTTACTGCATCTAAGGCTCCACATAAAAGAAGCCAAATGTATTCATTCACTCACCCTCTGTGTCTATAAGTTACTCAGAAATAATTAAACAGAAAGGCAAAACCTTAATTTTTCTTATTTTTCTCCCCAATGAAATAAAAAGCCAGCCACCTCATTATATATGTTCTGATATATAATTAGAAAATACACCATTGACTATGAATCTCTTTCATGGATATCCGACTCAATGACTCATTTTGCTTGGCGTGGGGAAACCTAGAAAGGAAGATGTGAAGCAGACTCTCTTCCTAGATACCTTGACACCTGTACCCAAGGCTCTCTGAAGGAATGTATTAAGCATGTATATCCATTTCCTTAAGATATTTAATTACTAGGAACCACTTTCCTTGGGGTGGGGGGGGGAATGTTCTATGCAAAAATGTACTTAAATGTAACTTTAAATCAAAGAAAGTACAAAATGTTTTTTTCCATTTTTTTCTGAATTTAAGCACCTACACCAGCCTTGTCTTCTGTTGGTAGCCATCGCTCAGCTAGCACAGGTGATGTTCAGGGTTGATGAAGCTCAATTAAAAAAAAAAAAAAAGCTTAGGCTTTTCTTCTCTTAATTTAAAATGTAATGTATTATAAACTCTCACCTAAAAATAAATTAAGAACATATAACTTAAAACTCTGTTCAACTCTACCAATTTGTTTACAAATCTCGTTCTCTTAGTTCTTAGGACTACCTCCCTGAAAAGGTACATTGATATATCTTCTTATAAAAACTCCCATAATACAGCCAATCCAAGATGGTACCCTACAGATGTGTTACAAATTGAATTTTCATAATCAGGGATTAGTGGGGGGTAGAAATTGGGAACAAGAAGAGTCAAATAGATCACAGCAACTTCATAATGCAAGCTCTACCTTTTTTGTACACAGGTAGTCAGTCCTTGACCCACAATTGGGAGTCAGAATAGAAACAACCAGCAGACTGTTACAACCATATGGAATCACTGTAGCACACCAATCAAAGCCCTCCAAAACATCTTAATAGTGTTAAACTGTGTTTCTCCAGTAGCCCAAGAAGAAAAGGAAACCAGGAATCATCTATAACAGTGATGGCGAACCTTTTAGAGACCAAGTGCCCAAACTGCAACCCAAACCCCACTTATTTATCATCGGGTGCCGGGTAGGCGTGGCCCACTGGGTGGGCATGGCTGCAGTGATCATGGCAGATTGGGTGGGCTTGGCTAGGGTGGGCATGGTCACCTTGATGTTGCTTGTGGGGAGGGATGCCTGTGGGGGTCTGGCAGAGTTGAAGAAGATCCAGGGGGTCTCTGGCGGGTGGGACAGTGGACAGGAGGCTCATCCTGCGGGGTGAGCGAGACCAGGCAGAGGGCAGGGCAGGGGTTTTGGCGCGATGTGGCTGTTTGCTACCAGCCGCGACCATTTGCCGCCTCACGCATTGCACTCAATGCCGCTGCCATGAGGCCGAGGAATTAGCCGGGCAGAGGTAAGGAACCAGTATACCAGTTTCTTACCGCTGCCCGGCTTATTCCGTGCCTTCATGGCCGCGGCATTGGGCAGAAGGTGGCAAACAGCCAGTTTCGATGTGGCGCAGCTGTTTGCCACCTCGTGTATTGTGCCCAATGCCACTGCAATGCGGCTCAGCTGAAAGCAGCCATGGAATAAGTGGGGCACATTCCCCCACACCTGCCCATTTAGCTACAGCTTTGGTGGCTCTGTAGGCAGAGCTGCGAAGTTCTGACAAAGTAGCAAGTGGATTGCCGGAGGCTTAGGGAGGGAGGGCACTGAAGTGGGCGGTCAGGCCATTAGCGGTTGAGCGGAAAGCTGCCTCAGAACAAGTGGGAGAGGTAAGGAAAGAAATCCTTGCTCCCCCCATAAACTGCCTTTCTTTCCTTACCTGACTCCCAGTCCCATGTAATTTCTCCTTCGTGATCTGCCGCTGCCAATTGCAAGGACAAAGGAAGTTTTTTTGGGGGGAGAGAAAGGTCAATCAATCAAGTCCAACTTCTCGTGAAAGATCACAAAGTTGGAATTGATTGACCTTTCCCCCCCAAAAAATTCCTTTGTTTCCTTACACGCTTCAGCACCGTCCCTCCCCAAGCTTCCAGTGCTCCACCTGCTGCTTTGGTTGGCCTGCCAGCCCCCACCTCAATGCCATGCCCACTGCCACCTAGCACAGCCACCTCGGGGCTGCAGGGGCTGGCCTGGCATGAGAAGGGCACGCGCCCCACCCTCCTGCCACCATGCAGGGTAAGGTTGCCGCACCTGCCCCCGACCAGATGCCCTCGCCTCACCTAAGCATTTTTTTTATTAACCTGCCTTTCAGCCGCATTCTGTTTCCCCGTTCGTTTCTCAACCTTCGCTGCAAGATCTCGTGAGAAGTTAAAACGTCTGATGAAATTTTTTTTACCGATAGTCCCACAAACCCATGGTAAAAGCTGAGAAGCGAACGGAGAAATGGAATGCAGCTGAAAGGCAGGTTAGTAAAAAAAAACGCTGGGGAAGGTAAGGGCATCTGGGCAGGGGTGGGCCTGGCAACCTTACCCTGCACAGCTTCAGCAGGTGTTTGGCAGGGGGAGGGAAGCAACTGGTCTACCACCATGCTAGTGCCGCTGCGTTGCTTCTCTATCCCATGCACAGACTCCGCCCCACCCCTCGCATGGAGCACCCTGCTTCCACCATTCCCCCCACCCCCACATGGCACCTTCTTTCCAGCTCCGATGTGTCACCTCCTCTGCCGCTGTGTGGGACTAAAAATAAAGTTCAATCAATCAATTCCAACTTTGTGAGATTTTTTTTTCCCTGCGAGAAGTTGAAATTGATTGATTGAACTTTTTTTTTTGCACACGGCAGCGGAGACCTAAAGCGAAAAGGTTTTATAAAATCCAGGTTAAAAAGCCACTTGCCCAGGAAGATTTTGATGCAGGTTGCTCATGGATGGGACTTAAGACCTTGGACTGAAGTGACGGCGTGCATGCCCACAGAGAGGACACGCATACCATAGGTTCGCCACCCCTACAGATCTATAACATATAGTATAAGCACTATAAGACAGAAAGGCAGAAGACTTGTAAAGTGAATCTATGAACACCAAGTAGCAGGTAAAAAAAAAAAAACACCGGATGAAAACTCCTTGATTTCACAATGTGTAGACAGACTTAACCAAAGTTTCAGCTGGGAAACTGAACATCCCAAACCTAGCTAAATACAAAAAATGTTAGAGAACCTCTGAAAGCTAGGCCCTCAGACAAATCAATCCTCAATAGGCTCATAGAGATAAGCCACATTTACACATGATTCAAAAGAGACAATAAAGAAGCTAAAAAGGAAAAATCGGAATACCTCCTTGCCAGCAATCCATGGCTAGATAAGCCAGAATTAACATCAGAAGCAACAGCAGACAAATAATCAAGCAATAAACCCTAATCAAGGAACTACTAGCTCAGACAAATCATCAAGCACTGAACAACAGCCTATTCAAGGAAGAAAACAACAACTCTACCAGTACCAACAGGACACTTTACTATATATAAACATACAGCAAAACCCACTCGCTTCTAGCATTGAAGATGTTAGCCAGTCAGGTACTGAAATGGCTGTAAGAAAACAACAAGCTGAGAAAGTACCAAGGACTTCACTGTGAGACATCACATGACCACATCGCTTAGTAACCACAATCATCACACTTTCTGTTGCTCTTGTAAACTGAGAATCATAGGTCGTTAAATGAATACTCACCTCAATTGAGGCCATTCTGGGCTTGGTTGCTTCCATTCCTGAGCCTCAGTAAGGTAAGGATTTGCCTTGCTGGTTGGCAAAGTAACGTGGCTCTGGGAAAGCTTTCCAGGCCTTAGGAATCTGCAGCTGCCCCACCCCACCCCAGCTATAGTCACCCTTGCCACCCTGCAAGTCCCTTGAGTCCTTGCCATCCTGCACTCTTTGCCAGGATGACTTTTGCTGTCTCCTTGCTCTGGCTACTGACAAGACATGTCTGGCCTAACTGCTGGGTCAGGTTGGAGCTGGGCTTTGCCCTGAGGGGGTGGAGGAAAGCCAAAAGCAATCTAGAATTGCAGTGCACTGGGATCCCCTTTACTTTTGCTGCTTTTTTTCCTTTTTCTTTTTTGGAATACAAAGCCCTGTCCTGGCCAAGTGTTTTTTGCAAAAGGACTGCTTCTTCCCCCCTTTTTTGCAGCATGAAACCCCAGCCATATGCTGGACATGTCTCATCTGCAATGGGACCAAGAAGGTGATGGTCAGTTGGGGCCACTTAAGATTGCAGGATTTATTTATTTATGGCAACCAGAAACTGGTGTAACTGTTGTTGTAAATTGATGTGGTCATGTGACTGCCTGTTATGACTTTGTTTTTATCGATGGAGTTGATGGTCCTAATTACTGTGTTACATGAAGACACCTGTATCCTCATTCTTTTTCCAACAAGGATAAAACTAAATCTATATGCTGCCCAGAGTTGCTTTTCAGAATGAGTTGGGGATCATATAAATTGAATAAATAAATAAAACTTTGAGCAAAGCTTTTTGTCGGGTATCCTGTTGTATGTTCCATCACTTATGCTAGGATCAGATATCTCAAATGGCAGTTTAAATATTTTTCTGTTTACTTCATACATATGTGGCTAACTTTGCTTCAAAATATCACACTAATAATTGTAATAAATGAATCATTTATTACAATTATTTAGAAGAACTTGATTTTGACCAGGGAGGACATAGTTTGATCTGATAATTTTCTTCCTCCACTTATGTCGGCATTCTATTAAAAAATCACATTATTATGAACATTTAACATGTTTAAATACAACGTTTGTGAATGGAATTAGCAAAAAATTCAGTTAATAGTAAATTTACCTGCCAGAAGTCTGTGACAGTAGAAGGCAATGCACCCTGAGCAGCTATATATGCAGGGTTTCTAGGATCATGGTCCATCTGTGAAAAAAGGAGAAAGGGGGAGAACCTAATTAAAAATGTTCAACAGAAAATGAAATTCTGACATTCTGGATTATATTTTTGGATTAAGTTAATTAGGAAAAGTACTTATGCTATTGCTTGAAGAAAGTAGGAACATTGTATTTCTTTCTTTTTAAGGATCACTTTTCCTGAATAAATTAGTGATATTAGTCTAACATTAAGATACACAACAATTAACAATCTAAGTTCTAAATTTGCAGTATGAGATCATTTAAGGAATATTTGCTGGCAAAATGTATTTATTCAAGGGTTTGTTAGTGTCAGAGCATTTTTAAGTACTGAGCATTTGGAATGCAGGGCACATTTAAGTATTTCTTTTATTTCCATCATAGTACTCAAGGACATAAGCACATAAAAACAACGCAGAATTGAAGGAACAAAACCCCTCAATCCCTAGCTTTTCTGCTTAGTTCATCTGATTAAAATATAGGCTTCTAGCCTTCAATAGTGGAAATTCCGTTTTAAAGAGATTAATTATTACATCTGCTTCTGGCTGAGCAGAAAAAAAAAAGATTTTTTTCCAAACAAAGCCATGAAGAGTAAAATAGGATTTTACATGGTTACAATGAATGTTTTCAACCTGATAGGTGTGTTTTCAGGTCCTAAATCTCTGGCCCTATTATCCTAATAAGGACAAGATCAGTGGATGGAAGTTAAACTACAACAAAAACAACAAAAAACCACTGATAAAAAAAACACTCTTAAAAAAAGAATTAACTATACATACATGCAGGAGTAATGCTAATATTCTGTTTGTAGTTACAAGAACACTAGATCTATCTCACTGAGCAACTGCACTTATTACATCCTCAAAATACAACAAAATTTAATACTAAAAATAGATGAAAGCATTTAATAAACCAATGGGACATTTGCAAAATACAAATTAAAGTAAGCCAAGTAAGTAATTTTAAGACCCAAGTTCCACATTACATGCAAGATCTCTTTTGGAATTTCTAATAACAAAACAAGAAAAACATTTAAAATGCTGTTCTGAAAAATTGCTGGTATTCTTAGCAGCAGTTGTACTAAGAGAAAAGCAAACAAAATTGAATCCTTTTCCTTGAACCTTTTTCTCTCTAATTGAAATTTAACAGCAAAATTAAACAAAATGAAATTCTAAGACATTCTATATGGGTCAATTATTACTGTTTTTAAATCTGTGTACTCAGTTACAGATTCCTAATTTAGGAAATATTTTCCAAAATTACTTGTAAGGACTGTTGACTTTGTAAAGAACTGAGTCATGCTATTTATTTACATATATTATGTGTAATACTTGCCGTAGACTAATATTGTGTTGCCTAACTGCATTATTGTGCTGCTAACCTCCAATAAAAACATAAGCCCTTAATATGAATGGAAGTATTGAACATGTTGAAGAGATTTTAACCCTTATCCTCTCCTTCTGACAACCTCTCCCCACCACAGTGCAGAAGTTATTCAAAATGGAAAATGCTAGTATTTGAGTTTGAACTCTCCTCTCATGATTAAAATAATATATAATTCTATTGTTGCTTATTTTAACATTCCTAGAAAAAAAATTGGGAACCGAATAATTCTAAAATTTTACTTAAGATACTTATAGTCTACAGGTAGTCCTTGACTTATGACCACAATTAAGCCCAAAATGTATGTTGCTAAGTGAGAAATTTGTTTTGCCTCTTTTATGACTTTTCTTGACACATTTATTAAGTGAATCACTGTAGTTGTTAAATTAAGTAACACCATTCTTAAGCGAATCTGGCTTTCCCATTGACTTTGCTTGTCAGAAGGTTGCAAAAGGAGATCACATGACCCCAGGAGATTGTAACTGGCACAATCGGACCAGGTTACTTACGGGACCGTCTGCTGCCTCATGAAACCCAGCGACCGGTTAGGGCCCACAGAGTCGGCCTTCTCCAGGTCCCGTCAGCCAGACAGTGTCGCCTGGCGGGGCCTAGGGGAAGAGCCTTCTCTGTTGCAGCCCCGGCCCTCTGGAATCAACTCCCCCCGGAGATCCGTGTCGCCCCCACCCTCTCCGCCTTTCGTAAACTGCTCAAGACACATCTTTGCCGACAGGCCTGGGGCAGTTAACATCTTGCCCCTAGCCAGTGTATGTTTTTTTGTGCATGTTTGTTGGATGATTGGTTTTTTAATTCAGGGGTTCTTTTTTATATGTATTTTAATGTTGATTTTTATTATGCTGTGAGCCGCCCTGAGTTCCCGGAATAGGGCGGCATAGAAATCCAATAAAATAATAAATAAATAAATAAATATGAACCGGTTGTTAAGCATCCAAATACAAATCACATGACGATGGGGATGCTGCAATGGTCATAAGTGTGAAAAATGGTCATCAGTCACTTTTTTCAGTGCTGCTGTAACTTTGAATGGTCACTAAATGAATTTTTGTAAGTTGAGGATTACCTGTATTAATTTTTTCAGGTGCCATAACTTTTACATGTACAACAGTAGCAAAAAGTGATGTTGGCACATTTAGCCAAATGATGTTTGGCAAATTGAGCAAAATTGTTTAACCTTGACTGGTTTTAGACTAATTACTCTTAAAATCCATACTCTTATTTTGATACTGGCTGCTGTAAACCATGCTGGTCCCTTAAAAAAAATCAGTATATGCATTTCTAGATTAATAACCAGATGCGTTAATTCTATTTATTGTAAGACTACATTAACAGAATTTTACAAGACTGAGGGTACAAATTTTCCCACCAATTTTTAACTGTCCGATCAATTAGGACAGATCCTACCTAAGTTTCTTTCTCTGACTATTAAGCAACTGCAGGCTCTTGTTTCTGATCATTATCTAGGCAGCATGTTTCCCCCCTCCTCCTCCCTCACGGTTATTTCCATATACCATTACACCTAGTATTTATACTTGCAACAGAATAATAGAAAACCAGACTATTGGAGAAGGCTAAGAAAAAAATCTGTTAATGAGGATCGTAATTAAGAGCTATCAGGGCAAAGAGGAGACATTAATCATATAAACTGGGAAGATTTCAAAGCATTTATGATAAGGATCTGCAACCAATAGGAAGAAAGCTAAAACAAAATAAAACAATGAGCAGATTTTATGAAAATAGATTGATACATTTTAATCTGCCTATGAGCTGCCTCTTAGTGTTGATCCAAGAATTTGAAAATTATATATGGTGTCCTATTTTCTGTGCTGATTGTTCCATATTGACACGAAGAATATATGACCCATTCTGAACTAAATACCTAGTAAAGTCAACTAATTATCCCTACAATGGCCAATCAGAAGGCTTGAAGAATAGAACATGAGCCTATTAGCATTTCTGCTCATATTTTCAGCAACTAGTACTGAGAAGAATAGATAGTTTTATCCTCAATTATCCTTATCATTCAACTACAGAAAGCAGGAGCTAAACGCAGGTAGAGGTAGTCATCGACTTATGGCCACAATTGAATCCAAAATTTCTGTTGCTAAATGAGACATCTGTTAAGTGAATTTTGCCCCATTTTATGACCTTTCTTGCCACAGTTGTTAAGTGAATCACTGCAATTGTTAAGTTAGTTACACAATTGTTAAGTGAATCTGGATTCCCCATTGACTTTGCTTGTCAGAAGTTTGCAAAAGATGATCACATGACCCCATGATGTTGCAACTGTCATAAAGGTGAACCAGTTGCCAAACATCTAAATTTTAATCATGTGACCCTGGGGATGCTGCCACAGTTGTGTGAAAAATGGTTATAAGTTACTTATTTCAATACCACTGTAACTTTGAATAGTCACTAAATGAACTGATGTAAATCAAGGACTACCTGTGTAGACTTTATCTTCCCATTTAGTGTAATTTCTTCCTTCACAGGATAGATGTGAATGAAACTGTCATATATATTTTATTATAAACATCTGAATATAGTGTGCAAGTGCAATGCTCAAAATAGGTAAAATAATGCAAAATAACAGAATTATTTAATTAATCATGAAGGCAACCTATATATATAATCCTTGGATAAACAGGTAAGATAAAAAAGTTATACACAAGTAGATAAATCCAAAGCAACTTATAATCAGTTGTAGCATTCACATGTATAAATTATTCTAGATTGGATAAGGGAAAAAATTAGAGAAGGGAAGGAGCAATATTGATGGCTATAATGATAAAGATCAAAATATGGGATGCTCAGGCAATATAAAATAAAGTTGGTTGAATTCAAAATAGTTGCAGTAGAAAAATACTGTATTTTCTTTTCTCACAAAATTTTCTTTATTGTGGTACAGAAAGTGACAATGTGAGCTAGTCTGTTTATTTTTTTACATGGTATTATCAAGGATAATACTTGAAGCAAAACATAATTAAGTTTTTAAAATAAGGGATTTCTGAGATAGCTATTTCGAGTTATTTAACTCTCTTCAGTCAGAACTCACCCTTCCGGGATTCGAACCTGGGCAGTCTGCACACTAGGCAGATGCTTAAACCTCTAAGCCACAGGCTCTCTCCCGCTTTGTCAGTAATAAGGGAGGGAAGATGTGTATATAGTGTTTCTTTTTTAGATAGCACCCTATAAACCCAAATATGGGAGGAAGAAATCATTCTTTCCTTTTGCCTGTTTCAGCTCAACCCAGAGCCATCTGCAAGCACAAATATATATATGTTTTTAAAATTGTTGACAAAGAAATAAGGGATTTCTGAGATAGCTATTTCGAGTTATTTAACTCTCTTCAGTCAGAACTCACCCTTCCGGGATTCGAACCTGGGCAGTATATATATATATATATATGCAGGTCTTGGTGTATTCGGGTCTTTTCCCATGTAAGATTGAGAATATCTTGGCAACGTTTTGACAAGATCCCACTCGTCATGTTCAGGCTGGGATCTTCGGCTTCGTGCTTGTGTGAGCAAAGTGTGATCGGAGCTGCCGTCTCTCTCTCTATATTGGTGGGGTGTGTGGAGTGCTGGCTTAGTTGCTGTAGGTGGATTGGTTGGCTGTGTTGGAGTTATTGTTTGTGGATTGTTTGGCTGTTTCATAACATCCTGAGTAGTTGAGGTGCTGGCTGTGTTCCCATTAGTCTTTTGTGTTGTGACGACCTGGGTAATGGGTTGTGTGATGACATCCTGAGATCTAGTGTAGTGATATCCTAAGTTCTGAGTTGCACCATCCTGGGTGGTTGGCTGTGTTGTAACATCCTGAGCTTTAGCATTGTAGCCTCCTGAGTTCT
This sequence comes from Bothrops alternatus, assembly GCA_034064705.1. Lineage (NCBI taxonomy): Eukaryota > Metazoa > Chordata > Lepidosauria > Squamata > Viperidae > Bothrops > Bothrops alternatus. Next base: position 3,933,273 of record JARGCV010000179.1, read on the forward strand.
GTGATGTGATGTCCAGGGCTGAAGGCTGTGAAGTAACATACTGGGCTTTGGTTTGGCTCCAAGTTTGCGGTCTAGCTCTGTGTTCATGGCGTGTGTCCGTTTGCTTTGTGTGGGGTTTGGAGGGAGGTGAAGCAGCTGGTGACGTTGTCGTGGTTTGGCTTCTGGATGGTGGTTGCATTTCACCTGAGGGATGGGTTTGGGCTTGGGTTTGGGTCTGGTGAGGGTGAATGGTGGTGGCATACTGTGTTGTTCTGGGTCCGGTGTCAGTTTTCATGGCTAGGACTCGTTTGTTGATTAGGGCTAGTTTCCAGATGTCTGGTAGGTGGGAGGTATCGTCACGTTTATTCATGTTGTTTATTCATATACAATTGAATATCAATATCTTTGTTACATTTTTCTAATGTTATATATAATATCAGTACTGTCAATTTAGAATATCTTTTCTAACCAAAACATATCTCAATTGCATTTGCACTTAATACCCATTTGTTCAATCAATATCCTATTTTTCCTGCTTTTTAAAAATTTTGATTTCCCATCACTGTTCAAAGTGTCTCTATTACTTATAATTTTCTCATAATAAATTATATTTGGGCAATCAAAGGCTTCCCTTGTTCAAACCCTCTTAGCATTTCATATTTCCCTTCTCATGCCAAAATATAAAATTCTAGTTATAAATCCTATCTTTCTAATTAATAATAATAATATAGTCCAACCCCCTGCTCAGGCAGGAAACCCTATATCATTTCAGACAAATGGTTATCCAATCTCTTCTTTAAAACTTCCAGTGTTGGAGTATTCACAGCTTCTGGAGGCAGATTGTTCCACTGATTAATTGTTCTGTCAGGAAATTTCTCCTTAGTTCTATGTTGCTTCTCTCCTTGGTTAGTTTCCATCCGTTGCTTCTTGTCCTGCCTTCAGGTGCTTTGGAGAATATCTTGACTCCCTCTTCTTTGTGGCAGCCCCTGAGATATTGGAACACTGCTATCATGTCCCCCCCTCGTCCTTCTCTTCATTAAACTAGACATACCCAATTCTAGCAACCGTTCCTTGTATGTTTTAGCCTCCAGTCCCCTAATCATCTTTGTTGCTCTTCTCCATATGCTTTCTAGAATCTCAACATCTTTTTTACATCGTGATGACCAAAACTGGATGCAGTATTCCAAGTGTGGCCTTATCAAGGCATTGTAAAATGGTATTAAACTTCACATGATCTTGATTCTATCCCTCTGTTAATGCAGCCTAAAACTGTGTTGGCTTTTTTGGCAGCTGCAGCACACTGCTGGGTCATGTTTAAGTGATTGTCCACTAGGACTCTGAGGTCCCTCTTACAGTTACTACTACTGTACCTCCTATACCAGTCATGGCGAACCTATGGCACCAGCCCTGCCTCCCCCCACAGCCCCCTCCTCACCAGCAGCCGCCCTGGAGGAGAGTCGCCCCTGGATGCGGCCCGCACGGAGCAGCACAGCCAAGTACATAGCTGGGCAACAGGGACAAGACTCCGCCCTCGCACCCCATAGCATGCAGATGATGCTGAGGGGTATGGGTGGAGGGCATGGCTGCCATGGTGCTGCAGGGTTGCCTGGGTGATCTGCGGCAGGCCATGGACGCAGTGCGTGGCCCCGTGGGCGGGTGGGGCAGGGGGTGAATGGAGGCGGAGCAGGCAGAGCAGGAGGCGGAGCAGGGGCAGGTGGTTTGGGGGCACTTGGTCTATAAAAGGTTTGCCATCACTGTCCTATACTATACCTGTGCATTTGGGTTTTTTGCCTAAATGTAGAACCTTACTTAGTTCACCACTGAATTTCATTTTGTTAGATAGAGCCTAGTGTTCAAGTCTGCCAAGATCATTCTGTATCTTAAACCTATCTTCTGGAGTGCTGGCTATTCCTGCCAGCTTGGTGTCATCTGCAAATTTGATGAGTTCCTCATCTATCCCCTAATCCAAATCATTGATGAAGATGTTGAAGCCGCTGAGTACGGCCAGTCAGCCAGCTATGAATCCATCTGATGGTGATGCTGTCTAACCCAGAGGTCCCAAACCTTTTGGGCACCAGGGCACGGTTGTGCAGAGAAATATTTTTCCATGGAGCATAATGGGTGTGGTTTTGTGTGCTGCCTGCATTTCATGGATGGGGATTTGCTTGTTTGTGTGGACTGGTTGCAGAAATGCTGCGGCCCAGTACTGATCCACGGACATCTTATCAAGTAGTAGGTTGAGATCTACTTTATCAAATAACTTACTGAACTCCAAATAATTTATATCCATAGCATTCCTCTGGTCTAGTAATTTTGCCACCTGGTCAAAGAATGTGATAAGATTTGTCTGGCATGATATGTTTTTGACAAACCCATGTTGGATTTTGGTAATGACTTCGTTTGCCTCTAGGTATTTGCTGATTAGTTGTTTATCTTCTCCAGAATCTTCCCAGGTATTGAGGTCAGGCTGATAGGTCTATAATTTCCTGGATCCATTTTATTTCCTTTTTTGAAGATGGGAACTACATCACCTCTTTTCCAGTCCTACGGTACTTCCCCAATGCTCCAGGATCTTTAAAAGATATAGTTCAGTGGTTCCGAGTTCACATCTGCCAGTTCTTTCAGAACCGTGGGATGTAATCCATCTGGTCCTGGTGATTTGAACTTGTCTAGGCTGAACAGACGCTCACTTACCATTTTCTTGCCTATCTTAACTTGTGTTTCTAATCTGTTTTTTACGGTACTGTTTTTGATAGGTTGGACTGTTTTTTCCCTTTGTGTAAAGACAGATGCAAAAAATGAGTAAATAGTACTGGCTTCTCCCTGTTGCTTGTCCCCTTCTTTGTCACTTTCTCCCACTAATGGGCCTATCATTTCCTTGACTTTTTTCTTGTTTTTTACATGTTGAAAGAAGCTTTTTTATTATTTTTTACTTTTGTCACAAGCCTTAGTTCATTTTGAGCCTTAGCTTTCCTCACTCCATCTTTGTAGGCTTGGGCTATTTGCTGATATTCTGTCTTAGTTATCTGCCCCTCTTTCTACTTGTTATTCTTGTCCTTTTTGTCTTTTAATTTATCAGAGAGTTCTTTATGCAGTCATGCTGGTTTCTTTGGAGAGCTGTTATTTTTCTTCTTTATTGGTATTGTGCTAAACTGGGCTTTTATTATCTCACTTTTCAAAATTTCCCAAGCTTCTTGAGTTGTTTTCCCCTTGAGGATTCTCATACATGGAATCCTTCCCAAGCTCTCTCTAAGTTTATTGAAATTAGCTCTCTTGAAGTCCAAGATTCGTTTGACTGTGTTCTATTGCTTGTGCTTGCATAATGTTGAATTCCAATATTGCATGATCACTCCCCTCCAAGGTTCCTGTAGCTTCAACACCTTCTATCATTTCATCCCTGTTAGTGAGAATTCGGTCCAATATGGCTAATCCCCTAGTTCCCTTCTCTACTTTTTGGGAGACAAAATTGTCTGCTAGGCTTGTTCTAATAACACTTCTATTTCTAACAATTATCTATTCTCTTAGCCATGTTCAAACATCTCTTTAATAGTATAATATCCCATCTAATGGGTCAGGACCTTTGTTTTCTTCAGTCTTACTCTAGCTTTCTTCCTTTGCCAACTAACTTTCCAAGTCAATCCCTTTGAATGATCAAGTAGTTCTTCCTCTATTTTTATGTATATTGTTTGGAATAAGAAAGACAATTTGGTGAAGGTATTTTTGGAAGAATGCTAAGCCCATTGATATTCATTAAACAGCCTCCCTACTTCTCCAATTTCCCACAATTCTCCTAACAGCTTTATCTTGCATTCGATCGGCTCTTCCTTATTCTCAAGAGTGTTCTGAGATCTTGACAGGTAAGATGTCTTTTCCGTTTCCGGTGTTACTGCTACATTTTTTAATTCTTTGTTTGTCTATTTATTAATTCCTTCCTTTAAGTCCTCCATTTTTGGATCCACTTCCTCTAATATTCCTTCTATTTTTTGGGTTACTAGTTCCTTCTTTATAATCATTTTCTGAATTTGTGGATTTAGATTAGAAAATTGTTTTTTTTATCTCCTTTCTGCTATTTTTGGTCTCATCATGAGCTAAGACAATTGTCTCTTGTATTGATTTTAACATAGAAAGAATTTCTTACTGAGCTCCATCAACATTTTCTTGTTGATATGTCAAGCTAGAGACATATTAACAAGTGTTAGAGATGGTTTTTACCATTTAAAGCTGAGTATCGAACATCCATTTTGTTTTTGTATGTGGTCTCTATAGTCCAATCTATTTAGGGATATATAAAGTTTCAGTCAATTGTCATTTGAGCTCCAAGTTATCCAGCCAGCCTATCAGTCCATCCTTTAGCCTCCCCTAAGGAAATATAAGCAAAATTCAAGTTTTTCTGTCCAATGAAAAATATGTCCTTTCTGTCCAGACAAAAAAGCAATTAAAAGCTGTTCATCAGTCAAAGGTTTATAATCCATCATCTCAATCCATAATGCATGTTTCTTCTACAGATAAATATCTCCACGACACAGCTCTAAAAGTCAGTTAGTATTTATATTCATAATCCAGGCAGGCCAGTTTCAAAATAGTTTATCGTCTCTGCCACACAAATAGGCAGCTTAAGAGTTTTTTTTCCCCCTTTCCCAACTGCAGTCTTGAAAAGTGAAAGTTTCCAAGGACAACAAAAGTCTTATTTGAGTCTGGGCTTCAAGCCAAGTTTCCTTTAAACATAATAAATTGTAGTGCTGTGGTTCACCACTAGATGTTGTTGATGCCATCTTCCAGCTTTTTAAATTTATATTACAAGCTTTTCAAATTTTTTTAAAAAAACCTCAAAAGCACTTTTAGTCCCCAAATTTCAAAGCTATATATATATATATATATGTATTGATTCCAAATTAATTTTGTAATTTTCTGTTTTCCCCCAAGCAATTAATTCGCCACTTTTCTTTTCCTGAGGGAATGGAGCGGAAATTTCCCTTCCCTCTCTCCTCATGGAGGATTCTTTGCTTTGGGTGTTTTTTTCCAGGAAAAAGTCTTAAAGTCACAAAGAGAGGATAGGGTCTCACTCAGTTCCATCCATGATGCTTGAAAGTTGCTCGTTAGTGTTTATTTTCTTCAGTTGTCAGCAGCTTCTGACTGGCCACATGAATGTAGCCAGTCTTTCCCCCGCTGGTTTGGAAGGCTTCCTTAGATCAAACGGAATAGCCATCATCCTCCCATGATCAACAAGGGTCCCCTCCTTCTTCATTGCCTCTCCAGGGCAACTTTTTAGGGTCCCCAGCAGGGCGAAATTGAACACGGAAGACGGAGCCCCATCTTCCTGTGTCCGTTATGCCGCAATGTCAAACCAGAAGTCCAAAATCTAAGATGTTTTAATACCAAGTTGTATTAGTTCTATTTCAAACTGACCTGAAATGATTTAAAATTAAATGCAATATTTGATATAAATTCATTACAGCAAATGATATTTGAGTTTTTAAAATTCTGATGTTGAATTTTACTGCATGTTTATGTTGACCACAAATTAATGCTGTAGTGATAAATTCAGATTATTTATAAAGAGTATTATTTTTACTCTTGTTTTAACACACACTTCGTGAATATTTATGTACACTGAAATTAAATCATTTTTATAAACAAAATGTTCAGCATTAAAAGGAAAACAAGAAAAGGTCAAACAACATACTGTGGATGTTTCTAAGATGTTGTTGATGCAATCTGGTGATTGAAATGTGTTATCTGTTTCAGGCATCCTAGGCTATTGTTGTAACTATTGGCTTTAGTCTTTCTACATTGCTCACACTTTCTGATATGAGTTGGGTGGTTGTAAAAATTATTTCAACAATTAAATGATATAATTTAATGCAAAAAATATACCCTACCTAATAATATTTTCTCTATGATGCAATTCAATTCAAACCATTTCAGTACCAGTTTAGAAGTTTCTCCCCCTCTCCTCTAGTTACTGTATCACTCTTAGATTTAGTCTTCATTTAATTATTTAGTTTTGGACAATTTTAAAATAAAACACTTACAAACATGTGTATGTTTGTAAGCTTTCCAATTTATAGTAATACATATATATTTATTCATATATTTATTCCAAGAATGTTCTCTATGTAATTTACATAAAATTTATAAAGCCTATTTTTCAAGTTAATTGACTTGAAATATAACTGACAATGGTTATGACTAAGTTCCATCTTCATGTTACTATATATCATGCATGGTTTGTGCCCCTAAAAATAAATCTAAAACAATAATCATACAGGATATAAAGGAAATGTGCCCAAAACTTGCACCTCTTCATTTAAAATAAAAGGAATAAAGATAATGGAAAAAATGAACTTAATTGCATTTCATTAAGTTCTTTAAAAGGAGATATTTAGAAGAGAGAAATTAGAAAGGGAAAACATTTTTTACAATGTTTTTCTGTTTTAAATACAAGGTGTGAGTGATGCCATTAATTCATATATTCTGAAATGTATCCTCTATATATTTTTATAGTATATTTTAGTTATATTGACACAATAATCCTCTGGATATATCCACAATATTAAAATATGCTGTGTTTGAAAAAAAAGTCAAACTATTCACATTCTTAGTTTGGCTATTTCAACCCCAAGAAAACTGAGAGGTACCCTTTATTTTTTAAAATAATTTCCCTTTCCCTCTCCAAAGTCCTAGGAGAAAAAACAGAATTCCCATTTATTTTTATAACATCTGATTTACAAACAAAGGTTGCTCATTATTTACTACTGGATTTCTCTGAAATTTAACCTGTACTAACTACAAATATGACAGATGTAATATTGCACGGTCAGAGTTTCCTTGTGCTGTAATTGCAAGCTTTTTATTCAGTTGCTGGCAGCAAAGTTATTACCACAGTATTTTATGTTATTTAAGAAAACATGAAACGCTTCCAACTTAATTTTATGGCAAGGAATTTTTAAGGATCTTTTCTATCCACTTTCATATCAGAATGCTTAAAGAATCAAGATATGTGATTATGTAGTTTTGCGGACATTGAACATGGAATATTCAATGTTTTCTGAGAATTGTGCACATGCGTGTGCATTAAGATGGTGTTGGTAAGTGGTTCTGATAAAGAGACATGTGGCCAGGTGGCCAAGTTATTTTCTAGCTTAAAGAAGCCTTGCCCACTCCTCTTCTACTTCCCATATATAGCTTTAGTTACGGTATTTAGATTCGAGCCAAGGTTGAGTGAGCACCAGTTGGAAGCTGGACCACAGACCCTAAAAGTTGGAAAATACACAACTATATGCATACCCATGAAACCTTCTTTATAACTGCACCATGTATCATTCTGGCTTTATCAGGCATTTTGCAATAATGAAATAAATATTTTACTCCAATTCATATTTTCTAGCTTTAGTATTAATTCTTTGTTTGGGATACTCAAGTATTACAAAAAATGACAAATCAATATTTTACTGACATAATATTTATTGCAAGTTTTAAAAATGGAATGCCAATTCTTTTTTTTTATATATATATATTTTTAACAGCAAAAAAAAAGTTTGCTTGATTTTTATTTTTCTTCTCTCCACCACTGGCTTGTTACTACAGTGGTACAAAGAAGACACACTGAATTTATTATCTGGCCACAGAAACAATAACTTGTGCATAGCTAAGGCTGATGATACCCACAATTTTTCACCCTCTTACTCCTTCTCCTCCTTTCCCTAGTTTGGCAAGGCAGCACACAGTAAGGCTGGATAAGGAGCAGAGAACTTGTTCGTCTCTGCTGCGGGGAAGGCTACAATGGAATTTGTTAGCTTTATTTATTAAATGTAAATGCCACCCATCTCCCTCTCAATTGATTCTGGGCGACTTGCAAAAATGTAAGTTTTAGTTACCCTTGTGGTTGTTGCCTTGAATTCCCACTTTTGTTGGGGAAGGAGAGCTTTTGTCTTTGGATAAAATTACTTTTATAATTTCCTTATACCAAGACAGCCAACTTAAGATAAAGAGAGAGTTTAGCAGGGACTTAAAGTGTTTCCCACTGTAGACTGATATTTTTATTATCAATTTTTTGCCCATTCATCCTTTTGCAAATCATTTGGTCATTTTTTTCTAAAATAGAAGGTACTGCTGACAAATTATTGTATATATTACTGAAGACAAACAGATGTATCAAAATTTGATACCGTAAGTGACACTGAAGAATCCTGAAATATTCTTACAAAAGTAATTTTGGGACAACAGAATAGGTTTCTGTGTTTGCTTCAGAATTTCTTTATATATTTGTGAAAGTGTTTTGTTATTCAGCAAATATTTTAGGTTGGCTAAGTGTTTACAAGCAATTTCGGGCTGGTAAAAATGTAGCAGTGAAAATTAATAATATGTAATATTGGTGATACATTTTTATCTGTAAGTGAAAAATCTTTTATTGTTTACTTTTCCATGTCTATTTTATTTTCCTAGTTACCAGTTTGGATTTTTTTTGATCAATCTAAATTTCATAGTTTTTAATCAATTGTAAATGATAATTAAATTGAAAAGACAGTGAAAAAATCTTATTCACCGAGATATTTAATCTCATCTAAAGATTCACTTGTCTGCTACCCTGCACCAGCTCATTTCACCCAATATAAACTAGATTTGCAAAGAACACAGATATATACATGTGCATGGACACATACACATGTACATTTGAACAAGATTATCATTGTAAAATTGATAGCTTATCTGTAGAACTTGCTTATAAAACAAAACCTCCTCAAAAATATTTAAAACATATTTTAAAAATGGAAGCAAGATAAAATACTAAACATATCTCATACAGAACAGCAATTTATTTCATCCAATGAAGGAATAAATTAATGCAGTACAATTGAACTAGAATATATTTATAGAGCTTAATGCTTGTTGCAAAGCTTATTTTGTTATTGGAAAAAAATTGCAAGTAACAAGAGATTGTTTCTATGATTCTTGCATTTTGAGGCAAAATGAAGCCAAATTTTATTTGGGATTTAGTTTGTTACATATAATAATGGCTATAAAACTTGGCTGTGATACAAGGGAAAAGCTGAAATCATTCCCAGCAATGATGCATAAACTCTACAAAAACTTTTCGCATTTTTATTCTGAGGCAGTCATTTCTAGCCTGATTTAGCAGGGCTTTTTATGCAATAATTTTTATATTTGAATAAATATGCAGCTGTTATTCTAGTTATGGGGATTAGATATTGGATAATAAATGTTTCTGTGTCCAGAGCAGTTGGTAGCATATAGCAACTTTACCTTATCTGATCACAAAAAAGCCTAGTTTTCTTCAGGCTGTACGCTAAATAGAAATCAAAATAAATAAAAACCCAGAAAATCTGTGCCAAGTTATTTATGAATTATTTCCAAGGAAATAATTGTAATAACTGTAGATGTGTCCTTATACTCATCAGGAGTCAATTTCAGCTCAAGGGAGCTTACCTTTTAAAAATTGGTCTATGCTATGTATTCTAATAATATTCTGTTAATTGAGAAAAATCAGTTATGGGAAAAATAATAATTTGTCCCAAATTATTGAAGCAAAATAGTTAAGCATGTGTTCCCTGTTGAAAGCACTTCCTTTATCTAAACTTGTACATGGTAACATTGTTAGAAGAATGCATATTTCAACCAGTAACTCTGAAAAACAATTATTATGTATAAATCTTATCAGGAATACTTATACAACTAAATAAACTTACAGCCAAAATCACAGAAAGAAGATAATGAAATTGTATGGGATATGCATGGATTACAAAATGTAGCTTGGACCTTTGACCGCAATGTGAAAACAGCCCATTTCATTTTAAACCAATATGGAGACTATCAGATATAATTTTCAGCTAAAACAAACGTATTCAGCTAAACCTCCCGCTATTATTTAAATTTGTAAGCAAAGATGTTTGAGAGCATAAAACCTGGCTAATTTCAAAAAGTAGGTACACGGGTCTTCATGTCAGGCACATTAAATAAATTTTGTTTTTTTAAATTCTAGAGTTCAATAACAAAGCATATTTGCACTTTGTAAAAGGAACTTGACAAAGTACATAAACAGGTGCAGGAATTTTAGTAAATTTAAAATTATTTCAAAGTAGAGGCAGATACCAGAGACCACAACCATGATTTCCATCAAAATAAAATTTAAACTTTTATTATAATTAGTTAATTAACTGGATCATAATTAATTTTAAATTACTGTTCGTAAGAAGTTTCCTTTATACTTACAATTGGACTTGCGTTGATGTAGTCTGAATTGTCATGACTATTTTCAGCTTTCAAACATATCCTGCAATGATCATCTTGCCCCCACCCCCCAAAAACATATAGTTATTTATACTGTGTTTGTATGAATAGATTAAAATATGCATATTAAAATAGCTATTTCAAAGATTAAACTCAAAAAGAAAAATATTTTTTAGCTGAAGAGAGAAATATCATATACTTGAGCTTTAGCACACTTGCTTTTAAACACAGAATTCTCTGTGATTATTTTAGATAAAGCCTGAAACAAAACATTCTGTTAAAATAAAAACAGAAATAAAAACGCCATATTGGAGTATGATATCAGCCCATCTGCTTTACAGAGCTGAGTTGTTTCCTTCCTTCTCTTATTTGTTAAACTGAGATCCCACTTTTTCTCCAGGACAGAGGTAAGTGAGGATTCCCTTCATTTTATTCCTGCAACAATAACCCTGTGAGATACCATATGTTGGGCAGAAAGAAAATTACTGGCCCAAAATCATTCAGCTAACTAAAAACCAGGTTTCTTCCATCCTAATTCAATACCTTAAAAATTAAACAATTAAGATATTGTAATGAAATGTATAAATGACCTTGAGGAACAAGAGGAAGAGATGCTGCCTAGGAAACAATAGGAGAATACAGACAGGAGCCCTCATTAGTTTAAACTCAAAGAAAGAAACTTAGGAAGTATCCACCCTGCACTTAAAAGTGGAAAGTGGAAGTTTATGTTTTCAAACTTACAAGACTTGATAATATAGCCTTATAATAAAGTAGAATAAATTCATGTAGTTGTGTTTCCTGTCTGGTTTACCTGGGAGGACTGATATCCAACTTGCAAGTCTAAAAGTACAATCCTGATCCATTAGTGTGGGTCCTTCCTTACATTTCTTTCTCTGCCTATTTAAACCACTGGGGCTTCCTGCCTCTCTTATCTGATTGCTTTCCAGGCAGCAACTTTCCCCTTGTTCACCAAGAGTCACCCACCCATTCCATTACAGATATTTTCTATTCCTCTGGTATCTCAAGCTCACTGAACAATTGGTTAGAGAAAATAAGAACAGTATGAGGTTGTTAATCTACATGCCAGTACTGCTCACTGGATGGAGCTATCAAATAGCATGACTATAATGCAAAAGCAAGATAATACATGACAATCAGAAGCATTGAAACAGATCATTTTAGTAAATGTTTCATATAAACATATGCTAAAAGAGTAAGATCTCTTTTCTCAAGCATCTACAACACACCTCTGACTTTCCTGATGTTGCTAACTAATCACAAAAAAAATAATATTTTCATTAGTTATGCTGTCTGGAGTTGCTATACATCAGAAACATGTAGGGAATCAAAGTCTCCCCAATCCTAATGTAACCATTATTCCTTTATAATAAAATATCTCTTTTCATCAAAATAGTATCAAATTCACTAAAAACCAAGTATTTTCTTCACTAATCAGAGTACGTTTCAATTTAAAAATGTAATAATTTAATTTTGATACCAACTTTAGATTGACTGTGAATAATCCTGCCTATACCACCTTTCTGTATTTTCCTCTTAAAATGATACTTCAGTGACTTTTTAAACAATGAAATTTAGAATTTTAAAAAATATCTGCCCCACACTATAAGTAATCTGTATTACTGTAAAATACAGTATGTTTTGAATTGTAAGATTTAGCATTCAATACAATAGTCTGACATAAAGCTGATAAAGTATCATTAGCTAATGAAATAGCCATTATCTATTGGAAGGAAAATATGGTGCTTTAAGACATACAAAGCGGTCTAGAAATATCAACAACTAAATGGCTGTGCTTTCTAAAGCAACCCAGAACTGAGAATAGAAGCTTTGTAAACTTATCTGTGGATGCCAACAAGTATTTATTCATTCTAAATGAGTACAAAATGTATAAGTGATGCAGTTTGTAATTGCAAACTGAATTAGATTTTTTTTCCTGATAGATGTATGTCAAAAAGCTAAGATGAATGATCAACACAACCTCTGTTGTATTCAACCAACAGAATGAATGCCTTTACACAAAACTGTGCAAAATATTGCTTGCTGTAATCAATATAATGAAAAACAAAAATGTATTGTGCAAGTTACACCAGTGTAAAAGATGTGTTGCCCAGGGCAATGTACTAAAACATTTTAACAAAATATTAAGTTACTTTACTAAGTATTATTAAGTTATTTTACTAATACATTTCTAAACCTGTCCCATAAAGATGACAAAAACATTCAATATTAGATAAAGAGCGAAGCAGTACTGTAAATAAATCACTTAGTTTAAACTATACATACATGCAACTACAACTTGAGAGCGGTTTTTCTGGACATTTTCTTCCTTATGGGCAATGGTAGTTGCATTAGGCTCAGCTTGATATGCACAAAGTGCTTCCCACTCTTTCTCTAGACGATTCTTGTTTTTCAAATGATCTTCCATGTAGGCCTGAAATTAAGAAGTCTAATCAGAAGTAGCAGGCTTAACATATTCAATACTTGCTATTTCAATCAACAAGTGAATGAACTTTAGTAGAGAGCCAAACTGGTCTAGTAGTTAAGGTGCTGGTTTGGAAATCAGCAGACTATGAGCTCTAGTCCTGCCTTCTGCATGGAAACCCATTAGGTGACTGGGCTAGTCACTCTCTCTCAGCCAACAATTAAGGTTTGGGTCACAAGGCAGTCAATCAGTTCTTATTGTAGCCAGTGGCAGACCTGCACTTGCTGGGAAATTCTAGGAAGGAAAAAAAAGTGAATGAACTGAAAAGTATTAAGGCACTTTGATTTGAATGCAAAGAAGTATTAGGCTGGTTGCGACTGCTGTTTTCTGATTTGACCAAGATAGAAACATAATAAATGAATAAGTGTTTTGACTGACCAGATACTTAATAGACTTGAGTTTCCTGAAAAGCAGTCTATATGGCAAACACTGACCTTCAGAGGAGTGTCAAAATGAGTTGTGATATTGCAGTAGAAGGCACTTTTAAATTGTGTTTTGTTTCCCCTTGGATTTTACATGGAATATTGAATCATTTTCTTTATACAGTGAGATCAAAATTCCAGGATTTATGTAGGATTGAATCCATAATGCTCAACCTTAGACACCATAGTAAAAGGAAGGAAAAGAGAAATAGGCTTGAATTTTTCTTTCTAAACTTTTGTATGATTTAAAATTAGATGGTTGCATGTGCAGGCATTTAATGGTGTCTGTCAAATCAGCAAAAAATAGTGCAAATAAGAACTTTATCATGATCAAGCAAAGCAAAAAGAAGAAAAAAGTTCCAGGTATTCAGTTGCAGCAACCATAATTTCTCTGAAAAAGTTCAGAGCAAAAAGAAGATATTTATATGAACTGTAAGATCATCATAAGAAATTTCTTTTCTTAGTTAGGATCGGTCAAATCTAAATAATTATTGCTAAAAACATTAGTGTATTTCAATTTCATTTATATAGTGTATATTTTCTAAAGAACAATTAAGACAATGCTAAGATATTTCAAATGAGCAACAAATACACAATTTTATATGAAGAATATTTTTGCCCAATGGTCAACTTTGACATAATGAGTTATACCGCTGGTCCTGTCATAGCACATAAATACACCAGTGAACTTCAGAGGCAAACAATTTATCAAACAAGTCAGGTGTATGAAAGGAAAAGGGAAGAGAATCTTGCAGAAGGAAGGAAGGAAGGAAGGAAAGAAGGAAGGAAGGAAGGAAAGAAGGAAGGAAGGAAGGAAGGAAGGAAAGAAGGAAGAAGGAAGGAAGGAAGGATAAAAACAGCAGAAAAACTAATCAAAACACTGAAAAAAGGGCAAGGAAAAATGAAGAAAAAAAGGAAAATAGAGAGGAAAATAACAGAAATCAAAGGAAAGAGCTAGAATGATTAAATAAAGAGATGCAGTACTTAGGGAGGGAAAAGAACGGTTTCATTTTTAATACTCTGCAGCTCCCAACGTACTCACTAGCTAAAAATTTGATGAGTTCCCCTACTATTCCTTCATCTCAATCATTTATGAAGATATTGAAGAGTACTAGGCTTAAAACAGAACTTGGAGTATCCCACTGCTTACTTCCCTCTATGTAGATATACGATAATTCCATTAAGCATTACATGTTGAATGCGGTTTGTTAGCTAGTTACGAATCCATCTAATGGTGAAGCTATCTATCTCAAAGTTTTCCAACTTACTAAGAAGTAGGTTGTGGTTTACTTTGTCAATTGCCTTACTGAAAAACAAGTATATTATGTTCACACCTTTTCACCAGTCCACTTAATAACTTATTTTTATTCTTAAATTAAAGGCACTACAGGATGCTAAAGAGAGGGGAGGTTTAGGTTTCCCAGATTGGGAGCTATATTACCAAGCTGCGGCCCTAACATGGATTAGAGACTGGATAACCTTAGAAAATAAAAGATGTTTACATTTAGAGGGTTATGACCTCCAGCAGAGCTGGCATGCTCACATATGGATGGGGCAAAGCAGAAACCACCAATATTTTTTAAGGCATAAGGTTCGGCAAGAATTAATAAAAAGCTGGAATATAGTTAAATGTCAATATTACACAAAGATTCCGGTTTGGCTATTGCCATTGGAGGCAGTCACATATCTCAATTTGTATAGGAAAGACAAGGCTATTATATATAAAGACATCTTGACAGAAGAAGGTTATTTAAAATAAAAACAAGAGCTAAAACAACAAGGAATAGACATGGAGTGGTGGTCTTATCTCCAGATACAAGCAAGATACATGAAGGATAAGCAAGAATGGGGAATTAACAGACAAGATACGGGGTTAGATAAAATACTGCTAGGCCCAGAAAAAAAACAAATAAAGAATATTTATAAACACCTGTTGGAACATAAGCTATATGAGGAGCAGGTTAAAGAAACAATGGTGACATGGGCAATAGATTTAGGATATAATATAAATATTGATCAGTGGTAGCAAGTATGGGAGTGAAATAACAAAATCACAGTGGCGACATCATATAAAGAAAACCTGTATAAGATGGTTTACAGATGGCATCTTCCTCCGGCCAGATTAGCTAAAATGTATAATGGATATTCATTCATCTATGTGTTGGAAATGTAAAAAAGAAAAGGGAACCTTTTTTCATGTATGGTGGACATATAGAGAAGCACAGGTGTACTGGCATATGGTCTGGGAATGGGCAATAGAAATGACTAGGCAAAACATTCAATACAAACCTGAGACATTACTATTAGGAATACTTGAGAAAAATGTAAATAAAGAGGACACATATTTAATTATCCATGTGGTTACAGCAGCAAGGATACTATTTGCTCAAAAGTGGAAAGCAATGGAAGTACTGAGTGGGGAAGCACTAATAAAGAAAATTATGTATTGCGCAGAACTAGATAGGATAACTAAAAGATTAAAAAATCAGGAAGAGAATTTTATCAAATATGAAATAAATTTTATAGATGGAGGGGAAAAAATGGAGGTCACAGTAAAGAGATAAGTTGAGATAGAGACCAGAAATGTATAGTTGTATATAGATATATTATATGTAATTAATGTACAATATGGACTGAGATATCAGTCAAAGATGATTTACCATGTTCAATGTTTTAATCCTTTTTTTCTTTGTATTTAATAAAAAACTTTTTTAAAAAATAACTTATTTTTATTCTTGAGTATTGAATTGGCCAATGAGGTTATGGCATTGCTTTGACTGATTAGCAACTGATTAGCACACATTTATACAAAAAATCTTTATTTGTATCTTAGTTATAAAATAAAAAGAGTAAGATAGTACTTGTTGTTCATTTACTTATTATATTTATATATTGCCTGTTGGGAGCTCCAGCATACAGAGTTCTCTTCTTCTTTCTCCCCTTAACTCCCTTTATGAGGTAGGCTGGATTGAGAGACACTGATTGACACTGAGTTACCTACTAAGCTTTCGTAGTTCTGGACTAAACATGAATCATCCTTGTATCACTCCAACACCATAAACACAATAATTTGTTGGCTTTTAATTTTAAACCAAAGGTATTTCCATGGGAACAAAATACTATCAGATCCATGTACTGATCATCATATGGAAATTTGAGCTCATTTATGGACAAGAAGATAAAAATTGAGGCATCTGAAGAAAAAGAGAATGTAATAGAAATGCAGAATTAATGCTAACAAAGTATTTTGGATTATAAGATTTGTTTCAATGAAAAGAGGAAAAAAAGCTGGTTGTGGAATACCATAATAATAGATATGTCTTTGGTGTTTCTAAAATACAAAGCATAGAGTTATTTTGATGTAAAATGATTACCCCATTAGAATAAATGACATTTGGCTCACAAAGCAATATATAAGAATGCTTTTCAAAGATACACTGTGAAAACAAAAAGTTACACAAGATAGGCAGCATTTAATGTATATCTGGTTTTCACTGGCCCAGTAAGTCTCCTACATTTATACAGAATCCAATTTCATTACAAATGAACACTTCTGAGAATACCTAGATATGCCTTTGAAATCCTACATTTGTTTATGTAGTAAAGAAGGTTGCTTGACAGGCTTAATATATCTGTGTTTGTGTTTTCAAGAGCCAAATAACAAAACCTGATAATGCATCTTAGTATTGTCCTGATAGTAGAAGACTCACCTGCTGAAAAAAGGCATTTCGGTACCAAACACAATACTTAAGGCCAATTCACACATACAAATCAGCTACTTCAGAATGTTGAACTGAGTTCATACTTATGGCCTTCCTAATTCAGTTGTGTCAATTCATATATTCATTAGTCCCCTAGGTTAGTACTATTAAAAAGATTACATACAATCTCTGTGTATGAACTATGTCATCTACAGGCTTCAACTCCCAAATGTTATGCTTCCACACTGCTTGGAAACATCCTTACATGGGTTCTCCAAACTGCCAATAATTTATGCCTTGAGTTTACATAAGAGTAACATTAGGATAAAGGATCCTCAATGGATTAAGTCATTGAGCTCATAATCCATTCTGTCTGCCACATAAAATTGTACTGAAGATTCAAATATTTTCCTTTTATAGTAATACAGAAATCTGTATTTATAAGATTTCTTCAAATTCTGGAAAAAAGCTGGAATAGATTTCTCTTATTGACAATAATGCAGGTGAATATGCACTGATGTCTAGCATTCTTTACCTGGCTCATAAACTGCAGAGAAAAAAGGAATACAATCAAATGTATTGATTGTCTGAGATACAGATGATTTTACTAATAAGCCAAGAAAGTTGGTAATTTTGAAACTTTCTTTTCACAAAGCTATGATTTGTATTTGATTATTATGTTCTTCTATTAGTCCTCAAATAAAAAAAAAAGAATCTACTTTTTTCTATAAGCCTCCCAGCCCAAAAGACAGGTTTTGTTTTTTTTTAATCCAGAAAATCGTATGTAGACTTTTTGAATAAGCTAAGAAATTCATTGAATAAGCATCTGTATGACAATGCATCCCTTGAATAATTCCAATACTGTCATTATCATAGAAGTAATATTTAAACTGCCCTTTCTGATGTTAAGTGCTATTCTAAGTTAGAAACTTATATAATGCAACTATTGCTGGAGTTTGTAAATAATTTCTCTGTGTGTGTGTGTGTTTGATTGACTGTGAGCCAATCTTGATTCTCAACAATTGCCTAGACAAATCTTTGCAATTTTTTTGCAAGATTTTTGGAAATGGTGTGTCACTGATTTCTTCCTAAAGTTGTTGAGATAGAAAGACTGCTCCAAAGTCTCTCATCTGGGTTTCGTGCCTAAGGCGGACCTAAAATTTTATGTTCTTCCAGTTTCCAGGCTGATCCCTTAACCATTACAATAAGTTAGCTTTCTTTGCAAATCATAATGCCTTTGTTTTCCTACTACTATTTCTCTTTAAAAGGCCATGATAGTATGATTTCTTAGATATTCTTTACTTCATGGAAGAAGGTACTTGCTCCAATACTGTCAAATATTATTTTAAGTAATAATGATTGCTAAGATCATAGTAAACCAAAACTACAGAGGCTGAAGCAGAGGCAGAACAAATATATTATATACTATATTAAGTGGTATACTCTTTCAATGATGCAAAATTTCTCATCTCCCTTAGTATTAAATAATATTCCACTTGTCATAGGTGATGGAGGTGATGGCAAAATTTATTGGGTTTGATGCATCTCCATATAGAAACTTCTTTTTTAAACAAATATGAAACTGAATTAAAATGGAAACATTAACTTATCTCCAGCATCTTCCAAATAAATCAATACACCAGGGGCAAATTAGCACTTTTGTATAGCCTTTCAGCATTTAATGTATGCATTCGTACAAAGAAGCCACTCCCTTTCCTCACAATTTCTTCCTTCCCTGTGAGATCTTTTGACCTTTTTACAGAGTGCATTAAAATCTGTTTCCAAGGAGGTAATCAAGGAAAACATTATATATGATAGCACATTTTTAATTATTTATTCTCTAAAAAGCACCACAGGCACTGGCTCTCAGTTTTCCTCACTGTCTAGAAAAATGACTAAACCACATTTTCAGTGCACTGCATCTAACAACATTCCTGCCCAAAACTATGCTTGGCCAGCCATGGTATGTGCTAATCACTCTATCATTATTAGTTTGAGAAAGAATGAAACATTTGGGTAAAGCTGTATCCTGTCCCTATAAAAATAAAGAAGGGAGGATATTTTCATAAGGCACACAGTTCTCCAGAATAGATGTCATGGTTACTGAACAGATATCATGGTTATCTTCCATAAGAGGACCTGAACTGGGATGGTAGCCTTGGGTTCAAAGGGGACTGTAAATAAACTATAGAAAAGGCAACATAAAATTCCAAGTGTGAAATATTAGGGATCAGAGAAAAGAAATGCTAGACCTTTCATAAAACACTTCACTGATGTAATAAAATAGGAGATTCTGATTGGTGAGATAGAGCAGCAGATAGACTCAGCTAGCAAATGTCATCAAAGGGTGATGAGATTGCACTTGGTCAAATATCAATTTATCTTTTTTCAAAAGGGGAATGTATTTAGACTGCAAGGTTCAAGAAGAAGTAACAGACACACCAATATTTAAACTGTAATATCATGTGCAAAGAAGAGTTTATGTATTTATGTATTACCTATATCTCTCCAATATAATCTGGAAAGTCTTGTTATGATGGCAACTTTGGAAGGCTCAAAGTGCCTTCCAACTATGAAGGGTCTGAGTTCATTAGTGTGCCATGATGGATTGTGTCTTTTTGTGTCTGGACAAGGTACTTCAAGTGCAGAGGACTTGGATATGAGTTTCCCATTGAGACATGGAAGCATCACTGATGAGGACATGAAAAAGTATGAAAGGAAACAATGAAACTATTTGAAATAAGCCTCCAATGGAGGGATTTCTTGATGCAAAACAAAACCAAGGAGAATTATTATTTTAAGTTCTGAAGAAGCAAAAGAAATGTACCATGTGTGTTAGCAAGTATCTGAAATGGTAGCCCATGTATGATGAAGAATGACACAGACTTTGCTTCTTCCTAAGAAGGAAATCTTTCACACAAGTGTCTGAAGAGAAGGAAGTTGCAGAAATCATAGGAAAAAGGGTTTAGCGGTGTAATATTTAGTGGTAGTTTATTGTTTTGCTATTATTAAGTTTACATTTTTAATCACCCTCCCAGAGTAGCCCCACAGAGAGATGGGTGGCAAATAATTAATAAATAATTATCTATCATGGACTGGATAAGCTGTTACGAAAGTTTTATGATCAATTTCCTATAATAACAGGAAGAATGAAAGTATGTGATGAGATCATTTGGCATGGATATATACATTAGAATCAGTGGTTTCAAAAAATATATATGACAAGATCAGTCCAAGGCATGATTGCATATCGCAACTCAAGAGGACGTAGAGTAGAAGGACTGTGTATATAACATTTTGAGCTGTTTTAGAAGTATAGGTCCATTGACTGGAACTGCCAAATCTTGTTAATGAAAGAAGCAATGATTCATCCTAAAACAGCATGTCAGCACAGAATCAAATGAAATCCAGAGAGAGATGGCCTCTGGAAGTCAACTGGGCATGAAGTATCCAAGGACAAATCTGGTGATCTTATGACCAAGAGAAAATATTGATTTTGATTATGCCAAAGCATAATAGGGTTAAAAAAAGGGCAAAGATCTCAAAGGAAACTTGTCCTGAATTGCCCCTTTGAATATTAACTCCTGTTCTTAATGAGAAGTTCTTAAAAACTTCAAAGAACAAATTGGGGATTCTATTAATGACATGACTGGCAGTAAAAGAGTTTGGAGAAGTCTATTGTGGAAAGGATCTTGTTGAGATAGAATTGGGAAACAATGGTTATTAAACAATTAATAAATAATTTCCTCAGTATTGATCACAGTGCAGAAGAGGCCTAGGGAGTGAATTTGATCAATCCTTTGAAGAGACAAGGGCACCACCAGACAAATTTGATGACATGGCAAAGAGTTTAGAGAACGAGGGGACTACAACAATTTCAGAGTCAGCCACAAATCTGATCTCACAACATGGCTTAGAAAAGAGAAGAACAATTGCTACAAATCTGTTTAGTAAGTGCCTGATGATTCTTTTAAATATCTGCAGCATATTCTTCAACAACAGAAAAAAGCACAATGTATACCCATTTGAGGATTGATTTTTTTCTCATAAATAATAGCACTTTTTAAATGGAGCCCTTAGAACCATTAGATGGAACACCAGATGCTTGCAAGGATAAGATGTCTCATGAACTGCTCTAAGGAATTTTGAAGAGAGGATTAAGGAAAATAAGAAACAATGTTAAAGGATTCTGATAAAGTAAAATGATTATTCATTTAAGGATGAACATGATGATATAGCACATGGAAACAAATTGAAGGGGTTCAGTGAGAGTTTCATCTAGTTGTGTAGTAAATATGGGGATTAGGCCAAATAATTGTGTAAATTGTTCTGATCAGTTCTAGACAAATACACAATCAATATTTGTTAATCAATTACAGAAATCACAATAAAAGGAACATTTTTAATCAAACAACTTCAAACACAGCACCCAAAAATAAGAATAAAATACTCTCACTACTTCCTCCCTTTACTTACTAAAAGTGCAGTATTGTATGAGATAGTAAATGTCTACGTTTTCTCCTGCTGTCAAAATAAACAAAAATATATCAATAACAGAATGCAACAGATCAGAATATTTAGAATGCACATTTTTAATCTAGACTTTTGCTATAAATGCAGAGCCAGCAGCTCCCTTGAGGAGAACTCAATACTTATATTGAGAGAAATTTAAACCCCAATCCAGAAATCTCCTTTCTTACAGTTCCCAGTTGCTGGAGATACTCAGTAAAATCCAAATGAAATAACTGGATACAATCTGGTACAGAATAACACAGGGCTTTATTGACTTTTTCTGTGCTCTTGTAAAACACCTGAAAATTACATCTTGCCGAAACTATTGTTAACAGTCAAAAGAACAGTGTTATGTAAGATCTTTTTCTCTCAGTGGAACAAGAAAGAGGTAAAAAATATTTTTTAAAAAACCTATAAATATAAAATGTGTTTGTAAGTGTGTTTAAAAGAAAGTTATAAACTTGATTTAAAAATAAATAGCTAACATTGGTGAACAAAAGCCACCAAGAACTTGGCTTTGATAAAAGTGTCTCACATTTTAACTCTTAAAATATTTCAAATAAAGCAATGACATTTTACCCCTGTAATTACTTTATCTTAAATAATTTTTCAACCAAAGGTAATATAACTATTCTTTCTTCTTTGTACCTTTTTTCTTTTCACAATGAAAAATGTCACCCTCTCCCCACACACACATTTAAGGAAAAGAAAAAAGAAGAAAAACCGTCTGGAACAAAGACAGTTATTTTCCTTGTTTGTTTTGTTATTACTAAAATAAAAATGTCAAAATAAATGTACTAAATAGAGTTCTTAAATAATCACCTGTGGCTATGAAATTTCATTAAAACAAGGTAGCAGGTGAACTTTCATTTAAACCAGACATGTCAAACTCGTGACGTCACGTGACGTCGCACAATGTATCGAGACTGTTTTGCCATTGCCAGCAATGGGGTGGGTGTGGCTTCCACGTGACACGTCCGGCCCGCAGGCCAGCAGTTTGACACCCCTGATTTAAACGATTCTCACATGCAGTGCAGAGAAGATAATAGTTTAGGATTACAGCTCAATTGAGGTGATTTAACTGAAGGCAATTTTGAAATCCATGTATTTCCTATATACACAAACATAGCTATTAGAATATATGGGTTTTTAATGAAATAACCTTTATGGAGACTATAAGGATAATCTATAGCTCAAAGCATTTTTGCACTGCAAAATTAGGTTACTGAGGAAGCAGAAGATAATTGTTTCTCTAAACCTGAACAATACTTGAAAACAATTTTAGAAATAAGTCCTACTGAACAAAGTATATTTATTAAGAAAGATGTACATACTCATAGTGGACAATCACCCTTTAGATAATTTTACTACGGAAGACTGGCCAGAACCAGATATGAGAAGCAAATAGTCCTTTTGCACAAAATTAATGTGCAAATAGAAAGAGAATAGGGTAGCATGCCTGAATATTCCATAATTGATGGTATCCATCATTATCACTAGACTTAAATATATCCTATCTTTCATTCCGAAGCTCAAGGTAGTATTCATAGTACTTCTTCCTCCAGTTTTTCCCCACACTAATAACTCTGTTATTACATGTAGGAATTGGGCATGATTCTGCTCCTATCCATGGGCACGTTTTTATCCTAATTACTTACTTCCTTTCTGCTTTTCTTGTTCCCATGTTATATTGACATATTTTTTAAAAAATAATTCATCTGGGAACCAGAGGGAAATATTAGCAGAAGAATAATCAATTGGGGGGGGAATTCAAGAAATGATCCTTTTATCATAGATGGTAGCCTCTCTACAGCCCCAGCAACTCTAAATTCCTTGTTAGTTTGTTGGTCTAATTGAAAAATAATAATAAGTTCAATTCTATGCTAACACTTACCTGGAATTAAATTCCACTAAACTCAAGTAAGTCTTATTTTTTAGTATGTATATACAAAATTGCACTACATCGGCAATTTATATTTATGTTTAAAAGTTATTTTCCTTCAAGGTGTTCTCATCTCAATTTGAACTGGATCGCTTTCCATCTAGATAATTTAAAGATCTTTTTGATTTACTGGTAAAAGAAAGTAAGTGAAAGTTTTAATGTATTTGTGTATATTGTTTCCATTTCCTTTAAAGTTCTGTTAGTTTATTTATAAATGGAAACAGTTTTTTTAATTAAAAAACAAAATTGCAATATTTATTGCTCAACTCACACCATTATTTTGTCTTCCTTTTGTTTTCCTTTTTAGCCATTTGGAAAATACAAAATTACATAAGTATAATATTTATTGATTTCTAAAATTTAAATAATACTTTTCTTCTACACATCTTCTAAAGTAATGTAATTTTTTTAATGAACAAAAACAATAGTAAAAATATAATAGCCCATTAATGGTAGTGCAGCGGTTCTCAACCTTTTTCAGGCCGAGACCCCACCTGCGACGCCCATGCGCGGTGCGACCCCGACCCGCGCTGCGGACGGGCCGACCCGCGCATGCACAGCGCGACGGGCCAAACCGCGCATGCGCGGTGCGCGCGTGCCGACCTGAACCACGCCGTGCACGGCACGACGGGCCGAACCGCACATGCGTGGTGTGCGCGCGATGACCCGAACCACGCATGCGCGGCGCGACGGGCCAAGTCCCGCATGCACGGCGCGCGCGCAACAACCTGAACTGTGCATGCAGGCCGAATCACGCATGCGCGTCGCGACGGGCTGAATCGTGCATGCGCGTCGCGACAGGCCGAACCGCACATGCGCGGTGTGCGCGCGGCGGCTGAGGTGACACGGGAAAAAAATGGCAGACTGTGGTGTCCGGCGACCCCCGCGAAACGGTCGTTCGACCCCAAATGGGGTCGCGACCCACAGGTTGAGAACCGCTGTGATAGTGTATAAAAGAACAGTGAAAACAGCAAGCAAAAAATAGAAAATAAAAGATCATTTCATGGAAAGACTGTTGCAAATTAAAAGCTAAGAATATTATTTTAAAAGAATCTCTGAAAAATGGTGCTTAATAACGTAGCACTTTGGTAATAAGGATAACAGAAGCAGTAGCAGTCTGATAATAAGGGCAACTGAAAAGATTATGATGCAGAGTTTAAAATCTTATTTGTTTCAAATGGGTTTTGAGATGCTAATTATCAAGTACAATAGTCTTGAGTTACAAGGCAATTGGCAATTGGACCAGAATTTGTCTTGCTAAGTGATATGGTCATAAAATGCAACATCATCATCATTATTATTATTATTATTTAATTAATTAAATAAATTAATTAACATCATATCAATAAGCAATAGCAATAGCTGCTATCAATAGCAATTTTGGCAATCCCAGTTGCCATTGTTAGCCAAATCCCACCAGATGTTAGTCGAGGATCCACCCTGATCCAACTCACTCTTGCTTGGTTCCTCCCAGCCCCGAGTCTTGGTAAGGTATCCCCCTCTTCAACTCTCCCTCCCACCTATGTCCCCTCCCAATCGCTGACGTTTTGGCTGTCTTGCACTCCACTGTCCCTGCTGGACTTGCCTCCCTGGGCTCACTGGCCCTGCCATCTCTGTTGGGTTTGCTGCCCTGCCCATATGCAGCCCTCTGCTTACCTTGGAAGTCTTCCAAAACTTCAAAAGAAAGCCCCAAGAGGCAGAAGGAGAAGACAGCAAAGGTCAACTGGGGATGATAAGGATGAAAGGGCCAATGAGTGCAGGGCAACAAACCTGGCATGGATATGAAAACAGGATGGCAGGATCAAGAGACTTGGGAGGTTGGAATGGTCAACAAAGCCAGTGGCCAACTATGAGTGATTTCAAGGGATTTTGTCTGACAGATGTTGAACAAATTATTTATTCTGTATGACCCAGCATGGGGTTCTCTGATCCTTCTCTAATCAAAAGGGTACACGTTGAATGGCTATCCACAGATGTAATAAGGGCAAAGTAATCCTGAAGATTACTGCTAAAGATAAGCTTTAATATTGGCTCTAATCTGTATTCTGTTAAGTTTGTCCCCTACTGAATGCTAACAATGTTGTAGACGGCACTTCTATTTCATCTCCTTTAACTCTTCCATGAATCATGGGGAGTGACAGGATCCATAAGAGGGAAGAGGTCGCAAAGTGTGATCCAATCCAAACTCTCAGCTGACTCCTACTCCAAGTAGGCTTCAGATGGACAGGAACAGCCCCTGAAAGATAGCTGAGCCTGTCAGCTACCAATGGGAAACCAATCTAAAGGGTCTAGCTTCCCTGCAGTGATGTTAAAGAATTCCATGGTAATCAGAGGATGATATGATCATGACAAGGGAGACACCAAGAACTCCCCCGATTTCAGATCACATAGCCTCTGACAGGAACACCAGATCCAGTGTGTGACCACTGTTTCCATGTCAGACTCTGAAAGATTTGGAATAGCTCAGCAAGCCGCAGCTCCGGAGCCGCATGTGGCTCTTTGAGCCTTCTCTTGCAGCTCCCAGTCCTCCTCTGCCATTTGCAGAGAGAGAGAGAGACAGAGACACAGTGAGGCACTTGCAATTCTCTCTCTCTCTCTCTCTCTCTCTCTCTCTCTCTCTCTCTCTCTCTCTCTCTCTCTCTCTCTCTCTCTCTCTCTCTCTCACACACACACACACACACACACACACACACACACTCACACTGAGTGGGGGAAGAGGACTGGCAGACCAAGGGCAGGAGAGGCAGCCCAATAAGAATGTGTGTCAGCTTGTCAGAGAACAGCATTAAGTGAGCTTGCCAGGTGAGCAGAAGATCGGAGAGAGGGAGAGAGAGATAGAGAGGAAAAAGAGAGAGTGGGAGAGAGAGAAAGAGAAAAAAGAGAGAGAAAAAGAAAAGAGAGAGAAAGGAAGAGGAAAGAGAGAGGGAGAGAGGGGGAGAGAGGAAAGAGAAAGAGAAAGAGAGAGAGGGACAGAAAGAGAGAAAGGGAGAGAGAGAGAGAGGAAAAGAGAGAGAAAGAGGAGAGAGAGAGGGGGAGAGAGGGGGGGAGGGAGAGGGGGGAGTCAGTTTTGCAGCTCCCAGTGTTTTCTTTTCTGTGGGAAACGGGTCCAAGTGGCTCTTTGAGTGTTTAAGGTTGCCGACCCCTGGAATAGGTCCACGACTGTCACGGTTACCATGATCTCCTGAGCCACCTCAGATTCCACTGCTAGAGAAGGCAGATTAAAGTTACCCAAGACCATAAGTGCCACTGCCAACCCAGAAATGGAGTCAAGGAGTTCAGGCAGGGAGATTGATATGTAGTATTGAGGCTAGTAGAACAGCAACAATGGCAATTTATCCCAAAAGCCCAACTTAGTGAACAAGGTCTTATAGCCAGTAACTTGTGATGCAGCACCCATAAATCCCTGAAAGCCATAAGGTAATCCTGAATAACTATCACCACACCTCCACCGCTGCCTTGGGGTTCCTGATACCACACCTGAAATATATCACTGAATATATATATGGATATATTACTGGATATATCAGTGAAAGAGCCACTCCCCCTTCTGGACCCAGCCAGGTCTCAGTAATATATGCCAAGTCAGCTCTTTCATCAGTAATTAAACTGCAAATGAGTGAGGTCTTATTACTGAGTGACCTGGCATTTAGAAGCAGCATCCAAAATACAAGTCCCCTAAAGGTTTGCTAACTGGGTACAGGGGTTGAGACCAAGGAGGTGGAATGTGAAACCAGTATAGGACATAAGTGAGAATGGCTCCATCTCTATCTCCCACTATATCTTCCCATGCTGATCACTACTATAATACTTTGGCTCATGGCCAATTTCCAATGGCAGCACTATTCTCCAATCCAGGGCCCACAATTCCTAAAGCTGGGAACTTCCCATTAACTCCATTCTAGGAAGGCACTTGAGCTCTCAGCATTATCAGGATACCCAGTGACCACCTCCCCCATTCCACCCACAAACAAACTCACAAACATACTGCCATTCATAGACATCATTCCCCTGACATTTTCACCAACTAGTCCAAGCCATCCTTTCTATTTATGCCTAAGCCACTATTTCCCTCCTCTGACTCTCAGAATAGTTTCAATGGGAAATCCAAAGTAACAGGCAACCTAGCCAACAGATGGAATCCACACAGAAGTGATCACTAATGCTGTATCATCTTTTTCCTCTCTGGCAGAAGGGAAGGCAAAATGGACTCCATAGGGAGATGGAATCCACAATAACCTGCCATTATCCCCGCCTAGTCACTACTGATAGCTCCAGAGCCCCAATGTCTTGGCTGGCCTCTCACTGGAGAGCTGCCGGGGTCCTGCCCCAGCAGCAACCATCAGATACAACGTCACAGTGGACAGAAGAGCTCCATCATCTGCATGTAACTGAAATCCCTTAGCATTGCTGACCAGCCACAAGAAATGCTTTTCTATCACCTTTGGTCATAAAAACAACAACCTACCTGGCCCAGTAGCCAACCAAGGCTCCCCAACACAGCTGCTGATAAACCCCCACCAAATAAAAAAGTTCATGGATGAAGAGATGACAGCAGCAAAAAGCAACCAATACACAGAGGGGCCACCTCCACAAGTGCTGCCAAAAATTTCAACAGGACTGATTCTAATGCAACAATGTATTTATATGCATTGCACTGTGAATTATATATAGCAAAAGACTTGGTGCTTTAATTCTGAAACACTTAACTGCTGCAGGCAGGATCTAAGCTGGAAAGTTTAGGCAAGAATTGGAGTTAGATTAACATTATTTTTAACTTGCAGATAAATAGATATTTCAACTGTACTATACTCAGATCAGGTTATACTCAGACCTTTCACTATCTCCCCTAACTCTTACCCACATCTTCACAGGGGAGAACCTTCATATGTGCTTAAGAAGCATGCTTTGTCCTCAATGCAGTGACCAGGAGATTCAATAATGAAGGGTCCTTGGTGGTCTTGAGCTTGGTTGTTTTCTTGTGCTAGCACTGATGCTGCTATTTAGTTTTGGTAATGAAATGTCTGCAAGAAAACAACTAAGCTCAAAGAGCACTAAAGACCCTTCATTTCAACCTTGAGCTGCAAATATTCTCCTTTATAGATAAAATAGAACAGATTATTTATACATAATAATAATATAACCATAGATCATATAATTAGTAACCTAATATATCTTATCAAAGAAATTAACAGTTTAGTTCTCTTTGTCTTTTATTTGTACTATACAAACACAAAAACATTGAGGTTATAATCTGAGTTTTCATTGATCATTAATCCATCATATGGATGGAATGTTAAGCTGAGGGAAAATAGAAATACACAGTATGTATGCATAGATCACTACATTTATTTTTGGTTCGAAGAACAACTTTGCAGTCTGACGCATAGCAAAGCAAATAACTTTTCAAAGGAAAAACTATGTCCCTTCTTTCTATAGCATAGCCTGCGTACTGACAACATTTTGTTCATTTTTATAACTGCCCTTCTGACATAGAATTCTGGATTACACTCTGCTTTTCAGAGTCTTCCTAATATACCAATAGGATTTCCTTCACATTTTTATTAGTATAACACATTCAGTAGTCCAGTCAACACATCATACCAAGCCATATCTTCTTTTAAACCAGTTTTCTCAATAAACTATAATAGCCTGTATGTCAGTCAGATTGGATAAACAACCGAACCTCCAGACCGAGCAATTCAAAATTCTGTGAAAAAGACACTGTATTTGCACACATTTTAACTGCTTAGAAAAAGACAAAGAATTTAGGTTTGTCCATACATGCCAGGGCACAATGGCAGCTATGCCCCTGAGTAAGCATTGTATTAATGTGGTTTCCATTACAACTTCCCAGATTTAGAAGTTTCGAAATACGACTCCAAAAAAGGAAGCATATATTGGACAAAGTTTATGGAGAATCATAATTTACTAACTATGCGAACTGTAATGACTAGATCATACATGATGCTTAACAAACCAAATAAACTGTAGTAGAAACATGAAAATCAAATACTAATTTTTAAGTTAGGGATTATCTCTACTGTATATTCAAAGTCTTCTTTAACCAATCACGTTTACATTTATTTATTTATTTTTCGGATTTGTATGCCGCTCCTCTCCGCAGACTCGGAGCGGCTCACAACATACAAATAACAATTCAATATAAATCCGAAAAAAACATTAAAAATAAACCCCACACATACTCCTCAGTCACACCACAATCAACAATCATTCCCAGGCCTGCCAGCAGAGGTAGGTTTTTAAATTCTTTCGGAAGGCCGGGAGAGTCGGAGAAACGCGGACTTCAGGAGGTAGTTGGTTCCAGAGGGTGGGCGCCACAACAGAGAAGGCCCTCCCCCTAGACCCCGCCAGACGACATTGTTTCGCTGACGGGACCCGGAGGAGGCCGACCCTGTGCACTCTCACCGGTCGAAGGGAAGTATATGGCAGAAGACGGTCCCGTATGTATCCTGGTCCCATGCCATGAAGGGCTTTATAGGTAATAACCAACACCTTGAATTGGGCTCAGAGACCAATAGGCAACCAATGCAGCATGCGGAGAGTTGATGAAATGTGGGCACAACGAGGAAGGCCCACAACTGCTCGCGCAGCTGCATTTTGCACTAATTGTAGTCTCCGAACACTCTTCAAGGGTAGTCCCATGTAGAGAGCATTGCAGTAGTTGATCCTCGAGGTGACAAGGGCATGTATAACTGTGAGGAGAGACTCCCAATCCAAGTAAGGATGCAACTGGTGCACCAGGCGAACCTGGGCAAATGCCCCCCTCGCCACTGCCGACAAATGATGATCCAATATCAGCTGTGGATCAAGGAGGACTCCCAAGTTGCGAACCTTCTCTGAGGGGTTTATAGATTCACCCCCCAGGGTAATCGAAGGACAGATAGAAGTGTCCTTGGGAGGCATCACCCACAGCCACTCTGTCTTATCGGGGTTGAGCCTTAATCTGTTAACACCCATCCATACATAACTCTCATTTATCACTTATTCTTTTCAATATTTCAGTATCAACATCAGTGAGATTATAAAAAAATGAGAGTGTCACTAGTATTCTGAAAATACCCAATTTAACCACTCAGCTTTGACATTTTACTGTAAGAAGGATGTGGAACTTTTGAATCAGTTTGGGTAAGGCTGAATCTGAAATTTAAGGGAATTCTGCAGTTCTGTATGAAGTAATATATAACTTTTTTTGATTGAGGGTATGTATTTTCTAAATCAGGCATGTCAAACTGCCGGCCCAAGGGCCGGATGCATCACACCAAAACCACACCCACCCTATTGCCAGCAATGGGGAAAAAGTCGCGATACATCATGCAATGTCACGTGATGTCGCGAGTTTGACATGCCTGTTCTAAATTATGAACTATGCACCTAACACAAGTTGCATTAAGACAATAGCCAGCAGATTTTACCACTTAGCTTGCCAATGCTATTCTATCTAGAAAAGTTGAATTTCGTCTCAGTAGTCCATCATCATTCAGCAATCTAAATAAGTGCACTGGGACTGCCTTTAGAATGATCCAGAGTTTACAACTGATGCAAAATCTGGCTACTAAAGTATTGGCAAAACAAGTGAAAGTAGTATTCTATCTATTCTAAAAAAATCAATTTGAAATGTTAGCAGAAGTCTTTAAAGATCTGGGCTGGATTTAAGGCTGGATTTTGAAGGCTATGTGTTTAGCATCCATGATAATATTTTTTGGTCCATTGTCAGCAAAGATCCAATAGTGTCACATTGTTTATCTGTGGGTCTGTATATGTAAGAAAGTATTTGTAAGCTGAAGGATTTTAAAAATTGAAATCAGAATTTCTCCGTTATGTTTTCAATCATATTTTTCTTAGTTTACTAAAGTATTGTGATTGTATATTGTTACAATAATTTCCCCTATTTCTAATTAATTTACCTACAATCAAAACAACAGCTCTTTATAAAAGAAATGTATCATCATATTTTAAGCAAGCTTGAGGTTTGTAGATATTATAAACCCCACAACTTTACCATAAATAACTCTCTAAGAAATTTGAAAAAACAAGAACAGTCCAAAAGGACTGAAAACAATGTTTACTTTGAAAAGTGGAAAATACTGACAAAAGGGTGGGAAGGTAAATAGAAAGAGATAAAGAATGGAGACGCTCATTAATAAGAAAATAAATTACTGAAGAGGTTTACAATGACAATCTATTTTAATATTATATTTCTAGGAACAAGGAAGTTCCTATAAAAATGCAAGAAAAATGTAGCCAGATATATTAAATTCAATTCAAAAATGAAAAGGGGAAGAGACCAAAGCTATGGTCCAAGCAAACACTAAATGGTACCTGACTTGAAGAAAAAAATTGAAAATCATGATGATGGGATATATTCCTGTGTTAGGTATGAATAATAATAGCATAATACACTTATGTATTCTGGATTTTTACCTGTACTGTATGTTTATGACTAAATATCTTTTTACCTAAGCCACTTTAATAGGTAAAGTAAAAATCAGTACATACTCTTGAATGTAGTAAAAAAAGTATAAAAAATACGCCTTCATCTGATAAATACAGAAAAGAGAAAGCAATCTCCATTTCTCAGAATTCTGTCTTCTCTTAATATGTTGAACAGTCTACCTATAATTGGATTTGTTCAGGATTTCTGATTTACTTAACCTTCAGGTTGTCAAAAAATATTAAGATATTAGTAAAAGTTTCTATTGATAAACAGGTAATTTCCTAAAATACATAGGAAAATTCTATTTTTCTGAAGGAAAACCAAAGAGCTGCAAAAAAATAAACAAGTTTCTTCCCCATGCTGTTTTTCTTTGCTGGAAGAACAAAAGCTTTTATCTCCACCTCACAGTCAGCTGGAATGGATGCAAGAAGTCTCTTCAGGTATATAAAACGTAGGATAATGTGGGGTTGCAAAAGACTAATTAAATTGGTGGCAGAATGTGCATATATGCCAGACTTCTAAAATGGACAAATATACATAACAGAAAAAATTGGCTATTACATATTGTAGCTATCTAGCTGTCCCCAAACTAAGAGAAAAAAATGTTTCATTAAATGCAGGAAAGATGATCATTGGATAAAATACAGGTAGTCCTTACTTGATGACCTCCCATTGGGATAAAAAAAAATCTGTTGTTAAGCAAAGAGGTAGTTAAATAAAATATTATTTGGTTGCACTGCTTAGTGATACAATTTTAGTAGTCCCAGTTGTTGTTGTTGTTGGATGAGGATCATACCATTATTAGGACCTCATGCGTTTCCTCCCCTGCATGAAGTGCTGGCTCCATCTTATTGCCTCTTTCCCCCTTTAGCAGCCAAGATTCAGCTTACATGGCATCGGACCAGGTTACTTACGGGACCGTCTGCTGCCTCATGAAACCCAGCGGCTGGTTAGGGCCCACAGAGTCGGCCTTCTCCGGGTCCCGTCAGCCAGACAGTGTCGCCTGGCGGGGCCTAGGGGAAGAGCCTTCTCTGTTGCGGCCCTGGCCCTCTGGAATCAACTCCCCCCGGAGATCTGTATTGCCCCCACCCTTTCTGCCTTTCGCAAATTATTAAAGACCCACCTTTGCCGACAGGCCTGGGGCAGTTAACTCCTTGCCCTGCCAGTGTATGTATGTTCGTATGTCTGTTTTTGGATGATTGGTTGTTTTTAATTAAGGGGTTTTATATGTATTTTAATATTAGATTTCTTATGTTTGTATTCATGTTGTGAGCCGCCCTGAGTTCTTGGAATAGGGCGGCATAGAAATCTAATAAATGAAATGAAGTCCCCCACCCATAAACTCCCCAGGTCTGTGCCCTTTTAGCTACTCAACATACCACTGTTGCCTACCTCTGCAGCCCCCCCTCACTCTTCAGCTGAACTTCATCATGTTTTTCTTGCTGCTTGCCCAAAATCCAGATGCTGGGTGAGGGCACAACCCTATAATGCACATTGGAGAGTAGCAGGCCCCCATCTGTTGAAAGAACCTTGCCAAACCCAGCTAGGGAGGAGGCAGGAAAATGGAGCTGGCGGAAGCTCCCTGGGCAAAGATGGTGGCTATTAGTCCTTGCCCAGCACCTGGAGGAAATAGGTAGAATGGAGAAGCTGAAACACATTCTATGATTGTAAATGTGGGACAGCTGCCAATTTTTGATCACATGAGCATGCAATGATCACCATGCAATGGTCACAATTTTGAGAACTGGCTGCGACTAAAATTCATTCAGTACTGTTGTAACTTGAAATGGTCATTGAAAGAATGATCGTTAAATGAGGACTTTCTTAAGTTCCCTTTCCACATATTTTTCTGGTGTTTCAAAAAAGAAAAAAAATGTCCTTAAACATTGCTATTACTGTTTCTAATAAGAACAGGTGTTTTGCTGATCTTTCAAAGATGTATAGAGAGCATACCACTTTTTCCCTGAATATTTATTTTAAATTTAATGATCCCTCCCTCCCTCTACACAGACACACATACACACACATCTTTCCAGTTAGCATTCACAAAACATATTATCATTTATGATAATTACTTTTTCTGAATCCTAACAACTTAATACAAAATACATTTGTTTGATAATCTAAAAAACAAGGTTCACTCAACCGAACTGATACCATCTCAATGTTAAATTCATCAGAAAAATGTAAAAATATGTAAAATTTCCATTTCCAAATTAGTCGTATGTTGATCACATATTAATACCATAAGCATATTTATTTATATATTTATTGGCAAAATTTCTACCAAAGATTGTGCGGGTAGGTAAGCTCCCCCATTCACTCTCTCTCAGATCAACCCACCTCACAGGGTTGGGGGGAAAATAGCAGGAGGAAGAAGTATTGTATATGTTTGCTGCCTTGAGTTACTTACAAAGTAACAAGATGGGATAAAAATCAAATAAATAAATATTAAAAATTACAGGAGAATATCAAAGAAATATCTGAGTCTTTCCCCAAAGCAGAGGTACCAGATAAAACTCTTCTTCTCTCTTCCTCTCTCCCTGATTTCCAACTGGAACTGATTGTTCAGGAACTCTCACCCTATTTCAAAGCTTTGGAGATAGGCCAGAAGGATAACAAGGTTGACAGTATCAAAAACTGCTTAGCACTCAATGAGGAACAGAGGGTAATTTCCCCTAAACTTGGTTTTTCTGGAGGTTATCCCCAAGTGAGACCAATACCGTTTCCAAGCTGCTTTCTGTCCTGAATTGTGACTTATAAAAGTTCAGATAACCCACTTACTCTTAAATCCATTGCAACTATGTGCCCACCACTTTCCCTACAACATTTCTATGAAAAGGAAGATTGTTCAAGTCGCTTGGCTTGAGCAAAGGCTTCTAGATTGGATGCATTATCTCCTTCCTCAGAGATAGAAGAAATACACTTTCATTTTTTTAAAAAAGCATTGATTACTGCTCAAACTCAAGCTGCTGAATCATTAACAAATCATGAGAGGCAGGGATCCAACTGAGAATTCTCACCCAGACGGCCTTATTCATTTCAAAGACTTAAAATATTCCAGATCACTTTACAAGATGTCCCATTCACTGCCCAGCCGGTGTAAAGCTTATGTTGGATTTGAAAAGTTTTGTCTATCAAATGCTGTGAAAATTCTTCAAAACCATTTTGCAGTATTTTTGACAAATATCGTTTCCTTAAATTGACACAATAACAGCAGCAAAATATTTCTTGTCTTCAGCACAAATCACCACTGTGCAGGTTGAAGACTGAACTTGTAAAAAGTCCATTTCAGACCTACCCAATCTATGCCTAATCTTTCATTCCACTAAACAAAAGTCTACATTGAACTATCCTCCAGATTCTCAGAAAATTCCCAAAGAGACCTCTGAAAACCAACTGTATCTATGTAGCATTTGAAATGGACCGATATATGTCCTTTCCTTGCTGCAAAGAAGGACTTACACTGCAGAATTTCATAGCAATCAGACAGTGATCTATACATAACATGGAGCAAAGACCAGTGTCTCCCAATTTCAAATCAGTTGCATCTTCCCTGAGACAAAAGACAAATGCAGCGTCCATGTCCATGGTTGATATAGCACTCATGAACAACTGGTATCCTCCAAATCCTTTGTTGATGGAAAATATATTGAATCCTGAAATATTATTAAGTTCAGGAAACTTTTCTACCACCTCAGCAATCAGGTTAAGCAGCCCAGGAAAAGGCATAGCTTTTGTAAGGAACAGCCAGCAAATACAAAAAGGGTATCCATACCACATCTGAAGTGTCCTTGCCTGTTTTGAATACTGCATACACCTTAAACAAAAATTGTGGAAGTTATTTAACAAGAAAAGATGAAACTTTGTTTGGCTTCTTTTAAATCAAATTAATAATTTAAAAAATTGACCAAAGTAGGTTTGGACCAATAGAGCAGTTGCTTATGAAAAAGAGATAACAAATTTCTTGTAATGCAAGAGGATCTAAGTTTCTTTGGATTCTTTATAAGAGTTTCCATTGGCAAAATTCTTTCATAATTATAGAGAACTTGTGTCATAATATTATAGTATTCATTCAATTACATAAATAGGCATGTTTGGGCTATCAATGTGACTTAAACCTGGAACTCTTTCATATTTCAAAATATGACTTTGTACAAATCATATTTCATTCATAAGTCTATTTCTTAAGAACATTAACTTTTCTATGGGACTATCTGAAACTATCTTGCAATATTTTTATTATATATTTTTCAAATGACTTCTGTTTCCAACCCTGTTTCAAAATATGTACAGAAGATTTTTTAATAACCACTTATCCCTACATATATCTATGACTGGAATTAGACATCATTGTTCCATGAGAAAGGGCAGATCCTATATACCACAGGCTGCAGCTGCCCGGATTCATTATGAATAAATTTAATAAAATAAAAATAAAAACTTGCCAATAAAGAAATGTTAAAGTTAAAATGATGAAAGCAATAATAGTAAACATTGCAGGAGTTTAAACCTTAAAGTTAAAATTCATTTATTAAGTTTTATTTACTCTAATAAGAACCAGATTTTATTACAATTTATAGATTCCATAACATCCACGATAGAAATTAGATTAATATTACATTAAGAAGAGAAACCAGAATAAATACGTCAAATAAATATTTTTAATTAGCTGATGTTGTTGTTGCTTTAAAAATCCAGATTGGCTATATTTTATATAGCGCTGTGCTTTCTATAGTTCAAATAAATTCAAATAAAAGGTTAATGCTGCTTCAATGCCTTACCAGTATTATGTGACCAGTGGAGATGTCCATGTTAAACTGGACTGGTTCTTCGCACCAGGATGACGTACTGCTTCGAGTAGAAGGACTTGGAATAGGTCCATCACTAAACTGTGAAGATATGCTATTAATACGAGAAGCATGTAGAGGCTCTGAACAATCTGATGTTTTCACCGCCATACGCTGACGGCATAATTCCTGAGAAACAGAAAGTAACACAGGATTAAAATTTAGCACTGAAGGAATCAACTGTGAAAACATAAAATGAATTTTTGCTCTAAACTAAATACATGCAAAATTCTCTTCTGAAGATGGAATGTACAACTCTGCTCCAAACAGTCGAAAACCTGAACATTTCCATGTACAGTATCTGTAAGCAGGACTGCAACCAGTATTATAGCCACATTTCCATGGTTAATAACTGTCATTTTTTTAAAAAAATATAAGATTTGAAAAATATACAGATCAAAGGCTGAAATATGACCATTCAACAATAATTTCAACAGAAAAACTCTGAAATAAATTGTTACAGAGACAATATCCACTGTATTCCTCAAAATAAATTTAACACATTATCTGCTCCCTTTCAATTTAACATGATCCACTATGAGTTGGGAAAGTCAAATAATTTATTTAACAATACTCTAAATCATAACAATTATATTACAGAATACAAATTTTGTGCATACCAAGAATTAGGAAACATAATTGATTTTACCAAGAACTTATACTAATGATAGACTGCATTTACTAAAGTTAAAATTAGCAGAATCTATAGTCACAAATACAGATTCTGTTTGATTCATGAAAATAATTAGAACTATTATATTACCGGTACATTTTAAAATTTATCCAAACAAATGGTACTTAGACCTAATAAACCACAGATATATCTAGCATAAGAAAATTGCTGCAAGAAACAAATTAAGAAAAGTACTTTATCATTTCCAGAATAAAATTTCTACTAGGTAAATAATATTTGAAAGAATTTAATCAGTGTTTCAATGGATGACCTTAAATTATCTAAACACAGATGAAGTGGAAAAATATATTATTGTCACTGTTTAAAAATTTTCCCACCTTGACTTTTCAATATGTAACGAAATACAAATTTCTTGGTTTTTATGAGTCCAAATGAGAAATGAAAGAGCATTTTACAATATTTAGAATCATATTTTATTTTTAACTATTCATATAGTCATTTATTTTATATCTCACCACACATATATACGACTTTCAATCACCCTTTATACATCTCTCTTATTTTTCTTCCCATCTATTCCCCGTCAAGACAGAAACCTATTTTGTATTTTGACTAGATAGAATTTTAACACTTATACGGTATATTTGGATTGCTAAACTTACAATTCTTTACAAGAGTAACATTATCTTTCCCTTTCTATAAAATACAGTATATTGTATCAGTGTGTAATGTATATCCATCAGTATTTTACATGTATATGATATTCTGATAAAAATGGTTATAATCGTAGATTTCTAGCTAGCACTTAATCAGCTCATTAGAAACAATTCTATTTTTTGTGCATAAAATATGTTAGCTCCACAAAAAGAGCTTAGTACTAAATTTACTGTCAGTACTTTTTTAAAACAAAATCAGTGTGTCAGATTTTGAATTCAAATCTTCATACAGTCATGGAACCCACTAAGTAACTTTATACCAATCATCTTCCCTGACCTTAATCTATCTCATAAGGATATTTCTAGAAGGACTAAATGAGGAATGTAGAGTACTCATGAGTGAAATGTAGCCCCATTCATTGCATTATATTCCTAAAGTGAAACATAGAATACAAAAGCAATAAATACCAATAGCATAGACATTGCAAAGATAGGCAAGATGCACTAGTGAGAGAATACAGAAAAATTATAAAGAACTCACTCCTACCGTGTTTCCCCGATAGTAAGACACCCCCGATTGTAAGACGTATCGGGGTTTTCAGGGGGTCGGCTAATATAAGCCGTACCCCGAAAGTAAGACATATTACTCCTGCCCACTTCCGCCTCCTGCTTAAAATACTTAAATACTTAAAATACTTAAATACTTAAAATACTTAAAATACTTAATATACTTAAAATAAAACTGACAATTGTTTTCCAATCAATATAAGCCGTACCCCGAAAGTAAGACATAGTGGGGCTTTTGGGGATAA
Organism: Bothrops alternatus; assembly: GCA_034064705.1. Taxonomy (NCBI): domain Eukaryota; kingdom Metazoa; phylum Chordata; class Lepidosauria; order Squamata; family Viperidae; genus Bothrops; species Bothrops alternatus. Next base: position 3,971,987 of record JARGCV010000179.1, read on the forward strand.
AAAGAAAGTAAGACACTTCTTCCTTTCGGGGAAACACGGTATCAGTGCATACCGACATTCCTCATTTATCAGCTGGAAGACTCAAATCCAAGAAGCCCTCCCGGCACTTGCACAACATCTGTACAACAACTTTAATATTGATTCCCAGTGGAAAAGCCAAATGGGTTGCTGAATGCCAAGACAAAGGTAGACATATAAATGACCCTACAAAAACAGTGCCAGGCTTTGAACTGCCATGTCAGCAGTGGAAAATCCTGAATAGGATTCAGACATCAGGTGGCGTTTGCTTGGACTCTACGTATAAATGGGGCACATAGTATCCTCCCCTCACTGGGACTGACTGCAGATTATATCATGGACCAGCAGTAAACTGAGGGCATATACCAATCCAGGATCTGATTTTTTTAAAAATAGAAATAATGCTGCAGTTCAGTGGTTAGATGGCCTAGACATTGGTATTTGAACATAGAACTTTTTAACATTTATATTTTATTGGGGTTTACTAATTTAGGTGAAATGTTAATATATATTGCCAGTCTATGTAATATGCTGTACACTAAATAAACAATACACAAAAGAGTGCCTATTTACCACAAAGAGCATCATCTAAAAACAAACATCTGCCTCCAATGGAATGTTTCTTCTGACATCCCCAGATTGCTGGCATTTTGTAGGGTCTTGAAGTCCTGGCTATTTGCCCAGGCCTTTAACAAGGGTTCTATAATAGCTACTGGGTACTACAGATTTACTTCTTGCTGTTGCCAAATGTTTGCCATCTTTCGTTCCTTGTATTTATAATTATTTTTTCTGTTTTTTACTTGTGATTTTTTACTGTAGCTGGGAGTCAAGTTGTATTTCTTCAATCAATCTATCTTGGGAAATCTTACATTTTATAGAAGTACAAAAAATATTTAGGGCAAAAGCCTGAAACATTTGAACAATAAAAACCAAGCTCTTACAAAAGAGAAACAAGTAATTTGAAAAAAACTCTTTTGAACATATTTTATAATATGAATAGCCTTATACTGAGAGATATTTTACTACCTCTAAAATATATTTATTTATTAAATTGTATGATGCTCATCTCAATGAAACTGACTCTAAGTGGCTTACAGACATATAATTAAAATACATTGTAAAAATGTCAAGACTTTCTCTTTCAACTCCATTCCGGATTCTTCCCTAAGTCTTTGCCATCCTCCCAAAGGCAGTGGGTAGGCGACCAGGGCTCAGGACCCCGTAGAAAAAGACTCTAGGAGATCTGGTTTAATGTCAAGTTTCTGATCAATAAGACCAAATAAATCAGAACTCTGAGACAGGAAAGAACATGTTTATCCTCAAAGAACATGTTTATTGGATACATAATATTGGCACATTCAAAAGTGAAACCAGATCTAAACATTTCCTCCAAGAATCAAAGTAATACAATGTAACAATTCCCACCCCTCTATTCCTGCTACCCAATAGAACTCCTTGGCAGACTTTCTGACTCAACAATCTTCCTGTCAACTCTGCAATAAACCTGGCTGAAGCCATCTTGCTTGTTTTTGGTTGCCACAAGATTGGGGGGAGGAATGGGAAGTTTTATGCTAGCCTAAATTCTCTGTCTCATGGGAACCAAGGTCATTTCTGTTCCCTTGGTTGTGGGGGTTGAACCTAATGTTAGAAAGCCTGCCAAACTATTTTATTGGGAAATGTAGTTGATTGCATAGGCTACAGGATGGGAAGTTTAACTTAAAGTTAAGTTAAATACTGTTATTTTTTGAAGAGAACTTTAGTCTTGGTTTCACTTTTGACTGTGCCAATACTTTGTAATCAATAAACATGTTCTTAGAGTAAAACTCAAGCCTCGGAGTTCTGCTTTAATTGGTCTCATCTAGTGGAACCGTAATACCTTCTCCCTCTCTCCAGCATGGGAATGACCTTGGTTCCGCAAGAGTTGTTCATATTTAGACTACCAGAAGCACCATTTCTCCCCTCCCCTTCTTGTGGCAACCTAGAACAAAAAAAATGGCTGCAGCCAGGTTCATTGTAGAGTTGACAAAAATATTACAATAATAAATAGGGATCTTAAAAATTAAATTCAGTTAAAATTAAATTGAGAGAGAGAGAGAGAGAGCAAAGTGCACACAAGGAGGAGGTGAGCTGTTATCCATTAGCCACTTCTTAAATGCCACACCCCTATGGGGACCCAGACTAGTTGGCATAGCCAGAAGGCCAAAAGGGTAGGTACAAATCTCGCCTTGGGAAGAATGATGTTCCAGATGGTGGAGTTCTTCTTCTGGAGTTGACCAATTAAATTCCTTGGCCAACAGGGTCTGCAGCATGCCCGTTCTACCAGTGTGGGTGGGATGAGCTAATCCCATCAGATTGAACTGGTTCCTCAGATAGTCTGGACCCAAGCCATGAACGGCTTTAAAGATGATAACCAAAAGCTTGAATGGAATCGGAAGCAAACTGGCAGCTAGTGCAACTCAGAGGACATGGGCCACCTTAGGAACTCCAAGAAGGGCCCATGCAAATGCTTTTTGCATCAGCTAAAGCTTCTGGATATTCTTCAAGGGTAGCGCCATGTAGAGCACATTGAAGTAGTCCAGGTATAAAATGACCAGCGCTTGAGTAACTGAGTGCAGGGATTCCTGATATAGGAAAGGTGCAACTGGTGCACAATTCAAAGTTGTACAAAAGCTTTCCTAGCCATGACATAATCTCAGTTAATTTTTCTATTTGTAGCATATTCCATTTCTTTCAATTCTGCCTGAAAGTCACAAGTTTCTTGCCATCATGTCAATCTTCCACTTTTCTATTCTACTAACTTGATAGTTTTTTCATCCTCTCCTTTCTCCAATCGCAGAGCACTTTTATATAAAGATAATCTTAAGAAATAGGTTAGGTTTATAAAGATACTATAAAGTAATCAGTGAGTTTCATGAATTAGTAAAAGTTTAACCACAATTGTCATTCATATTACAATAGCAACTGTGGTTCTGATTTAAAATACATTAATATGACCCACACAATGTCAGACTTTTTTTTAGAAAAATTAAGTTCTATCAAGTTCTCAATCAAAGATAGTCTATGCAAATAGTAATAGACTTATATACTGCTCTATAGTGCTTTACAATACTCTCTGAGTGGTTTACAATGTTAGCATATTGCACCCAACAATCTGGGTCCTCATTTTACCAAACGTGGAAGGCTGGGTCAACCTTGAGCCGCATAAGGATCGAACACCAGAGTATGGACAGAGCTTGCCTGCAATACTGCACTCTAATCATTGTGCCACCAGGCAAATAATAAAAACTAAAAAAAATATGGACAAACATGTGATTCTTTTATCATGTTATCATATATTGATATAAAAATAATTTATCAGTGGCCAATATACATCCCTAGCACATGAAAGCCAAGAGAGACTTTGAGGAGCATATAGCAAAGAATATTAAAAATAAAAACAAAACCTTTTTTAAGTACATCAGAAGCGGGAACCCAACCAGAAAATCAGTTGGGCCACTTGATGACAATGGTCAGAAGGGGATAATCAGGGAAGACAAGGAGATTGCTGAGAGGCTAAATGACTTCTTTGCCTCCGTTTTCACTGAGGAGGATAGAGAACATTTGCCTGCCACTGAATTAGTTTTCCCAGGGAGGGAAATAGAAGAATTAAACCTGATAGAGATAAACAAGGAAGATGTTCTTGCATGCCTTTCTAAACTAAACGTCAACAAATCGCCGGGTCCAGATGGCATCCACCCTAGAGTTCTCAAGGAACTCAAATGTGAAATTGTTGAACTTCTAGCTAAAATATATAATCTCTCTCTAAGATCAGGCAATGTACCGGAGGATTGGAGGGAGGCAAATATAACCCCGATCTTCAAGAAAGGATCCAGAGGTGATCCAGGAAACTATAGACCAGTCAGTTTAACTTCAGTTCCAGGCAAACTGATGGAAACCATTATTAAAGATAAAATTATAGGGCACACAGAAAAACAGGCATTGCTGAAAGAAAATCAACATGGTTTCTGCAAAGGCAAATCATGTCTTACTAACTTGTTAGAATTCTTTGAGGGTGTAAATAAATACATAGATAAAGGGGCCCCAGTTGATATTGTATATCTTGACTTTCAAAAGGCTTTTGACAAAGTCCCTCACCAAAGGCTCCTAAAAAAGCTCTCCAGCCACGGAATTAGAGGACAGGTCTTGTTCTGGATTGGTAACTGGCTAAATTGTAGGAAGCAAAGGGTGGCAATAAATGGACAAGTCTCTGGATGGAAAGAAGTGAGAAGTGGTGTACCCCAAGGTTCAGTTTTGGGATCTTTACTTTTTAATTTATTCATCAATGATCTGGATGTAGAAGTAAATAGTGAGGTAGCAAAGTTTGCTGATGACACCAAATTGTTCCGGGTAGTGAAAAGTGAAACTGATTGTCGGGAGCTCCAGAAGGATCTCTTGAAATTGTGTGAGTGGGCAACAAAGTGGCAAAATTTTAACCTAAACAAGTGCAAAGTTATGCACATCAGGGCAAAGAACCCCAATTATACTTACCAACTGATGGGGACCAAACTTTCTGAGACAACCCAAGAAAGGGATCTTGGGGTTTTGGTGGACAGCTCGATGAAGATGTCAACCCAATGCGCAGCAGCAGTAAAAAAAGCAAATTCCATGCTTGGCATGATTAGGAAGGGAATCGAAAATAAGTCAGCAAGTGTTGACTTATTCTGTGTCACACAGAATAAGTCATTCTGTGTGACACAGAATGCTGGACTCCATGGGCTTTGGCCTGATTCAGCATGGCTCTTCTTATGTTCTTTATGTTCTATGTACACACAGATAAGGAAAGAATAAGAGCTATGTGGATTTACAGGACACTAGAGAAAAATGCATTTGCATGAATGAGCATGTGCATGAAAAACTATTGTGAGAAGTATGACTTCTACATTTCTTTTAGTTCAGAGAATCATTGGATTGAAGAGAGAAATCTTGAACACAATGGGCTGAAATTAGACTGAGTACACCAACTAAATCAATAACCGTTAATCATTATTAACTAATGTTCCACTTATTTCAGAGGTCTACTCTAAGGATAAATCTGGATTCAGTATGTAGTATTATCAACAGCCTTCTTGATACTAGTAGACCTACATCTGTAAGCTTGCATATAACACTATCTCTTAACTCTTTAATTAAAAAAAACATATATCATAATTCCTTTTATATATGAAACTGAAATATGGGATGGGGGACAAAAGCAAACTGCAGCATTTTAAGAAATCATACAGATGTCTTGGATCAATAGATCCCAAATTCCCTATTATATACATACATAAAACATGAAAACATAAAACATGAAAAAAACAGTTTTATTATTTAAATATTACTCTTTCAAATAAAAAAACTAATGTTAACTCCAAAAAACTGAAGTCAACAGAGAATGTAGTATCTTATATCTGAGAAATCCATCCTGACATACGTTTGCATTGTTTTAGAAAGCTTCAATGATAAATCTTCTTACTCCAAAACTTCTCTTTCTACTTTCTGAACATGTTTACTTAATTTCATTAACTATTTGCTTATGATACACAAGGGATATAGTCAGTGATAGGATTCAGCCGGTTCGCACCACTTCAGCAGAACCGCTAACTAATTTTTTGTTGCCCAGGTCCAGAATGGACTTCTGGAAGCGGCATCCACACCGAGAACTGGTTGTTCACATATTTGAATCCAACCACTAGATATAATCATACAGCACGATCTTTTTCCAATCAACAAAATACTTTTTTATTTACAGAATAATTATAGCCCAACTATCAAGAGCTGAACTCACTTATTACGGTAAGTATCTTCAGTAGGGGGCAGCATGACAACATTTCAAATACGTTGTCTGTAATTTTCCTGTCTTCTGACATAAGATTAAAAAAATTCAAGCATTGCATTTAATTCAGATTTTTTCAAGTTTTGTAATGTTGTTTGATTATCTTATGCAATTTTGTTCTAGTCCCATCATATTTCATATGTCCCTAAATTATTGAAATATATCTGGCCTTATTTTTTAAAAAAGTTTCTTGATACAGTAAAACACAATGTTTTGTTCCTTTTTGTGTTTTTATGCGTATAATTTTATGAAATGTCAGCTATTTAAAATCAATCTTCTGATGAGCAGCCACTTATAAATAGTTCAGTAACTAAATAGAAAGGAGGTACACAGACAGAATCCTGGGGGAGAAAAGGCAAGATAGTGAAGACCATTGTAAACATATTTTTAAATTTCTCACTTTCCTTAATATTACCAAAAATACATTCCCAAAACAGCAAGAACAAAGAATTGCTGCACCTCAGTGTAAAACTCTATTTTCCTTTATTGATATGTTTATAATTTATATAAAAATTAAATTCTAAAATTGTAAATATTTATAATTTACTTATAACCATTTGGATAATGGTTATTACACATTTTGTTTAATATATTGGCAGTGACAGATAAAGCCTAAACTGTTTTTTTAAATTTTAACCTTTCTAGAGCAAATGCTAGATTCACTTTGGGGGTGGGGTCAATCAAATGTTGAACCACTGTTTATGAAAAAATTGAATTATTGACCTGTTGCTTGAGACTGACATCATGAACTGAGACAGAGTGATAGTGTAAAGTCATTCAGCCAGCTTTCATGCCTAAAGTGGGACTAGAACTCACTCTCCCACTTTCTAGCTTGTTGCCTTTAACCACTAAACTAAGCTACAACACGTTACTACCAATATACTGTGTTTCCTCCAAAGTAAGATTTACCCCGAAAATAAGCCCTAGCTTGATTTTTGGGGGTGAGCCTAATATAAGCCCTACCCCAAAAATAAGTCCTAATTTGGGGGTGAGGCACACACCTAAAATCAAGCTAGGGTGGGGGTGGGAGTGTAGAGCTGCCCCACGTGCGCCCCCACCCATTTACCTTGCATCCAGGCCTCTCCTCACTGGCCGACTTCTTCTGCAGCATCCCCAGGCCTGCATTTCTCAGTCAGAAGCCTTTCTGGAAGGACACTGCAGCTGAGAACCAAGCTATGGATTCAATTCATAGCTCAGTTCTCAACTGCAGAAGCCTTCCGGTAAGGCCTTTGACTGTGAAATGCAGGCTGGAACTCCAGTCTCAGCTGCAGAATGAAGTTGCTCCTTTGGCCGCAGAAGTGGGCTGGCTGGGCGGGGCTGTTGGTGCCGGAGGTAAGTGGAAAAGAAATTTTTTTTGGATGCAAAAAAAAAAAAAGTCTGGGTCTTATTTTCAGGGAAACAGTACTACAAAAAAAAGCCTAATCAGCGAGTGATGGATATTATAAGCCATCATTTATAATTTCTTGCTAACTATTTGTAAATAGGAGGAGGAAGGCGCATTGTTTCTGTTAGTCATTTTGAGTTACAGGTAGTCTTTGACTTACAAGCATTCGTTTAGTGACCATTCAAAGCTACAACGTACTGAAAAAAGTGATATGACTCTTTTTCACACTTATGACCGTTACAGCTTTTCCATGGTCACATGATCAAAATTTGGTTGCATGTCACCTGGCTTGTATTTATGATGACTGCAGTGACCCAGGGACATATGATCACTTTTTGTAACTTTCTGACAAGCAAAGTCAATGAAGAAGACAGATTCACTTAACAATCATGTTGTCAACAACTGCAATGATTCACTTAATAACTGTAACAAGAAAGATCGTAAAACGGGTCAAAACTCACTTAACAACTGTCTTGCTTAGCAACTGACATGTTGGGTTCAATTGTAGTCGTAACTCAAGGACTATCTATTTGTAAAAATAATAAAGTTGGAATGCAATAATAATATATTCCTGAGTTTTTTTCTTTTGACTTTCTTATTTCTTCATGCATTTTGTCTGTTATAGTTATGTTTGGAATATTCTAAATAAATAGTACATAAATTCAGAAGTTTCTATTACAATTCAAGAGGTTTGGCATTGACAGAACATTGACCACAGTACTTTTATCAGTCAAACAAGCACATTTTTTCCTAATGTCTTTATTCAAACAGGTTTGCAGGCTTTTGTAATGCTTCACATAATGTAATATGGAACCAAAAGCACAATAGTGTCAATTAAAATATCTTTTTTAAAAAACATCAATGCATTATATCTGCTATTTAATATGACAACATGTTTATTTGGGAAATAAAAGTTCTAAAAAAGCGTGTCATTCTTTAGGCAAGAACTAAAACTGTTAATAGACCAAACAGAACCAACGCTATACTGAAACATGAAATTTGCTGTCAATGGTGTATGTTGGACTGGATTGGAAATTGTAACAAAAACATTCAGTACTTTACTGGCAAATGATACTGAATGAAAAACATTCCCTTATGTCAGAGGTCCCTAACCTCCAGTCCATTTTTGCAACTGTGCAAAGCTCCATTTGCATGAGTGGCGAGCACGAGCATAAAATTATCCCTTTCACAGCCTCTGTGACTGCTGGTCCGTATAGCTGAAAAGGTTGGGGACCGCTGCCTTATATGTACAAAAGGAGCCAACTGCATAGAATTATCGAAAATCTGTATTTTAACAATGCCATCTACAGAATAGGCAGGGTGAAAAGTAATTATGAACAGAAAACATAGAATGTTCTTATAATAACTGGAGTAAAATAAGTTTTGATCATAAAATTAGATTGCTGCTCTAAGTTATAACTTTCTTCATTTCTGATAAATGTATAAAGTCAACGGAGTAGACAGAAGCTTGAAAACAACTTCCCACACTATAACTGAATGGCAAAGATTCCTTTAATGCAACAGTTCTCTCTGTAATTAGGAACATAAGAAATTACTTGAAATAGTCACAAAATGATTTTTAGTCAAAGGTCTCATTCAAGCTCAGAAATACCTCTTTATCCTTTGCTGTGAATTGCTGCATTTTCAAGCGTTGCATTCGCACAAAGATGGAGCTCCCCATCTCTCCAAGATCTCTGTTCAGATAAAAGGTGTTTGAGTGCCTATGGGAGCCTTGAAAACACAGCTTGGGGAGATGGAAGATCCATCTCTGTGCAAATGCAACACCTGAAAATGCAGCAATTCACTGCATTTTCAAGGCTCCCATAGGTGCCCAAATACCTTTTATCCCAACAGAGATCTTGGGAAGATGGGGAGCTCCATCTACGGTATGTGTGAATGCATTGCTTGAAAACGCAGTGAATTTGCTTCGTTCTGAACAGTCCCATTTGGTCAGAGGAAGAATCCAGTTTCCCCAAGGTCTCCCTTTGGATAAGAAGTTTATTAGAAGCAGCTGCTTGGGCTTCTCAGCTCCATCTGAGTGGAGGAAAGGTGAAGCAGCAGGATTGCACTCAATAAGGCCAGCGCATACAAGCAAGCAGTGCACTCGGGTCTTATTGAGAGTAATCTTGCTGCCGCACCTCCACTTTCCTCCACTCAGACGGAGCCGAGAAACTGAAGGTTGTGACATCAGCCGGCCAGGTGAGGACTAGGTCGGTCGGGGTGGGTGGATCATGGCTTCTCAGGTGGTTGCTGCCGCTGCCGGCCTGGATGCGGGTCAAGGGACATGGCCCCTCATTTGAAGGCTTCGTTCCTGCCTTCAAACTAAGTCCGGTGCATGTAAGTGAGCCGCTCAGCTGGGCCACTGATGGTATTGGTTCCTATGCCCAGCCGACTCCGATTCCACACTTTGTCCCACAGTTGTGCAAATGAAGCAAACACTTCTCTCTCCCCAGAGAATGGAAGCTTCCAGGGGCCATGATCTCTTTTGCAAAGAAGGAGTGTTTGAACTCACGCGATATTACGGCACCCAGGAGCTTCCATTGTCAGAACAAAAAGCATTTGCAAGCTTTTCTCCTCTCCCTCAAAGGAAAGAAACAGTGGCAGAGAGGAGACAAATTTTGCAAAGTAAGGGACTCCAAAGCGGCAGGAAGGGAAGAGGAAGCATGAGGTTTCTTAGCGGGTCAGGGAGGCCTTGGGGGCTGTTCCATCCCCCATGGTCTTCCCTACACTGAGATACCTCATGTGCACTTAATGAGCCACATTCGTTTTAATGAACAAGAGAGTGATCTCGTTCAATTTACGAGATTCACTCTACGAGTTTTCAATTTACAAGTGGAATGGGCAGGCTCCATTACACTTGTAACTCGAGAACTACCTATATATCCCAGTTTTCCTCCAATGGCATTCAGAAGAATCATCCTTCATTTTATCTCATTTTTTTCCTTTTTACGACCTTGTAATCCCTTTAATTGGGGGTGGAGTCGGCAACTGAGAAAAGCCGAGCATTTAATGGCTGGATGCCCTTCCACATATCTACACTGAGTTTGCAACAGGTATTTTATCTGATAGAGAAATATCTGTCACTGCCTAGGATTGAACTTTCAACCTTCCGAGTGGCAGGCAAGTGTCTTCACCTCTAGACCACCCTGCCAATCCATCCTTCATTTTATCTCCATACCAGCAACTATATAAAATAGGCTGAGCTATGAGAAACACTCAGCAGAATTCCAAGACTAAGGATGGATTTTATATGACCCAATTTGTCCTAGTTCAATATCTTAATCATTATCTTACTATGCCTCTCATTGATGATGAACAAAAATGCAAGTAATGTCACAAAATACCTTACCCAAAACATAGCCTCTCAACATACCATCTAGATATTATATCCCTTGGGTGAAGCAGATCTCTTGCCATGCAGTTGAATTAAACCAATAATCATTTTTGAAATTATGTAGCTGCCCTCCCTATAGAACTTTTCTTTCTTTCTTGTCAATTTATACAATTAATTGTTGACATATAAAAGCTCCTATCTACCTCCTTTTCAGTTTTTATTTCACATTTACATCTTTCTCCTACTTCTGTTGATTATTATAAGAATTTAGAAAGCCAACTAGACAACTAGTACATAATTATTACAAACACTGTAGAAATCACTCTCACCTTTCAAACAGGCCTAAAAATGATACCCAATTTTTATAGTACTGAACATAGAGCCAAGCTTCATCTGGTAAGAATATTTTTAAATGAGTTGAGAGATTCAAACATAATGTTCTACTACTGAAATCAATGAGATAGTACTCTTGTTTAAATAAATAAGTAGCCTATCAATAAACATTTTCCTGCTAAATAGTACCATTCAGCTTGCCATTAATGATGCTGAAAAGGAAAGCAGCAGGATTTTGCATTGTACGTGACTACCAAGAAACTACAGGCTGGACTATAATGTAATGTAAGGTAATGAAATGAAATAACATGGGCAATGGCAAACCACTTCTGTATTACTACTAAGAAAGCTACATCTCTATGTAGTGATATTTAATCACCAAGTCTTAAACTCAGACTAACTTTTCCCCCCCAATAGTTTCAGGACTAATCTTAAACAGAAGTTGAGCTATGTATTGTGATGTAGAGGATAGAGGGAATGACCTTGAGAGTTGAGAAGAAGAGCTACTACCAAGATGGATGTCAAACAAAAGAGAACTGAGTCTAGGGCAGGAATAGAATCTGAGTAAATTTCTCAGACTAGCTCCTTTCTAGTTTTCACAAAAATAAAGAGAGGGAGAAGCACATTTGGACTTACAAGATTTTGTTTCTATAGCTTTATAATAGAGATTGGACAATACAACAGATTTCTGGTCTGCTCTACCTTGAAATCTCACATCTAGTGACTGGGATATCATTTTAGAAATAGAAATAAATTCCATTTATTTGGAATACTATATTTCAGAGACAATAAACAATCAATACCAGAAAGTGCTATGGTCATTCCTTCCATTTAATTCACACATGCAGAATGGGTAAAAGTTCCCAGAATTTGAGAAAAACAGATTCCTTTGCCAAACTGATAGAGATGCCAAGTAATAAAAAATATAGACAAGTCATTTTTCAGCAGAGCAACTCTAGGGCAAATAATAAACCTATTATGAGTCTTCATAGCAATACTGAAATTTGGTAGAAAATTGAGCCTCGGCGTACCTATAGTAGCATTAGACACATATGATACAGAGGGAAAATATAGACTAAATATTGAACAAAATGAATATTGTATTAATAGCAAAAAATAGTTATGTAATTTGAAAAAGAGGTAGTAAATATAGCACAGATTTTCTCAATTTAGCCTCTGCCTGGTTAGATTTTTGTCTGCTTTTCATTTAGGAGTCCAGTGTGTCACCACCAATTCGATGAGATAAGTTGGACTAATATGAGGGGCTCCACGTTACTCGGTGAGCTTCTATGATTGACTATGCCGAGATACCCAGTGAGATTCTATGCTCAGGATTACAACCTGGGTTTTCCCACACTTAGTTTAACCATTATACCAACATTGTATCCCTGGCATACATGAAGGACACCAAATTTGAGAAGATCTGAAAGTGTTTTCATAAGACAAAGTTGGGATTTCATTTGATTAGAGTAATAATTTCTAATTCTAAGTAGAGATAAGAAATAGCAAATTATAATGCTTACCTTCAATCTTTATCATTTGAAAATGCTGAATTTATATATTTCTAAAGATTATACATTAAATATGTACCGTTCCTGTCACATTCCTTGGTCATCATACAATCCTTATAACCATTATCAGCTATTTGAGGTAGCCGAGGTAAAGAAACAGATGCCACAATGACTTTATCGTTGAGGTATAATAAGAGAAACTTGAAAGTCTGACAGAAATTTTCTATCCTCACTCTGTTATACCAAAAAGAAACAAGGATGATGCAATTTTGAATTTTTTCCTCATCCCTTTCTCTCTTTTAGGATTAAATTGGTATTCAGTTAATAGTTATTAACTATATTACATCGGCACATTCCTAGCAAACTTTAGCAGAACACCTACCATATACAAGATGCAAAATAAAATCTGCACTTGCATGGCTAAAAATGTATGAACATTCACATTACCTTGCCTGCTTCAAAACACATTATTCCAGAGACAAAAACTATTTACAACTGAAAATCTTCTTCCTTGATTTGTTATATCTCTAAAATGCAGACAGTGATACCATATTTAGTCAGATAACTAAAGCTTGTTCCTTTCAGTTTTTATGTAGCTACTTCAGTTTCAGGACGTAAGGGTAGCATCTAATAAAGCATTCCCTTCCCAATACTATCCAAGTAGTATTTTGGAAAGTTTATAAAGTGGGCATTAAGACAACATTCCTTCCCAAGCATTTGATATTCATAGATAAGTTGCTTCTAAGGATGGAGCCTCCAGAAAATTGAATACGTAAGTTGATTGAAGAGCAAAGGTATTAAAATAATGAAATAATATCTTGCTTTCCCATCAGCTTGTTTGTTTCACTAAAAGAAAATCTATATAAACAATTGAAAATATTTTTCCTTAATGCTATTTTGTATTTTTCCATACAAACTACTTACTATGGTAAAGTTATTTCAGAGGTGCGCATCATGACTGAAAGGAATCTTTCCTAGAATACATCAAAATACCTCATATGGTTAGGGAATTTGAGGAACAGTTCTAAAAATAACATTCAAAAGAACAAAAAATCACACAATAGAGACAAGAAGTCCTTACAGATTGGCTTTAAAGATAAACCAGGATACTGAATTGGTTAGAATCTTGTACATCTAGTGGAATATTGGCCTAAAATCACTGCTCATGGTTATTCATGCCATGGTCACACACTCCCCCCAGTGGACTAGTACAATGCACTCTATATGAGACTGCCATTGAAGAACATCTGGAGACTGCAGATTTAGATTGGCACTCTGGGATCTACTCTCTTAGATTTCATCCTTACTAGCAAGAAGGTTTTGATTCAAAATAGTAACGTGATGGGAATTCTGATGCAAGAGAACACACAGTGTTAAGAGTTCTTGATTTTAACAAAAAGCCCAGTAACAAAATAGTCAGACATAAACTATGGATTTCAGAAATGTTGATAACTTCAATTTTCAATTTTAATAACTGCAAAATGGAAGGTACAATGGAAATGAAACTTTAAAGACAAAGTTGTCATAGCCACTAAAAAACATCTAAGGAAGCTAGTGTGTTAAATAGGCAACTTACAAAGATAAAAGTAAAAAAGGATGCTTATTGGAAATGGAAGAAAAGCTAATAACCAAGTAAGTCTATAAAGTTTGAGATAAAAAATGTTGGAATAGGCCAGGAGGACAATGTAAGGAGGAAATAAGCTAAGGTTAGAAAGAACAAAATTCAGCAACAAAAGCTTATTCAAATATTTCAATGGCAAGAGAAAGACAAGGAAGATGATGAATGTCCTTATTCCCCAAGCAAAGAAATCTTTACAGAACCAAGAACAACGAGGACAGCATAAGTCCTGTTTTGCCTCTGTCTTTACATCCCAAAAAACTGTGATTTAGTAGCAAAACTGGCCACAAGCATAATAGTGGTGCAGGTCAGTAAGAATGTGGCAAAAGATCTTCTAGTTGAAACTGAATGCCACCAAGTAGACAGGCTAGGGGAAATATACTTTAAAATACTGAAAACATTGGCTAAAGAATTGTTGGAATCACTGTCAGCTATCTCTGGGGAATTCTGAAGAACTGGGGAGGTGTCAGAAAATCCAAGAAGAACAAATATGACACCCTCCCATCACTGTCTTAAAGAAATAAAAAAGAAGATCCCATAATTATTTATCTGTGAATCTAACATGAATACATGGAAAGCTGCTAGAGTAAGTAACAAAGATGCCAGATAAAACTTTTACAAATATGGTGATTGCTAAGCCAGTATGGCATTGTCAAACATAGGATTTACTAGACAAATCATGTCTCCTTATAACTACATGATAGACAAAAGGAATGCCATGAATATAATCAATCTTAATTTCAAAAAGGTTTTGAAAAGATTCCATATGGCATTCTTACTGACAAGCTATTTAGATATATGGTTTAGATCAGGGGTAGGCAACCCAAAACACTCAAAGAGCCATTTGGACCCGTTTCCCACCGAAAACAAAACACTGGGAGCCACAAAACCCTTTTGATATCTAAAATGAAGATAACACTGCATATATCCTTTTTTACCTTTAGTGTGTGTGTGTGTGTGTGTGTGTGTGTGTGTGTGTGTGTAAAATAAAGGTAAAAAAGAATATATGCAGTGTTATCTTCATTTTAGATGGCAAAAGGGTCTCTCTCTGTCACTTTCCTCTCTTTCTCTCTTTCCTCTTTCCCTCTTTCCTCTAACTTTCTCTCTTTCTGTCTTTTATCCTCTTTCTTTCCTCTCTTTCTCTTTCCTCTTTCTCTTTCTTTCCTCTTTCTCTTCTCTTTCTCTTTCCTTTCTCTCTTTTCTCAATTTTTTTCTCTTTCCTCTCCCCTTCTCTTTCTTCTTTCTCTCTCTTTCCTCTCCCTCTCCCTCTCTCCCTCTTTCCTCTTTCTCTTTCCTCTTTCTCTCTTTCCTCTCTCTCTTCTCTCTTTCTCTTTCCTCTTTCCTCTCTTTCTCTTTCCTCTAACTTTCTCTTTCCTTTTTCTTCTTTCTCTCTCTTTTTTCCTCTCTTTCTCTTTCCTTTCTCTTTCCATTCTCTTATTTCTCTTTCTCTTTCCTCTAACTTTCTCTCTCTCTTTCCTCTTTCTTTCCTCTCTCTTTCTCTTTCCTCACTCTTTTCTCACTTTTTCTTTCCTCTCCCCCTCTTTCTTTCTCTTTCCTCTCCCTTTCTCTCTCCCTTTTTCCTCTTTCTCTTTCCTCTTTCTCTCTTTCCTCTCTCTCTTTTTCTCTTTCCTCTCTCTCTTCTTTCTCTTTCCTCTTTCTCTTCTCTTTCTCTTCTCTTTTTTCCTCTTTCTCTTATTTCTCTTTCTCTCTTTCCTAACTTTCTCTCTCTCTTTCCTCTCTCTTTCCTCTCTCTTTCTCTTTCCTCAATCTTTTTTCTCTTTCCTCTTTTTCTCTTTCCTCTCCCTCTTTCTTTCTCTCTTTCCTCTCCCTCTTTCTCTCTCTTCCTATTTCCTCTTTTTCTCTTTCCTCTCCCCCTCTCTTTCTTTCTCTCTCTCTTTCCTCTTTCTCTCTTTCCTCTAACTTTCTCTCTCTTTCTCTTCTTTCTCTTTCCTCTCTCTCTTCCCTTCCTTTCCTCTTTCTCTCTTTCCTATCTCTCTCTCCCTCTCCCTCCAGGTGAAGAGAGAGAGAGAGCGAAAGGCAGACAGGGCCAAACGGATGGGGAGAGGGAGCCGGACGGAAGGCAGCAGCTCTCAGCCGCCCCCCCACCACATCTTCAGCTGAACGGATGGGGAGGGGGGGCAGGACGGGGGGCAGCAGCTCCCAGCCGCCCCCCGCCACATCCTCAGCCGAACGGGCGGGGAGGGGGAGCAGGACGGGAGGCAGCGGCTCCCAGTGGCCCCCCCAGGTAAAAATCAACAGTACTATTTGAGACAATGAATTCCATAAATCAATATGTGAAACAGCAGTCTTCATGAATTGTAGCCAATTATTTCTAGAAAATCATTCTAATATCCAAAGAGAGTACAAAAATGTCTAATTCCTTTTCTGAAGGATGTCAACTAAAATAAACTTGATTTTTAATTTTCAGATTCTCACCAAATCATAGCAGAAGTATGCATGCACAAGTATGCACACTTCTGCAAACATTCTAAAAATAACCTATTTTAAAAAAGAGGACCTCTCTTAGTCCTAGATCTTTAAAAAACAATATTCAGTACAGTCCAGGTAAGGAGTGGGAAAATTGCTGAGTGGCAATTTCTTCTTTCCAACTTATGACTTCTTAAGATATAAAAGAAAAAGGGCAAGTTGAGTACCAAGGCACAAATACATTTCCTGGGTCCATGGTCCATATCGAGTTCAGAAGGCAAACAAATTATGTTGGGTTATAATGGGAATCAGAAAAACAACAGCTATTTTAACAACTGATCATAGATTATGAGTTCCTACATTTCACTACATGCCTAAATATTATTTCAGTGTAATTCCCCCTATTTATTGAAAGATATAGAAAGCTTTTAAAAAAAAAGTTTAGCCTTTGAGCAAAATTATACTGAAGTCCTGTTGAAGCTGAGATTAATAAAAAAGGAAAAGAAAAATACATGTTTCAGAGTAAAACTGATGCTGAAGTAATCAAAGGAGTTAGCTTCAAAAGAGCTTTTTTTCTATAATGAGGAACATCAGATTTTTTTAAAAAAATGACAGCCACCTTCATGACACAATAAGCAAGAAATAACAGGTGCAAGAATTCTATGTTCTTCACCATGTTTACCTCTTCTCTTAATATTCTTGATATAATAAACTGAGCTCCAATTAAAATATTTCACACATAGGCAGGACTAATTATCTCCTCTAGAATTTTAAAAGCTAGATGGGACTTTTTCTCACACATTTCTTCCATCTTTAAAATATGTTGCTTTGGAAGTGATATTCTATTCCAGTGATGGCGAACCTTTTACAGACTGACTGCCCAAAAACTGGCCCCACCCCTGCTCCACCCCCTGCCCCACCCCCACTCCACACCAACCTGCCTGCCCACAGGGCCACTCACCGCCTCCAGGGCCCGCCACAGCAACAGAAACAGACCATAAAGTGGGTGTGTGGGGTCTCTAAAAATGCTTTGACCTCTAAACACATAGCGCTTATAAGCAGCATCCTGAATAACATGTCCTTACCACTCTTTGTGTGGACTTTCTATCTGAGGCACTGCTACCACTAAACCAGTGATGCAGTTTGTTAAGATGCTCTCAATGGTACTTCTGTAAAAAGTGGCCAGGACAGAAGGAGAGAGATGTGCTCTTCTCATCCAGTGCAGGAAATGCAGACACTGATTTGCAGGCTTGACTAAAGATAACGTATGAAGAGACCAAGTCAGATTGTTAGTTATCTTCACCCCAGATACTTAAAAAAACTGTTGACCACCTCCACAGCAGCAGCCTTGATATAGAATGGAGTATGGTTATGATCTCCTTTGTTTTATTGACATTCAGAATCAGGTTACCTTTATTCAGTGCTTTTTTTGCAAAAAAAAAAAAAAAAAGGTGCCGGAACTCACACACGTCATACAATCCGCCTTGCCTGCCCTACAAGGTTCCATCCAAAAAAGGTGCCGGAACTCTATTCTGGGCGTTCTATGACCAAAAAAGCCCTGCTTTTATTACACCAGTCCACTAGAGCCTTCACCTCCTCCCTATAAGTATCTTCATTGTCATCCCGGATTAGACCCACCACTACCATTTCATCTGCATACTTCACAATATGATTCGTAGCAGATTTGGCACAGCAGTCGTGGATCATCAAAGTGAACAGTAGCGGATTCAAAACACAGCCCTGTGGGGAACCTGTACTCAAGGAAATGGAATTGGAAACTTCTTTTCCAACTTGCACAACCTGGGGCCTATCAATAAGGAAATCAAGTATCCAATTACATAATTATGTATTAAAACCTAATAGGCCCAGTTTGTTCACCAGATGCTGAGGAATGTTTTGCTGAATGCCGAACTAAAATCAACAACAGCATTCGCATATGAGTATTCTTCCCTTCCAGGTGCACCAAGCTAAGATGAAGCACATAGGAAAGTGCATCTTCTACAGAGTGGTTCTTCCAATAGGCAAACTGTAATGAGTCAAATGTAGGGGGAAGACATGAATCCATAAAGTCCTTTACCAATCTCTCAAAACACTTCATTATAATGGAAGTGAGTGCAACTGGACAGTAATCATTAAGGCATAGACATTGTGGAACCTTGAATCACATTGCTACAACCATATTTGGTACTAATTTCTTTAGACAACTTGAGCCAAGACACCCATATAATCACCACTACTGTCTGTTTTTCCAGTTAGGTTTCCTGTCTATGATCCAGTCTTAATGCAAAAGTGCAGCCAGTAGAAACACAGCAAGCTGGAGAATTGCTTAACTTAATCTATGGATTCTCAAAGCAACGAAGAAGCAATTTTCAAATTTCAAGAAGAGGGAGATATTTCAATTTGTGTGTGTGTGTGTGTGTGTAGATAGACACACACACATACACATGTGACACAGCGTTTGACTTTTCTTCAAATGAAAGATATGTAAAGGCAATGGCTTCTGTATACCTTTTGTTTTGTATGACCCGTTTGTTTGTGTATGTGTGTGTGTGTGTGTGTGTACACATACATATCTTCATACACATACATTCATAATGAAAGAAGATAACTAGAAATACTGATTTGCCTGGTTTTGATAAAGACTGGCAAAATGCCTAGGGTCGCTGATCTATTTTACCTTCCTTTCTTCCCATTACTTTTTTAGATTTTATGAGGAAATTTGATTTGAGACAGAGTTGTCCGAAGAAGCACAAAACACCAAGCTAGTATTTAACTATGAGCAGATACAAACAGACATAAACCTGACTAGACAGAAAAAGATGACTTGCACAGATAAAAGGACAGAACCTTGAAGGAGTAATATAAAAGAACACGTCATATATGAGGAATAAGGATAGATGAATGAAAGGAATGGATTTAAAATGAAACACTGGAGGCCTAAATTACAAAAGAGAGCACTCTTGAAATGGGAAGGATGATGACAACAACTGGTCTCACAGAGCAAATCAGTCCCATTTGTTCCTCTTTTCCTCAGCACCCTTCTCATCTGATCCTTTATCTGAGAGACTGATACATTCCAACAAATGATGAAGAACATCAGAAGGCAGAAAGAAAGAAAGATGTTCCATTTGAGAAATACCTTTAAAGGTAATGCTGTACTTTGAACTTTGAACTTTCTCTTCTCTTAAAATTAGGATCTATGCTGCTCATTGTTTGTTCTCACTAGGGGTAATAGAAACATGAGAGAGAAAAAAGAAAACATTGGTTTCCTTGGGGAAGGACTGATTAGGATATGTAAGCAGAGTAGGAATATGAAAGCAGAGTAGTTTTCTGAAATAGACACTGGTATTATAGCAAAATAGAATATATAAATATAGTACTGTGTGGGATATTATTTAGATCCAGATTCCCCAAAGTGGTCAATATATTATTCATAGTACCAATATTTAGAATAGCATTTATTAAATTATTTTCATACAATAAAAATTTATGGGTTGATAAACAATCTGAAACTTCATAAAGAGGATGATGAGGTGAAGAGTTTGGAGATCCTTTTAGATGCCAAATTTTATATTAAGCCTTAAGTAAAAAATACTAAAAAGCTAAGCCTGGTCCATTTACTAATTTTATGCACACTGTTTATGTAAAAATATAAAAGAATGTACCTTGAACATTGTGGCATGGCCATACCAAGAGGCAGGTGAATGGATGATTAGATGAACTGTGCATGTATCATGTGATTAAACAAAAGACAGAGTTACGACTATCCTAGAGCTAGATTTGGCAGAGATATCCAAACAAATAGAGGTGTTTGATATACTTTTCCCAGATGAATTCCTATGGTGTTTTAGGACCAAAATCAGGTAGAAACAAACCTACAGATAGATATTCCAGGAGGGTAGAGCTAAAAAGAGCTCAGGCTGATAAATGGGGGTTTGGGCGTACCCGATTGGAAACTGTATTTTGATGCTTGTTTGGTTTGGATAAAAGAATGGATGAACCTTCAGAATAAGAGGTTACTGGACTTAGAAGGCTATGAATTGGTTCGGTTGGCATGGCTACCTGTGGTATGACAAAGTTAAAGTAAATGTTGATTTTAATAACCATTTTACTAGGCATGCCATTTTGAGAATTTGGAATAAATGTAAAACAAGGTTCTGTACAGTGGTGGGATTCAGCTGGTTCGCACCACTTCAGCAGAACCGGTAGCTAACTTTTTGTTGCCCAGGCCCAGAATGGACTTCCAGAAGTGGCATCCACACAGAGAACCGGTTGTTCACATATCTGAACCCCACACTGGTTCTCTACAAAAGTGCCATTTTGGGTTTCCCCACAAGAAACCTTTTTTAAGAAAAGAGATGGTGATGAAACCAAATTGGTGGACCTACAGTAAAATAATATCTCTTAATTCTCAAATCCAAGGAGGAGCTAGAATCAGAAGGTCATGTTTGCCATTGGTTTACATATATGCAATTGAAAGAAAGATTTAAGTTAGATAAATAGAATCATGGGTTTAATTTTGTTAAAAATGAACTGGAAACCCTATTGTGCAGTAGTGATGAACATATTATTGCTAAAATTTATAAAATATTATTGAATTTAAATCTGGAAAATGAACAAGTAAAACTTTGTATGATTAAATGGGCAAGGAATTTTGGGTACAATATAATCCTTGAACGATGGGAAAATATGTGAAATAAAGGATTAAAATTTACATTAAATTATAGTTTAAAAGAAATCTTTTACAAGATGATGTACCATTGGTACTTAATACCAGACAAGTTATCAAAAATGTATAAAAGTATTTCAAATGAATGTTGGAAATGTAAAGGTAAGGAACGGACCTTTTACCATTTATGGTGGATGTGTGATAAAGTAAGAAAATATTAGAGTAGGATTCAAATATTAATACAGAAAATTCTTAAAGTGAATACAGAAAGAAAACCGAAAACTTTTTTCTTGTTAACAGTAGCAAGATTACTCTACACCCAGAAATGGAAGACTACATTGACTCCCACAATGGAGGAATAGTTACAAAAGCTGATGGCGCTAGCAGAGATGGCTAAACTGACTGAATTGATTAAAGAAAAGAATATGAACACTTTTTGTTGTGTCCCGAGCCTGCTTTTGCAAGACGTTGCATTGGTCCCGGGCATTCCAAAAGCTGCCGGGGACAAGACAGAGCGGCACCAGCCTTGTGTGCATGTGCAAGGCATGAAAACGCTCTGTTCACATTGGTTCAGATTGTCTGGGTTTCTGGCCATATAAAAAGGCCTGCGTGCCTTTTTGTTTTTGCTCGGGTGTTGTTATAAGGAGAATAAAGGATTGTTCAACTTTGCCATGTGTCTTCATCATTCGCATGAGAATGAAGTATACAACACTGGCGACGAAGGTGGGATACTTTGCAAGCTGAGAAAAGCATTTTAAGACTTACCTAGGAAGTCCTGAAGAGTGGAAGACGGCGTCTGAATCAGCGTCCCAGCCTGCCAGTATAGTGTCGCTGGAGGGTGAGCTCGGCTAAAGGACCCTTTCCCCAAAAGAAGTTTGCAGAGGAGTGAGTGGTGAAAGTCGTAATAGTATGATGGCGAAGATTGGCCGTTTGTCTGATTTTGATGTCTCACATCCAGAGAGATGGAATTCCTACATAGCAAGGGTGAAGAATTACTTCAGAGTAAATCAAATTAGAGAAGACGGCCTGAAGGCTGCAACTCTTTTGTGTGTCTGTGGACAGCAAGCTTTTGAAATCGCAGAGAATCTGGTGGCTCCTGCACCTCTGGAGTCAGTAACATATACTGACTTGAAGAAACTGTTGAAGGAACACTTCCAGCCAAAGTTGTCTGTTATTGCTTGGAGGCACGCGTTCGAGCAGAGAGACCAGAGGCCAGCTGAATCTGCTGTGGATTTTATTGCGGCTTTAAGGCGAGCAGCCAGACCTTGTGAGTTCAAGGATCTGGAAGAGAGGCTGCGAGATCGGTTCGTTTGTGGTTTAAGGAATAGAGACTTGCAGCAGAAGATGTCTCTTTCCAATATTGCGCTATGAGAGGTGACAGCTGAGGAAGCAGCAGGCGGGGCTGTGAAGACCTTACGGTTCACCAGGAGCCCTCCAGAGACAGCTACCATCCATCAAGAGGACGCTCGAGAAGGATAGGAAGCGGATCCTGAAGAAGAGGTGGATAGACTTCACCAGCCAGATGAAAGGAGACAGAAGGAATGTCTGGACAAGGCCCCAGCATCTCTTCAATGCTTCAGGTGCGGAGGATTCCACAAGCGATCTGACTGCAGGTTCTGCTCCGCCATTTGCAGAGCATGTGGCAGGAAAGGCCACATCGCATCTGTCTGTTTGGGTCGCCAGAAGGTCCAACCTCGTGAAGAATTGCGTCTGAAAGGTATCAGGGTCCCCAGCCAACATAGGGTGGGTTTCTGTGCATTGCGCAGGAGTATTTTGAGGACAGGAACACATAAGCCCCTTAAGAAGAAGCTTTCCATTAACGTAAGGCTGCAAGGGGTTCCCTTATCAATGGAGCTGGACACGGGGTCCGCTCTTGCCATTATTTCTATTAACACATTCAAAAGGATATGCAGCAGCAGTGGCCTTCGAGTTAAACTCAGGCCATCCAATCTAATACTTACAGATTTTCAGAATTCTATGGTGTGTGTTAAGGGGGAAGCCACCCTTAGAGTACAGCATAAAGATTTTGAAGGTCCCCTAGATGTGGTGGTTGTTGGGGGTGAACGTATGAGTCTTATTGGACTTGATTGGTTCGAGGCTCTGGGAATCCAGGTAACTGGGCTGCACCATTTGCAAACGTTGAGCCTTGCAGAAGTCTGCAAGGAGTTTGCAGATGTGTTTAGTTCAGAGCTAGGATTCTACAAGGGGCCTCCCATTTTGCTATGGTTAGACCCAACCATCACGCCCATCAGGGTTAAACCTAAGAGGGTACTGTTTGCCCTCAAAGGTAAGATTGATGCTGAGCTGAATAAATTGCTCCAGCAGGGCATTCTTGAACCTGTGGATTCAAGTCCATGGGAAACTCCCATAGTAACGCCTCTAAAGGCTAATGGGGACATACGTATATGTGCAGACTACAAGTGCAAAATAACAACAGTACACTTATCCTATGCCTGCAGTAAGTCACATTCTGGCCTCCCTCAAGGGGGGCACATTTTTGCGAAGCTTGACCTGGCACAGGCCTTTCAACAGTTACCAGTTGATGAGGAAGCTGCAGAGGCCCAGACTATTGTAACTCACAAGGGGGCCTTCAAGGTCAAGAGACTGCAATTAGGGGTAAATGTAGCCCCTGGCATATTCCAAAGTGTCATGGAGAGCACACTTCAAAGTATTCCTGGGGTCTGTCCCTACTTCGATGATGTCCTCATTGCTGGGGAGTCATCCCAAAATTTAGCAGAAAGACTAAGGGCTATCTTGCTTCGTTTTTGAAAAGCAGGCCTTAAACTAAAGAAGGATAAATGTAAGAAAGGAGTCACTTCTACTGACTTCTTAGGATTCAGGATTGATGCTCAAGGCATTCACCCTGCTGAAACTAAATTGCAAGCTATCCAGCAGGCCTCAAGCCCTAAGTGTAAGAGTGAGCTGTAAGCCTTCTTGGGGCTATTAATTTTTTATCATGCATTTCTCCCACATAAAGCTGCAGTAGCAGAGCTATTACACAGGCTCTTAGACAAGCACGCTCCTTGGCAGTGGACTAAAGTCCATGAAAAGAGTTTCAATGAGGTTAAAGCCTTGCTCACTTCTAATGCTGTTTTAGCGCATTTCAATGAGCAACTGCCGTTTGCATCGCATGCGATGCATCTCCTTATGGGGTGGGAGCCATACTTAGCCATTTGAAGGCTGATGGGACACAGGTCCCTGTGGCCTATTATTCAAGGACTCTTGTCTTCTGCAGAGCGAAATTACGCTCAAATTGACAGAGAAGCCTTGGCCATAGTGGCTGGCATTAAGAAATTTCATGATTTCTTACAAGGCCGCCATTTCACAGTCTATACTGACCATAAGCCTCTGCTGGGTTTGTTTACCACTAACAAACAGACCCCACATATCATTTCTCCTCGTATGCTGAGATGGTCCATTTTCCTGTCAGCATATGACTATACACTAGTCCAAAAACCAGGAAAAGAAATGGGTCATGCAGATGGTCTGAGCAGATTACCCGTGAACCAATTAGAGCCAGATTCAGATCCAGCCATTAATATTCTGTCCATTCAGGAGTTACCTGAGTCTCCCCTCAATGCTAGGGACATGGCTGAAGAAACTGCCACTGATCATACGCTTACACGCATGCTGACATAGGTGTTGTCAGGATGGCCTGACAAGTGCCCAGATACTGAGTTCCAAAGCTTCTGGCACAAGAAGCATGAGTTTTCCACGTTCAAGGGTTGCCTGTTATGGGGTAGCAGGGTTGTGATCCCAGCCTCATTGAGGTCTAGAATCTTGATCTCTCTGCATGAGGGACATCTTGGTATAGTCAGAATGAAAGTGCTTGCGCTCAGCCATCTTTGGTGACCTGGGCTCGATAAAGCCATTGAGGCCCAGGTGCATGGGTGCCAAGTGTGCCAACAGTCCCGGCCTGAAATGCCTCAGGCCCCAGTACATAGGTGGGAGGAAACTCAAACCCCATAGTCTAGGGTGCATATAGATGACACTGGGCCCTTTCAGGGGCAATTCTTCCTGGTTGTTGTTGACAGCCATTCTAAGTGGCTAGAGGTTGTTCCTGTTTCCTCCACTACTACTGCCAGGAGCATCCAGGTGTTGAGAGGAATTTTTGCATCACACAGTATTCCAGATGTGCTGGTTTCAGATAATAGCCCTCAATTTACTTCTTCTGAGTTCCAGGCTTTTCTTCTGGCCAACCTGATCCACCATGCAACTTCGGCTCCCTTCCATCCATCCTTCAACGTACTGGCAGAGAGGATGGTGCGAACCACCAAAGATGCTCTCAAGAAACTGACTTATGGTAACTGGCATCACAGGTTAGCATATTTCCTTCTTGCATACCGCACCACACCATGCACTGCCACAGGGAAGAGTCCTGCTGAACTCCGATGGGGTCACCGCCTCATTACTAAACTGGACAGGCTGCACCCTGACCGGGTGGCTTCACAGGTGTCACAACCACGGGCACCTAGGAGACTCCAGGTGGGCGATCCAGTTTGGGCAAAAAACTATGGGCCTGGTCATCTCTGGGTCACAGCTGTGGTCTGCAAGGTATCTGGGCCGTTGTCATACGAAGTTGTCCTGGGAGACGGCCGCGTTCTTCGCAGACACATAGACCAAAAGCGTTGGAGACTGGATTCTCACCCTTCCGCTCCTGGCTCTGCTCGGGGGGGGGGAGGAGGATCATAACATGCATTCTTGGTCACAGTTTCCCAGGCCTAACAGGCCATCACTAGCTGCCTCCGAGGCTATTTGGGATTCATCCCAAGGTTCCGCAAGTGCTCCTAACAGATATTCACGGGATAGGGGGTCATCCCACACATCCATAATCACTCCAGACAGGGAGTCATACCGGGGGTATCCACAATATTCACAGATGTCAGATAGTGCTCCAGACAGGGAGACTGACAGGGGGTATCCACATAAATCACAAGAAGCAAGAGAAAAAGAATTCCATCAGGGGCGCTTGCCAAATTCCGCAATTGCTCCCAAAAGGAGGTCACCAGCAAAGGGGGTTGCCATGGAGGCAACTCCTGACTCTGGCACCTCGGGCACATGCTTGGGGGCCACAGAGTACTGGGGCACTTCCGCTACCCAGTCCTCTCCATGTGCTGGCCTTGGGCTCGAGGGACAGTGTTCCCAAGAGGGGTCCATTGTGGACTCGGGAAATTCCACCCCTCCATGGTATGCTGGCTTGGACTTAGAGGGTGCATCCAGCCAGCAGCAGGGCAGGTCAACTGGGTATTTGGGGCAGCAAAGTCCTGGCCTGCCTAGCCGGGTAGGCGAGCAGGTGGGCCAGGCACCCTCACCGGGGTCACTTGGGAATTTAGGGCAGCAACGCCCTGGCCTGCCTAGCCTGGTAGGCGAGCAGGTGAGCCAGACAACCTCTCCGGCCCTTAGAACGTCGCAGCGGGCCAAGTGCCCACCCAAACATCTGAGAGACTTTGTGAAGTTGCTGTCAAATCATGAGGGTTCTGTTCATGAGGCCCCTGAATAATGGGAGTAACTCGTGGTAGATTATTTTGTATTATTTTTTTGATTTCAGATACATTTATTGTATGAATAAAGTTTGAAGGGGTTTGCCTGAGGGCAGACTCGAGTATTCCACACTGCTTGCATTTAATTAATGAAACTATATGACATTCTTCCCAATGTATGATGTACATGTGTGTGCGCAAGTATGTTCCATCTAGGGGGAGGGGTGTTGTGTCCTGAGCCTGCAAAAGCAGGCTCGGGATGTTGCATTGGTCCCGGGCATTCCAAAAGCTGCCCAGGACCAGACAGAGCGGTGGCAGCCTTGTGCACATGCACAAGGCGCAAAAACGCTCTGTTTGCATTGGTTGACATTGCCCGGGTTTCTGGCCATATAAAAAGGCCTGCATGCCTTTTTGTTTTTGCTTGGGTGTTGTTATAAGGAGAATAAAGGATTGTTCAACTTCACCATGTGTCTTCATCATTCGCACGTGAACGAAGTACACAATACTTTTACTTCCATGTGGAAACCTCTTCTAGACTTTGTGCTTGAGGTAAAAAAAAATGAAAATTTGATTTTGAGTTTTACCAATTAGACAGACTTGATGTTATTGAAATGGCTAGTTTATATTATTTTGTAAAAGTAAAAAGTTGAGGTTTGAAGTTGATACTCTACTTTGCTGCACCAAAGGAAGTCGGAAGTCAATGCGTTTTTTTTCTTTTTTCTTCCTTACCTCATTTTTCTATTCCCTTTTCCCTTCCCCGCCTTCTTCACTATTTACTTTTGTATTTTCACTGTATTGTATACTAATAAACTAATAAAACTTTTAAATACGAAAAGAGCTCAGGCTGTTAAATGTAGGAAGTGGCATTCCTGGGTGAAGTGTTAGTGGATAGCAATGGGACCCACAAAATTGGTGAGGAGAAAGAAAGATGGTAACATCTTCACACATTACAACATACATTAAAAAAATACCTGTAAAGTAAGTTATTATTGATCTGTATTTAATAGTTAAAGAAGCCTACAATTCATACAGTTTCAGAGCCTTGAAAATCTTATGAAAGGAGGTTTTTTCCAGTGTGAAAACATGCATTTCAGGTTTCTCATGTTACGTAGAAAGAATGCATGGGCAAATTAGAAGAGAAGCAAAAGGCACTGGGAACCAGAGAAAGAAAATTTTGGGGAAGGTAAAAACATATAGCATTAAGTATACTGTACATGCCCTCAGGTATTTACTGCAACAATATGCAGGTTCAGAGCAGTGATCCCAATGTTTGAGTCACTTCAATAGGTGTTACATATATACAGACTCCAACTGTTTTGCTCTGTCAAAATTCCTATCATTTGGTAATACAGATCCTGAAACATTTATGCGGCTAGGTAGGCAATTAACCATTTGTGTCAGAAAGACTGAGCAAGAGACTTACATGAATCTCTACTGCAATGAAAGCTAGAATCAGACTAACAGCTATTGCAGAAAAAAATCCCAACAGTTCTGGCAAAATAATTTAGAACCAGGACAGTGTTGGCTATTCTGGCTTATCTCAAGGAATGAAAAAGAAAAGTGCCAAAATGTCTAGCACCAGCTGCTTTCTCCTCCTGTCATTAAAAAGTAGGCCAAACACAAATGTCTAAATAAGAAAAGTTTATTTCATGACTATAAACATTCCTGCAAAGTCCAGGGGTGTTTTTAAGAGCAAGCTTGAAATATCATGAATACTACCTTAATTTAACAGTCTTTTTTTCAGTTTCTATTCCTGTTCATTTTCCTCATGACACTGTTTTAATTTATTAGCCCCATAAAACAATATAGTATTGAATGGACATGTCAAGCATTCACCGATTTAATAAATATATAAAGTAAAGAAGATGGATAGTTTGAGGTTAATTACTATAATATATACACTATATAGTATATACAATACTATATGTCCCCCCCAGATATCTGATTCGATTTTCTTTGCTGCTTCTTTCTCTTTTTCTCTTTGTACATTTCAGTTTTTCACAGTGAAATATCATTTTACAACCTACTCTTCTACACTTTTTTTTTTATTAGAACAGACTGGTTAGTTAGAACTGCACAAAGAAATCCTTAATATGGGAACCAATAAAGGCATAATTGCAATTCTTTTTCGGTTGCTAATATTTTAAATTAGGAGAAATTAATCCTAAAAACACTTTGGAAAATGAATTTTGTGAGAATTGCAAAGGATATAATTAAGGATTATTAAGGATATATTTTTTTCTGCATGCCTTATATCTTAGAATTGCAAATCTCAAATAATGATATTACTCACCATGGCAGAAGCTTTTGATAAGTATCATGAAAAGTGAAGCATAAAAAATTAAAGCATTTTTACAGCACAATATAAATGAACAAAATACAACCCACTGTATTTTAGTATTTTAGCTATATTGGTCTGATCAATTTCATACCAACAGATTTTACTTAAACATCAGCTTCAGACACTGTTAATAAGTATGCCCAACCATTCAATGTAATGCTTCTTTTTGATTCAGGCAAGTAGTTTAATTTTAGTTACATTAGTATAGTTAAAGTAGCACATACAATAATTAATCATTCGTTTCTATCCCATTTAATATGATGACTCTAATCTGGATTATAATTGCACATTAATCATAGACTTATACTTTTATAAAACCCAGACTTATGGGGATTTTTTAAAAAGATGCAAACTGTTTTAACTTAAATAAGTATAATAAAAATAAGTATAACAACTATACTAGTTCCTTTCTGTCATTTGAACTAGGAGAGATATTTTCATAATGACAGAATAAAATTAAGTCAATACACTAGTTCAGTAATAAAAAAAAATCCAAGAGGCAATCTACCCAATCTTACCATTTTTTCTTATCAATGCTCAGTTTTCCTCCTCTTACTCCACTCAATGCAGCTCCATAGATCTATAAGTACATTCATAATGGAGTATTCGACAGGTCTCGCAAGCTATAACGATTCTCCAAGTGATACATTAAAGTGTTCAGCCTTTTGAATATACCAGCTTGTCAGAGGCCATTTGAACTTGCCTGGTGATTTGAATGCAATTGCAAAATAATTTTATTTTTTTCCTATCTTTATATAGCTTATTAGATTCCACTTGCCTATAAAGTTTCTATTCTATTTTAGAGCAAGCAGATGTGTGTGTATAATATGTATTACAATGCATATGTGCATGCACAGATGGACACTTTGATGTTTTAAAATATATTTATAAGCTGCCTACAGGAATATGGAATTATTTAATGTAAGAGTTATGATTCATAAACTTAAACAAATGAAGCTGGACAAAAAAATAAACACAAGCCTTGAGATCTATCTTGTTCTTGGTTGAATCATCCTAAATATTATTCGTCACAAACAATATGCAATATTAAGCAGAATAATATACATAAGCAGGAACTATTAAGATAATTAACTTTTTGACTGGAAAGCATCCAAAGTACTTAAAAGTACATTTGATCAGTTATTTTTTTGATAAGGGAAGGTCTTACAATTTTGTTAAGCAAAGATTCATTTGAGTCAAGTTTTGTAACTTGTTACTAAGCTCAAATAAGTAAAGAAAGTCCTAAAGCAACTGGCGTATTTCAACATAAAGATACCTATATTATTCAGCATAATGTTATTTAGTAAAAATATTAATCTTCCTCAAAGGAAGAATATTTTTTGATAATTCCCAATGTTCAAAGAGCTTGTGTTAACTAATGAATGTTTCTAATAATGTTTCTAGAAAGTAAATATGTATGTATATATCTACTTTTCTATCTACTTACCTACCAACCTACCTATCCATCTAGCAAATAAATTAATTGGCTATCATCTTGCCCAGCACAGTAATTTGTAGGAAGGAGTCAAAATAGTGCAGTTATAATCATATAAACAGCTCTTGGAACAATAGAGCATCCCTAAAGAGCAGCAGTCATCAATGCACACTTCCATTATTAAATTGCTCACCAATGACATAAATGACAATGAAAATATGCAATCACTATTACTGATTACACATTGTTCCCCTTGTACACCATGCTTGAATACTTTACCTCCACAGTGACATACCATCATATGGCTTCTATATATATATATGGAGGTTCAATTCTGTAAAATATTTATTTATTTATTAAATTTCTATGCCGCCCTATTTCGAGAACTCAAGTATCCCCTAAAGACATTTTAGTAGTTTCATCATCCACCCCCAAAAATCAAAGAAGAAAATAAAATTCCCAGGATACTAGACTGGCTCTACTTAGTAACTGAAAAGAAGCCATAATAGCAGCAACAATCACAGTAAACAAACAAGTAAAGCAAAACAAAGGGAGCAGTAAGAATCTATTTTAATGCCATGATTCTGATGCTGCCTTAAATATATTGCTATTATATATGACTATATAAAATGGACACAAAAGAAATACTTGCGAAATCAAGTTACATTTTTTCAAAGAAATAAGATGCATCTATTATGAGTACTGTTCAGAAATAAAAATAATCAAGACAAACAAAATTTGAAACTCTATGACTATGGCTAACAATCCTTCAGTCCCTAAATACAATCTCAAATGTTCAAAACAATTGGTAATTCACCTTACCTCATATTTTAATATATATAGCTGAAAAGTTCTTCAACGGCTGACAATTTGATTTGTTTAATTAACATCCTAATACTTTGGATCCTGTTGCCAAAGCATACTGTATATATATATATATATATATTTCTATAGGGAAGAAAATAACTACTGATTGGTGCAACACAGACTTATGTTTCATCATATGTTTTTCTATAACTAGGGTCAATGCAAGCTCCACCTTTATTGCAAAGTGCTTTCAGGAGCTCATATACACATTCAGTTGATATTTCACCATTGATTTCACCCTAAAATAAAATGTTGAATGTGTCATGCAAATATTCTCTTATTGGCAAAAAAATTACAATAGTTTATTCTCCCTTTTCTCCTGCCAGTAGCACAATTATTCAAATAGATCATATCTTCTAACTATTGCCAAGGGATCATTTCTAACTAAACTCGCATGGTTGAATTATAAAGATTAAAGATAGTGAAGGCTTAATTTTTAAAAATGAAAATTGGCTGTGATTTCTTTAATTCAACGTCTTAATGAGAGTCACTACAATTATTATTGCCAGTTAAATATACCTAGTTTATCTTCAATTTGATTTTCATCATATAGAAAAAATAATTTAAATATTTAACTGAATTTTAATTAAATCAGTAAATTACTGGGAGAGATCAAAAGAAAAAGTTGTGAAATATTTATTCTACACAGAACAGTAAGTACATTTCAGAGGTAAATGTTTCTTAGATCAATA
Source organism: Bothrops alternatus (assembly GCA_034064705.1). Classification (NCBI taxonomy): domain Eukaryota; kingdom Metazoa; phylum Chordata; class Lepidosauria; order Squamata; family Viperidae; genus Bothrops; species Bothrops alternatus. The sequence continues at coordinate 4,003,950 of JARGCV010000179.1, forward strand.
AGGCTAATTCTTGATAAACTTAGGATCAGCCAGTAAAAACTTACTAGTAAGAAATCAGTTTTTTTTTTTTTAAGGATTGCTTCTATGCTATTCTCCTGCTATTCCAAGACCAATAAGCTTTTCCCTCTTAACACCCCCAGGCAAAATTAGAAAATGAGTACCCATACCAATACTTTCTTTATATGATAGAAACCCTATTATGCAAGCACCAGCTTTCCGTGTTCTTTGTAACACTCTAGCCCCAGGTCAACTCTGCCACACTAAACAGCACACCCATTAATCCAAACTTCCAATTATGAAAATCTTTTGAATGATCTCCCTGTGGCTATTTGAACACATGAAGTTGTACTGTACTTGTTTTGATGAGGTGAGAGAAGGGGAAATTTCTATTCTCTCAATATTTTCACAGGTTCTTTGTGAAAGTGAGCAAAACAATCACATTAATGTATAAGAAAGGATTATTGTTCACTAGAATCCACAGTATGGAACTTTGGCACTTATTATACCTGGGAGCAAAAAAACAGAGGAGTTATTAAATTACTATGTGGTAAAGACAAAATAGACATTAAAGTTTTATAACACTATTTGGTTAGAGTCTTATATATGATAAATTAAAAAACCGGAGTTAGGTTGCTTCCCAAAGATGAGAATCAAATCCTTTTCCGAATATAGTTTTAAATTCCAACTGTCAAATCAATTCCCTTATCACAATTGTTCTAACAATTAATGGATATGGGACTACACTGGTGATATTAGGAAAACTCAAGATCATAATTAAAATTTATTAGATCTAGGCTGCACTTCCTATTCTCATTTACCTCTAATTAAACCTTGTTGAATCTAGTGAGACTTACCTTTGAGCGGACACAATTAGGACTATAGTGTTAAAACGCTTTTTTTTTTAAAAAAAAAAAGAAAAAAGAAAAATATATGGAATTATATTTTGGTTTAGCAATTTTAAAAAGAATAAATGAAAATACAAGAATTAAAGCTTAAATTTCATTTAGCATCTGGAATATAGATTCCTATTAAACAATACAAACTCATTATAAAATCAATATCAACTTAACCAGTGTGCCCAAGAGAAATAGCAAAAAGGTCATTCCCAGAAACTCAAACAATTTTCCTGCTGGAAGAGAAAGATTTTAATTACAGATATTATTAAACAGAACTGTCGTTATTCTGTTATTCTTTTATCACAAATAAGTATAATTACTTTTAAATTACAAATTTTATCAGCATTACTAAAAGAGATTTTATATTGATTTAAATATATCTTAAAAATACCTAAAAAGTTTTCACCAAATGAATTGTACATTTAATTGTTTATTATTATTTATATGTAGTTTCGGTATTAGTTTCAGTTCATATAGCTTCATTTTTTAAAAAAATTCTTTTCCTTGTCTTCTCCCTTCATACGATTTTCTCTGAACATTGTATTTCTATTTTTCTTTCTATACTTTGAATTAAAGTTAAGGGCTCTTTCTCTGAAACAGTAATAATTGGCACTTATTTGGATATATTACTATTACTGAAAATGTCATTGAATAATAAACTTGTACTAACATAGTACAAATATAAAATATGAATTGAGAAAGAGAGAAATTAGAGGGAGAAAGAGGGATATTTAAAGATTTTTTAAATTTATGCTTTTATATACTGGAATATGGAAGTTTGTACATTTTTCAGACAACACAATATAAAAAATAAATATATGTAATGGAAGTCTTAAACAAAAAGTTTTTAAAATATTTCATTATCTGAATGCACAATTCCCTGTTTAAGGATGTGTTTCAGCATTTAAATATCAAAGAAGTTTCATAGTCATTGCTGAATAACTATATGATTTATTTAATTATATAACAATGCAGGTAAAAGATATGGACTGCCTATTATAAACAGTTTCAGTTCTCAGAAAGTTTTTGAAACATTAAAGTTTTATCCTAAATTGTTTATAATTTACTGTAGAAGATTTATCTATTTTCATGCTTTCAATTTATTAAGTGCCACTGTTCCCAGAATAAAATAGTTTTGTTTTTAACTTTTCTACCTTCTATAAATGTATCAACATTATATTCCATAATATAATATAATGGAGAAACTGACAACTCTACAGGTCAAAGTTTATTTTCATATCAAACCTTCAAGAATTCAATGATTCAAAAAGAAAAAAAAGATACTTTCAAATAAGTGCATTATCCATGCCTAATAAATCATAAAGATTGTTTTAATATTTACTATGCAATGACAAATTTTACATATTAATCTTATTTTTCCAGAGGCATTTCAACCGCATCTTTTAATGTTTCTAATTAAAGACACATTTACAGCAAGCTACAAAAATAGACAAGATTAATAACCAGCAATAAAAAGTTGTTACATTCTATCGGGGAATATTAATGGAAGAACTCCCAATATGGTATTGTTTAAAGAAAAATATTTACCTCAGCTATAAATAAATAAAAGCAACATTCCCTCACTTGCGGGATAATAAATAACGTTTAAGTATCCAACAAAAACAAAGAACTGATAGAGTGGAGAAAGTCACTTTTACCTGATAAGTGCCAGTAGCATCCGAGCTGGGATCAGAGCCTAGTCTTGTCAACTTCTCTTTTAGTTTGTGATGAGAGCCATGGCGGAGGCAGTAGATCACTCCAGAAGTCATAAGGACCCCCAAAATGCAAGCAATGGAGAGGAGTGTCAGTATGATAAATTTGGTGGTATCTTTCTCTTCCTGAGCCTGGTGAGGCAAAAGTTCCAGCTTGTTTTTCTGCATCAATATAAAACAAAAACAAAAAGGGGGGGAGGTGACATGCTTTAGAATTTATTTATTCATTGTCCATTTGAACATTTTTTTAATCCTGCTAGAGAGAGAATTCTTAACTGACTATAGCTGCTACTTTTTATTAAATAGATAAAATTTTAGCGTTTGCAATTATTTTTGTTGAAACAGATCTCAATTCTTTGGAATTGATTTTGATAAGATCCTTCCATGCATTCCATATTTACATATATGCATACATATACACATACATAAACACACACACACATGCAAGTGAGCTGAGTAAGATTTGTTTTCTACTTATATATTTTGAAAAACCACTAAATGGAGGCATTCTAAATGAAGTTTGGAGAGACTGCAAATCCTACTTTTCTGTAGCCTTAAACAGCACAAAAGCAAAATAAAATGCACTAAAATGAATGTAAACAGAGTCAAATTAACTGCCCCAAATAATAACCTTTTGTTCCTTTTAAGTTAAAAAGATAACACCATTTTGATAACACTCACTGCATTGTTCATGCCTTTTTTAAATTCAGCTGTTGAATTGTGCAAAATTAGTTTTAGAAAAGAAATATTCCAACAATAAGCTTAATTTTTAGTCAGCGTTCCTTTTTATACAAGTGGGAAGTGGATTTCTTTTGTTTCACTCATCATCCCGAATATATGTTTAAATAATTTCTCCAAAAAATACTATTTATTTTTATTTATGGAGAAGAATTTTCACGTGGGAAAGCAAAATCCATCTTTTTCTTTTCCGCCTTATTGTTCACAGAATCAAATAAAGTTTAGGGTTTTTTTCTAAGGAGGAAGAGAGGGAAAGGAAAACGTTTCAAACTTAATTCAATGTTGCCTTTTAAATTATGCGCGTGTGTCTATGTCCGCGCGTAGCAACAAAAAAAGGGAAGAAATACAAGCGATGCATTTTGTGCTACACTCGCACAAAAGTTGTCCAGTAATTTCCCCTCATTAGCTTCATTATAAGCTATATTAGCAACAATTAAAATCGCAACCTAGCTATGAAAAGCCAGACACGGAAGATTGCAGACGCGCTCATTTGGCCAGCGCTTCACATTTACCAGGGAAATGAATGGAAAAGCCCGCCCCTGCTTCAGCTCCGGCCGCTACAAGATGCGAACAATTAGCCAAGTCCTCTTCGCCGCCTCATTTCGTGGACTAACCACACGGATCTTTCCCCCCTCATTGCCAGGCCAGGCCTATTCATTATCACGCCTATCTTCAGTAATTTTCTGCTCTGCATTCAGCTAGCCTCCATTTAATTTTCTCCCGGAGAGCAACGTCCACAAGCAGCACTTGTGTTAAGCTCCGAACGGGCTTTTTCCCCCCTTTCTTTCTTTGCTTGCTTTCTCTTTCTCCCTTTTATTTCCTTCTTTTTTTCTCCTGCCTCTATCTTAGGGAAGCCGCCGAAGCAATTAGAACCGCGTCTTGGCGGGCTTGCCATTAATTAGCTGTCTTGCTTAGCCGTAGTTCTCCGGCCTCGCGAGTGACACCGGCTTAAAAGAAAGGAAAGGAGAGGCAGGTCCGACAGACTCTTCCTCGCCTTGTTGCTAAGAGCGAGGCGAGGAGGCAACACTAGAGGCCAGAGGCGCGCACCCTCGCCTGTTTCTCAGGGAGGGGCGGCCGTCGCCAACTGCTCGCTTCACTTTCGCTGTCAAGCTGAATGAAGCCGAAGCTAACTCCTCTCCTTCCTATGCTCCAAAGCGCTGGGGCAACCGGGAAGGACTTGCGTGAGCTCCCTCCTCCTCCCCCCCACCAGCGGGAGGAGTCTCTTTCCAAATCTCCACCTGTCTCGTCCCTTTCTCCAGGCGCGGAGTGGGATAGCGACCCCCAGGGTCGCCAAACCAGAGGCGCCTCTCAAGAACAGGCGCGGACTACTCGCCCGCCTCGGCCGGGTCTCCTTAGGACCACTTTCATCCCGACGCCGAACTCCCTTTCGGTCGTGATTGCCGGGAAGGGAGCGGCTCAAAGGAAATATCTTCATTGCGGGGATGTTGGGAAAAGGGAAGGTGTGGATACCTAGTCTGCGTTAGGCAGAGAAGGAAATTAAGTTCCATCAGCCACTTCCCAGAACTTACACGTCTCACTGAAGTAGGCTTACTTCGAAAGCGCAGCCGGAAGCAACTCGGTTGGGGAAAGTTCCTCTCGACCGTAGCGGGCTCTGCCACCTATGAAAGCAGAAAGCGACCCCTCTCAAGATCCCGTGGCAACTTTGGCTCAGACAGTCGAATTCCACGCTCGTTCCTTGTCTCCCCAAAGCGAAGTAACTGCAGAGAGGCGTTGCCGAGCCGAGAATACGGCTTCATAGGACGCAATTCCTAATAAACGCACTATGTGCAGAGAAATGCATACTACAACCAGCGAATCGCGTTTTCCGAGGAACCGATGAAACCCCGGTCGGCTGTTTAGCCGGTTGCCGAAAGAAAGGAGCAAGATGTACGGCTGCCCAAAAGTTCCTTCCCTTTGTGCAGCAAGGCGGCAGGGTCAGTGTCCGTAGTAGTAACGAAGGAGGAAAGTCCAGCGGTGGAAAAGCAGCCACGGTCCAGCTTTGAATGCAGGCTGCTAAGAAGCGCTCTGGTCCGGTGCGGGCGCGTTCTCTGATGACACTCGCAGTTTGCGCGCACTGCCATTCCGCTGCTCGGCAACTTTTCTTTCCCAAATGAAGCCAAGGAGGCGTCCGAGGCCGCTCTCCTCGATCTAGACAGAGCGAGTACCCGAGAGAGGTGCGCTCTTTCCCTTTTCTCTCTGACTGCCCATTTCCCAGTGCCATCCAACTTCCCTCGCGGAAAAGGGTCTTTTCTTCAATTTTTCAAAGCTCTTTAAGCCAGATTCTGCCCGGCGTTTGCTTTCCTTGGAAACGGAGGTCTGCTGTTGTGGGTCGGCCCTCTGCTCCTGTAGCGTTTGCTCTCTGGAGACAAGCAAGTCTCCTGAGACTGCAGCCTAAAAATCCGGCCTTAGTTTTATCGGTAGCATTTCGCTGAATGGCCTCCAACTCCTGGAAGTCGTCATTTCCATTTAAATAGGAGCGTCCAAAAATTGGCCAGATTCTCCCCCTCTCTATCTTTCAGGCGGGGCGGTACTGAGCAAAGGATCCTTCCACTTTCCGGAGCGGCTAGACCAATTGTTTCGAAGGCATGCCAACGCTTCCCCGGCAGCTGTGTTGTGCACCCACAGCAAAGCGAAGGGAAAAGCCTCCCTATTCTTCTCCAGAATTTGATGCGTGGCTGGGTCTGTGATAGCTTTAGTTCTCACCAGCACCTATTGCAGCGCAATTCGATATATGAATCCCAGCTTTGAAGAGAAGCCATCCTTGTTATTCTATCGAGCCCGCCTCCCTTAAGTGCTGTTCAACAGTTGATATCTTAGATGGGGAGGAACTATGCGCGCCCCTCCTATTTTGCCTCCATACTACCCTTTCTTTTTCTGTAGCGCGCACATCAACACACCAATGGCGGTAGCTAAGGGAACTTTACGTTTGCATCTGATCCTCTCGTGAGGGTCTCTTAGATTCGGATCCTAAGCCCACACTTCTTGGGGAAGGTAGATACTCTACTGGCTCTGCAAGACAGGCTCCTCAGCAGCGGAGCGTTAGATTATAATTAGTTTTCCTTGCTACCGGTAGGATCTTTTTAAGATTTCACCCCCAAGTACACAATAGTTAAGGGAAGTCCACCAAGCACAAACCTTTGTTGTTAAGATGGCCTTAGAAATTAGTTTCTAAGCAGTTCTAAGCAGTATTACTCAGAAATAAGTTATGTGCATAGAATCAGATAAAACATTTTAGCCAAGAAAGCTCAGGAAATTGTTTGTTTGTTTTTTGTATTCCCAGTCAGGTGTATTTAGAATTGCAGGTTAAATATGCCTAGAATCAGTCTGGGATTTGTACATTCAGGAGATGCTAGTTTATGTTACAGGTAATAATCCATGAAATGTTGAGAAAGAATCTGTGTGTGTGTGTGTGTGTGTGTAGGGGTAAATAGAATTATTTGAAATACCATGTCTTCAGTGGAGATATTCAAATAAATACTATATCCTCAAGGAAGAACTGATCTAGCTTTAAATTTCACACATGATGATCTCTCTCCCAGCTTCAGTTTCCTATCGATAAAATGGGACCAGTATCTGTATTTCCAGAGGTGTTACAAGTGGTGGAAATGCAGATTCTCCACACTTCTGCACTAACAAATGTCTGAGCAAATGCTAAGTATCCTTAAATTTAGAGCTCTTTTTTTCCTGAGCTGGATGCAGAATGCATTTTAGCTTGGAGAACAATATCACTTCTATAAGAATTTTTTAGAGATTCTAATTAAAAATATCTTCATATTGACAGCAGGTTATTATGCAGGTACTATGAAGTATACATTCTTTTTCATCTTCAGCATTATTTAAAACATACACATTCAAGTTTGCTACAGATTTAAGTTTGTTTTGTGGTTGTCATTTGCATAACGAAATCCCCCCTCTCCAAATCTATTGACCTGAATGGGTTTTCAGACTGCTTTACAAATTGGTTCTTCATTGTTGAAAATGAAGATACTGGGTGCTATTTTAGCAGGCCCAGAGTGTTAACCTGATCTCCCATGCCAAATCCAGTATATTACTTCAAAAAGAGAGAGGTGGAAGTGTCCTGCCTCACTTTTGCCTTTCAGATAAAAGCATTTTCTCTTCAAGTTAATCAACACTTTGAAGCAGCATCAGTGATGAAGTGACTGGGATGTGGACAGCTACCTAAGTTACACATAAAGAAAAGAAACTACCCTATTTTTCTGCTACATGGCCTATTTGAAGATGGCAATCGGAAATCTACTCAGGACTGAAATTTGGATACACATCTTTGCCAGAAAGGCCACAATTTAAAAAGCAGAATATACTGGTATGTGTAGTATGCACAAAGAGGTTTTCTATTATACTATTGGCAATTGTTCTGTTTCTCTTGTATATTTTTGATTTTAGCAATTTGTTTATTTTGAGATAGAATGATAAAATGACAAACTATAAAAGAAAGTTTATAAAGTCAGTATGGTCTAGTGTTTAAGGCATCAGGTTAGAAGCCAGGAGATTAGTTCTAGTCCTGCCCCAGGTACAAAGCCAGTGGGGTGACTTTGGGCTAGCCACTAGTCACTCTCTCTCAGCCTAGCCCACCTCAAAGGATTGTTGTAGGGAAAACAGGAAGAGGAAAACATATTAGATATGTTCACTTTCTTGAGTTATTTGTAAGGATAATAAAGCAGGATAAAAAAATTGAAAAGAAAATGAATACACAACATGAACAGAATCTTGTGGCCTCTGATGTCTCTGCATGTAGATGCAGGATTATTTGCAAATTAAGTCAAAATGAGTGCATGTTAGTTTTATAGTCTGTCAAAAACTATAGCCAGCAATTATATAGAACTGCCTGTAATGTATTGTCTTTATTTAAAAAGTTTAAACAATATTCATATTCCACTTTAACTCCCCTTCCACATTACTAGCACAATCTTAACAAAAAATTAACATAAGAAAGTTTACAAAAAGCTTATAAATATTTGCTAAACCAGTCTGTCGTTCATCCTTGATGAGCACTTGCTCTCTGGGAGTCCCTGCTGTCTTCCGTTCAATTGTATTCTATTCCCTTCCCCCACAAACTAATGCCTTTTAGATGAAATATTCTAAACTATTCTTATACTGTTTCTGTTTAGTTTTGCCTGGATTAAAATACAGATTTATCATTGCAGCAGGTGCTAGTTTTGACTTTAATGAGCCTAAGAGTAAGTATCTGGCAAGCAGAGTAATGTCATGTCATACAATAAGTTGGTTCAGTTATTAGGCAAGCTTTTGATGTCTATGAAATCTGTTTTCATCCTAGTGCTGATTGGAAATGAATCATCTCTCAGACAATCATTCCTTTCCAATCTGTTGGCTGAAAAAGTTCTTCTGGATGAATATATGAGGTTCCTTCTCTGAAAACGGAAGTGGAAATTATTTTAGGAAAAGTTGATCCTCTCATTGCACCTTTCCAGCTAAGGAAAAGCTCAATTATTGAAGGACTTTTATTGAAACATCTTTAAAATTTCCAGGAAATTCTATCAGCACTCTGAAAGGCATGGGGACAAGCCTCAGACAATATTAAGGAATTGTCTGCAAGATCACCATTAACATTAAGGCAGTTTCTGAACAGTGTCAGTCTTTCATTCAATAGCTAAGCCATAGTTTGTTCAATAAACATAAGCCACAATACCTGGATTCACACAAGCTAAATCCAAGCAAACTATATTAAGGTTGATTTATAAAGATTGCAGAGCGCTAACACTTCAAGAATAATTCTCAAAAGTATGCAATATATATTAGACAACATATCACACAATCATTTTACTAAAGTTAGGTTCGTGGCAATATGAATTCAGGATTGCATAAAGAAATGTATGTTCCAATAAAATACGTAACACAAAAGCTAGTAAGTTTTCAATAAAGGGTATTTTTAAAACCAGAAAATGGGTGGGACTTGAATTTTAACCAACTAACTCTGTAACATTCTTTACCCTCACCTGGTCAGATCAAGATGCAAACGAATGAATGAAAATCAAAGGTCAATGACAAAAGAGATTTGAAGCAGATTTTGTTTTGGATAAGGAATCCACAAAAATCCAAAAGCAAACTAAATGACATTTGGAGGCAGTTTCAACTGTTCTAGAAATGATCCTCTCCAGATGACACAATTTAGAATACAATCCTTTGTTCCCCCACTCTACTCTGGGGTGGGGACACTTATAAGAGACATTACTGTGAATCCCATAGCTGTGAAACTTCTATGTGAAATGTGTGCTTTTAAATAGCAAGAAACAGAAGAATGAGAAGAAAGTTGGTTTTCTGAAAGCCTAGACTCCAAGCCCAGACCAGGATCCATCTCAAAGTCTCCTGTCTTAATAAAAGAGAAGTGCATACAGAGAGAACAGCCTTTCAAAACCCAGGCAATGCTAGTAATATTAAGCAACCTCTCCTCTCTCCTGCATCCAACCATCAAATTTAGCCCAGAATCAATCCAGGACTAATCAGATGTGTTCTCATTTGAAATTGGATGATGGGAACGAGGTGTAAAATATTTTTAAAATATGTATGAATTTAACATGTATAGATGATTCATTCACATTTAAGAGAAATGAGAGGCAGGAGGCCGGGATAACAAGAGTAGGGGAGCAGGGACTCAATAGTTGGATAGCAAGGGGACCAAGTGATCTTTTTATTAATTTTAAAAAGTATGCTACATTAATAATCAGCAGCATTAATAAAACAAAAATATAATCCCACAAAACTTCACCCCAAAAAATCATACTTTCCATCACTGTGCCATAACATCCCAACTCTATATTTAATGTTGAACTTTAAGAGTTCAACATTAAAGCAATCATATCTTAAATGTTTAAAATAGGAAATATATAGCTTTTATATTAGGATATTTGTTGCATATTATTCTCAAGTATCTTCCTCTGTTGTGCAATTCAGAGTGATTGTGATAGTGCTCTTTTTCAGTAAACCATGTATCTTATGACTCCTTAAAGACTTTAGCATGATATAAGTTTGCAAAATCTGCAGCCACTTGATGCAGGCTGTAGGATCTCTAACAAATGCTGGTTTAAAAGCCCTGACATTCCAATAAAAAGTAACTGTATTATAAATACCTGACCACTATGCAACCTAACAACTATAGAGCCTAAAGTCTCTGCCTTGAAAATCAGAAAATTATTTCATATGGCATCAGAAAGCAATTTTGCAATACAACACAACATCTGAATGCAGTCCCTTCATCATCCATCTTCTCCCTCAAGGTTGAGTTCCATAAAACAAGTCAAAAAGCAAGGCAAAGCTAATATGGCCAAATGCAGTACTATATAGTGTATTCAGATGCTTTCTCAAAGAGTTCTTAAAAATTAGAATAGAACAGAACAGCCAAGTGTGATTGGACTTGGTTCTTAAAACTAAGAATTTAAGGAGAATTTTCTTTGGATAGGACTACATGAGTGACAATCCAGGATATATTCCAAATCATTCCTTATTTGCAAACTCTGCATACATCCTCCCATGTGGAAATGTTGGAGGACCTGCGATTAAAGCAATTCTGGATTAATATAGATACTATCTTACATTGTCATTCATGATCTTAAAAGATTTTTTTTTCTTTTTCTCCCTATAAATGGATTGGCTCTTTTAACAAACTTTATTAATGGAAATGCTATTCAGTCAAAGAGGAAAAACGATAAGCCTGCAAACTTTAAAAGCTATTGCTGATGGAAGTAAGGACCAACTTGGCTACTAGGTATTACAGGCAGATTTTATATTTGTAAAGAAAAATACCGTATGTTCCTGCTTTTTCTTTTCAAAAACAAGTTAGCAATAGTATTTACTTGTATGTACTACACTGAAGTTTTTTTTCATATTTTTAATTTTTTTCATTGATCATATATTACAACAGGTTTAAACACAAACAACATAAACCTGATATTTCAGTATGTGGAGGTATACAACTTTAGAATATGATTTATCTTAAAATATGATGAATTTTAAAATCATACAAACTTAATACTATTTTTAATTGAGAATACACTCTAGAACCTAATAAATGGGAGAAGTCAGGCAGAAATAATCATGTATTAATTCTCTACATTACAAAATCCTTTCAGAAGCTATTATCAGAGCAAGAGGCATTGTGGTTGAGATTCAGGGTGGGAGAAATCCTTTGTGCTACTGAAAGCTATTGTTCCTCTGTACTGATGAAATTGTACTTGCAAATCTGCCATTCAAGGAGGCCAAAAAAAGGAGAGGGGGAAGAGTCCAAAGCAGAAGAAAAAGAGTGACGATAAAATAATTATTTCTAACTATAAACTTGAATTAATATACATTTGGCCTCAGGCTTTTCTTTCCAACCTATTGCAAACTAGCATTTAAGTTCAAGAGAAATTATCCATAATACTAACCTGAAAAGTGCAAGTGTGGCTACAATTTTCAGGATGATTCCACTGAAATCAATAGACCCTGTTCTGAGGTAATTAATTTATTAGGGGCACATTCTTGATTAAACTAAATTAAACTAAACTACATACCTGAAGTTTAAATCAACAATGATCTTTAAGTAGAATAGAGAAGACAAAAATTTGTCCTTAGAATAAAAAGAAGTGCAAATTAAATTTATCTCATTAGGAAGGGTATACATTGAAGTCTTCTTTCCACTAAATTAGGATTTTTATTGCTTTGGAACTTATTCTTTACAATGATACTCATTAACATTTCAAAGTTTAATAATGTTTATGGAATTAAGTGAACATAGTAAGATTTCTGAGGAATATATCCCCAAAAGTTTGTCAAAGTTCTCATCAAATTAACTGAATTGCTATCTAGTGAATGTGATGCAATGTAACTAAACACAGGAACAAGACCTGATAGTTACATACAGTATTTAGATGCAACAATATTCTTTGTTTATTGACTATCAGATTCCTCATTAGAATAAGTCTCATAAGAGATTCTTCAAAATTGGAAGAGGTTTGGATCCAAGGAAGGATGAAACATCCCCATAGTTCTCTGTCCTTGAACACTTTGAATGTTGATCCAAAATAATTTTTGGCAGATGTCAGTTCATCATCTGAAACAAGGTCAAATGAATGCTTTCATGAAAACCAAAAATGGAGACAGCTGCTGTCAAAGAAGATACTTTTCCTTCTGCTATGAGATTCCATCAAGAGGCTGGAAAGATTAGGCAAAATTGACATATACAAAAAGCAGATGGATTTCTGGGAACTCCAGCTTATTCAAATTACTGAGAAAGGTCATGCCATGACCACAGATCTATTCATCTAAAGGGGCACAATGATCCTTCCTCAACCTTCAACCCCACAAAGAACTGAGGAAGGGGGTACTTTTATATTTAAGAGAAGGATTAATATTTATCAACAAGAAGAGAACCCATTAGATTCAGCAAATTTTCAAAGATGCCATTATGGCATTTTTTTTTTAAAAAAAGGTAAGTAATACGTTGTTTTCTCATTAAAAAGAGAAGTCAAACTAAAACAGAATGCAGCCACAATTCTTTATTACTCCCATCTTTCAGGGTACTGAATATTGTTACATTAGGACATGCTAAAATGTTAATAACATCCAAAAGGTTACAAGAAAGTTGGGCAGGCTGTATGTTTATGTATAAAATTAAGAGCTCTTACCATATTTTCCTAGCCATCTCTTAGATAAAGCAGAAGAAGAAAAAGAAATGTTGGTATGTGAAAAACATGGTTGATTTTTAAGACCTGAATTTCATTTGATACCCAGGTCTTAAAAATTAACCATGTTTTTCACATACCAACATTTCTTCCTTTTTTTTCTTCTTGGTTGTTTAATCTACTCACAACTACTTATTGTTTAAATAAAAACATTTTTGTGGATAGATATGTGCTTTGTGCGTTAACATATACACTTTATACATTCATACTAATCTGAATACTGGCATATTTTCATTGTTTCTTGTCATCTTTTTAATATCCTGATGCTTCATAATACCTATGGCACACACGCACAATTTCTATTAATAAAATTCCATTAAAACATGTTTATTTTGCATTATGAGAAAAAGATAGAAATCCTGAACGTAACTCCATACCACCCCCTGCCAATAAACAAAATAACATAAATGAAAATTCTGGGACCAGATCGTGAGTTGGCGACTATTGATATGGAATCAGACATACAAACAAGAACAATGCACTTGTTCATCAGCAGAAAAGAACCTCTGGGAGAATTGTGTATGAAAAAACTATGGCAAACTTTGTTTTCTATCTTGCAAGTGTATTTCCAACACAAGCTCAATAATGACTGAAGGAAATAACAAATTGCATGTCTTCTCAAATTTCTGTTGCTGCACAAGGATCACAAGCAAAATACAGTATGCCTTATGAAAAACTGCAGCTTCTAGAACCAATGGAGTAATTCTGAACCAGACTAGTAGAAAGCCTATACTGGGGCAGTGCAGTCAAGGATAGAGGAGATTTGGAAATCCTGACAGAGATTTGTAAAAGACTACTGAAACCAGCAAAGGCTTCTTTTAATAATCTTTGCAAAAAGGGCCACCTAAGGATGATGCCAAGTACACCCTTGGGTGAAGGGAACAGAACCGTCAATCTCTTAAAGATAAACCCCTCGCCCCACCTCCAGCTGCCTACCATCCTGGGGGATTATTTTTCCCAAGGGAAATCTTTTTCCCAATCACCCGCCGCCCCGTCTCACACTCAAGAGGAAGAGAGGGAAACTCAAAGGAAGAACTGGGAAATCCTGCCTGGCGGTGAAGGGTCAGGGACGCCTGTGTTCCCAGGGCTAGTGGAAAATGGAGCGATGGCGGCGGAAAAGGCTGCGCGTTTTCGGTGGCGACAGGACCTCATCAGCACTCGCCAAAGCCAGGAGGGGGGGGAAGCATCGCACTGTCAGTCCGGCCAGGCCGCTTCCTCCACAGCCCGGGTCTCAATTGGCTGGCGTGATCAGAACTCTGAGCATGTGCAGGAGACTTTCCTTCTGGGCGCTCGCTGGAGGGGACAGAGGTGCCGGAGCCCAGAGGCGGTCCCTTACCTGCCGCCATGTCTCGCCTCTCCCAGGGATTCCCCATCACTAGAAGCGGCCGCTCCAGAAGCCGTCGTTTTCCTCCTCCGGCACGCTGGACCCCCGGTTCCCCTCGACGCCCTCGAGCGCTTCGCCTTTCGACGTCGCCAGGCCACACAAAGGCGGGAGGCGGCGCTGACAGGCTCTCCCAGCCCCACGCGGGTCCTCCGGGGCGGGGGCGGCAACCGCCTTTCTCGTCTCTGGGATCCCCAGGCAGCCGCCTCAGCAGAGCAGCTGTCCATCATCGCGAGGCGAGAACCCCTTGCGCGCGCGAAAACTGGGAAGGGGGGGCGACGACAAACGCCCACCCGTCCTAACCGCCTGCGCTGCGCTCTGCCCCGCCTTTATATTCGCCCGCGCTCAACCCCTGCTGTGGGTAGCGAAAGCACATGGCCGGTCCAACTGGTTGCTATAGCGATGCCTCCTCGCCACAGGTTGCTGGCAGCGATTGGCTGACGCGGCCTGGGGCTCCTCTGAACGCCCTCGCCTCTGCGCGAGACTCTGAATGGGTGCCGCCTTTGTCACTCATTTGTAAAAGCGGTTGGGGTGGCTCTTCTCGGGCTTCCTTCGCGCGGCTCCTGGTCGCTCGCGCACACGAGCACCGTTCTGGTGTGTGTGCGTGTGTGCCCATTCTTGTCAAATAGAAGCTGAGGGGAGAACAATGAGGGGCGCCTCTTTCCTTCCTCTCCCCAAGTTCCAAATATAAATGGCAACCTTTAAACGTGCACCACACGCTATTTGTATGGAAATCTAGGGAGCGGGGAACGTCCCGTTCTTTAGTTTTCTTGGCAGGGATCTCTTCCTCTAGAGGGAGGGGGGGAGAGACCTCCAGGCCAACAGTTAGCGTCATGCCGCTAACTTGTTTTTATTTTAACAGCAGCAGCAGCAACATTTTAAAATGAAGCTTTAGACATGCCAGAAATAGGATTGGTGCCACTATAATAAAATGTCCGCGCTTGTCTGTCAAGCACTGTATTTGCAGAATTGTTATTGTTGACGGGAAAACTTCACCTAATTTTATTAGTGTCTTGGGAAATGTTAAGTGATTGTATAGTGCGAGACTAATTTCATTAGTGTATGGAGAGCAATTAAATCACCAGCTAATGCTACTATGTAAATGATGTGGCAAAGTTTCTAAACTAACAGTCATATTCCATCTTGCAATAGATCTTGGCTACAAATCATGCAAAACAACTGATGATGTTTCTTGCTGAGTCAAACCATTAGTTACTTCTAATAGGCCAATACTCTGCACTTGGAAGAAGGGACTATGGGAACTGAAGTCCTATACATCTGGAGGTAACCAGGTTGAAAAAAGCTGGTCTATTCTGTTATGTAGCAGAATTCCAAGGGTTCAACAGTTGCCCTGCAATCAGAGTTTGGAGGCTTAGAGTTGCAATGTTTGACCCTCAAGAAAGAATCTAAGGATGAGTTTAATATCTTAAATGAACAATCATCTTTGTCACGCTCACATTTGAATTCCTTATGTATCCTCTTTTACCAGTTTGTTCTGTGTGGCCACTTTCCTACAAATCCAGCCTCCCTGACCTGCAGACTGGAAACAATGGGTGTGGTTATTCAATGACATCTGATTACCTGTTTCGGTCTCAAGTAATATACTTCATATGGACTGAAGATGATTGTGTTAAAAAATTTAATTCTACTACTGTCATCTAATCTCAGTCCTAAATTACAGATTGACTATTCCTTGTTTACTGGACAGTAAAATCTAGCAAACGTGAAGGTGAAGAGCAGCTAAGAAATACTATCTATCCATCCATCCATCCATCCATCCATCCATCCATCCATCCATCCATCTATCTACACATATACACTGTATGTATATTGTTCTGTCCTGAGCCTGCAAAAGCAGGCTCGGGACGTTGCATTGGTCCCGGGCATTCCAAAAGCTGCTCGGGACCAAACAGAGCGGCGCCAGCCTTATGCGCATGCGCAAGGTGCGAAAATGCTCTGTTACTTTGTTTGATATTGTCTGTGTCTCTGGCCACATAAAAAAGCCTGCATGCCTTTGCCTGTTCATTCGGTTGTTGTTAGAAGAATAAAGAGCTGTTTAACATCGCCATGTGGTTTCATTCGCACGCGAACGAAGTATACAACACTGGTGACGAAGGTGGGGTCCTTTGCAAACTGAAGAGAAAGCTTTAAGGACTTACCCAGGAAGTCCTGAAGAGTGGAAGACAACGTCTGAATCAGCGTCCCAGCCTGCCAGTACAGTGTCGCTGGAGGGCGAGCTCGGCTAAAGGACCCTTTCCCCAAACAAAAGTTTGCAGAGGAGCGAGTGGTGAAGATCGTAATAGTATGATGGCGAAGACTGGCCGTTTGTCTGATTTTGATGTCTCACATCCAGAGAGATGGAATTCCTACATTGCAAGGGTGGAGAATTACTTCAGAGTGAATCAAATTAAAGAAGATGGCTTGAAGGCTGCAACTCTTTTGTGTGTTTGTGGACAGGAAGCGTTTGAAATCGCAGAGAATCTGGTGGCCCCTACATCTCTGGAGTCAGTAACATACACTGACTTGAAGAAAATGTTAAAGGAACACTTCCAGCCAAAGTTATCTGTTATTGCTTGGAGGCATGTGTTCAAGCAGAGAGACCAGAGGCCGGGTGAATCTGCTATAGATTTTATTGCGGCCTTAAGGCGAGCAGCCAAACCTTGTGAGTTCAAGGATCTGGAAGAGAGGCTGCGAGATCGCTTCGTATGCGGTTTAAGGAACAGAGATTTACTTTGCCTGAGTCTCCCCTCAATGCTAGGGATGTGGCTGCAGAAACTGCCACTGATCACAC
The DNA here is from genome assembly GCA_034064705.1 of Bothrops alternatus. Classification (NCBI taxonomy): domain Eukaryota; kingdom Metazoa; phylum Chordata; class Lepidosauria; order Squamata; family Viperidae; genus Bothrops; species Bothrops alternatus. The sequence goes on from JARGCV010000179.1 coordinate 4,021,163, forward strand.
GCTTACACGTGTGTTGACATGGGTGTTGTCAGGATGGCCTGGCAAGTGCCCAGATACTGAGTTCCAAAGCTTCTGGCACAAGAAGCATGAGTTTTCCACGTTCAAGGGTTGCCTTTTATGGGGTAGCAGGGTAGTGATCCCAACCTCATTGAGGTCTAGAATCTTGATCTCTCTGCATGAGGGACTTCCTGGTATAGTCAGGATGAAAGCGCTTGCGCGCAGCCATCTTTGGTGGCCTGGATTCGATAAAGCCATCAAGGGCCAGGTGCACGGGTGCCAAGTATGCCAACAGTCTCGGCCTGAAATGCCTCAGGCCCCAGTACATAGGTGGGAGCAAACTCAAACCCCATGGTCTAGGGTGCATATAGATTACGCTGGGCCCTTTCAGGGGCAATTCTTCCTGGTTGTTGTTGATAGCCATTCCAAGTGGCTAGAGGTTGTTCCTGTTTCCTCCATTAGTACTGTCAGGACCATCCAGGTGTTGAGAGGAATTTTTGCATCACATGGTCTTCCAGATGTTCTGGTTTCAGATAATGGCCCTCAATTTACCTCTTCTGAGTTCCAGGCTTTTCTTCTGGCCAACCTGATCCGCCATGCAACTTCGGCTCCCTTCCATCTATCTTCCAACGGAATGGCAGAGAGGATGGTGCGAACTACCAAAGATGCCCTCAAGAAACTGACTTATGGTAACTGGCATCACAGGTTAGCATATTTCCTTCTTGCACACCGCACCACACCATGCATAGCCACAGGAAAGAGCCCTGCTGAACTCCGATAGGGTCGCTGCCTCATCACTAAACTGGACAGGCTGCACCCTGACCGGGTGGCTTCACAAGTGTCACAACCATGGGCACCTAGGAGACTCCAGGTGGGCGATCTGGCTTGGGTAAGAAACTATGGGCCTGGTCATCTCTGGATCTCAGCTGTGGTCTGCAAGGTCTCTGGGCCGTTGTTATATGAAGTTGCATTGGGGGATGGCCGCGTTCTTCACAGACACATAGACCAACTGCGTTGGAGACTGGACTCTCACCCTTCCGCTCCTGGCTCTGCTCTGGAGGGGGGGGACCATAATATGCATTCTGGGTCACAGTTTCCCAGGCCTAACAGGCCCTCACTAGCTGCTACTGAGGCTGTTGGGGATTCATCCCAAGGTTCCACAAGTGCTCCTAACAGGAATTCACTGGATAGGGGGTCATCCCACACCTCCATAATTACCCCAGACAGGGAGTCACACCGGGGGTATCCACAGTATTCATATATGTCAGATAGTGCTCCAGACAGGGAAACTGACTGGGGGCATCCACACAAATCACAAGTAGCAAGAGAAAAAGAATTCCAGCAGGGGCACTTGCCCAATTCCGCAATTGCTCCCAAAAGGAGGTCACCAGCAAAGGGGGTTGCCATAGAGACGACTCCTGACTCTGGCACCTTGAGCACATGCTTGGGGGCCACAGAGTACTGGGATACTTCCACTACCCAGCACTCTCCATCTGCTGGCCTTGGGTTCGGGGGACAGTGTTCCCAAGAAAGGTCCATTGTGGACCTGTGGACTTCCATCTCTCCAAGTATGCCGGCTTGGACTTAGATGGTCCAGCCAGCCAGCAGATGGGCGGGTCAACCGGGTATTTGGGGCAGCAAAGTCCTGGCCTGCCTAGCCTGGTAGGCTAGCAGGTATACAACATATATCATATGTATTTATATATGTATTTATATATGTATATAAGTGTGTATACACATGTGTATGTATAAACACACACAGAGAGAGACACACACACAGGGCTTTTTTTTTCTCATAGAATGCCTAGAGTAGAGTTCCGGCACCTTTTTTGGATGGAACCTTGTAGGGTAGGCAAGGCAGGTTGTATGACGTGTGTTCCGGTACCTTTTTTTTTTTTTTTGAAAAAAAAAAGCACTGCACACACATATATAAAATCTTGCTCCCTAGAGGTGATGTGTGACATTGAGTTATTTAGCTTCTCTAAAAGAAAGCTACTGGGATCCTCCTCAATCTTATCCAGGCTTCAAACATCGCTCTTAAACATCTCTAGTTGTGGCCCCAGTCTGAACCTAATTTTTAAAGCTATTCCACACTACCCTTGAATATTCCCACCAAGGACCCCTGTCCTTCTGAATTGCCTTGAGACTGTGTCTAATGCCTCCTGCAGAGCTTTGTAATGCTCTCCAGTCTAACAATGCAGGGAGCTTTGCTCAGCTGCTCTTCCCTCTTCACTTTAAAACTGGAAACTGGCAAAGGACCCCATCTCTCCATAACAGAATGTTCTGCAAAATGGTGAAAAGTTTGATGTCCCTCATTATGCTTTTCCTTTCAAAGAGTTTTGTCTCTTTCTTCATTTAAAAAAGTATCTGTTCTTTAGAGGACTATGAGTTTTGTCAAACAGAGAATAACATAAATGTAAAGTATTATTACATAAAATCTCCCAACTCCAAACCTCAGTTATTGCAAATGCTAATTATTTATGCCACTAGAGATGTCTTATTTATCCTTTATTCTTTCAATGGAGTATTCGCTGCCTGCTCCACCCACCCCTAGCCCCAACCATCATCAGATACTAGACTTCTGAAGAATTCCATTTCCTATGGACATGAAATGACTGGCTAAAGTGGAATTGGTGTTAAAATGTTGAGATGGAACTGCAACTGTTGATTTTCTCAAAATCCAACCACTTAAAGTAACATTTAGGTGCTCACCCTTCCTCAAGTGTAACATTTCTAAATCCGTCAATGCAGGAGTAAAGGAGGGAAGGGACAGGTCTACAGGTTAAGCCAAACATCTGTTTGCGCAGTGTCTTTGAAAATCCCACAGCTGCAGCAAACAGGAGAAGAAAGGAAGAAAAGAAATGAATGAGGATGGGGGGGGAGAAGGCGCTCTTGTCAGATGCAGATGACAAGTCTTATGGAGGGCTCTTTAGTCTCTGGCACTCTTCAAGCCACCACATTCCCCTCCCGCCTCCCCCGCTATTGTTTTCTCTCTTTGCTTCGACAGCTGGAGATGGCAGTCTCAAGCACAGCAAAGTAAGCTTTTTCCTAACAAGCCCTTTTCTCTCCTTTTCCAGGCCCCCAGCTGCTTTTTTTAGCTAGCTGCCATACCTCTTCGCCATGACTGTGCCTTCACCCTTTATGGAAACTGCCTGTTGAATTGTATCTCCCCTCCCCCAATGGGAATTCAACTCCAGCATCCTCTAATCTCTCCCCCACATGGCTCAGCCTATGTCACCAATGATGAGAAAGGATGATTGGCAGGGGAACAAAGAGTGTGTGCCAATCTGATCCAACTAACCCCACCATTATTTTTATAAAACCAAAATTTTATGCTCTATGACTGGATAGGGTACGAGTCCTATTTTACAGAGGAGCAACTGGAGATACGACATGGTTATTGGCTGCCTTCACTGAGACAGTGAGTTCATACATTGTGCTAAGTAGGAGGAACACTGTGTTAATCTATGATAGCCAAAAATCAGAAAGACCCAGGTAGCATCCCGACTCACATTTTAGTAAAAGCTTTTTTTTACTTTTTTTTAGCTTTTGTGAGCTAAACTTTACTTCATTAGATGCATAGAGCAGCTAAATGGAGTATCGTTTGTGCTAAACCAAATGTACGTTATCCAAGATTCTACTGTTTCCAATGTTATCTTGGGCATTTCAAAATAGTAATTATTTAGTCTATAGAGAGTCAAAGCACCTTGATCTCTGATGTCAACATGTTGTGTATAGCTGCTACAAAGAGCTGAATGATACAGTAAGACAGTTTGCTGGTTTTCTACTTGTAGGGACAGCAGGAAATGAATTTCCAAGATTTGCTTATATATTTCCTCCATATTAAAAAATGGTCAATGAATAATCTTTGTTTCAATTCTGGATCAATCATCCTAACACCATAACTACTACCACTGTCTTCCATGTTTGCCATCAAATCATTGTTTATATACAAAGATGAATCTAACATGAAATATTACCATTTGATATTCTTTACTTTCCTGGTGGTAAATACTACTCATCAATTAATTGTCTCGCCAGAAAGAAGTAACTAATCATCATGAAGCAATTTCATATTATATGTGGGTTTGAATGTGGGTATGCATGCATGCATATGCGTATATTCTTACAAATATGTATAACCACAAACACCCATGTGATAGGAATATTATCCTGAACAACCAAACTAAATCTGCTGCATCTATAATCCCAGTTACTACTGGTCCCAGACTTCACTCTAAAATAATGGTGACAAATCTCGTGCACTTTGAGGCTGTCCTTGTATGATGGATAAGGGAGAAAACCCTACTGTTAACCTCAGCATAGATGGCATAAGCCTGTTTAATGTGCTTTATTATAAATGATATGGCTGGGGTGTGTTTGTGCACAGGAAGGTGCAAATGAGGAAATGCCCTCAGAAACAGAGACGGTGCAAGCTCGCTGCCAATATGCAATTCAAGCTCAATTATTTATTTAGTAATGCTCCTAGTATATAAAGATACTAACTTATTCTTTTATTTGGTTGTGGCCATGAATTGCTTTAAGGAAAATATTTTAAAAGATCTGTCTCAAGGATGGTGAGCATTATATGTGTGTACACACATATCACATTCTGACACGTATATATTAATATTTTCCTTTGACTTGAAAGAAAGAAAGAAAGAAAGAAAGAAAGAAAGAAAGAAAGAAAGAAAAGGTTAAAACTTCTGAGTAAAAATTAATAACATGGGTGAAAACAAATAAAGCAGTCTTGCCTAGGAGACAACCCAAATTAAATTCCTTATTTTTAAACATCCATGTAAATCTAAAAATGAGAAATAATTCACTTAACCACACTTGACTATTCAGCGAGTGCTTTCAGTCTCACTGGAGGAAAAACAGAAGGCTGGAATTAATAAGTTCTGGGACATGCGCAAACATGTACATATATGCAAACAGACTCCATCTGCCTCAGAGATGAAATTAAGGTCCATTTGAGGAAATGGGCAGAAGCAGAAAACTGTCACCAGTAGCTGGTGATGTTAATTCCCTTCCCCCATTCTTTTTTTTGCCTGTTATTTTGCTGTTGCATGAATACTGGGAAGGAAGGAACTGCACCAGTATACGCTGACAGCTTTTTTCTACCCTCTGTAATGATAAGATTTTATGCAGTACATGCAACTTAAAACTCCTTCGTTCTTGGTATTGATATATGTAAGGCAGTAATGCCATTTGAAATATTTTTAAACCAACAAATGACTATAAGGAGGTGCAATCACATTAGACTTTTCTACACATTGCTATCCCGAGTCACAATTTTAGTTGTTTCTTCCATTCTTTGTAAGTATTTGGAAAGGGTTTTGTGATATTATAATCTCCTTGCTCCATGTGAAAATATCTCTGGTTATTATTACCAGGCCTCCTGGTTTATTTATTCAAATTTCTACTAGAGTGGATAACATTTAAGTCTAGCAGTTAAAATGTGCCCTTTCCTTTAAACTATCCTGAGTCACAGTTTTAGTTGTTTCTTCCATTCTTTGTAAACATAGTTTTTAGCATCCCATTTTCCACTTTGTAAAGCTTTAACAAACGATAATAGAAATTAGGGAGAAGAATTCAAGACTTACAAAGTAAAAGTTAGTTTAGCACATGTCCTTTGTGAATGCTTCATTTCTCTTGCTTCTATCCATAAGACATTATATGCAGTTAGCTAAAAATCTAGCCTATTCAATTGTTCCTATGCTTCTCTTAACTTCCCAACTAGCTTATTTTCCTAATTCCCAAGCATCTTAGATGATATTGTTTAACAGACTCTTTGACTTTAGGAGAAAGAAATGGACAGGGTAATTCCAACTTGTCAAAAAGCACCTGCGGGTGGGACAAAAAGTAACAATTGGAAATTATCAAGGAGAGATCCAACCTAGAACTAGAAAAAAATCCTGACAAGTGAAAACAATTAATCAATGGAACAACTCATTTTCAGAAGTTGTAGGTGCTCCATCACTGGAGATTTTAAGCCATTTGTCCAGAATGGTATAGGGTCTTCTGCTTGAGCAGGAGGTTAGACTAGAAGACCTTCAAGATCCCTTTCAATTCTATTATACTGTTATTGTTATACTGTTAATTTTACTGTGTGATGCAGGCAGGGCATTATCTGATATGCAAATTACATTGGATGTCACCCAATTATGCCCACATGGCAGAACTGACCAACATTTGGGGGCAACAAATACCATATTTCCAACACTAGGTGGAAGAAAATGGTGGCATTTAAAGCATGGAAAATCATTATGTCCATGGTAAAGGAAAGCTTTCTTACTAATAACAATTTAAGATGCACATTTAAAAGTACCTTTAGGCATACTGTACTATGTTGAGAAAACAGGAAAAGGTCTAGGGCGACAGCTAAGAGATAGGGGGTGGGGATGGAATGATTAAGATCCTGCATATAAATAAATGAACAGCAATAAGAGGCTTTGGTGGCAGTAGGAGGGATAGAGATTATTCAAGATAATATCTACATATGAGTTAAGGACAGAAGTATGTAATATTGTTTTTCCACTCCAGGGAATATCTGTTGAATGATATTAAATAAAACTATCCAAGAATTCTTCTCTTCCTCCACCCCCTAATTTCTTGCTATGAGGCAACATTTATTTTTATTTTTTTGGTCAGAAGCAACCTGTACTGAAAGGAGAGAGTGAAATCTTGATCTTAAAAAATCAGTGCACACATTACACAAATTAAGGCGATGCATTTTCCTGGATTTTTTCTATAAAGCAGCACTTTGTTGATTATTGTTAATGAGAGCAAGCACTTTAAATTAGCAGCCTGAATATTTTTGTAGAGAATATTTAAGTGCCTCTTATGCCAGTTGCCATATGTATATATGTTGTTAATACTTTATAATTATGATACAAGAAAATAATGTCTCTACATTTTTTGACCTATGTACATAAAACTGATACTGATTTTGGAAATCAGAACATCATATTTATGGCTGAGCCAAGATGGACAACATTGTGGGATTATTAATATTAACACAACTCCATAGATGAACTTGCCTTCATGAACTGTGTCTTTTGGGGCTTTTCACACAGAACATCTTATAAAGAATCCAGATGGTGATGTTTTCTGTTGTGTCCTGAGCCTGCTGAAGCATTCAGCAGGCTCAGAAATGTTGCAAATGGTCCCGGGCAGACCAAAAGCTGCCCGGAACCAGACTGGCTGTCGTCAGCCCTGTGAGCATGGGCAGGGCATAAAAACAGCCAGATTCCTATTGGCTGATGGTGTCTGGGTTCAGGACAGTATAAAAGGCCTGCGTGCCTTTTTGGTTGTCTCTGGTTGTAAGAAGAAGTTAATAAAGAAAGCTTGATGTTCACCATGTGTCTTTGTTTAATGCCTGCGACCCGAAAACATAAAACTGGTGACGAAGGTGGGATCGCTGCAGGCAAGAGGAAGATGTACAATTGAATCGAGGACTCACAGAAGATCCTGAAGCTTGGGAAGTCAGCGTCCAGCTCTGCGACTCAGCCTGCCAGTACAGCATCGCTGGAGGTGAGCTTGGCAAACGGACCCCTTCCCCCAATAAGATGAGCCTTGCAGTGAAAGGCATTAACGAGGCCCGTGATGACTTAAGATGTCGAAGATTGGCCGCTTAGACTTTGATGTCTCTCACCCGGAGCACTGGAATTCATACGTGGCATGGGTGGAGAACTATTTTAGGGTCAATCAGATAAGGGAAGATGGCCTTAAAGCGGCAACTGTGCTGTGTGTTTCTCGACAGGAAACATTCAACATAGCAGAGAACCTGGTGGCCCCTGCGCTTTTAGTGTCAGTAACTTATACTGACTTGAAGAAAATGCTTAAAGAACATTTTCAGCCTAAACTTTCTGTAATTCCTTGGAGGCATGCGTTTGAGCAGAGAGACCAGAGGCTGGATGAGTCTGCTGCGGACTTTATTGCTGCCTTAAGACAAGCAGGCAGGCCTTGTGAATTCAAGGACCTGGAAGAGAGGCTGTGAGATTGTTTTGTTTGTGGCCTATGAAGTAGGGAGCTGCAACAGAAGATCTTCGCCAAGGAAGAAGTTTCATTCCAAGATGCATTGAGATTGCAGCTGAAGAAGCAGCAGGCAGCGCTGTGAAGGCTTTGCAGCTTGCCATAAATCCTCCAGCCACCGTGACCGTCCATCAAGAGGTTGCTAGAGAAGATCCAGAATAGGCTACACCAGCCAGCTGAGAGAAAGCTGAAGGAGCATCCAGACAAGACTTCAGCATCTCCTAAGTGCTTCGGGTGTGGAGGATGCCACAAGCGCATGGACTGCAGATTGCGCTCCGCCATTTGCCGGGCATGTGGAAGGCAAGGCCACATTGCCTCCATCTGTTTGGGTCGCCAGAAGGTCCAATCTTGGGAAGAATTGCTTTGGAAAGGTACCAGGGTCCCCAGCCAACACAGGGTGGGTTTCTGTGCGTCGCGCAGGAGTATTCTGAGGACAGAGACATACAAGCCCCTTAAGAAAAAGCTTCACATTGACGTGAAGCTGCAAGGGGTTCCCTTACCAATGGAGTTGGACACAGGGTCCGCTCTATCGATCATTTCACATGACACCTTCAAAAGGATTTGTAGCTGCCTTGTAGTGGCCTTCAAGTCAAACTCAGGCCATCGAACTTAATCCTCACTGATTTCCAGAATTCCAGAGTCAGTGTGAAGGGGGAGACTACACTCAAAGTGCAGCGTAAGGCTTTTGAAGGCCTACTAGAAGTGGTGATAGTTGGGGGCGATTGCATGACTCTCATTGGACTCGATTGGTTCGAGGCCCTTGGCATCCAAGTGACTGGGCTGCACAGCCTGCAAACACCAGGCCTTGCAGAAGTCTGCAGAGAGTTGGCTAAGAACACAAGAACATAAGAAGAGCCATGCTGAATTAGGCCAAAGCCCATCGAGTCCAGCATTCTGTGTCACACAGTGGCCCACCAATTGTACATGGGGATCTTGAGCAGAAAGAGAAGGCAAAACCCTCCCTTTCCCTTGACCCTCAACAAATGGTACTCAAGGGAATCCTGCCTGCCTCAACCAACATAGAGGCGGCACATGGACATCCGTTTTAATAACCACTGATACACTTGGCATCCATGAATCTATCTAGCCCTGCCTTGAAGCTGTCAAGGCTGACAGCTGTCACAACCCCTTCTGGAAGTGAATTCCATAAATCAACGACCCTCTGGGTGAAGAAATATTTCCCTTTATTTGTCCTCACTTTCTTACCTATGAGCTTTAGGGAGTGCCCCCTTGTCCTGGTATTGTGTGATAGAGAAAATAATTTTTCTCTATCCACCTTTTCTATCCCATGCATGATTTTATACACTTCGATCAAGTCACCCCTTAAACGCCGTCTTTCAAGGCTGAAGAGACCAAGGCGTTGCAATCTGGTTTCATAAGGGAGGCGCTCCATTTCCTTGATCATTCTTGTTCCCCTTTTTTGCACCTTTTCCAGTTCCATTATATCCTTCTTGAGGTACGGTGACCAGAACTGTACACAGTACTCCAAGTGTGGTCTCACCATCGATTTGTACAGAGGCAATACAACACTTGCTGACTTATTTTCGATTCCCTTCCTAATCATGCCAAGCATGGAATTTGCTTTTTTTTTTTTACTGCTGCTGCGCATTGGGTTGACATCTTCATCGAGCTGTCCACCAAAACCCCAAGATCCCTTTCTTGGGTTGTCTCAGAAAGTTTGGTCCCCATCAGTTGGTAAGTATAATTGGGGTTCTTTGTCCCGATGTGCATAACTTTGCACTTGTTTAGGTTAAAATGCATTTGCCACTTTGTTGCCCACTCACACAATTTCAAGAGATCCTTCTGGAGCTCCTGACAATCAGTTTCACTTTTGACAACCCGGAACAATTTAGTGTCGTCAGCAAACTTGGCTACCTCACTATTAACTTCTACATCCAGATCATTGATGAATAAATTAAAAAGTAAAGGTCCCAAAACTGAACCTTGGGGTACACCACTTCTCACTTCTTTCCATCCAGAGAATTGTCCATTTATTGCCACCCTTTGCTTCCTACAGTTTAGCCAGTTACCAATCCAGGACAAGACACGTCTTCTAATTCCGTGGCTGGAGAGCTTTTTTAGGAGCCTTTGGTGAGGGACTTTGTCAAAAGCCTTTTGAAAGTCAAGATATACAATATCAACTGGGGCCCCTTTATCTATGTATTTATTTACACCCTCAAAGAATTCTAACAAGTTAGTAAGACATGATTTGCCTTTGCAGAAACCATGTTGATTTTCTTTCAGCAATGCCTGTTTTTCTATGTGCCCTGTAATTTTATCTTTAATAATGGTTTCCATCAGTTTGCCTGGAACTGAGGTTAAACTGACTAGTCTATAGTTTCCTGGATCACCTCTGGATCCTTTCTTGAAGATCGGGGTTATATTTGCTTCCCTCCAATCCTCCGGTACAGTGCCTGATCTTAGGGAAAGATTATATATTTTAGCTAGAAGTTCAGCAATTTCACACTTGAGTTCCTTGAGAATTCTAGGGTGGATGCCATCTGAACTCGGCGATTTGTTGACGTTTAGTTTAGAAAGGCATGCAAGAACATCTTCCTTGTTTATCTCTATCAGGTTTAATTCTTCTATTTCCCTCCCTGGGAAAACTAATTCAGTGGCAGGCAAATGCTCTCTATCCTCCTCAGTGAAAACGGAGGCAAAGAAGTCATTTAGCCTCTCAGCAATCTCCTTGTCTTCTCTGATTATCCCCTTCTGACCATTGTCATCGAGTGGCCCAACTGATTTTCTGGTTGGGTTCCTGTTTCTGATGTACTTAAAAAAGGTTTTGTTATTATTTTTAATATTCTTGGCTATATGCTCCTCAAAGTCTCTCTTGGCTTTCATGACTATCGCCTTGCATTTGGTCTGCCAGAGTTTGTGATCCCTCCTGTTCTCCTCGGTAGGAAGAGCTGATAAATGGCTGATGTGTTTAGCTCAGAGCTTGGCTCTTACAAAGGGCCTCCCATTGCCCTATGCTTAGACCCAACTATCACACCTATTAGGATTAAGCCTAGAAGGGTGCCTTTTGCTCTCAAGAGCAAAATTGATGCAGAGCTGGACAAGCTGCTCCAGCAGGGCATCTTAGAACCTGTGGACTCTAGTCCATGGGAAACCCCCATTGTAACACCTTTAAAGGTTAATGGAGAAGTCCGAATTTGCGCGGACTATAAATGTACATTGAACAAAGTACTGCAACAGCATGCATACCCAGTCCCTGTGATAAGTCACATTCTGGCCTCCCTCAAGGGTGGGCACATTTTTGCAAAACGTGATTTGGCACAGGCCTACCAACAGCTACCTGTTGATGAGGCAACAGCTGAGGCTCAAACAATAGTAACACACAGAGGAAACTTTAAGGTTAAAAGATTGCAGTTTGGGGTTAATGTGGCCCCTGGCATATTTCAAAGTGTCATGGAGCGCACACTTCGTGGTATTCCTGGGGTCTGTCCCTATTTTGATGACATCCTCATTGCTGGGGAGTCATTCCTAAATTTAGCTGAGAGATTAAGGGCTGTCTTGCTTTATTTCCGCTAAGCGGGTCTGAAACTGAAACAAGAAAAGTGTAAGATTGGAGTTACTTCCACTGAGTTCTTAGGTTTCAGAATTGATGCTCAAGGCATCCATCCTGCTGAATTGAAGCTTCAAGCGATTCAGCAGGCCCCAAGCCCCAAGTCCAAAAGTGAGCTGCAAGCTTTCTTGGGGCTCTTAAATTTCTACCACACATTTCTTTCACACAAGGCTGCAATGGCAGAGCTGTTACACCGGCTCTTAGACAAACAAGCTCCATGACAATGGACTAAAGTTCATGAAAGGAGTTTCAATGAGGTTAAGGCCTTGCTCTCTTCAAATGCTGTATTAGCGCATTTCAATGAGCAACTACCTGTATGCATCGCATGCGATGCATCTCCTTATAGAGTGGGAGCAGTACTTAGCCATCTGAAGGCTGATGGGACACAAGTCCCTGTGGCCTACTACTCAAGGACTCTGTCATCTGCAGAGCAGAATTATGCTAGATTGACAGAGAAGCCTTGGCCATAGTGGCTGGCACAAAGAAATTCCAAGATTTCTTATATGGCCGCCATTTCACAGTCTACACAGACCATAAGCCTCTGCTGGAGTTGTTTACTATTAACAGACACCACACATTATTTCTCCACGTATGCTGAGATGGTCCATTTTCCTGTCAGCATATGACTACACTCTAATTCACAAACCTGGAAAAGAGATGGGCCATGCAGATGGCCTCAGCAGATTACCTCTAAAACAGATGGAGGCAGATCCTGCTCCTGTTATTAATATTCTTTCCATTCAGGAGTTGCCTGAATCTCCCCTCAATGCTAGGGATGTGGCTGCTGAAACTGCCACTAATCACACGCTCACACGTGTGCTGATATGGGTGTTGTCAGGATGGCCTGACATGTGTCCAAATACTGAGTTTCAAAGCTTCTGGCAAAGGAAGCACAAACTTTCCACTTTCAAGGGGTGCCTGTTATGGGTAGTAGGGTAGTCATCCCAGCCTCATTGAGGTCTAGAATCTTGCTCTCTCTGCATGAGGGACATCCAGGCATAGTAAGGATGAACACGCTTACGTGCAGCCATCTCTGGTGACCTGGGCTTGATAAAGCCATTGAGGCCCAGGTGCACGGGTGCCAAGTGTGCCAGCAGTCAAGGCCTGAAATGCCTCAGGCCCCAGTACATATGTGGGAGGAAACACAAACCCCGTGGTCACGGGTACATATAGATTACACTGGGCCCTTTCAGGGGCAATTCTTCCTTCTCCTTATTGACAGCCATTCCAAGTGGCTAGAGGTTGTTCCTGTTTCCTCCACTACTACTGCCAGGACCATCCAGGTGTTGAGAGGGATCTTCGCCTCACATGCTTCCAGATGTCCTGGTTTCAGATAATGGCCCCCAATTTACCTCTTTTGAGTTCCAGGCTTTTCTTCAGGCCAACTTGATCCGGCATGTGACTTCTGCTCCCTTCCACCCATCTTCCAACAGCCAGGCAGAGAGGATGGTGCATACTACCAAAGATGCTCTAAAGAGACTCACGGCAGCTGGCATCACAGGTTAGCTGATTTCCTTCTTGCACATCGCACCACACCACAGCCACAGGGAAGAGCCCAGCAGAACTCCACTGGGGTTGCCGCTTCATCATGAAAGTGGACAAGTTGCACCCAGACCAGGTGGCTTCACAGGTGTCACAGCTGCAGGCACCTAGGAGACTACAGGTGGGCGATCCAGTCTGGGCAAGGAACTATGGACCTGGACATCTCTGGGTCACAGCAGTGGTATGCAAGGTCTCTGGGCTGCTGTCATATGAAGTGGCCTTGGATGATGGGCACGTCATCAGACGACACATTGACCAACTGTGTTGGAGACTCTCCAGCAACGTTTCTGCACCTGGCTCTGCTCTCAGGGGGGGGGAGGACCATAATTTTCATTCTCGGCCACAGTCTCCCAGCTCCAGCGGTTTCTCACACGCTAATGCACATGTCCCAGTGACAGAATGGGGGCATTCTCATAATTCAGCTATTGTTCCCAACAGGGAGTCTCTGGAAAGGGAGTCATCCTGCACATCAGTTATTGCTCCAAACAGGGAGTCCCAAGGAAGGGGGTTTGCCATGAAGGCGACTCCTGACTCTGGCACCTTCAACTCATACATGGGGGCAATGGGATTTGGGGGCACATCCACCACTCAGGCCACTCCAGTTGTTGGTCTTGGGCTTGAGGGACAGTGCTCCCAAGAGGAGTCCATTGTGGATTTGGGGAATACTACTCCACCTCGGAACTTGGGGAATTCCACCCCCCCAAGGAACTCTGGCTTGGGCTTAGAACAGCGGTTCTGAACCTTTTTCAGGCCGAGACCCCACGATGGGCCGAACCGCGCATGCGGCGCGACGGCCCAAACCGCATATGCGCGGCACGATGGGCTGAACTGCGCATGCGCGGTGCGCACGCAACGACCCGAACCACACATGCGCGGCGCAATGGGCCGAGTCGCACATGCACGGTGTGCGACAGGTCGAACTGTGCATGTGCGTCATGACGGGCCGAATCGCGCATGCACAGTATGTGATGGGCCGAACTGCGCATGTGCGGCGTGTGCGCAACGACCCGAACCGTGCATGCACGGCACGACGGGCCGAACCGCGCATGCGCGCTGTGCGAGATGGGCCGAACCGCGCATGCGCAGCGCGCGCAATGACCCAAACCACACATGCATGGCGCAACGGGCCAAACCGTGCATGCGCGATGCAATGGACCGAACCGCGCATATGCGGCACGCGCACGGCGGCCCAAGCTGCACATGCGCAGCACAACGGGCCGAACCGCGCATGCGTGGCGTGCGTGCGACGGCCGAGGGGAAATGGGGAAAAAAATGGCAGACTGCAGAGTCCGGTGACCCCCGCAAAATGGTCATTCGACCCCAAATGGGGTCGCGACCCACAGGTTGAGAACCACTGGCTTAGAAGGTCCAGCCAGTCAGCAGCTGGGTAGGTCACCTGGGTCTTTGGGGCATCAAAGTCCTGGTTTGCCTAGCGTGGCAGGTGAGCTGGCAGGCCAGGCATACTCACCGGCCATCAAAAGGTCACAACAGGCCAAGGGCCCACCTAAACATCTTGAGGACTATATGAGGTTTCTGTCAATTCTAAGGGAACCTTAAACACTCAGTGAAGGGGTGTTATCTTCAGCTTATTATTTGTTATTTTCTTTCTGAATGATTGTATATGAAAGAGTGCTTGCCTATGTGCAGGCAATTGTGATTTCCATTAACCCCCAGTCCCTTGAACACATGTACCTATGCTGTTACATCATAAGGTATATTGTTTTACCTAGGGGGGAGGGGTGTTGTGTCCTGAGCCTGCTGAAGCATTCAGCAGGCTCAGAAATGTTGCAAATGGTCCCGGGCAGATCAAAAGTTGCCTGGGACCAGACTGGCTGTCGCCAGCCCTGCGCGCATGCGCAGGGAACGAAAACAGCCAGATTCCTATTGGCTGACGCTCTCTGGGTTCAGGACAGTATAAAAGGCCTGCATGCCCTTTTGGTTGTCTCTGGTTGTAAGAAGAAGTCAATAAAGAAAGTTTGATGTTCACCATGTGTCTTTGTTTAATGCCTGTGACCCGAAAACATAAAATTTTCCACCTGTAACTCTTCTGAGTTTTCCAACAAATGGAGGCAAAGACTGAACAATGGAACAACCACTAAGTCTTAGGAACAGCTGATGAACAGTCATGTGATTATAGCATAAAGGAATAGAGAAGACGCTACAAGATCTGATTATCTGATTATACAGACAAGAAACTTAAACAGAGTTGAAATATAGCCTTAAACCACAATTGATTCTGGCCTGGCATGTTCAACTATTGTTAGTTGCATTCTTTGGTTTAGGGCTTAGTGTGATGTATTAAGCCATTTGAATATGGCTTATTTAAAAACTGTAATTAAAGAAACCATAGCTTAAGATGAATAAATTTATTACAATAAAAAGGGCTATTGCCATTTCCCTAAATCTTTGCAGAGTGACATATTTTAAATAAAGCATAATAGTGTAATTCTTTCTTTCTCCATTACATGAAACCAAAAGGGTACACCATATCCATGTGAGAAGAAAGAGGAAGGTAGGTAGGAGGGAGCATACATGTTATCACTCAAATAAGGCAAATGGCATTATGATACGAATAGCACAAATTATATGATTGATGCCATTTATGCAATGACATTATAGCACATTGCGTCACTATTGTGGCTTTTATCAGACATCGATGATCATATCTAAAAATGTCTCTTATGAACAAAACATGTTCTCAGGAGGCAATTTAACTGGAGAATTGACTAGAAAGGAATCCTGCCCTTCCTTTACTGGAGTGGTCAGTATGCTAAGGCTGACTTGGAGAACCATCAGGTAAAATATTGCCCTTTTTTCTGAAGCAGAATCATTCAGAAAAAAGGAACTTAAGGACTGCTGCATAATGAATTCTGCACTGAAGAGCTTTAGAGTTTAGATTACTACTATTTTTGGATAACAGGAAAAATGTACACCATTAATTTGTAGACTATCATGGTCATTGAAAGAAATGTAGGTTATTCAGTGTTAATAATATTGGTAAAAGTATACAGGAAATGTTTCTCAGCAGTCAGTGCCTATTCCAAATTATTCAATTTCACCAGCAAGATCTAATCTGAAAATCTATGCAGATTATATCTATATAGTTTAATTGAACAAAAACTCCCCACTGAGATTTGAATTATAAGGTTTCCCATTTTCTATAGCACCTGCTCGGTAGACTAAGCTATCCTTCTTATATCAGAATTGCTAAATTTAGAGAACTCAGGTCTTCTACCGTCAGCAGCCCCCAACCTTTTGGACATCAGGGACAGTTACATAGAGATAGGTTTTTCCACAGACCAGAGGGGGTGTGGTTGTGTGAAGGTACGAGTCCAGCTGGGAGTTGGCCCAGACTCCGCATGTCGGTCAGGCTCCTGGAAATCAGTTTAGAGTCAGCCAAGCTCCCAACCAGCGGCTGGGAGTCGGCGAGGCCACCAGACGCTGCGGGTGCTGCCCTCCAAGGAAACGGACGGCAGAAATGTCCCCATCACCAGCTGGGCATTTGAGCTAAGCCAGCCGGATGCCAGAAGGAGTATGCCTCACCTCAGCTGCCTCTTCCTCCCACCGGGTGCAGGGGGAAGGAGGCAGAGTGCTGTCTGGTTGCCTGATAGAACAGCTGGAACAGCGGAGGCTGCGTTGGTGCATCTGGAGGGGGGAAAGCCGGACTTTGAACTATGCTTTTTATCCATAAGGACCAGATGCTGGCTTGCTGATTGGGGTGGTGTTGGTAGGTAGGGCACGTCTATGTAAAGCGCTGGGAGCAGTTCACTCCCAGTGCTGACTTTTTCTTTTCATTAAAGTTTGCTGGTTACCTGTTCATTTGTCGGCAGCTGGCAGAGGACAGCTGACACTGCCTGCATCCCATGGATGGGACTTTGCTTGTTTGCGCGGATTGGTTTCTGGATGCCACAAACCTATGCTGGTCCATGGACCAGGTGTTAGGAACCCCACTGGAAGATTAGAAGAGATTGTCCACTGAATCAGGTATTCAAGGAACAGCAGGTAAAATAAATGACTGAAAGCAAAATTCTGAGTATATCACTTTGCCTGATCCATTCTCCTCTTTATATTGACTGGCCTGCCAAAGACAGTAGAACATCACTTTGGTTTTGCTCCTTTTCAATATAGGTTAAGCTAAAAGCCCCAAAATAGTTGTAGCACACTTCTATCAAACATAAGAGTCCATGATTTTGGGGACCTGGTCCTTCTAGGGATTGAGCCCAAACTAAAAAAACCCCATCTGTACAAACAACTGAATTTGAAGTTAGGACCATTGCTTTAAGAACTTATTGTGGCTTTGGGGGGGTGGATTTTTGGTTTTATCTTTGCAAGAATGAGATATGTTTGGATCGGAATGACTGGTCCAAAATCATCCAATGAACTTCTGAGTCTGATGGTGGATTTGAACTTGGGTTTTCCCAGTCTTAGTCCAACAACATAACCACTGCACCATCTTATCTCCCAATAAAATTTCAAATATATTCTTTTGTTATTCCTTTATTTTATCATTTAGCCCAACCTATGCCTTTCATTCTCTATTAAATGAACCAATAACTCTGCAAATACAAGTTACATAACCAAGCTCCCACTTAACATCACTATGATGTGATTTGCTTGGTTTAGCATATTATATAGGTTTAGCCATTATAGTTTATAAACCATTGTTTATGGCTTAATCTATTATGCACCCAGCCAACAGATTAACGCAATAACTCCCAACTGAATGAGTCATTACTTATTAAAATGTGCAAACTAGCCACTTTCCAATGTTTGGCTGGGAGGCTTTGCAAAAAATAGAATCAAAGAGTTCACTTGCAGAAACAGGAAACAAATAACAGTCTGATAACCTGTCAAGAATTATGTAAAGGTTATATGAAATTACCTGCTTGCTTCATGTCAAAAGGTATCTTCCAATTTTAAGCAATTTTCAGCCATTATTGATAATATGTTCATATTACTTTGATGCATTT
The DNA here is from genome assembly GCA_034064705.1 of Bothrops alternatus. Taxonomy (NCBI): domain Eukaryota; kingdom Metazoa; phylum Chordata; class Lepidosauria; order Squamata; family Viperidae; genus Bothrops; species Bothrops alternatus. Next base: position 4,039,277 of record JARGCV010000179.1, read on the forward strand.
TTTTACTCATTATCATTTTTGCCTCAAACTCATTCACTCTCAGCCTTATTTCATCCAGCTGGCTTTGAAGAACTATGTTGAGGGGTTGTTGGATTTGGGTTGTGGTTTTTTTTTCAGATGATATTACAGTGTATTGATGCAACAGCCCCATGATTGCTCACAAACAAGACCACATAGATAACTACAGCAACCTACATTACAGAACATGAAGCTGAGGATATCAAAGAGATGATGAAAATGGTGTTGAGAATCAGCAGCCAGAGAATGAAGAAAGTGTCAGAATAATTAGAAACTGCATATGAACTGAGAATTTTGACTCCTCTCCTCTAGTGAATATTTGGAGTAGCTTCAAGCTTCCCTGAGCTCAGATTTTTGAACATTTTATTTGCATCCTTTTGCTTCCTTCTATTTTGTGGAAATGGACCTTGTAAGGAGAATTATGAGCAGTTCTAAGTGAAGAATCTACATCTGGACAAAATCTTTATTAAAATGAAATGTGTTCAGTTTTTGGAAAATTCATGGACATATCAATGTGGTTTTCTTGTCCAAAATGATTTCCAATGCCTTTATCTTGAACTTTTTTTTTAACTAGTTTATAACTCTGAAATTTCCTGGTGATACTAATCAGGACTGGTCCTGCTTAACTTTTCAAAATTAGCCAAAGAGCTTTTAAATTCAAATCCTCATGCTCCCTTAAAGATTAACTTTGTGGATGTTTCTCCAGAATTTTATATACCTATAGACAACTGATCATGTGTAAACTTCCATTCTTACTTTCCATACAAATAGCAATCTCTTGACTGAAATAATGAACCATACACATCGCAAGCACACCCTTATTTTACATGTTTTTTTTCTCCCTAGAAGCTTCTTACAATCTTAACAATACTGAATATGTCTCAAATGCAAGTCCATTTCAGTCTCCTGACATCTATCCTTCAAAAGTGAAATATACGACATGGACATTTATCTTTTCTCTTGCTGAGGCAGCAGCAGATGGGGGAATGACGTGGACACTTCTATTTTATGGTAATCACTCCTATCATTAATCTAGTTACACATTACCAAATCTTTTCTTCTTGTTTAAACCTAAAATCTATGGAACAGTTCCTGAGAGGGCAGACATTTCACCCTCTTCTTTAAGAAAGGATTTGTCATTCTAAAAATATCAGACAAAGATGCTTTTTTTTTTTTTTACTAAGCAAAGATTTCTGAAATCATCACAAAAGCAGGGATCCTTTTCTCTAACATCATATGGAACACATTCAGTCACTAACCTTACAAAAAGAGAAAAGAGCTACAGGTGTGGGTTAGCTCTAACCTTTGAAAATAAAGTTGGCACGGGAGGAAGGAATGAGAATGTCTGGTGATTATTTGTTTATCGATTAATTGAATTTTATGCCGTCCATCTTTCTTTAAGGTGATTTCTTTATTAAACATAACAGAAAAACAAAACAAATGGAATTTAATGAGTAGGTGTATATGTACATGTTAGAGAGAAAAGATCTGGACAACTAGAGTTTGAAGTAAAGTATTCATAGGCAACCAAACACAAAAGAATCACTATGAGTTTGTGTGTGTTGTGAAGATGAATCCAATATTACTGCAGGGAAGTAATTTTAGAAGGCTAGTTGAAATAAAAAACACACTTTCAGAATAACTAGGAAAGAAGGAAGGAAGGATAAGCAGGCAATTGACTAGACTTTTGAGCTAATGTACAAAATTATTATTCTGCACGCATGACTAGATTCACACATAAATTTAAGCCATAAATCAATGTGCATTAAGTCTAAATTCAGCCATGTCAAGTAATCCAAATAAGCCGAGCTTTATTTGCCCAGTGGAACAGAAAGTGGAGAACCTTTTGATGGTCACTGAAAATTGGAGAGGAGCGGGGAAGAGCCCTGAAAACCATAAAACGGATCATCCACATTATATGCATAAGTAGGCCAGAGGGATTGGGGATTCTCTTTTCACGTGTTTCTCATCTTAAAATGACAGGAAACCTGGCTGTTTTTGATAGTTATGAGCTGCAAAAAGGGGACTCAAAAATGGCTTATAGGCTTGTGCTATCTATGGCTACCATATCTGGTCAGCACAAGTCTGTCAAGGAAGAGAATTTTTGTATCTATTTGCTATTATCAAACTGATTGCTCAGATTTTTGTTGTCCAGATATCGTAGTCCTAAACCATCAACGCTACCATGCAAAGATTTATTATGGATAACCTCATATCATTGAACAGAACAATCAAAGGCACAATTGAGTTTCAGTTTGAGCTTAAAGCTCTGAAACCCAGATTACATAAATCGGACAACGTTCTATTTTTTTTAGAAATAAAATTAAAATAAATAATAATAATAAAATAAAAAATAATCTCAGATATTATCAGTAGACACACAAATATATGTAGATTTTGTTTTCCCTTTGATAATTTGGCCCACTGAATGGTAAGGACAAGACTCTCCTAGAGATGAGAGGATGAGATGGTAAAAGTGGAAACAGTCATTCAATCATTTGCCTTGAAGCAAACAGGAAGGTATTGGAAGAGGAGGAAGTAGAGTAACAAAGTGGCTACATCAGGACTGAACAGTTTATTATCCTGTAATAAAAGGGGCAAGTGACAGAGAATGGGGAATGGTGGAGATTCTGGGAGAGAACCTTGATGCTATAAGGCAATATTCAAAGGCGGAGGAAAGGTTGAAATAGAAGAAAAATAGGGGGAAATGAAATATTACAGGAGAAAAGGTCAGCTATAGAATGATAACTTTATAAATGGACTAAAGGTCCAAATAAATCTGAAATAATATTTTGGAATTCATTATAAAGAATCCTTCCTGTGGGAAAATTCTGTTAAAAAAGAACATAATATAAGATTTTAAAACACTAAAGAAATCTAAAGATTTACAATTATAGAATGAAGCAAAATATTTTAATAGTGGATATAGCGAACGATATTTTGGACCCAGAAGTTAATTTTAATGGTGTCTGTTACTATACAATTACTAAAAGATGTTATAGAAGAGGAATACCTCTCTCAGACAAGCTTTTTAACAGGTTTTAGTAACAGCCTTGTATTAATTTAATTTAATTTATTTTTAAATATTTATTGTTATTATATGTTTTATTGGGTTGTAAACCGCCCCGAGTCCTATGGGAGAGGGGCGGTATAGAAATTTAATAAAACTAAACTAAACTAAACTAAACTAAACTAAACTAAACTAAACTAAACTAAACTAAACTAAACTAAACGAAGACTGGCATGGAAAAATATTACACTGGATATTCAAAAGAAACCAACTGATGTTAAAGTTTTGAATAATTTTTTGAGAAGGATCAAAGAAAATGAAGACTTCAAGTTTTACAACTTAATTTGAAGGAACTTGTTATAACCCAGATAGGCAAGACTAGGCAGGCCTCCAGAATGTTCTTTACTACTGTTGGAAAGGGTTAACAAATGACCCTCCACTGACCAGTCAGGCTCCACCCCCAGACCCGACCCCCAAACAACAGCCCTTAATTACCAGCAAGTCCACAAGGCAAAAGTCCGGGACAGAAAAGCCAGGGCAGTTCTCAGAGCCAGGCAAAGGTCCAAGGCAAGGAGCAGTTTTCCAAAAAGGTCACAGTGAAACAAAAGACAAACACAGTTCACAAACAAGGGCGCAGTTCAAACCAAAAGGCAAAGAGCACTTCTCAAAACAAGATGGGGTCCAAGGCAAGGCAGGTGTGAAGGGAGAATCTTCAGGGCTAGGGCAAGCCAAGAACAGTCCTCACAGTTAGGCAAAACCAGTCTTTGACTTACAGAGCAAAAGCAGTTCTTGAAGCAAAGCAAAAAGCAGTCTTTAATGCAGGCAAAAGCAGTTCTTAAAACAAGGCGAAAGCAGGCAAAGCCGAGGGAGTGTAATCTGAAAACAAACACTTGTGCTTGGCAAAAGCCCCTCCTCACAGCGTCTCCTTAAATGTTACTCTCCAGGTCAGGGGTAGGCAACCTTGGCTCTTTTATGACTAGTGGACTTCAACTCCCAGAATTCCTGAGTCAGCTACCAGTCATAAAAGAGCCAAGGTTGCCTACCCCTGCTCCAGATGAACCTCGTGAGGAGGGGTCAGTCGCCCTCCTCCTCAGTAGCTGGGTCACCTTGCGCTGACTCTGCCTTCTTTCCATTCTTCACACTCAGGGACGGGGCGGGGGAGACATCTGCTCTTTTCTGGATCTCTGGAGCTCCTCTGCTCTCCTTTGATCAGCCTCAACCCTCTCTTCCTCCCTGCCTACTCTTTTAAGGCCCAGTGGGCCCAGGACTGCCTCGTCCTCATTCTCAGGTTGTTCCTCCTGAGCCATAGAGACTGCACCAACCCCCTGCATCAGCCCCTGCTCCATCTCCTCCTCCTCCTCCTCCTCCTCCTCCTCCTCCTCCTCCTCCTCCTCCTCCTCGGGCTCTGACAGAGCCATGACAGAACTAAAGATTAAGATTATTAAAAGTAAAAGCAAGGGATATATGTTTGGTATATTTGATCAAAATTAAAATACATATGTAGTATTTGTAAAATCTTCATGTCCAAAATGTGCTTACAGAGAGTGGACTTTTTTGATATTTTTTTTTTGGGGGGGAACTGCCAAAACATAATAAAATATACTTTTACAGTCTTCATTGGGATGCTGTCAGAAGATATGCAATGGCTCAAAAATCCAATACAGGAAAATCAAAGATCTACTTCTCTTTTACCACAATTTATAATTATATAATATATTTATATTGATTATATTAATCCACCAGGCTAGAAAGAGGTATGCCCAATCCTTTTTGAGAAAGTAAAGAATAATAGGCAGGGCAAAATGGTGCTTTGAACTGTAAGTATGGGCTCTCCTAAGTGTCAGATGATCCTCTTTCTCAATTCTTAAAAGTGGAGCCTGGTATATTTTCTAGAAAAGCCAATTTGAAACAATCAGAACACCTGCATTTGACAAATGCAAAATGGCAGAAACTCCACAATACAAACAGAGACCAGGTATACATCCGTGTCACTTTTCTGTAGCTGACAATGGGTTTCTACTTGCCACTAGGTGCATTGATCCACAAGCAGAGAAAAACTGAATGAATAGAAAAGTGATTATATTTCCTCTGTTTTCTATCCCCCACTGGCCTCAATTCTTCTACTCTTCTATCTATGGCTATGCAGCACTGAATTAACTTCTTGGAGAGCTAGAATGTACTGTTGAACAAAATACGGTACCTCACTTCATTAGATAGGCTGTCTTTAAAATGGTCTTTAAAATGGTCAATTAATTTCAGGTGACATCTCTAGCATAAAATTGGAAGTCAGTTATGTACACCCTGACTTTGTTTATCTTGATGCAATCTGGGAATTTCACAGTTAATTATTACTCATCTGAGAGGTAATCAAAGGCAAATCTTGGTTTAAGAATAAAATTAGTATAATTTTCCTGGACAGGATCATAGTTACTTATAGCTTTCTTAGCAGGACAGTTTATCAAGTCCAAGTATAAATACCATGTATAATCTATGAGATATTGTCAGTCACACACACACACACACACACTGAAGTAGCATAATCATAGGAAGTTGTGGGACTAAATAGTTTGTGCTACTAAGAGTATAGCATATGGGTATCAAACTCACTGCATCACGTGACGTGTCATGATGTATCGTGACTTTTTTGCATTGCTGGAGCTGGGGTGATGCAACTGGCCTACGGACCGGCAGTTTGACACCCCTGGTATAGCAAGTGATAGATCTGTATCATCTATGTGTAATCTAGATGGTTTCTTGAATCAGTTGATTAATTTGGGCATCTACCTAATTTTGATGCAGACCCATCATTATACTGAATAAAGGTTTTCAGAAATCTGTGCAGTATTAGTAATAAGAGGATTAATTGCTATCTAGGCCTCAAAACGTAAAGCATATTTGTCTCCCTAAAAGAGTAATAATAATTCACCAACATTAATATCAGGTTTTTTTTATAGTAACTTGAACAGGACATGGTTAAAACCAGGTCTTTTTTTGTCACAGAATGCCCAGAACGGAGTTCCAGCACCTTTTTTGGATGGAACCTTGTAGGGTAGGCAAGGCGAGTCGGCACCTTTTTTTTTTTTTTTTACAAAAAAAGCACTGGTTAAAACGAAAGAAAAAAGTCCTCCAGAACTCTGTTCAATATGATTTATTATTCTGTTATTGTATCAGAATTCTGGTCAAATTCTGATTAAAGAAAGAATGCTAATGAATATACTATTTTCAAATGAAAAAATTTCTATACTGACAATTTAAGATGTCAAGATTCTGATTCCTTTTCTTATACTTTTTCAATGTAAAAGTTGTGTCTTTTCCAATGTTTGAATCCCTGGATTGTTTCAGAAAGAGCTTTTAGACTTATCAATACAGGAACCAGCTTTCAGAGAGATAATCAGATCTTTCAGTGTTATTGCACCTAGTGGCCTCTGTTAGCTGTTGATCCCAGAGAGTACCTTGGTTACACAGGAACTCCAGGAGATGAGGCAACAGCAATTACACCTGGAGTAGACAGATAGAGAATATAATTGAACACTGATGAGAATGTATGTTCGACTCTACTCAGTGGCAATAGAACCAGTGAAGTACTTATTTGCCCTTATTGGGATGTCATTTAGTGGTACCCCTGTTGGAGAATGATGATCATGATCAGGTTGCTGCAAGTGGTTTGAATAATATTTTGCTGATGAAATTGCTCTTACTTGCTGTATCCTAAACTCCAAAATGGGTAGGATCTAACACGGGGACTGGAGCAAAAGCCTTATACTCCTTATTGTTAGGAGTTTAGTTCACTTTGGGGAGTCTGAGGAATGAGATATGTCTAGCTTAATGAAGAGAAGGATTAGGGGGGACATGTCACAGAGGGGCTGTCACAGAGAAGAGGCAATCAGAGCATCAGAGGACAGGACAAGAAGAAATGGGTGGAAACTTGTTAAACAGAGATCTAACCTAGAAGTAAGGAGATTTTTTTTTTGACAATGAAAACAGGTGATCAATGGAATAGTTTGTCTCCTAGAGTTGCGGGTGCTCCATCACTGGAGGTTTTCAAAAATATATTGGACAACCATTTGATCGGGATGGTATAAAATCTCCTGCCTTGAGCAGGGAGCTGGACGAGAAACCTCTGAAGTCTCTGCCAGCCCTATGATTCTATGATATATAAATGGATAGGATATTCCACTGCAAGAGGAATGATTTATAAGCTAGATCCATGCCACTTTGGAATCCTTTGGCCAGCTAGGTGTAGCTGCATGATTGGAGGTGAAGGATATCAGTGCTTATTTTGGATAAGGATGCTACCCACAAGTCTGAAAGAGATACTGATTATGTGTCTGAGGTCATGACATGAATTTGCTATACCAATTTAATAATGGTTCTCTGCTGAACATCATTTTGATATCATGGTTTGTTATACATGCTGTTGTGTTAGCATTTGCAATGACTCTTGGACAGAAAAGTTTAATTTATTCAAGTTCTGTGTATGTGTGTGTATATACAATAAAATCTTGCTTTACTTGGACTTCAGTAAGGCATTTGATAAAGTAGATCACAACCTACTACTTGACAAGATAGAAAAATGTGGGGTAGACAGCATCAGATGGATCCGTAGCTGGCTGACCGGTCATACTCAGCGTATGGTCCTCAGACGAACCGCATCTACATGGAGGGAAGTGTATAGTGGGGTGCCCCAGGGCTCTGTTCGGGGCCCAGTGTTCTTCAACATCTTCATCAACGATTTGGACAAGGGGATAGATGGGAAACTCATCAGATTTGGAGACAACACCAAGCTGGCAGGAATAACGAACACTCCAGAAGACAGACTTAAGATACAGAAGGATCTGGACAGACTTGAACACTGGGCACTATCTAACAAAATGAAATTCAATGGTGAAAAAAGTAAGGTTCTACATTTAGGCAAGAAAAACCAAATGTACAGGTTTAGTATAGGGGGTACCTTGCTCAATGGTAGTAACTGTGAGAGGGACCTCGGAGTCCTAGTGGATAATCACTTAAATATGAGCCAGCAGTGTGCTGCAGCTGCCAAAAAGGCCAACACAGTGCTAGGCTGCATTAACAGAGGGATAGAATCAAGATCACGTGAAGTATTAATACCACTTTACAACACCTTGGTAAGGCCACACTTGGAATATCGCATCCAGTTTTGGTCACTGCGATGTAAAAAAGATGTTGAGACTCTAGAAAGAGTACAGAGAAGAGCAACAAAGATGATTAGGGGACTGGAGGCTAAAGCATATAAGGAACGACTGCTGGAATTGGATATGTCTAGTTTAATGAAGAGAAGGACAAGGGGGGACATAATAGCAGTCTTCCAATATCTCAGGGGCTGCCACAAAGAAGAGGGAATCAAGCTATTTTCCAAAGCGCCTGAAGACAGGACAAGAAGCAACGGATGGAAACTAATCAAGGAGAGAAGCAACCTAGAACTAAGGAGAAACTTCCTGACAGTTAGAACAGTTAACCAGTGGAACAACCTGCCTCCAGAAGTGGTGAATGCTCCATCACTGGAAGTTTTTAAGAAGAGACTGGACAGCCAATTGTCCGAAATGGTATAGGTCAGTGATGACAAACCTTTTAGAGACCGAGTGCCCAAACTGCAACCCAAAACCCACTTATGAATCACCAGGTGCTAGGTGGGTGTGACCCACTCGGCGGGCGCAGCTACAGTGAGCTTGGCAGACTGGATGGGCGTGGCCACTGGATGGGTGTGGCTGCAGTAGTCATGGCAGATTGGGTGGGCATGGCCGGGATGGGCATGGCCACTTTGACGTTGCTTATGGGGAGGGACACCTGTGGGAGCTGGGCAGAGTTGGGGGAGATCCAGGGGGTCTCTGGCAGGTGGGATGGTGGGCTCACCAATGGTGGTTCCAGGCAGGCTGGCCTTAGGCCAATTATGGCGAACTTTTAGAGACCACATGTGCTGGGGTGATGGCGCATGCCCACAGAGAGGGCTCGCCACCACTGGTACAGGGTTTCCTGCCTGAGCAGGGGGTTGGACTAGATGACCTCCAAGGTCCCTTCCAACTTTATTATTATTATTATTATTATTATTATTATTATTATTAATAATAATAATAATAATAATAATAATAATTGTGTTATGATCGCTGGATTATATTTTGCATAAAGCATGTCAATCTATAGCTTTTTAAAAATGTCAGTAGAGGGGCTACATTTGATCAAGAATCATTTATAATGATATGAAATTGTGGTTTTAGCAGTGTAGTGCTGTAAAACCACTACAAACAGTATTGATATAAATCCAATAATTTGTCAAAGAGCTTTTCTATTAAGTCTTGACTTACCCTTTGGAAACCTATTTCAAATCCCAAAAGCTGTAATGAAGCAATTTTGGAGATGCTCCTTTATTACTTTTTTCCTCTCTGCACCTTTTGTGGGCAGTATGATCATTAGACTTGGCTTTTTCTTTCATTCTCTGCACAAACATCAGACTCTTGACCAAAACAGTAACACTGTGGAATAGCCTTCTAGTTTTCTAACTGACCATAATGCCAGGACACGGGATTTTTTTTACAGAATTTGTTAGAGATGTAACATGACTTGTTGTTGTTGTTGTTGTTGTTGTTGTTGTTGTTGTGTGGGTTTCAGATGCAAGCCCATCCTGCTTCTTGACATCTATCAATCACAAGTCAGATGTATGATGCAGAGATGTGCCTTTTCCCTTCGTAAACCAGCAGATTGGATGACCCAGACACTTCTATTCTGTGGTAATCACCGCTATCATTAATCTAGTTATACATTACAAAATCTTTTTCTTTTAAACCTAAGGTCCATGGAACAGTTCCTGAGAGGGCAGACATGTCACCCCCCTTTTTGAAGAAAGGGTTTGTCATCCTAAAAATGCCGCACAAAGATGCTGATTTCAGAAATGCCACCGAGAGATTGACTTTAAAATTAGATGTCACCATCTTCTCAAAGCTAAATTACTTTTCCTATTCATGCTGGGGTGATATTAGAATCTGACATCTCTTCTGTGTATTTTTTCCCAACCTCAAACTTGTAGTAACTGGAAGTAGAATGCAGAATAAGTAGATAAAGGAAGAAGCAGAAGAATCATTAGCATAATAAGCTTGGATACAGTAAATAACTATTTGTCTCCTTTACTGACTTCTGCAACATGAGGAACTGTCCTTTTAAAGATCATTTGATCATTTCATATTTCATATAGAACAAGACTTAAGGAATGGAAAAGAGTTTGCAACAATGTTTATAGCACTGGAAAGATATTCATTTCTGTATATATAAAGTCTAGACAAAATATGATATGATATATATTATATTGTATTGTATACACTATATTATGTATATTGCATAATATTATAATAATATAACCAGCAAGAATAGGTGAGACCATAAAATAGGGTAAGTCATAGAAATGAAGAAGCTAAATTGCTCCAGGACTTAAATTTCAAACAGATAGATACCCTGCCACACAACACCCCATACTTAACAACTGTCGATGAGAAAGACAAAAAAGTCTGGATGTGAGAGAAGAGAAGAGAAAGAACTGGAGAAGACAACAAAACACAAAGGCCTGCAAATAGAAATAGAACGACTGTAGCAAAAGCAAGCAAAGGTAGTAAAATAATAATAGGCGCCTCCAAAACCAACCGGAGCCCCACTTAAGCACCATCAGCATTGACAAATTCACCATAAGTCAATGGCAAAAGGTGGCTTTACTCAGAAGAGCTTCAATCTTGTGACAATACTTGTAACGCCATCAAATATCCACTTCTGCCTATCCCGAGACCATGGAAAGGACTCAATAGACAGACAAAAATGCCTTCTTCCAATCTGGCTGACTGTATGACAAACCATATTAATAATAACAATGCTCTTCAGAAATTATAACATTTTAGAACTTGCACTTGCTATCTTGACAGATGGATGAGATTATTATATATAGTAATTGTAAAATAAAGTAATTACTTTTTTTAAAAAAAATATTATTATCTTTAGTTGTTGTTAGTGAATTGTCAATCACCAATGAAGACTTCATCTTTGATATATTATTAGCTGCATTACCTATATTCTTTTCCTTTAGGACTAATTCTTAAAAGTCTTGGTCATGGAAGGCACAAATTTGTGCCTCAATTGTTAGATAAAGATTGATTTTCCCTCCTCTTTTTCAGTTCCAAATTTCAAGGAATATGGTGTTCAATCAGAGGAAAATATAATTACATCATTTGGAGTAGAAGCATTACATCATATCAAAACTGGCTGTGCAGACAGGCATCCTGCAGGGGGGATGCGGTTACCTAGCAACTTTAGAGATGTGATTAACACTTTTTGACTCCCTCTCTCCCCCTCCTCATGTCTAAACTAGACATGCCATGCACTTACATGCATCCTTCTCCCGAGTTTTTATTTTTCTTTTAAAACAAGAAGTAACCTCTTGAGATTGTATGTCTGAGTGATGAAAAGTGGGGGCAGGGGCTGGTTGCTTTTCTTCTCCGTTCCCTCTACCCATTTTTTTCCCTTTTCAGTGACAGAATTATTGGTGGATGCAATTCTTAAGAAAATAAAAGCCAGGAGGGAGAAGATATAAGCTTTCTTCTCCTTGTGGTTCTTCTCCATGTGCTGGCTTGGGCAGTGGTGGTGAGAAGATGTTAAAGGAAATTGTGTATTGTGTTTGCTGGGAAATCTTATAAGAGAACCTTTCTATGGTGCAGAAAATACTGAGTATCAGGGAATTATACATGTACGCAATCTTTTATAGTCTACCTCTTCTATTGAGAAGCCATCCAAAAAGTGACTTACAAATATTCATTCATTCATCCATCCATCCATCCATCCATCCATCCATCCATCCATCCATCCATCCATCCATCCATCCATCCATCCATCCATCCATTCATTAAACCTATATGCCTATAGACAACTCTAGGCAGCTTACAATAATAAAAACAAGATAAAACATTAAAGCATTAAAACAATACATGCCCTTTCTGCCAACATGGGTGGGGCAGATCAATCCAATTGAGATGAAAGGTAACCTGAACTCATGTCACAAAGAGCTTTAAAGGTAAGAACCAACACAACAAATTGGACCTGGTGGCACTTGCAGAACAGTGATGTAACATGGGCCACCCAAGGGGCCTCAAGAAATTTCTGTACAGCTGCATTCTGCTCTAGTGGTAGCCTCCAAAAATATGGTACATGCCCTAATATGGTACAGCAACATAACATGTGATATTAGATATAACATACAAACTCGCAATACTTAAAAAAAACTATCAGTGAAAACCTAGTTATCTTTATTATTTATTCCTATTGTCTGAAATATGTAGTTTCTGTCTCTCAGCTGATTCTAGCTTTAAAAAAAGGATACATTACTAAGATTCTATTTATCTCAAATGCCATCCTTTGATGTATGGAAATAATTCATTGCTCCCACTTATGTCTGGTGAAAAAACAGCTAAAATGCACATCATAAAATCAAGGAGACCTATATCTTTATTTATTTATTATTTTTTGTTCAGATTGATCACTTCACTTGAAATATGTTGGAAATATCCGGACAAACTAACAATGCCTAAGATGGATCACTTTTACAGGTATCTAAGTTCCAATCTATGAGTCTATTGTTGTGAGATGACTCTGAATTGTGCAGCAACCTGACTTATAGCAGAAAAAAGAATAGTTAGATGGATCAAAGTTCTATATGGCAGAGATAATAATAATAATGATAAAGTTGGAAGGGACCTTGGAGGTCATCTAGTCCAACCCCCTGCTCAGGCAGGAAACCCTATACCATTTCGGACAAATGGCTGTCCAGTCTCTTCTTAAAAACTTCCAGTGTTGGAGCATTCACTGCTTCTGGAGGCAGGTTGTTCCACTGGTTAATTGTTCTCACTGTCAGGAAGTTCTCCTTAGTTCTAAGTTGCTTCTCTCCTTGATTAGTTTCCACCCGTTGCTTCTTCTCCTGCCTTCAGGAGCCTTGGAAAATAGCTTGACTCCCTTTTCTTTGTGGCAGCCCCTGAGATATTGGAATACTGCTATCATGTCCTCCCTCGTCCTTCTCTTCGTTAAACTAGACAAACCCAATTCCAGCAACCGTTTCTTACATGTTTTAGCCTCCAGTCCACTAATCATCTTTGTTGCTCTTCTCTGTACTCTTTCTAGAGTCTCAGCATCTTTTTTATATCGCGGTGACCAAAACTGGATGCAGTATTCCAAGTGTGGCCTTACCAAGGCCTTGTAAAGTGGTATTAATACTTCGCGTGATCTTGATTCTATCCCTCTGTTAATGCAGCTCAGCACCGTGTTGGCTTTTTTGGCAGCTGCAGCACACTGCTGGCTCATATTTAAGTGATTGTCCACTAGGACTCCGAGGTCCCCCTCACAGTTACTACTATTGAGCAAGGTACCCCCTATACTATACCTGTACATTTAGTTTTTCTTGCCTAAATGCTTTTTTCACCACTGAATTTCATTTTGTTAGATAGCGCCCAGTGTTCAAGTCTGTCCAGATCCTCCTGTATCCTGGTCAAGGTTTTTTTTTGCCAGAGACTATAACTTGGATCTTCAGAAATAAAACTTCCCAGAAAGACTCCTTAAGGAACTCCCTTCCTTATTAATAATCATCTAACTCCCAATGCATTCTGTCAGGGAGGCAGCAGAGAAGTAGGCCTTGTATTTAAGCATGGCACAGCCATGTGCTTATAACCCTTAATACTGCCCTAAATTCATCTCCAAAATAAGACAGCCTTTTATTTTGTAGTTTGACAAAATAAAATAAAAGGGACATATATAGGAAATGAAAGATGGTGGCAATCACCCAGGAGCAGAAATAAAGTTAGAAAGACTAAGGTGCAATACGCACTTAAGATTGCAAGCAAAGTTAAAAGCATCCCAAAAAAGTTTGGAGGTTATTTCAGCAGGGAAATAGAAAGAAAGAAAAAGAAAGGAATGGACCTGCTGACTCAGTGAAGATTTGGGATAGTAACAAATAATGGGATAAAGCAGAATTTTTCAACTCCTATTTTGCTAAACAGAACAATCGACAAATGAAGAGATAGTAACTGAGGTTACTGTAAGTAAAATAGGGAGTGCCTGGCTATGTATCCAGGACCAGATCAGTTACATTTAAGAGTTTTGAAAGAATTTGTTAATGTTTTCTTAAAACCCCTTCTGGTAATATTGAGGAAATCATGAAGGATGGTGTTGTGCCAGGAGATTGTAGAAAGGCAAATGTTCTTATCTTCAAGAGAGAGAAAAAAGCGGACCGAGGACCCAGGTAACTACAAATCAGACAGCTTGACGCTAGTATCAAATTCTGAAACAGGCTCACTTTGTGAGCATTTAGATAAGAATATAGGATTTATGAAGAAGAAGAAGGCATGTTAAACAAGTCACAAATGCAGAACCATAGCTTGTATTCCTTACTATTTTACAAGGTCAAGCAAAAGGCAAATACAATGTAAACTAAAACATGACTTGGAATGTTTTGGATAAAGCCATCTGGTCGGCCTTCTTCCGCATCAGCAATTATATTGTTTTTGAGATAGTGTCAGTTAATATAAACAATGCAGTTTATTAGGCCACTGGTTTCTGACCAATTCTTCCCTGTCACCATTCAAGGTCAACTCAGTATAGTAAATGTTTTCTTACACTTTAGACAGTTCTAAAGGGGTGGGGGATCTTATAAGTTTGGTAGTGAATGCAGATCGCATGTGTATGGAGGGGTAATTTTTACTATGATGAAGAAAATATGATTATATTTGTAAAAGGCATAAAGGTAGGGATGGTAAAAGGACAATATTAAGATTCAGAAAGCTAGAGCAAGCAAAAATAATAAGATGAATTTCAATAGAGTCCAATGCAGAACCTTACATTTGGGAAGCAAGTTAGATGTGGGAAGAAATGTAAGCAAGGCAATCCAGAAAATCCTGACTGGTAGATATTTTCCCCCAGACTGGTAACATGCGGACAGAGGATAAAGCTAGAGGAGAAAATGAATGATGCTGCCTATAATGAATGTGGCACAAATCAAATCATACTTTTTGGCAATAACTAAGAATGTAAGCAATAGAAACAGATAAAGATAACAATAGACACATCTCATTTTATGCCAATATTATGTTGTGCTCCCTCAAGAATAGGTGGAGAATACTTTCTCCATCATGAACAAGGCCCTCCAAATTCTAGGCCAGAGACCAATTCTCTAAAATCATTCATAAATCACATCTTCCAGCTTCTGCCCTGGCTAAAGTCAGCATTCATGACTCTACTATTAGAAAAGCCCCTGATGAAAATGGGATTCATGAAAAAGTAACAAGACTGGGGGGAGGGGTTACCTGGATGATCTTCCAGATATTATACAAATGTTTTGTGGATACATGAGTCCAAAGTAAAACTTTCCAGGTTACCTGAATATTATTAGATCTAGCAGAAAGCAAAAACTGTATTCCAAAATAAGAACCCCATACTAACTGGAGTTCTCTCATTGATTGGAGATATTTTATCTAGATTTGCTATCACTGCAAGAAGCACTGTGTGTCAGAAATTCTACGGACAATATCTGGCTGTTTATTCAACTAAAGTCAAAGTGCAAATGGGTCATGCAGTGAGAAAATTATCTTAAACATACAAGCAAGTCTACAAGATGAAGATGAACAAATTCAGTTTTTTGTAATATCTAAGAAAATCTGGGCCCAAAGCTTCACAGAAATATTGTCCATTTCATGCAAAAACAACTCAAATGTTCTTGAGTTGAAACAGTCTGGTATGGAGGAGTGGAAGCAAACGTTTGCAGGGGGATATAAGAGAATGATAACCAATTAGGGGAAATATGTTAGACCTCAGGGCAGTGGTGGACCCAAAAATCCTTGGATATTTCCTTCAGAACTCCTTTTCCTCAAATTGTAAAGTATACTATGACAGCCAAAGAGCAAGTGTGGAATAGTGGTTAAGATGCTACCCTTGGAAGGGGAGACTCAGGTTCTAGTTCTTCCATAGGCCAGTCAGTCACTCCTTCTCAGTTCTAACAGTGTCAAGGTCTGTGATAAGCCAGCAGAAAAACAAAACTTATTGCATTATGAATTCATAACCCACTGTGGTTTGTATATTATGCTTTATGGTTAAAGCATATCACCCCAAGCAATTGTGGCTTATTAATAAACCATCATTCAACAAACCTTAACTAGTACAATATAGGAACTGAGTCTCTTCTGCCTGGGAATTTATTCCAAGCAGAACAGTGGTAATTGTCAGCTATGCATTCAAATGAATGAAAAAGCCTGATCTAAGGGTCAGGCTTTTAAATCGTTTAAATCTATTGCATGATCTCATTCTACTCCACTGCCCTGGAGTGAATTTATTCTCCTGTGATGAATTCTATTTTATACACAGAGTGTTCCATCTGTCTTCCAGCCAGGAACACAAGCTAACTAGCAGTAGCCGTATTAAACTGCAAAGAGGTCTACTTGTTGCTGACCTTTGCATGTATCGCAGCACTTGTTCCCCCTCAGGGTGTTGTTAGATAAAGAGTCATATAGTGGCTGGATCAGAAAGCAAGATTATGATTATTTTCTCCTTTGTTTATACAGCTCAGGAGAAAAACAAAAAAGTCAGGTAATATATTCCAAGTAGTCAAAGCGAAATCTTCCTTTATAGGGCGAAGATAAGGATCCTCTGGGTAACCTAGGCTACAAACCATGTTGTAGATGCAAAAAGGTATGAGTTATCCCTGACATTTCAGTCACAGGGTTTCAAATATAAAGACTTGGCATAAACTGGAGTGAATAACTAGATGATTTGATGGTTTGACCCTATGTAAGCTACCCAAGGAGGAAATGGAAATTTGGCTTATTAAGGGGAAAGTAATAAAAATATAAGACTGGAAATCTTGTCTTATGTGGATCCTTCCTGAGGAATAAAGTATATTTTATACTTTGGAGGGGAGGACGAAAGCAACATACTATAGGTATGACTTGTTATCCTTAAGGTCAAGTAGCCATCTTGCAAGAAGATTATGCTTCTCTGCCTTACATTAGAAACTGAATTTAAAAAGTACTACGTGCATGTATGTGTATATTGATGGGTGTTTGTGGGGTATGTTTTTGAGTTAGTATTGATTCCTGGCCATTGTTGGACTGTTCCCTACAGTTTTCTTGGCATGATTTTGGAAGTTATTTGCTGTAATCTTCTTCCCAGGGCTGAGTGTGTCTGACTGGTTCAAGATCATGCAGCTGGCTTCATATCTAGGATGGGTCTGGAATTCTTACTGATTACTATGCCAAACTGGCTTTCAAAGAAAAGCACAGATGCAGAAAAATGTGGAGACAAGCAATCTCAAAAAGAAAATATAATCTAAGAATCATTCACTTTCTTGAATTGCACAACTGGAGAAGGTTAATTATTATTGGAAAGTGAACAATTGTATCAGGCACTTGGTTTAGATTCAGGCCTAATAATGGTATTATTTTGTTGCCAGTGGCATAAGAAAGAAATGAGCAAAACATTTACAGTTTTAGATCTCAATTTCCTATTTGATTGAAAATATTGCAAGAGAAAGCAAAAGTTGGTAGGGAGATCTATGAAAAGTCATGTTCATCAATGCCATAATTAGCTTTTTGCTGTAGGTTTTCCCATGATATCACTTTCCTGAAAGTCAAAATAGTTATGGCAGATTTCTGAGTCCTGGGGATTGAATTAGGGTGGACTTGAACTTCTGTCTTTCCTTTAAAAAACAAAAATCACAAATATCTAATGGGCATTAGGTAGCTTTTGGAATCTAATATCAATCAATCTGTCTGTCTATCTACATATCATCTATTATGCTCTTCAGGACTAAATAACTAATGCAATATCACCTAAAGTTTCTTTCACCTTTAACTTTACAATTGGTCAACCAGCATGGCTTCCATTGTTTTATCAAGGAAGAAATCAATGGAAGTTAAAAATGCTCACATGGAGGTTTGGTGTTGATCCATTCTCCTATTAATTTAAATCATTTGGGAAAGCTTAAAAAGCAAACTAATTATTTTCTGTTTACAATTCTTATGTACAGCTAATACACAGAGTAGCAGCTAGTCTATAAGGAAATGTAAACCTGTCAGTTGACTGCGAAGTCACTCTGCTTACACAGCAGCTGCAATTAGAAAGTTATTAAGTAGAGTCCCTTAGCCAGGGCTAGTTCTGGATGGCCCTGTTAATACAATCCATTAGCCTGCTTTCATTTATAGCTAAGCTATAAATTTTTAATTGTATTAGTGTGAACAATGTCAGAACCAGCTGTCTAGACGATTAATGCAGCATAACTTTGACTAAGTAAACACATACACTCTACTTGTTTTCTTTCAGTGCTGCTGGCAGTCTTCCATTCTAAAACTACTATTATAGTAATAGGCATTATTTTATCCACACACACACACCCAGACACATCCACCCACCCACACCCTCTCCCTTCCCCCCAGAGAGAGAGAGAGAGGATAAAGAAGTCTGAGAAAAACTAATCTCACACACTTCAAACTAGTATTTTCCCAAATGAATAAATCATCATGGCCAGGTTAGTACACAAGGCTGTGCTATAAACAATGATTTACAAACTATAGTAGCTGGATTCATACACTGAAGTATATATGACTACAATAGATAATTTCAGAAGGGAGGCTGCAGGTTGTGCTACAATCTAATGAAAGACCCCTTTATGATTACTGCCTTGTTGTGGCAAAGGGGCCTGTGCAGCTTAAAGATGCTATGAGCTAAGTTGTGTAGGGCCATCCAAGATGGACAGGTCATTGTGGAGAGTTCTGACTAAATATGGTCCACTGAAGAAGGAAATGGCAACCCAAGTAATGCCAGAAAAAAATTAAGTGGCTAGGTCAAAGCTGAAAGGAACTCAACTGTCAGTGTGTCTTGTGATGAAAGAAAAGTCTGATGCTGTAAAGTCCAATGCATAGGAACCTGGAACGTAAGATCTATGAATCACAGTAAGCTGGATGTGATCAAATATTAGACGGCAAGATTGAATATCAACATCTTGGGAATCAGTGAATTAAAAACGATGATTTAACTCAGGACAAATTTAATTCAGATGACCATTATATCTACTGTGGGCAATCCCTTAGAAGAAATGGAGTAGCCCTCATAGTCAATAAAAGAATGGGAAAAACAGTACTGGCTACAAGCTTAAAAAATGACAGAATGATCTTGGTTTGAATCCAAAGCAAATCATTCGACATCATAGTAATCCAAGTTTATATCACAAGCAAGACCAGTTCTATGAAGACTTACAATAGATTCTAAAAGTAACAAAAATAAAAGATGTCTTTTTCATCATAGGGGACTGGAAAGCTAAAACAGAAAGTCAAGAGATAACAGGAATAACAGCAATGAAACAGGACAAAGGATAACAAGAGTTTTGTCAAGAGAACACACTGGTCATATCAAACACTCTTTTCCAACAATCTAAGAGACAACTCTATACATGGACATCATCAGATGGTCAACATCGAAATCAGATTGATAATATACTGTTAGAGAATTTTAATTTCTCTGTTGGTGAAAAATAAATCAGAAGCTCTCACAGTTAACTGCATTTAGCTGATTCAAAATAACCTTTTTATATTCATATCAAAATATTTACAATACCATACATTCTTCTTTACAGCAACATAGCTCAATGAAGACTTCTTACAGAGAGATACAGAGAGAAACCTGAGACTGGAAATCCAGCTCCTAACTCAATACCTTTTGCACAGACTCAGTAGCACTTTCTTCACATTGGCTGACTGAGTTACCACATGACTCTTCCTGCTCATGAATTTTCCAATACTCCTCTCTTCATGACAGGAAGAGACATCAGACCTATTGACTTAATACATTCTCCA
This sequence comes from Bothrops alternatus, assembly GCA_034064705.1. Lineage (NCBI taxonomy): Eukaryota > Metazoa > Chordata > Lepidosauria > Squamata > Viperidae > Bothrops > Bothrops alternatus. Next base: position 4,059,176 of record JARGCV010000179.1, read on the forward strand.
TAGTGATCACCACCCAATGTAACTTTGTAGGTGCAGCAGTAAAATGACTCAAAATGCTTACTGCACAAGCTATGTCTGGTCTGGACCACTGTGATAGATATAACAAACTCCCTATTGCTGAATGATATATCTCTTGATCACAGGTTTCACCTTTGTCTGCACTTAAACTATTATAAAAATCCGTACTCGTGAGTGTGGGAGCAGTTTTGCAATCTTTCATATTATATTTCTCCAATAACTGCTCAATTTTTCTCCTTTGACTGAGAATATAATCATCTTTTTCATTTTTCTATATCTCTACACCGAGATATTTTTTTATTTCTCCCAAATTCTTTAATTGTGAAAAACCTTGTGCCACTAACCTGGCCTTATACTGTACATCATTATTTGGCAATACCTTTTTCTTATATACCCACTTACAACCCACAGCTTTGGTTCCCTGTGGCAAAGTCACTGATTTAAATACTTCATGTTCTCCCATGGATTTCATCTCTTTATCCATGGCCCCCTTCCATCTTTCTTGTTCAGCTTTTGGTAACGCCAACACCTCTTTATAACTTCTTGGCTCATATCATGCTGGCAGAATACCTGTCAGGCGGAATTCCTTTATTACATCGCTTGACCTATGTGGTAATAACTGCTCCTGTGTCTCATGTCTATCTGGCTTGATGTCTTGTTTAGCCTCTCCTCCTTAAACATTGACATCTTCAACAATCATTTTTTATCATTAGATGAGTTATTGTCGTTAAATAGATAACCGTCATTAAGTGAGGCATACCCAGAATTTGCATTAATTCTGTCCCAATTTTGTTCTGGAAAATTAGCAGACCTTGAAATTACATTTTTTTTACTTCCATCGCTAAAGCAATATCCTTTTGACCCTGGCCCGTAGTCCACAAACCTGAGCTTTCTTGCCTTTTGCTGTCCCTTTCTTCTGATTGCTTTCGGAATATGTACCCATGCACTACTTCCAAAAATTCTCAAATGTGCCAGTGATGGCTTTCTCCCATATAGAATGGCATATAGAGTATTATTAATGGAGGAACTCCACAACCTGTTAACTATATAATTGGCAGTCAATATGGCTTCTCCCCAATATGACCTGCTCATACCAGAATCCTCTAATAATGAATCTTTCATTGTTTGCAAAACACCATTCCTTCTTTCAGCTACACCGTTCTCTGCTGCTCTGTAAGGATTTGTACGTCTATGTCTTATCCCCAACTGCCCCAACCATTGTTGGAATTTAGTTGACATAAATTCAGTACCTCTGTCACTTTGCAACTGACACACTTGTTGTCTGTACCTTCTCTCTACAAAACTTACCCACTATTTGAATTGTTGTAGCACCTCTGTCTTTCCTCTAAGTAAGTAGCAAAACGAATACCTGCTATAATCATCAACAATTACCAGTGCATATTTTGCTCCTCCCAAACTGGCTTGCATAGGTCCCACCAGATCTGCAAGGACCAGCTCTAGAGCTCTTTTTGTTTGTCTTGTGCTATATTTACTAACTGGGAATGCCTTTGACTTCGATGCTTTGCATACTGCACAGTCCAAATATGTTTTGCATCCCATCAAATTTAGCCCTTCTGCAAACTCTTGCATTTGCTGCAAAACTTTAAAGCTTGCATGGCAAAGTCTTCTATGTAGAAAGTGAACGCACGAATCGTGCTCTGCAACATTCTTAAATATATGGGAACATTGAACCTTTTGTCCCTGCAATACATATAGATTATCTTCCTTTATGCCTTCTGCACAAATATTCCCATTCCTTTTGATGAGACACTTTCCATTTACAAAAATGGTCTCAAAACCTTGTTTGTCTAAATTAGACACACTTAACAAATTATGTTCCATCTCAGGTACACAAAGCAAATTGGTAAACTTTGATTCCAAATATGGAATTTTTACATCGCCTCTTCTGATGACTTTTGCTTTCTGGCCATTTGCCAAAGCCACAGCTTCTTGTGCTATTGGAACAAACCTGCAAAATAATTCAGAGTCATTAACAATTGTTTGACTTGCCCCACTATCTATTAGCCACTTGTCTCTGTTGTTGCTATAACAAACTTTTCCAACACCAAAAGATTCCTTTTGCAAATCAATCTTTTTTGCTTGCACGAATGTTCTTCGCTGCAAATTGTTCCTCTGCAAACAGTTCCTTTTCAGATGTGTGTTTGTTCCACAAATGTAGCAATTCTTTTCTTGCTGAGCTCTCTGCTTGCAAAATCTCTCTTTTGATGCAACTTGGTCCCATCTGCTCCTTGTTTCTTCTCTGGAGACTTGCAGTCTGGACCCCCTCCTCAGGAATTTCTCCTCCTCGTGGCTGTTCCTAAAATGTTGCTTTTCTTCTTCATTAAGCAAACATGCCTTTAAAGCCTCAAAATGTAAGTCTTACTCTTCTTTACACTCAAATATCGCAGAAACTGTGTCCCAGGTTTTATCTAAACTGTTCAACACCAATAAAACCTTCTGGGACTCAGGGAATTTAATCCCACATTGTTCTAAGTCTAAAAATAAACTTTGCATTTTATTTAAATGCTGTTCCACAGATTTGCCTGGTTGCAAACAGGCCCTGTAAAGTTTTCTTGACAATTGCACTATATTGCATGCAGAAACATTCATGTGCACAGCTCTCAACTTCAACCAAATCTCCTTTGCAGTCTTTAAATATGCAACATTTAGAAATTGTTCATCATCTAAATTCAAGATGAGATAAGCCATTGCTTGATCATAACTTTTCTGATCAGCAGCTGCAAACACTTGTGGTGGATTTTCTACGATACACCACAGCTCTTTTGCTTTGAGCAAACATTCCATTTTAGCAGCCCACACAATGTAATTCTTCTGGCCCAAATGAGGCACAAAGCTTTCCTTAAATTCCATTGCAGCCATTCTGCTAATTCTGCCTTGTTCTTATACTTTCTAAACACAGGCAATTTCTTTCAGCTTTAAATTACAATGCAGTCCTTACTAAGCTCTGGGCCCATAACCTGTTAGAGAATTTTAATTTCTCTGTTGGTGAAAAATAAATCAGAAGCTCTCACAGTTAACTGCATTTAGCTGATTCAAAATAACCTTTTTATATTCATATCAAAATATTTACAATACCATACATTCTTCTTTACAGCAACATAGCTCAATGAAGACTTCTTACAGAGAGATACAGAGAGAAACCTGAGAGTGGAAATCCAGCTCCTAACTCAATACCTTTTGCACAGACTCAGTAGCACTTTCTTCACATTGGCTGACTGAGTTACCACATGACTCTTCCTGCTCATGAATATTCCAACATCTACTTTACAGCCAAAGATGGAGAAGCTCTGTACAGTTAGTAAAAACAAATCCTGGAGCCAACTGCAGCTTAGATGATGAGCTTCATATTGCAAAATTTAGGCTTAAGTTGGAAAAAGTAGGGAAAACCATTAGGGCATTTAAGTATAACCCAAATCATATCCTTTATGAATATACAATGGAGATGATGAATAGATTGAAGGGTTTAGATCTAATAGACAGAGTGCCTGGATAACTATGTACAGAGGTTTGTAACACTATACAGGAGGCAGGAACTAAAACCATCCCAAAGAAAAAGAAATGCAAGAAAGTGATGTGGCTGTCTGATGAGGCCTTACAAGTAGCTGAGGAAAAAAGGAAACAGCAAGGCAAAGGAAAAAGGGAAGGCAGATTTCCATAGAACAGCAAGGATAGATAAGAACGCCTTACGTGAACAATGCAAAGAAACAGAGGAAAACAATAAAATGGGAAAGACTAGAGATCTCTTCAAGAAAACTGAGACATCGAGATAACATTTCATGCAAAAATGTGCGCAGTATAGGACAAAAATGGTAGAGAAGCAGAAAAGATTAAGCAGACATGGCAAAAATGCACAGAAGAACTATACAAGTAAGATGAGATGAGATAAGATAAGATAACCTTTATTGTCATTTTTTTTACTATGGGCATACTGGCACACGTTAAAAATAAACTTCTGTTGCCTGCTCTCGAAAGAAAGTATATATCTACCCATACATAACACACATATACACTTGCTATATGCATATATATGTATGTGTGTATGTGCATATGTATATTATATATGTGTATATGTATATGTATATGTATGTATACACACACATACATATATATACATATACATATGTCCATACATATATACCTATATATATATCAATGTCCATTTTGAATACATAGCGGAAACAGGAAACTTGAGAATTCACAAAGTTGATACTGTATGGAGCAAAACTGTGACTGAATCTGGATTCTGCTTTGGATAGCATGGAGCCTCCTCCCAGAAGGTAACAAGGTTGTGAAGAGAATGTGTAGTGTCCTAGACAATCCTGCAGACCCTGCTCAAGCATCGCTTATATGCTATGTCTCGGATGGAAGGAAGGGAACCACCAGTAATCTTTTCTGCCATCCTCACCACTCTCTGCCCTGCCTTCCTGTCTGAACCAGACTTAATGCAATATGACAGGATGGTCTTGATTGTCTCTTTATAAAAAGTGGTAAGGACAGGGGAAGGAAGATGTACTTTACTCATGCAACGCAGAAAAAGCAGCTGCTGTTGCGTGGGCTTCACCAATGTCTCACTGTTGAGCAATCAAGCTAGCCTACTCATTAGCTGCACACCCAGAAACTTGGTGCTACTAATCACCTCCACAGGTGAATCATTAATACACAAAAGTGTGTGGCTGTGCCTGCCTTTTCTGAAATCGACAATGATATCTTTAGGATTGGAAAAGGTCAGTTTATGTTCCAATCCCAAAGGGCAATGCCAAAGAATATTCAAACTACTGTGCAATTGTGCTCATTTCACATGATAGCAAGATCATGATCAAAATGTTATAAGCAATATAACTTCAGCAATATGTGAACCAAGAACTACTAATAGTACAGGCTGGATTTCAAAGAGGCAGATAATTGCCAACATTTGCTGTATTATGGAGAAAGCAAGGGAGTTCCAGAAAAACTCATTGACTATGCTAAAGCATTTGATAGTGTAGATCATGATCGATAGGCCCCAAGTTGTGTGAGTTGGAAAGAAAGTTTCCAACTCCATCTGAGTACAGGTTCTCCACAGGGCTGTGTCCTGAGTCCGCTACTGTTCACCTTGATGACCCACAACTGCTGTGCCAAATCTGCTATGAATTATATTGTGAAGTATGCAAATGATATGGCAGTGGTGGGTCTTATCTGGGATGACAATGAAGATGCTTATAGGGAAGAGGTGAAGGCTCAGGTAGACCAGTGCAATAAAAGTAACCTGGTTCTAAATATTGATAAAACAAAGGAGATCATTGTAGATTTTAGAAAGAGCTGCCATAGTCATACTACACTCAATATCAAGGATGCAGCTGAAGAGATGTTCAACAATATTAAGTATCTGGGAGTGCAGATAGCTAACAATCTGAATTGGTCTCTCCATGTTATCCTTAGTGAAGTGTGCAAACCAGTGTCCTGCATCACATGAGGAGAGCACATCTTTCTCTTTCTGTCCTGGCCACTTTTTACAGAGGCATGATTGAAAGCATTTTAACAAAGTGCATCACTGTCTGGTTTGGTGGCAGCAGTGCCTCAGATAGAAAGTCCATACAGAGATTGGTAAGGACAGCCGAGAAGATCATAGGAAGCTCACTCCCTGGTATTCAGGATGCTGCTTATAAGCGCTATGTGCTCAGAGCTCAAAGCATTGTTAGAGACCCATACACCCACTTTACGGTCTGTTTCTGTTGCTCCCCTCTGGGAGGAGGTTTCTAAGTATTTCTAGCAGGACTACCCGATTCTATAATAGTTTTGCTCCCTATGCCATCCATCTTGTAAACTCGCAAGATTCGTTTTTCTCATCATACACATGTATACATAACTCGAACTAAACTGTTTTTTCTCTGTGTCATATAATATATGTGGGTATATGCATAATTTTGTATTTATTCATTTATTTTTGTCATATTTATGTAGTGTATATTGGAGGTGGTGACCCTTTGAGAGCTGAATGCAATGAAATTTCATTTCAATGTATGCCGATTATTGTACATTCAAAGTGACAATAAAGTTATTATTCTATTCTAATAAACTGTGGCAAGTTCTTAATGAGATGGGCATGACAGGCCAGCCTGTTTCCTGAGAAAACTGTATGCTGGTCAAGAAGCAACAGTTAGAGCTGGACATGGAATAACTGACTGACTCAAATCGGGAAAGGAATATGACATTGTTGCCCTATCTATTTAACTTATATAGAGAGTTCATCATGCAAAATGCCAGACTGGATGAATCACAAGCAGGAATTAAAATTGCCAGGAGAAATATCAACAACCTCAGGTAAGCAGATAATACCACTCAAATGGCAAAAAGTTAAGAGAAACTAAAGAGCATCTTGAAGAGAGTGAGAGAGGAGACTGCAAAAGTTGGGTTGAAACTCAGCATTAAAAAAAACTAAGATTATGGCATTTGGTTCCATCACATCCTGACAAATAAAAGGGGAAGAAATGGGACTCCAAGATCACTGCAGATGGCAACTGAAGCTATGAAATTAAAAGAGACTTGCTCCTTGGGAGGAAAGTTAAGTCAAAGTAGACAGCCTATTAAAGTAGAGACATCACCTTGACGAAAAAGATCCATATAGTCAAAACTATGGTTTTCCCAGTAGTAATTATGACTGTGAGAGAAAGCTAAGTGCTGAAGAATTGATGTTTTGGTGGTGTTGAAGAAGACTCTTGAGAATTCCTTGGACTGCAAGATCAAATCAATCAATCCTAAAGGAAATCAACACTGATTGTTCTTTGGAAGGACAGATACTAAAGCTGAAGCTCAAATACTTTGGCCACCAAATGAGGACTCTTTCCCTGAGTTTGGGAAAGATTGAAAGGAAAAGGAGAAGAGGATGGGAGAGGATGAGATGATTAGATAGTGTCATTGAAGCAATGAACATAAATTTGGGCAAATTCCATGAGCCAATGAAGGACAGTGGACCTGGTGTGCTGTGGGCCATAGGGTTGTGAAGAGTAAGATACAACTTAGTGACTGAACAACAGCAACAAATAAGGCCAGAATAGATATGATAGATGAAAAAAACTCATGTTTGTCACATAAATAAAAAGAAGACATATTTCTAAAGTTTAAAGGCATGTTTCTAATAATAATTTAAGAACAGAAATGAAAAATAAAATCTATTTATAAACAGACCAATGGGAGCTGATTTAGAATCACATATGAATATCTGAGCTACATAGAACAATTGATCAAGAGCTGCCTAAATTGGGTATAAAATGAGCAGCTATGTAAATGTTTTAAATAAATTGATTAAATAAATAAACAGATAATATTATCTATCTTTCTTTATATTTTTAGGGCCATGGTTCCCCTCCCCCATTAAAGCTCCTTGCATTTTAAAAACCATTATATCTTTGTGGTTGCAAACAAAAAAAGAGAAATTGAAAAGCAAATTAAATGGAGAAAAAATGTGTATCAAAGCTCAAGCCCACATTTAAAATCTATTTCAGCATTGCATTTTTCACATATGATCAGTAATTATCAAACCCAGCACAGTAGTCTTTAATTAGTGAGAATTTATGAAGAACAGCATTTATTTAATCCCAAATATTTCCCTGCTCTTCTAATAAATAGTCTTTTTTCATGTTACATAATCCATTGAAAGGGAAGATATTGTCAAACATTTCAGGCTTATTTTAATTATTGGTTAATCACAATCATTTAATACATTAAATGATTTTCATTTCAGGGAAAATTTTGCTTTGGTGCCAGAATATGGATAAAAATGTAATTTGAGATTAACAGGGGAAACTTCACTAAACCCTTGTTTATTGTCTTAACAACACACAGTCATTTGGAGACTTTAAAACAGCCTTTTATAAATTATTTCAAACATAATCCCATTAACAATCATTTGCATTGATTCAAGGGATGGCTAATGACTAGACATTTTGATCAACATTTAAACCAAGTGGATTCCCACAAATCCATCAAACACATCTAACAAGAAAGCATGCTTTCTGTCTGGAAGAACACATGTGTAACAACCAAGGTTATGCCATAGACCACTTCTTCCTCTTCCAAAGTGAGGGAGCTGAAGACAGAATTGCCCAAGTCCAGATAAGATTCATTTCATAATCACACATTCCTCTTGACTATGGCAGCAACGACACCCAATTCTGTGGAATGTACACCAAACAGCCCCATTGTTGCCAGAAAGAAGAAATATTGAGTGGAGACACAAGATTAATAGAGAAGCACTTTGGTAAAGACAGCTACCTTTGCCATAGAAAGCATCAGCTAAGATGGATTAAATTGTCTTGAAAAGACAGGAAAGTCAGGAGTAGAGTAGAGTAGAGTAGAGTAGAGTAGAGTAGAGTAGAGTAGAGTAGAGTAGAGTAGAGTAGAGTAGAGTAGAGTAGAATAACAGTTTGAAGGAACCTTGGAGGTCTTCTAGTCCAACCCCCTGCTCAGGCAGGAAACTCAGACAAATGGTTGTCTAGTCTCTTCTTAAAAACTTCCAGTGTTAGAGCATTTACAACTTCTGGAGGCAGGTTCTGATTAATTGTTCTGTCAGGAAATTTCTTCTTAGTTCTAGGTTGCTTCTCTCCTTGATTAGTTGGCAAGAATTGCCAACACCTCAGAAGACAAGTGCAGGATCCAAAAAGTTCTTGACAAACTTGAACAATGGACCCTATCCAACAAGATGAAATTTTATGTGGAGAATCTGGTCCACTAATTTCGTCTCCTTGTCAAAGAATGCAATAAGATTTGTCTGGCGTGATCTGTTTTTGACAAACCCATGTTGGGTTTTGGTTATGACTTTTTTGCCTGATTCACTGTTTGATTATCTTTTCCAGAATCTTCCCAGGTATTGAGGTCAGGCTGATATGTCTGTGGTTTCCTGGATCTATTTTTTCCTCTCTTTTTTGAAGATGGGAACTACATCAGCTCTTTTCCAGTCCTCTGGTAGTTCCCCAGTGCTCCAGGATCCTTGAAAGATATAGTTCAGTGGCTCTGAGATTATGTCTGCCAGTTTCTTCAGAACCTTGGGGTGGAGTCCATCTGGTCCTGGTGATTTGAACTCGTCTAGGGTGGACAGATGCTCACTTACCATTTTCTTGCTTATTTTAACTTGTGTTTCTAACCTGTTTTTCATGGTACTGTTTTTGACAGGATGGACTGTTTTTTTTTTGAAAAATATTTTATTGGTTTTATGATTTTAACAATAGGTGCTTAAAGCACACCATGGTGATTGGGTAAACAAAAATTCCAAAAGAAAAACATACATAAACTGCTCAACTTAGTACATTCACTTTCATCTTTCTATTTCCCTCACACACACACACACACACACACACACACACACACACACACACACACACACACACAAACATATAAATTTAATATATTCCATTTCTATCATAAATTTCTGTTAATCCTATTTTAAGACTTTGTCAATTTCATTCCAAACTCTCCCCGATACATATACCATGATATTTATGACATGTTACTATACATTCTTTTTACATTCATATATACAATACTTTTAATAAAATGAGATAAATACCTACATATAATTTTTGGTTTTGCTCGCCCATTTCCCCTTTCACCGCATCCACACTCCTTCTTCTCTATCTTCTTTCTTCCTTTCTTCTCTTCCCTACTTCCCTCTTCCCCTCTTCACCACTCTCCTTCCCTTTCTCTCCACTTCTTCTCCTCCAACCTTCCTACTTCCTTCTCCCCTCCTTTACTCTTTCTCTCTCCTCTCCTTTCTTCCCTCTCATCCCTCTTCAGATACAGTTCAGGAGTAATGTCCAAGCAACCCCTCTCTCCAAATTTCCCTATCTGTATTATATATTAATACTTCTATTTTATCTAATCTTCTCGGTATATACTTCTTTTTAAAAATAAATAAATAAATAAAAATATTTTTTTACTGATTTTTCCCATCTTTCCCCAAAAGCTTAGGACACAACGTGGTGATCAGGATGTCCAATCATTCAAAGACAAAGTCATATAAATATAGCTCAAATTGAATATGGTATTATTAAAATTTATACAATTTTAAGTAAAGTTCAATCAAACAAAAATCATCAAACACATGCGATTCTAATCTATATCCTGTTTTTAGGCTATACTAATTACAGTTGTCATACTCCAATACATTTTAGTAAGTATATAGTTGTGATTTCAGGTATCCTTAATACAAGATCGTTCATTGAGACAGATTTTTTTTCCTTATCACAAATAGCTCTTCCTCTCTCTCTATTACAACATAGTTATCATATTTAAAATAATAATATAAGTCCAACGAATACAGTTCTATTTTTAAGAATATATTCTATCATTTCATCAATCTACATCTATAAAAAAATTTTTAAGGTAAGGCCTTAATAAAGTTTATATCTTCAAATATTTATCAACTATAATATCAGGAAATTCTCATATTTCATTCCTAATTAAATCAGACATATTCTCTTTCTCTATTACAACATAATTATCAAATTTAAAATTACTATATAAGTAAAAAAAATAAGAAAAAAATACATTTCCATTTTTTAAAAAAGATATATTCAATCATTTTGTCAATCTACATTTATAAGATCTTTTTGTCCTCTAAAAAGATTTACTCCCTCAAATAGTTATCAACCATGGTAACAGTAAATTTACATCTTTCATTTATCATTAAATCAGACACAATTTCTAAAGCCTTTTTAACCCGTCAAATAACATTTTATGTCACATTTAAACCTGACTCTAGCTTTCTTTCTATGCCAATTTGGTTCCCATAATAAGGCTTTTCGGTTATCAAACCTCAGGATTTGATTACGAGGATTCCTAACCGGTTCAAACTGAACAAATTTTCTTTCCCTTTCCTCTTTATTGTAATCTCCGAAAAATTGTGTCTGGGTATCAATCTTTGTTATTTTTGGTAGTTGAGTTGAGTCAATTACAGTTATTTCTTGGTCATCAAAATTGTCCATCAATTGTAGGTGACGTGTAGCATTAGTTGATTCAGTGATTTCCACATTTTCTCTCAATGCAGATTCACAATTAGATTGTAAGAATAGTGTCTCTGTCTCTTTAAGTTGTAAGTAGGTCTGTTCAGGACTATTCTGTTCATCTTCTATTGTTCCTTGTTCCATAACTTGATTCATTATTAGAGGGTCAATGTAAGATTCCAAGGTGGCATCTTTGGATTTTTATCCAAGATTTCTAATAATTTTTGAAATCTTCTCTAACTTCTAATATTTTTTCCAGTATTAAATCATAGTCAAGATGTGAATAACTTTCAGCCATTTTGGTGGTAGCTTTGCCTATTCCTTTATTAGAGACTACTTGAGAAAGATCCACAAATATCCGCCTCCAATGGTCTAATAGCCAGCTTCACCACCCAGCTGTCCAGTTATCTTTTCTCTTTTATTATCACATAAATCCAATCCCTCTTCAGATAACAGGGAGAAATACAGTTAGAGTTTCGCTTTTTCACCACCAGATGTCCTCAGTGGACTATAAAATCTTTTTCTTCTCCCCCCCAAGTTAATCAAGTTAAAGAAAGAAAAAAAAGGAAAGTTTTCTTTCTTTCTTTTTTTAAAAAATCAACAAAAATGTCTCCTACATTATCAGATTAAAAAAGGAAAGTAACAATGTTCCTTTTTTCCTTCTTTTCCCCTGAAATTCACCCAAATGAAGTCAAATAGTAAAAAAACCAACAACCACACACAGAAAAATTAATCTTTTCTTTTTAGCTCTTCTTTCCACATATAGGCAGCCACCGCTTTCTTAATAAAGGAAAATAAAAACTCTTTACACAAAAAGTCAGGATAGCAAGGGAAGGAAAGGTCTCACCCAGATTCACCACGGTGTTTCTTCATGTTTAGTTGTTCTTGTGACTTGCGGTTGGTGCAGCTAGATGATCGGCCATTTTATGGCCGATCTTCTCCGTCGGCCCTCAGAGTCAGCTCGGACAGCTAGAGGAGCTGCTGCTCCTCTACAGCTGAGCGTAGCCTCCTCGACGGTAGTTGCACCCTCCAGGCGCGATTTTCGACCCCCGCAGGAGTCTACCGGTGGAGGGAAACTAGCCGAATGAGGAGACAAGTCTCCTCAGGCGGCTAGAGGCGCCACGATCCGGAACCGGAAGTCGACTGTTTTTTCTGTTTGTGAAAGACAGATGCAAGAAATGAGTTAAATAGTTCTGCTTTCTTCCTGTTGCTTGTCACCTTCTTGCCGCTTTCTCCCACTAATGGACCAATCGTTTCCTTGACCTTTTTCTTGTTTTTTTTTACATGTTGAAATAATACCTTTATTGCTAGCCTTAGTTCATTTTGAGTGTTATGTCCTGGGCCGGCAGGCACAGGCTGCAGCGATTGGCCCGGGCAGACCATGTGGATGCCTGGGACAAGAAAGGCTGCTCCCAGCTTTGCGCGCACACGCACGGTGGGAAACAATCCGTTGCAATGATTGGCCAGCAAGGTATTCTACAGGGGGGCTATAAAAGGGGGCCGCACCATTTAAAAAACTGTTCTGTTCTGTTGGTGTTGCAATAAAGGAGAACTGTTGGAACTCGTTGCTTCGTCTCAATGTCTCTTTTCCTGAAACAGAACATTGGCGACGAAGTGGGATGCCTGCAAGGTAAACAGATTAAGAAGCCAAGCTTGCAGCTCGGAGAAGTGTGGCACCTGGAGATCAACTCAGCCTGCCAGCACAGAACGCTGGATGTGAGCTCAGAAAAGGGGGCCCCTTCTCAATCTTTGCAGCAGGAGGTGTGGACGAAGTTCCTGGGCTGAAATGATGGCAAAGATAGGCCGGCTTTCAGAATTTGACACCACTCACCCAGAACGCTGGAGCTCGTACATGGCCCGGGTGGAGAACTACTTCCGGGTGAATCAAATTCATGAAGATGACCTCAAAGCTGCCATGCTGCTGTGTGTGTGTGGGCAAGAGACCTTCAAGATTGCAGAGAATCTGGTCGCCCCAGTACCACTGGAATCAATCACCTACACAGAATTGAAGAGGATGCTTCGAGAGCATTTTGAACCCAAGCTCTCAGTGATTCCCTGGCAACACATGTTTGAGCAGAGGGACCAGAGGCCTGGTGAGTCTGCAGCAGAGTTTGTTGCGGCCTTACAGCAAGCAGCTAGGCTCTGCAAATTTAAAGACTTGGAGGAGAGACTGCAAGATCGGCTGATCTGTGGCCTGCGAAGCCATGAGTTGCAGCAGAAGATGCCCTGAGGGAAGTTTCAGCCGAAGCAGCAGCAGGCGGAGCTGTGAAGGCCTTGTGGCTCACCAAGCCCCCTCAAGTTCCAGCCACCATCCATCAAGAGGTTGCTCATGAAGAATCCGAACAGGATCCAGAAGTGGATGTGGACTAGCTGCATCAGACTTCAGAGAGAAGGCCTCATGGAGGGAAGGCCCAGCAAGCATCATCCCCTCGGTGCATCAGGTGTGGAGGCCGCCATCGCCGCGCAGACTGCCATTTTCGCTCCGCCATCTGCAGGGCCTGTGGGAGGTAAGACCACATTGCCTCCATCTGTTTGGGTCGCCAGAAGGAACGTTACCCAGAAGAATTGCCTCAGAAAGGTACCAGGGTCCCCAGCCAGAACAGGGTGGGCTTCTGCACCTCATGTAGGAGCATTTTTAGAATGGGGGTCCACAGGCCACTTAGGAAGAAGCTTCACATTGACGTGAAGTTTCAAGGGATCCCCTTGTCAATGGAGCTGGACACTGGGTCCGCTCTATCGATCATCTCCCTAGACACCTTTAACATGGTCTGCAGCAGAAGCGGCCTACGAATTAAACTCAGGCCATCAAACCTCATCCTCACAGATTTCCAAAATTCCAGAGTCAACGTGAGGGGGGAGGCCATGCTCAAGGTGCAGCATAGGAATTTTGAGGGGCTACTGGATGTAGTTGTGATTGGGGGAGACCGTACGAGTCTCATTGGACTCGACTGGTTTGAGGCCCTGGGAATTCAGGTGACTGGAATACACAGCGTACAAACAACAGGCCTGGCTGGGGTCTGCAAGGAGTTTGCAGATGTGTTTAGTCCAGAACCTGGTTCCTACAAAGGCCCTCCTATTTCTCTGAGGCTAGACCCAGCCATAGCCCCCATTAGAATCAAGCCACGCAAAGTGCCCTTTGCCTTAAAGGGTAAAATAGATGCAGAGCTGGATAAACTGATTCAGCAGGGTATCTTAGAACCTGTGGACAGTAGTCCATGGGAAACGCCCATAGTTAAACCACTGAAGGCCAATGGTGAAGTCCAAATCTGTGCGGACTACAAGTGCATGCTTAACAAAGTGCTGCAGCAGCATTCATACCCAGTGGTCAGTTACATTCTAGCCTCCCTCAAGGGGGGCCAGATCTTTGCTAAGCTTGACCTGGCTCGGGTCTATCAACAATTGCAATTTGATGACAAAATGGCCGAGGCCCAAACTATAATGACTCACAGGGGGACATTCAAGGTAAAAAGATTGCAATTTGGAGTAAACATGGCCCCTGGCATCTTCCAGAATGTAATGGAACAGACACTTTGAAATATCCCTGGCGTTTGCCCGTACTTTGACAATGTCCTCATTGCTGGGGACTCAGCTGACAATTTAGCCGAAAGGTTGAGAGCCATTTTGCTACGTTTCCGCCAAGCGGGGCTGAAGCTTAAACAAGACAAGTGCAAGATCGGGGTTACCTCCACGGAGTTTCTAGGATTCCGCATTGATGCTCAGGGCATCCACCCTGCTGAATCCAAGCTGCAAGCAATTCAGCAGGCCCCAAGTCCCAAATCCAAGGGCGAACTTCAGGCCTTTCTGGGACTGCTAAATTTTTACCACTCATTCCTTCCTCACAAGGCTGCAGTGGCTGAGCCATTACACCAGCTGTTGGACAAACAGGCCCCTTGGCAGTGGACAAAAGCACATGAAAAGAGCTTCAAAGAGGTCAAGGCCTTGCTTTCTTCAAATGCAGTCCTAGCGCACTTCAATGAGAACTTTCCAGTGTGCATCACCTGTGATACGTCCCCTTATGGGATTGGGGCTGTGTTAAGTCACTTGAAGGCTGATGGAACGCAAGTCCCAATAGCATACTACTCTAGAACCCTATCATCAGCTGAACACAATTATGCACAGATAGATAGGGAAGCCTTAGCCATAGTGGCTGGCATAAAGAAGTTCTATGACTTCATATATGGCTGCCACTTCACAGTCTTTACAGACCATAAGCCACTGCTGGGGTTGTTCACAACGAACAAACAAACCCCACACATAATATCCCCACGAATGCTGAGGTGGTCTATCTTCCTGTCTGCATATGACCATACACTGGTTCACAAGCCAGGCAAAGAAATGGGTCATGCAGATGGTCTCAGCAGGTTGCCATTAAAGCAGATAGAAGCAGATCCAGCACCTGCCAATTGCATCCTGTCTATTTAGGACTTGCCTGAATCTCCCCTCAGTGCTAGGGACGTGGGTGCAGAAACAGCCACCGATCACACGTTAACATGCGTGCTGACCTGGGCATTGTCTAGATGGCCTGACACATGTCCAGGTTCAGAATTCCAGAACTTCTAGCAGAGGGAGCACGAGATTTCCACCTTCAAGGAGTGTGTCCTATGGGGTAACCGAGTAGTAATCCCAACCTCATTGAGGACTAGAGTCCTGCAGTCTCTGCATGAGGGATATCTGGGAATAGTCCGGATGAAGGTGTTAGCGCGCAGCCATCTTTGGTGGCCTGGGCTCGACAAAGACATTGAGGACTGGTCCATGGGTGCACTGTTTGTCAACAGTCAAGGCCAGAGATGCCCCAGGCCCTAGTTCATAGGTGGGAGGAGACTCATACCTCATGGTCGAGGGTCCATATTGATTAAGCTGGGCCCTTTCAGAGGCAATTCTTCTTAATTCTTGTGGACAGCCATTCCAAGTCGCTAGAGGTCATGCCTGTCTCCTCCACTACCACTGCTAGGACCATCCAGGTGCTAAGAGGGATCTTCACCATACATGGGCTTCCAGATGTCCTTGTCTCTGACAACGGGCCCCAATTCACGTTGTTTGAGTTCCAGGCGTTCCTCCAGGCCAACATGATCCGTCATGCCACATCTGCATTGTTCCATCCAGCTTCCAATAGCAAGGCTGAACGAATGGTGTGCACAACCAAGTATGGTGCGCACATCACAGGTTAGCAGACTTTCTTCTTTGCCATCACACCACACCTTGCACAGCTACTGGAAAGAGCCCAGCTGAATTCTGCTGGGGTCGACGCCTCATCATGAAACTGGACAGATTGCACCCAGACCAGGTGGCTTCACAAGTGTGACAACTGTGGGCACCTAGGAGACTACAAGTGGGAGATCCGGTCTGGGCAAGGAACTATGGACCAGGACATATCTGGGTCACAGCAGTGGTATGCAAGGTTTCTGGGCCGCTATCATACGAAGTGGCCTTGGATGATGGTCGTGTGATCTGACGTCACATTGACCAACTGCGCTGGAGACTTCCCAGCAACTCTTCTGCTCCTAGCTTTGCTCTCGGGGGGGGGGGGGGCGAAGGACCACAATTATGATTGTGGACCACGGTCTCTCCAACATCCCCAGGCTTCAGCTATTGCTCCAAACAGGGAGTCCGCTGAAAGAGGGTTCGCCATGGAGGCAGCTCCGGGCTCTGGCACTCAGGCCGCTCCAGCTGCTGGTCTAGGGCTTGAGGGACAGTGCTCCCAAGAGGAGTCCATTGTGGACTTGGGGAATTCCACTCTCCCAAGGAATCCCTGCTTGGATTTAGCAGACCCAGCCAGTCAGCAGCTGGTTGGGTCCCCTAGGTCTTTGGGGCACCAAAGTCCTGGTCTGCCTAGCCTAGCAGGCGAGCTGGCAGGCCAGGCACACACACTGGCCATGAGAAGATCAGGGCAGGCCAGAGATCCTCCCGAATACTTACAAGACTATATATGGTCCTTGTCAGTCATGGGCAGGCCTAGTAGTCTGGGTTAAGTAATGCAGCTCAAGGGGAGTGGGGAGCATGGCGGTAACAAGACTGTAGTGTTGTGTATATATAGATGCAATGTAAGCAATGTAATGGAGTGTTGGAGTATTTAAAATAATAAGTGTGCCTTATTATTTTAGTCAAGGGGGGAGGGGTGTTATGTCCTGAGCCGGCAGGCACAGGTTGCAGCGATTGGCCCGGGCAGACCATGTGGATGCCCAGGGCAAGAAAGGCTGCTCTCAGCCTTGCACGCACATGCACGGCGGAAAATGATCCATTGCAATGATTGGCCCGCAAGGTATTGTACAGGGGGGCTATAAATGGGCCACACCATTTTAAAAGCTCTTCTGTTCTGTTGGTGTTGCAATAAAGGAGAACTGTTGGAACTCGTTGCTTCGTCTCGATGCCTCTTTTCCTGAAACAGAACATTGAGCCTTAGCTTTCCTCACTTCATCTTTGCAGGTTTGGGCTATTTGATGATATTCTGCCTTAGTTATGTCCCCCCCTCTTTCCACTTTTTATACTTGTCCTTTTTGTCTTTCAATTTATCAGAAAGTTCTTTATGCAGCCATGCTGGTTTCTTTTGAGAGCTGTTATTTTTCTTCTTTATTGGTATTGTGATAGACTGGGCTTTTATAATCTCACTTTTCAAACTTTCCCAAGGCAGGCAAAAGCATTTTGTCTCTCTGCTTTGGAATTATATTGGCTCACCCAGAACTGCTTAATCCAGGATCTCTTCTGGACTATACTCTCTCTTATTCTTCAGATCTTGATATTGTAATTTTTAGTTTCAATTTCCAGATGACAATATTGCAGGCAAATATTGTCCTTTGTGACTCCTGACAGTATGACTTAAGCAGGCATCCCAGTATTATTTCACAAGCTTCACCCCATTTGCACATGTGTCTAATGTCATAGTAAATATAAAAAGGGGGTGGGGCTTGCATCTCTATACTGCAACTTGCTTCTGTCATTCTAATCACCTTATTACTGGCCTTGAGATTGTCAGACATAACACTCTCTCAATTGCATCAAAACTGAAATTTCAAAGGCAAATTTTCTTTCATAAAGTTGAAGTGGAATGGATAGAAAAAAGATTGGAAAATATTTATGCATGGCATAATATGATCCTATAACCAGGAAAGTGTGGTGTGCTAAGAAAGTTAAGATGCTCTATAAAAGTCTCTGGGCAACTTTGAGCAAATCACTATGTAATAGATGAAGCCAAATCAGATTTTGGAAAACAAACAGGAACAATAAGAACAATATATCCCACAAGCAAGATGGCAGAAAAAGGGTGGTATAATAGGAATGAATGAATAAATAGTGTGCAGTTACTACAGCATGTTATTTGAAAATACCTAAAAATCCCAAGAAACATTTGCTGCCTTTTGATTTAGTACTCAAATAATAGTTTAGCAAGGATTAATCAGTCATACCTAAACTGAACTGAAAAAAAAATCTAAGGAAATGAGGATACATGACATTGAATAGGAACAGGAGACAGACAATAATCTTTTTCCTCCCCTTTCCTCTCATTAATGCAGTAGGGTTTATTTTGAATGAAGGCAGTATGAGTTTAAATTAAATGTCAAATATAATTTAACTTTAAAGCATGAAGTGCCTCACTGAGTTTGCAGAGGAATTGGCAGCCCTCCTGAGCAGTTAATTGCTACCCACCCAATAATGAGCTATAAAAAGATCACTCGTTTTCACTTCTGAAATGCAGTCTGCTTGAGGAGAATGAGCTTACATATTTTAAAGTTGGAAAATATTGCAATATCAAGAAATTATGGCCGTAAAATTGTTTTAAAATAAAATATTTTAAGTCTCCCAAATACCTTTAAAGAGATATATGAAGTTTTCATCTTTAAAATTGCATATGTAAGGAAAAAGAGCAAGGGAAGGAACATCTTTGACTTCTGAAATTCCCTTTTTCCTCTTTAAAAATCAGCATAAAGAAATGAAAGCAAAATCAGGATGAACTAGCATAATTCATGTTATGACAAAATAGACAACTACATTTTTAATTCCAAATATAACAGAAAGACGCCATCAGCAATTTTTGCATTTTCAGACCAGATTAGTAATATAAACTAAAATATGACAGTGTAGTTATTTTTGAGATCACATTCAATTATCTCTGATTTTAATTTTTTATAAGAGTTAAATAGTTTTCCTACTGACACTGTCCTATTTTTTCCTATGAATATCTAAACAGAAACAAAATCTTATATATCAAATAATGTACTCATAGGGTGTTGTGTAAATGGATTATCTGCATTTTAATAGCCTTCTCTCAATTATAATTTGACCCTTTGTCTTTTTATCCATTCTTGATTTCTCAAGTTCAGAGAACTTCGTTTCTGTACTTTCTCAGTCTGTTTTGAGGATATATTTTGACATACTGTATATTGGCCGACATGTAAATTTCTTTATAAATAGATGGATTTAAAGATAAAAGGGATTAGAGATCAATATAATTAAACTCTTTTTCTCAGTGCAGTATTGAAATCTGCACTGAGAAGATACTGGAAAAGATAATAAAAAAACAGATATGTGAACATCTAGAAATAGATGGTTATAACTAAAAGCCAGCATGTATTTATTAAAAATATATAAAGAATGGTTGCTGGAATTGGATCTGTCTAGTTTAATGAAGAGAAGGACGAGGGGTGTGACATGATAGCAACCTTCCAATATTTCAGGGGTTGCCACAAAGAAGAGGGAGTCAACCTATTCTCCAAAGCACCTGAAGGCAGGATAAAAAGCAATGGATGGAAACTAATCATGGAGAGAAGCAACCTAGAACTTCTTGATAAGCAAGTTAAGCTAGAAAAATCATCACCAGATGGATTTGTAATTGGCTGACAAACCATATTTTGAGCAGGTGGTTGGAAGAGAAGATCTCCAAGGTCCCTTTCAGCTTTATTCTGATTGATTGATTGATTATTAAACTTTTTTTTCAGTGCAGTATTGAAATCTGGAATGAGTCTTCAGCTAATTTCATGCACTTTAGAAAGAACAATCAGAGGACCAAGTAAATGATAAGTGATATGCATGGATCTACAAGAAAAAAGGAAGCTTCGGTCACTACTGAATTCAATTATTTTTCTGTTTTGATACAGAAAAAATGTTGTTGTTGTTGTTGTTGTTGTTGTTGTTCTTCTTCTTCTTCTTCTTCTTCTTCTTCTTCTTCTTCTTCCTCCTCCTCCTCCTCCTCCTCCTCCTCCTCCTCCTCCTCCTCCTCCTCCGGTGGTTTAGAATTTTAACATTTACATGAAGCCACTGGGAGAGATCATCCACCAGCATGGAGTGAGATACCACCAGTACGCTGATGATACTCAGCTGTACATTTCCACTCCTGGCCAAATGAGTGAAGCAGTTGAGGTGATGTGCCAGTGTCTGGAGGCTGTGAGGGTCTGGATGGGCGTTAACAGCTTGAGGCTCAACCCTGACAAGACAGAGTGGCTGTGGGTGATGCCTCCCAAGGACATTTCAATCTGTCCTTCCATTACCCTGGGGGGTAAATTCATAAACCCCTCGGAGAAGGTGCGCAACTTGGGAGTCCTCCTCGACCCACGGCTGACATTGGAACATCATTTGTCGGCTGTGGCGAGGGGGGCATTTGCCCAGGTTCGCCTGGTGCACCATTTGCGCCCTTATTTGGATTGGGAGTCTCTACTCACAGTCACACATGCCCTTGTCACCTCGAGAATCGACTACTGCAATGCTCTCTACATGGGGCTACCCTTGAAGAGTGTTCGGAGACTACAATTAGTGCAAAATGCAGCTGCGCAAGCAATTGTGGGCCTTCCACGTTGTGCCCACATTTCGCCAACTCTCCGCATGCTGCATTGGTTGCCTATCAGTCTCCAAGCGCAATTCAAAGTGTTGGTCATTACCTATAAAGCCCTTTATGGCATTGGACCAGGATACTTACGGGACCATCTTCTGCCGCATACTTCCCTTTGACTGGTGAGAGCGCACAGGGTCGGCCTCCTCCGGGTCCCGTCAGCAAAACAATGTCATCTGGCGGGTCCTAGGGGGAGGGCCTTCTCTGTTGTGGCACCCACCCTCTTGAACCAACTGCCCCCTGAAGTCCGCGCTTCTCCCACCCTCCCGGCCTTCCTAAAGAATCTTAAAACCTATCTTTGCCGGCAGGCCTGGGGATGATTGTGGATTGTTGTGTGAATGATGAATGTGTGTTGGGTTTTTGTTTTTAATGTTTTTTTTTGTTTTGGACTTAGAGTGTGAATGTTGTTTTATATATGTTGTAAGCCGCTCCGAGTCTTCGGAGAGGAGCAGGATATAAGTCCAAATAAAATAAATAAATAAAATAAATTCAAACTTTATTCAAAAGCTTAAAATTGTTTAGGTATAAATATTGTATCTACTATATGTGGTTTCATGTAAAACTGATTTTTTGTAAGCTGAGTGTTGTGAGGTCAAAAAATTATATCCCCCCCCCCAGTTATTTTGGCAGTTCTACTGTTATGGCTCTTAATGCTCCAATGTCTATGGAGAATCCAGTGCACCTGTTTGTTTTGTTTAGATTTGGTAATTTTGACTAGTGATCATTCCCTATGATTTAGATATAATATATATGCTGTTCTAAGTAATGCAACTTTGTTCAGTTTTCCTGAGTTTTTATTGATTCCTTTGTTGCTGTTATTCCTAAATAATTAGCCTCATTATGTATCAACTTTGATTCCAGACATGGCAATAAATTTCCAGACATTCAAATTTATGTTCAAGAATCTTCCTAGAAAATATGCTTCACAAACATGACAGCTTAATATACTATTCTATTGCAGATAACATAGAATTGTAACCATATTTACACAGAAGATTACCTTGGTATAAAGTAGGGAATTCAACCCTTATATATGTCTGCTGCAGATTAAAATTTTAGATCTTTTCTGTCTACCATTTCAAATCAGTGGAACATAGGCTGTTTGTGTCCCAGCCTTGAAAATGTTTTAGTGTTTAGTGTTTAGTGTTAGCATAATGGGTAGCATGGAAACAGAATGTCCCCATTTGCCTATCTTAAAGCATCTCTTCTCCAGATGGTGCATTGACGTGATATGAAAATTGCCACAGAAAAATCTCCCTTAGACTACGGTAAATAAATGTCCTTCAAAATAACGTTATATACAAAAACAGATTCATCAATGCAGTAGGTATGAGTGTGATGCCAAACATTTATCCTTTCCTTTCTCTTTACATTTTTTCTCAATTTGATAGGAAAGAAATAATTCCAGATTTTTCTTTAAGGAAGCCAAATCCTCATCCAGAGTTCACAGAACTCATATATTAATTAAATGCCCCCCTTTTTGTCTATTGCTTTATTGTGCATTTATCCAGGGTTAGTAACAGATCCAGGGTTAGTAACAGATTCAGCCAGCTGTTGCATGAACGAGTTGTAGGAAACTTGAACTCGCAATTGTTACATACAGTACTGGCCAAAATTGTGGAAACCTTTTGGGAAAAGTGTACAGTAGAAATGTTACCTTTGGTTAAGTTTCCACCCATTTTTCTTCTAATTTCTTTATAACTGGAGCCTTGTTCACTTAATAAGACTATTTTACATCGTTTTCTGGGCAACCAGTCAACTCTTTGCACCATTACTTTAATTTTATTACGTTTTACAAGCTCACTAAATGAAAGAACACAAAAAAACCCAACAAATTTGATAGCGATCACATAACACACTGACAAATGTCCTCCTCTCAGCTTTGATACATGACATCAGTAACTGAATCCTACTGTGATCTGATTGGCTCATTGCCAAAACAAGATGACACCTGATTGGCTCTCTAAACACTCACGCTCATTGGCTACAATCAGATGAAGGAAATCTATCTGATATTAACCTAAGCAAATTGTGCTTCCTTTTTCTGGTTCTTTGGCTATAATCTTTCATAGAATACAGTACAGATAATTGAACAAACTATGTTGCATTGCATTCTTGATTAAATTATCTTTCCATTGATATATAATTTTATGGTACTATTCCCCCCCAAAAAAAGTGGTGCTAGTAGCCATCAAACCTCAAAAATACACTTTTCCCAAAAAGTTTCCATAATTTTGGCCACTACTGTATTTTCAGATAATAATCCCTTCAACATTCTTGATAATGGTCAGTCTTTATTATAGACTCTTGCCTTAAAAATATGTTTTATCATAAATAAGTTCCATTTTAAGTACTGAAGTTCGTTCTGAAGTAATGCTGAGTGGCTTTGGAGAAATAATCTCAATGGTTTAACTCAAGAGTTAAAATTGTTTATTGCTGAAAATACATTCTTTTTCATCCCCTCAGCAAGACAGGCAGTATTATAAAGTTTGTTACTTTGCAAATTTTGATCAGCAGGATTGGAGGAGTACTGTATCTGATAGCTTTTATTCTCTATTCAGCCCACCACAAGATAGTTTATAAAAACTGCTGAAAGCCTACAGGGAATCTATACAGTCTCTCCTGTGGAGTGTTAGACAATGGATTTCAGCAGCATTGATGAAAAACACGTTTTCCTTTTACACATCTTTATACAAATTGCTTCTTCCTTTTTCCAATAGGCTCATACTCTTGGGAGCAGGAGGGTCTTAGCTAAGTATACCCTACTATAAGCTAATGGGCTGTGTGTCCTTCTTTAGTTTTTACACACTGCTGGACATAAGCAATAAAAGGAGAATTGCAGCCATGAATCACAAATACCAGTGTCTTAATATTGTCTTTCAAGTACAGAACAGACAAATACAGCTAAGGCAAGATGAGTCCCTTGGCTATCAGATAGGGGCATTGATCAGATATATCACAATAAGCATTCTCTCCCAATAATGAAATAGCTCTGGAACAGCAGTTGTTGTTTAATTCATCCATTCCCAACTTGATGCCTTCCAGAAATGCTGGCCTTCATTGTTGTCACAAGGGTTCTAGGACTTGTAGCCCAGCAGATCTGATGGATCTTACATTAAAAAAGATCCCTAGTGAATGTTATTCCTTTGTAAATATTGATGGTTTTGTGTGTGTTCTCTAGTTGCTCAATTGACAAAGGTGTCAACTATGTATCGGATCTATACTTTGAATTGTATGCATGGGAGTGCTATAATTCCAGATGTTGCATTGCAGTTTCTGCTACCGGTATTAGTCCTGAAAATGGTAATCCCATAGGTGTTCCTTTGAGTTGTTGATATATTTGTCTGTCAAATGTATAAACTGAAAGTATGCAGATAGGCAAAGGTTGATAAGATCTATGATTCTAATGTTTCAATCTTAGTATATTAACATGAGTGTGCTGTGCAGTAGTGCTGTTACAGATTCTTTGGTTAATTCTGGATCTAGGGATATAAAGAGAGTAACAACTTAACTTCCCATAAGAGAAGATGTGTACGAACACTATTTAGATGAGCACAAACACACTACAGGAACCCTGACTGTCAAAAAAAGGAAACAGAACATATATACAACATTTTCCAATGAAATGGGAACTCCATGCAACTTCATCAAAAAGTGCCCTGCCACTCAAACCAATAGAGCACAACAAGCTCTAAAATGAGGAACACTGCCATAAATAAAAAAAATATCTCAGAAACCACAAAGGTGTCAAGTAGGGAAAAGTACATTATGTATATATTACATTATATGTTACGTTGTATAGTATCTTGTTTGTTTTTCTTATTATGGTATAAAATTAGGCACTATGTTTTGTAAATCATGGTTTATGGCTTATTCTATACTGTAAGGTAACTCCAGACAATTACAATTTGAGGAGGGGGGGGGTGAAGGTTGATTCTCTAAGCTTGAGAGTTGGTTTCTGAATGTTTCGTTACCAGGCTAGGTAACATCTTCAGTGGAGTTTAGTGGATGTCTGTGTCAGTGTTCTACTTATATAAGGGCTTCAGGGGTGGAAGTATCAAGTGAGGGTCTTGTGATGGACCATGTGAGTCATCAGAGAGAGGCTTATGATGGGGAGGTACTTCAGGTCAAGGTTGTTCAAGGGTGTGAATTAGTGGGTCAGGAGTGAGTCATCAATGGGAGGCTGGTAATGGGTCTTGTGATGGGGAGATTATATCAGGTTAGGGTCATTGGAAGGTGAACTGCTGAGGGGGGGAAGAGGGCTTGAGAGTTGGTCTTATCTCCAGATGGCTGTTCAATTGATTTGGATTCTGAGGAGTTCATATGCTGGTTGTGGATCAATATGTCTGTTGATGGAACTGCTTGTGGAGTGCCTGGATTCGATGAACTCCTAAGCATAGTGGGTGGTAGCGTGGCCGATTATTTTAGTGTTGCTCCAATTGAAGTGGCATTGTTTCTTGTCAGTGTGGGTAGCGATTATGGATTTGGGATTATGGCATTTGACTACTAGCCAGTGTTCATGGATCCTGGTTTTTAACTGATGTGATGTTTGTCCCACATAGAAATGGTTGCAATAGTTACAGTTGATTTTGTAGATGACATTGCTTCTTTCATCCTTCTGTGTCTTGTCTTTGGTTCTAGATAATTCCTGGTGGAGTGTGGCTGTGGGTTTGTGGGCTATTGCTATTCCTAGGGGTTGGAGAATTCCGGCTATGATTCTGACACCTCTTTTGTGTATGGTAAAGGCTCATTTTTGCATGGCAGTTGTTTATGTGGTGTGTGGTGGTTTGGGTGCTGTGTGTCAGAATACGAAGTTTTTGGGATAGCCATTATGGAGAAAGATGTCAAGCAGCCATTTTTCTTCTGCTTTTCTTAGTGCTGTGGTATTGCAGTGTGTCCTGGCCCTTCTGAAGAGGGTCTGGACACTGCTTCTTTTGTGTGTGATGGGGTGGGATATGGGACAAACATCACATCAGTTAAAACCAAGATCCGCGAACACCTTCACCCTTATCCTACACCCGAGCTACAGATATTTGCCACTATTGCAAAATTACAGTTTATTCAATAAACTACACAGAAGACTGAATTCTAATTAAACAGTCCACAATTGTCTGGTTTCATAAACATGGCACACCACAGACCATGGTTTACAAACTGTAACAATCAGGTTCACACAAAATGGCAAGTCAAAGTAAAGCAAAGCAAATTTTGAATCATGTGTTGTGAACAAAGTTTTAAGTATAGCAATGTTCTAAACATATTAGTTATATACTTGTGGTACAAAATTCTTTACAACTGTTTTTCAAGAAAGTACATATTGAGAACTAAGGTGCCAAAGAAGGATGGGTGAAAGTGTTTGTAAGGCTGCAGAAGATTACAAGATAGAAGAAAAACCACTAAACTATCTATTCTCTTAGTTTGTTTTTTCAGTAAATAAAACATCATTTAATCTTTTCAACCATTCATTTGCATCAAAAGATTCATTTGCATTTGTTTATCTAATTCTGAAAGAATACCCTATGTTACAGCAGACCTTTTCTTCAACGAAACTATTATTTGGAGGAAAACTGCCTTCGCAGAATTAATGCGCTCAAGTTGGATACTGGACATGCTTCATATACAAAATTTTTGGTTTTCAACATTGTATTTATTGTATTTGTTGCTTGAAAGTCCATAATAATTACATCAGTAGGAAACCTGATGAATTAAAGGAGTGGGGATTGGAACGGGAATACTCCAATTATTTCTGGACCAGTCCTCCTTTTTCTGAGATCTTCTGAGATTCTGGACCTTGGTTGATTTCTCAGTTTGATAACAATTTATAAACTAGGGATGCTTTCTGAAATTAGTGTGGTTCTGATATTTGAAAATATGAAGAAAACCAATCAGAGATTGAGCCCATTGACTGTCAACTGTTCCACATATTCCACAGATTCAAAAGTTGAAGCTTCTATGCACATGCACAAATGAGACAATGAAGTATTTTCTGAACTGTACAATTGGAGGGTACATTTTCCAAACATAAATTATTGGCTGACCTTAAACCCAATAATCTTGGAGTGACCCCTGTCAAAGAAACATTTAAAATTCTCCTCAGTCCATGAGATCTTCCTGGACAATTAGTAAAATCTATAAGGAGATGGACCATATACCTTTCATATGTAAAGCCTCTTGAGCTTTAAAAGCCCTCCCAAATCATCAGTCAGATCAACTCACATATCTTTTTCTGGGAAACATGAATGGGACAACTTTGATATTTTTGGATACTGCTAAACTACAATATTGGCCAGAGTTGTTTTAGCTTCTGGAACAGTTCCTGAGTACCATCTGCTCTGGTGGTTCACAGAGGAATAAGCTATTTGCATGAACTGAATTCTATATGGTAAGCCCTTATATAAAGTATGTGGAAATTATGAGGAACTAAATGGGGAACTTCAGCTGCCAGCCTGAGATCAACACTAGGGTGGTCTACTCTGCAACAGAACACTGTGCCCTGTATGGCTTAACAGCTGCCATGCTAATAAGAAGTTTAGTCAGACTCAACGACATCATGAGGATTATAAGCAGATGTATTAACCACTTCAACTTTCTGGCTTCTTGTTCTGAGCTATATAGCACCAGCAGCTTTAGAAGTCAAGATGCACTAGGGAGAGAATACAAAAAAAATATGAACAATTCACTTCTATAAGGGCATACCAATCTTCCTCAGCTATGGGTCGCTAAATGCCCAGACATAGGAAGACATATAAATGACACCACAAAAAGGTGCCAGACTTTGAACTATTACATCAGCAATGGTCAATCCTGAATAGGATTCATATCTCACAAAGCATTTGCCAGAAATCTTTTTATAAATGGAGCATAGGATCATCCCACATCAAATGGGACGTGATTGGCTGTAAGCTAAGAACATATACTGGTCCAGTATCTGATTTGTTTTAACATAAATGATGCTGCGCTTCAATGGTTAGATGGCCTAGGCATTGGTATTTGAACATAGATCTTTTTAACACTTATATTTTATTATGTTTTATTAATCTAGTTGAAATGTTAAATATATATTACTAGTCCAGGTATGATATGTCATACGCTAAATAAATAAATAAATAAATAAATAACCTAACTGTGCAATGGGTAAGTAGAAATTGTGCTTATCAGGGCTATTATTTACAATTTTTGTGAAAAATGTATGATCTTCAAAGACATTTTTAAATACTTAAAAAGGTTGACAAAAATGCTATTGATGCTCTGTCTTTGAGGAATAAAGTCTATATTCCTAGGTAAAGATTATTTTATTGAGCATCGTTGGCTCAGAAAGGTTATATCCTTAAAACAGAAAGGGAAAATATGCTGACAGTGTGCAAGAAGCTAGACTTTTTAAAGGTTAAGAAATCATAGGAAAGATATTATCAGAAGGAAGGTAAGACAGCCTTAACAAAGGTTAGTACAGAGGATTTTTGTACATTTATTTATATGGGAATTTCATGATGTATAAATATATCATGGAAGAGGCAGTGCTTTGACATAAAATTTTAATAGTTCATGAAAACCTCTGATCCTTTTGGAAAAAAAGCTGCTTGTTATTGGTACTAAGTGCTAAATTGCTTCTTCAAATTTACAAAGATATCCTGAGATATACATGTGTGGTATAATATACACAGAGTTGACAATTTAAAAATCTAGTTCCAGTTATCTTAATTGTTTCCAAGTACTACTATGCCAAAGTTTCTGTGTTCTGAAGGCATTCAACATTTGCATAAGACTCCCCCTGTTTTAGGGAATATAAAAGTAAATGATAACAATTCTAAAAGAAATCATCCAGTCCAGCTTCTTTCATATGAAATAGAACTACAGTCTGCAAATTCCCAACCAGATTGGGGATTACGATTCCAAGTTGGGGAACATTATAAGATCTAAGGGACTGGTTTGGACAAAACTCAGCAGCACTTTTTCGTGCGGCTGCTGATAAAAACAGGATTGCCAACATGATCACCAACTTCTGATAACGGATATGGCAGAAGAAGAAGAAGAAGAAGAAGAAGAAGAAGAAGAAGAAGAAGAAGAAGAAGAAGAAGAAGAAGAAGAAGAAGAAGAAGAAGAAGAAGAAGAAGAAGAAGAAGAAGAAGAAGAAGAAGAAGAAGAAGAAGAAGAAGAAGAAGAAGAAGTCCACAAATGTTCATGTGCTGAGTGGATTGTGGCACTAATTTGGTGGAGCTAAAATTCAGGACCTGTAAGCTTTAAGAAACTACTCAGATGCCCAAAGTTCTACTCCAGTTCAGGATGTAGAAAAATATAGTTGCTTTTATTATTACTATGGATTAGATTTGTTCTGCTTCCAAAGGAGAAGGGATGAAAGACAGAGGAAGTTTTCCCCTAATTATTAGACTTCCATTGGAAACAATATAAAGTGATTAGAAGGGTTATTTAGTTTTGAGGCACAATAGTCAAACCAACCTGGTGAGAGTTCATAGAACAAAGGAAATGCTTTTGGGAACAAAAAAATAACAACAACCTAAACATGTGTATTTTGGAGGACAGCCATTCTCCAGCATCTTTGCTCCATTTATCAGTGAACAATTACTGTCACTACTATATGGTGTCATTAGGCATAAGGGTTACAAGTGCCAGTTGGAACAAAAAAAATGCAGTTATGTTGGCATAATTTTTCATTATCATCTTCATTAACCAGAGCTAGTGGGAGTAAGAGTTTATTCTTGCTCTTGTCATTGTCATGACAACACAACCAAAGCTTGTCTGCCAAGAGTCTCCCCATTGCAAAAAAAATCCTCCTCAACATCCTTATTATTCTGCCCATCACACACTCACCGTGCCAAGGGTGATAGGCGCCATAGAGGACACAGATTTATCCTCTGTGATTTCTCGTGACAGCCTGGTATGGTCTCTCATCTTAAGGCAATTGGTCTGATTTCACAGTTTAATTAGTGCTAATCTGAAGGAGTGTGGCCAATGCTAATGAGCCAGGAGCAATCAAAGTCATCATGGCTAAACTTGCTTTCATTCATCCTATCTCAACTCCCCACCCTCATCCCCCCTGAAACAAGCAGGATGGACCTGCAAGTTGCAGTGTGCTGAGGTGAAAAGTCTGGCGTACAATTTATTATGAAATTGTTTCAAAGTGGAAATGCGGTTTGCAAAACACCATGGTCTGCCCAAGGACTGGGATGGAAATATCTCCATTTTGTGGCACAGATCTGCTACACAGGTCCTAAAACTTGTAGATAGGGGGCTATTCAAGGAAGATCAGGAATATCCAAAGAGGCCTTCTAGCATGTTCTTTTTTTGGTGTTTTAGACATTTTTAGTCAGTTTTCTTTTGTCCAACATCTGTGTCTACTGAAAACGTGAACTGAAACATACCATCAATAAACAGAAACTTACGAAAGCTCTTGAGGATCTCCTCTTCTAAAAAAAGAAAAAGAATTTATATCCAAGTAACAAACACATTCCTTCTCACCCCTTTACCCTTTCAAATCTGTTCTTGCTGTAAGGCAAATTCAAGAATCTCCATTGAGTTGTAGAAGTAGAAGAGTCACATTAATCTATAGTGGCCAAAAATCTGAGGGCATCTGTAGCACCTTTGTAGTACATTTGATTGAAAGGTATATGATTCTGTCAGCTTGCAGTAGTTTTGATCTTTACATTTGTTGCCCTCTTCTTCTACACATATTCCTGATGGTGAAACTCATCCATCATTCCTTTCATTTTGTCTTTTCATTGAACAGAATCTACTAAGAGCCTTACAAGAAAGGAAACTGCCAAAATCTCATTTAATATTCCTGCTTGGATCCTGTCTTTAGGAACTGCAATTAAATGAGCCAAGCCTGTTTTCCATATGAATATCTGTCTTCTGTTGTCTCACTGGGATACCAGAAGCAGTGATTCCAATGAAGGTCCTTCAACAAGATCCTACAGAAATATTGTCAGTGTTTTCCCCATGTAGCTATAATAAGACGTCTGCAAAAGAAATCCACACAGCATCTTACAGAGGTCTATACGCCTATGTTGATGGGTACTGTTGTGTCCGGCTCGGAACGTTGCATTGGTCCCGGGCATTCCAAAAGCTGCACGGGACCAGACAGAGTGGCGCAAAAACGCTCTGTTTCTATTGGTTGTCACTGTCCGGGCTTCTGGCAATATAAAAAGGCCTGCGTGCCTTTTGCTTTTGCTTGGTTGTTGTAGAAGGAGAATAAAGTGTTTGTTCAGCATCACCATGTGTCTTCATCATTTGCACGCGAATGAAGTACACAACAGGTACCAAAGCTGCTTTGAAAGCTTGAAGCAAGAAAAAGGACTTCAACTGCAACATTATTGAGGAACACTTTTTGTGAGCAGGCACATTTTGAGACGCAGTCTTCTGGCCACAAGGTCTCTCAACAAGCTTACTCATT
This sequence comes from Bothrops alternatus, assembly GCA_034064705.1. Classification (NCBI taxonomy): domain Eukaryota; kingdom Metazoa; phylum Chordata; class Lepidosauria; order Squamata; family Viperidae; genus Bothrops; species Bothrops alternatus. Next base: position 4,090,416 of record JARGCV010000179.1, read on the forward strand.
TGAAAACTGAAAATAATTCTAACAACAATCCTGTTAAATAATCATTTACACACAAACAAAGACACAGAAACACACACACACACACAGACACACACACACACACACACACACACACACACACACACACGTCTACCGTATCTGCCGGTCTCTTCTATCTATCGCCTATCTATCTCATTCTCTTTCGGTGTATTTTCTGTATATTCTACTTACAAAATTCTATATTTCCAAATGCATCTTTCTTCCAAGATGACGTATAGCACATTTCAACCTTCACAGACTGCAGAGCCAGAATTAATATTTTTATTGGGTGGGGAGGAAGAAAATGGATGCAATGGGAGTGAAGTAATATCATACACATGGATAAATTTTCCAGGATTTGTGGGGATGGAAGTGATGTTTTTATTCTTCTTTTAAACATTTAATGAACTTTTTACTTTAGAGCCTTACTTCAAAATGAGAGAAACGGTACAGAGGATTTTTTTTTTTTTTTTTTAATGGAAGAAGCTCTGAGAAAACTTTCAGAGGCTCCTTTGTTCCTGGCATTCAGATCCCTGGGTATAACGAGGGATAGCTATGCAAAAGGAAACTGCACAAAGAAACACTATTTTATTATGCTTTTGACTAATAGAAAAATGCAAAAATGAAGCTCCCCATACTAATGTATGATGTTTGTAAACTAAAGAACAAGGATATTTCTCTTGCTTGTCTTGGGTTTTGATAAACAATTTGCAAGCAACCTTACAATTATTTGCAATTCCAGGGGTAGAATTATTTACCCCTGTATGTCTGTTTATGGTGCACAATTCCTCTCATAGAGACAGTACCTACAATTGTTTAGACTTAGCTCTGTCAGTTATTGTTTTTGTGATGCTTATCTACATCCGTAGTCTCTTAGTAACTATAACATGCAACTCTGCTGATCCAGAGTTTTTCACCTTTTTTTGGTTTCTCTCGATATTCATCAAACTCAAAATTACACGATTAGGTCACAGTAGAATTCTGGCTGATAAGAAAAATAAAATTAATTCTCTCCATCCAAAACAGAGTTTATTAAACAAATTTAATTAAATATTAACTGGAATAATAATCATTTCTGCATAATGCACGAGAGACTGAGATAACCAATGACACTGCAGCTTGGTCGAAAATGCTAATTAAAATACCTTAACCGAAGTAGTCTTATGACAGAGTCATTTCTTGCAATAAATGCTTGCTTTATCTTAGGTACTCACTCCCCCTCCTGCCTTTCTGTGGAATTAATTTACAAGCTTCTCTGTCTTCAAAATAGGAGGTGTGGGGTGCACAATAAAAGGATGAGGGTTCTTTTTTAAACTGCTGGTCTTTTTTTTTTTTTTTTTTTGCCTTCTGGCATAAGTAAGTATAATACATTCTCTTCTCTACCTAAGTCACATCTGACATTTTTCGTATCCGGACCCTGCGGTTTAATCCTGTCCATAAGCAGTTCTTGCTATATTCAGTGGAAGGAGCTCCATGGGAACAGAATTGCTCATATGAAACATCTTATTACAACCAATGAAATTTAGGTCTTCCAACAAAACAAAGATAAGGTAGTTGAGCAAAAAGGATATGATGCAAATAACAAAAGGGCATAGCTTTGATCAAAAGGTCACAGCAAACATCTTGGTTTTTTCCCCCATCATTTAAACTCATCCTTGGAATGCGTTTAAATCTATACAAATACAACACACAACTTTCACATATATAATAGTGAATAACACAATAACTATTATTTTTGTGGGACCTTTCAGAAAATCAGCATAGGATTCAATTATTTATTTGTATCATTATTCGGTACTACCTATATTATCTTTTCAATCCTTGTGTCAGCAAAAAAGTCCATAAACAGTTGCCGGAAAAATATTTTTTTTAAATGATGATCAAATAAAGTAACTTTATATTCTTTCCTTTACTTCTAACAGTCTCCTGTTGAACATGGAGATGGATTAGAAGATCTCCAACGTCCCTTTCAACTCTATTATTATTTGATTTCTCTTCAATTCTTCTATATCCCACCACATTTACTAGATGCCTTTTTGTAGATCAAGTAAGAAAATATTTTACTAATTATTCTTTTGGTTTATTATTTATACTTTCCTTTTAATTTTTAAAACTTCAGCCAGGTTTTTTTTTTAAATATCTGGTAAAATGTCCCTTTCTGAATCATTTTCTTTGCCTTTCATCTGTAATTTCACTTTTGGTATTTTTTCTGTTTTATTAGATAAAATTTGTTCCATATATCATTCCTTTTCTAATATCTAAATATTGTAGTTGATATTGTAGTTACTAATTTCTAGCTCCATTCTTCAAAGATCTCCTTTAATGTTTCTGATGTTATAATGTTTTGTGTCATTTTGTAGGTACCAGTATTAACTGACATAAAGAATAGGCTTGCATTTTTCTTCTTTCTGCTTAGAATCTGCTGTCCAATGTCTAAAATCATAAAATAACTTACCTCTGTATGACTTGCAACAGCCAGACTTAAAATAAGTGTTTCCCATGAGGTTACCTATTGTTTTATAGTAATTCCAATCTTATAGTAAAATATTCCAAATTTATCTGGATCCTTAATCCATTTCTTAGATCAAAATCTTATTTAGCTTTTTGCTGTTTATTTTAAGTTCTTTAAGTTCTTAAGCTTATAATATTTTGTTGTTGTTATTTAGAGTTGATAACAAAACTCACACTTTGACTTTTCAAATCTCCCCTGGAATCCAGTAGTGAGATAAGATAGTATATTTCTGCTTATTTATTCAACCTATATGCTGAATATATATTCAGGAAAGCTGGACTGGAGGAAGATGAATGTGATTTTAAAACTGGAGAATGAAACATCCATACTCTGCACCATGTTAACGATAGCTAAAAATGCATATTATCTGCAAACTCTAATAATGAAAATCTGGGGAGGCAGTTAAAAAAAATTAAATGTAAGCCAAACTAATGACAAATACTGAACTTATGGTTTTACCTTTTAGGATTGTCAACAGTCAAGAAAAAAGCTACAGATTAATATTTGGTAGAATATCAATGAACACTTTGGAAATAAATGGATTTTGAAGAAGCCATATAGAAAAAGCACTGATGGTTCTGAACTTTGGTGTTCAAATCACCATACTTTGAATATGTTATGGGAAAACCCAGTTCCATGTAGAAATCTATAATGCTGGGAAAGATGGACGGGAAATGAAGAAGACAACTAGAACAAGGAGAAGATATTTGATTACAGCACTAATGATATACCATTGGGATACCTGAAGAATTAGGATGTGACGAACAAATTGTTTTGGAGAAGTCTTCCATGTGGTTTCTAACAATTGACACTAACTCAATGGCACATAATCAAACAAACAAACAAGATTTTTTTCCTACAGCAGATAAACTAAGGCTACTTTTTTGTATTCATCCATACTTTTATTGTTTAGCTTCCTAATCAGGACTAGGTCAAACCAAGCTTGTGCAGAATTATTTTATTCTGATATCAGCAGCCTGATATTTGTCTGATTAGTTTTGTAGGAAATCATCATCTGATCTGAGGTCTTTGTATGCGCAAATCAAAAACTATTTGTACATAAAATGAAAATATCTCACAAACCCATCCCACAAATTAGAAGACTTCTATTAATATTTTTTGGAAAAATTCTCTTTTCTCCAATCTGCAAATATTGTTATTCAAATTTTTGAACCAAGCTATTCAGGATAGCTTTCCTGAGAAGTAGAAAAAAAATATATAAAGGAAGCAGGAAACAACAAGCATGGTAGCTAAAATATGACAACTTCTGGGAATTAGTTTAAGGATTTGGAAGAGGAAAGGGGGAGCAGCTTACTCTGAAGAAGCTGGCAAGCCTGTATCTGTAGTAATTTCTTATATGGTATTCTGCTCACTGGCACGCGCTGGTGTTATTGAAGTTGTATTTCTTCAATTGTTTGAACTGGTCCAATTTCTAAGCTATAATAAAGCTGCCGCCTTCTGTTATTCTAAAGGAATTTTTTGGCTGCTGTTGTTTTTTCTCCAGGAAAAAGGTGAAATGCCAGTGGCCCTGCCTCTTGAAATAAAGAAATCAGATAAAACAGACAAGACAAAGAAGGATGAAGTTAGTTTTAAGGCAAACCCAATAATGGGAAATATGAAGGGGGTTGGAAGATTAGGAGGGAAAAAAAGGGAGTCCCTCCAGCAAACAGACAAGAAAACTGTCAAGTGAAGTTTTTTTTAAAAAAAAAGAAAGAAAGAAGAAGATGAAGAATAAAACAGAGCCACATTTCATCTTTGCCATTCCCTTCCTTGTTGGAAAAAAGATCTTTCACTGTCCCAGGGAAATTTCAGATTAACTTGGGTGAAACTATGAGAATGATTAGGAGAATTCTAATTATTTTCATTCATTACAATCACTGAAGCCAGACGTTTCATTTGACCTTGGCCAATACGATACAATTCCTGGAATGGGAGAGAAAAGGAGATCATCTAATATTGATACCTTCAACCAACTGACATTACATAAAATAACAAGAGTTATGCAAGGCCTTGGCTTTCATTTCAGAGGTCAACAGGCTGCAGATTCTCATCGGTTTTAATGTACCAAAACAGGTGAAGTATGGATGTGAAAAGAGATTTTAGAAATGTGCAGAGATATGGGTGGAAGAGGGAAAGAAATAAGCTAAGGGCTTAAACTTAGATGCCTTTAAAAGAGCAAGCCTTGTGCAATGGCAAAAATTACATATAACTTGGGATAAGAACATATTAATGGGACAAACTGGGGTTTTCTGCTTGCTAAATTGACTTTCTGTCAAGGCATTGGATACTTTGCCTGGATTCACACAAGAAACTAAACTATGGTTTGTTGACCAAGTCACATCAGCTGAAAAAAAGAAACCATATGATTTCCCAGAGTAAATACAAACAACTCTAGTGCTGTTATTTTATTACTAGCACGATCAAAAAAACAACAAATAAGATTGTAGACTTCAATATTCTAATCATATTCTTTATATAACGAGTAACAGTTCTGTCACCAAATTAAGGTTCTGGCTTTTGTCAGTTGAATAAAGTAACCAAACAAATAAATACAAGTATGTATTTCCACACTTCCGCTTACAGTACATATCTTTTCCAACTGAAATAATTTTCAAAATAATTACAGGTAGTCCTGATTTATGACCACTATTGAGTCCAAAATTTATGTTACTAAGTGAGACATTTGTTAAGTGAGTTTTGCCCCATTTTATAACTTTACTTGCCCTAGTTGTTAAGTGCAGTTGTTAAGTAAATGATCTGGTTGTTAAGTGAATCTGGTTTCTCCATTGACTTTGCTTGTCAGAAGTTTGCAGAAGCTGATCACATGATGCTGGGGCATTGCAAATGTCATAAATATGAGTCAGTTGCCAAGCGTCTGAATTTTGATCATGTGACCAGGGGGATGCTGCAACGGTCTTAAGTGTGAAAAATGGTCATGTCACTTTTTTCAGTGCTGTTGTAACTTTGAATGGTCACTAAATGAACTGTTGTAATTTGAGGACTACCAAAACATTCTTTAATATTTTTCTTCATCATCAAACAGGACAATATACAATGTTTTTGATATTAGCAATACTCAAAAGTGGTTTGAAAATAATCAAGTTTGGGTTATTATATTTTTGGGTATAAAAGACTATTAGGGTATAAATAACCTATTTAGCTATCTTTATTCATACAAGGGATATTTTCCCAAATTGCAAATACATTTTGGATTGACAGGTTCTGATAAGGCTGCCTGATAATAGGTGGTCAGTCATAATTAGATATTAGATGAAATAAGTCCTGTTTATTTCCATCACAGATTCAGGAATTCCCAGTCTTTTCCAAGATAAATAAAAGTGACAAACTCATCCCAACTTTTCCCTCTATGGTGATTTCTAATTAGCTTCCATAATTCCAAGCCAATATGGTGCCAAGTAATCTCTGAATATATTTACTAAACATCAGGTTGTGGATTTTATTGATTGATTGATTGATTGATCATGTTTATATGGCTGTCCACCTTACAAGAAGGAACCCTAGGCAATGTACAACAATCAATCAAAATAACAATTGCATAAATGCAGTCAATATAAAGACATAAAACAGTCATTACAAAATTTAAAATATATTCAAAAATAAAATATACAAACACAGTCATGGAGAGATTGAATATATCCATAATGGAACCATCTTAAGATGTTATTGTTTCCCTGGGGGTCCCAGGCCTGGTGACACAACCAGGTCTTGAAGATCTTCTGTAATGATAACAGGAGGGAGCTAATCTTACTTAGCAGGGAAAATATTCCATAGGGCTGGTGCCATGGTGGAGAAGTTCTACCCCTTGGGATCCACAAAGGTAGTCCGAGGCAGATGGTACCTCAACAAGCCTTCTCTGTCAGATCTAATGGGATGGTTTGTTGTAATTGTGGGGAGGTGGTCCTTCAGATAACCTGGTCATCATACTACCCACATATGTATTACACATGTATGCTGGAAATTATTGTTCCAACTTCTAAGGCAGGGGTTCTCAACCTTGGCAACTTCAAGACTTGTGGACTTCAACTCCCAGAATTCCTCAGCCAGCAAAGCTCAAAGCTTTGTGGAATAATCGCATAGATAACTCTTTGGATGAAGGTCTGCTAGTCAACAATTTGGTGGTTCAGAATAAAACAATTACAGCTTTCACTTTTTAAAAGAAATCTTATTAAATTAATCAGCTTTAGTTCATTAATTGATTAATCAACTAGGCTATAATCCTTTAAGCCTTGAGGAATAAGTTCCTGAACAGAAATGCTTAGGCAGCATTTTAAATCTACATAAATTTTTATAGGGGTAAAATAATTTTTGGGGAGAAACAAAATTTAATTGTTTCTTTTTTTCCGAACTCTTTCTATTTATTAGAAAAAGGTTAAAATACAAAACTGCAACAAATTTTAAAAATTGAAAAAAGATGCATTAAATGGTAAAAAAAACCAGCTCATATACACACTCATATATCCCCCCTAGTTGAATTCTGATTAATGTATTATTAAAATATTAGTTTCCCACCCCTTGCAAAACAGGCTCAGAAAAAAAACCCTACTAAATCTATTTGCAAATTATTGGCCTGTCATCTGTATATTATATTAATGGCAAGAGAAAGAGCAACAATAATAAAAAAGACAAGGTTAAAGCTTTGAAAGAAACTGTTATTGTAATCAACTCATATAAAATTTATCACAGTGTCTTACCTATCCCAAATCCTCCCAAGAGATAAGAGTATTCATTCTTGGATCAACTATTCAAATTTGTTTCTTAATACCATTTCTTGTCAATTGTTGTCTGATTAAATATAATAAATTTAGGTTCCACAATCAATCATCCCAACGAAGCCCAGATGACAGTGATTTCTGATTGAATGTGACAAATCCATCCCCCAATGTCTTTTAGTCCTTTTAAGAAAAACTAATTTGTCCCTTCTCCATTCAGGCACGTTTCTGCTATTATAAAAAAAATACAGGCTTGAACTTCAGAGAGGGGTATGCAAACAGCTCAGTTGGCTCTATGTCTGTACAATCCATATCTTTTTCCAGCCTTTCCAATCACATTCCTTTCGTAAACCTAATTTATCCAGAACTACATGCAGCTGAATATTTTCCACAGCCATTATCATTTCATCAAACTTTTTTTAAAAAAGTTTTCAGCTAAAAATTGCATGTTATCAAAAGGCCCTTTTCTGGATATCTGCTACCCTTGCTTGTTTGTTGCTCTATGGAATTCAGCTGTAAATATTCTGATTGTATATGGTATGATAAATGATGGAACAAGGCTGAGCATTAAAAATAGGTTTGGAAGCCATTGCAATAAAGTGTTTTCCCCAAGGGTGAGGAAGATCATTAGTTTGTAAAATTAGGATGGCATGAAGCAAGTACAGTAGAGAGGCTTAGCATACGGGCATAATCTCAGTAGACCAGAACTTGAGTAATCTTGTAATTCTTCATTTTTCCTTCTTGTTTCCAGAGTTCAAGGTGATATAAATAACTTGTTCTTCTCTAATTTTATTCTCTTATCACCCTATGAGATAGAAAGGCCTGAGAAATACTTTTTAGTCTAGGCAACTAATGATTTTTCACAAACAAGGTAGACTTGAATCTGCCCATCAGAGTTATCTTGAAAGGAAAGACATTAGAAGAAATTGAATATTCTTACTAGGTCAATAAATATATTTTAAAAAATGCTGAGCCTTTACCTTAAATTTGCTTCCTGAGACTGCATTCTTTAACATTTGGAAGATCCTCCTTTTCAGCTAAATGATTCACAATATAGATACATAATCCTGATGCTGCTAGAACAGGGTTGAGAACCAAGGTTGAGAACCAAGGTTGAGAACCCCTGTGCTAGAACATTTCTGCCTCCTGCCTTTAAAATTTCTCCAAGTGAGGAATCCTCTAGGATAGATATGACTCTTTCATTGAGCTTAATAATTATTTATTATAAATTTATTATAATTTATTATAATATAATTTATATTATAATATAATTTATATTATAATTTATTATATATTTATTATAAAAATAATTATTTGAGCCTAAAATAATTATTTTGACAAACAGGCAAAATAATGCACAATACAAAATCAGTTTAAGGAATTCTCTGCCACAGAATCTGGTGATTCCTATATTTGTAGAGCTTCAAGAGAGAGTGGAAAAGATAATAGTGTGTAAACTAACAATAACATTTAATAATAGGGTTTTGTGGAACATCTCCTTTTTAAAAACATTATATCCTTGCAAATAACTTGCTATGGGGCAACCATGGAACTTTTCCAGAGTCATCTGGTGGCTATTGTGAGAAGCAGTTGCTGGACTCGAAGACTATATAATCTATTTCAGAAATACATTTTGGTGTATTTTATTTTAATTAAAATAACTTGATGTACAATAAGTTAAAGTTAATTAAAATGAGCTCTTCAGAATCTTTCCCAACACCTGCTACCAAGTATTTTTAAATGTCAAATGCCAGGGATTAAATCTGGACTTTTTACATCCAAACACAACCTATGTTCCACCATGGATTTTCAGTCCTTAAAGTAAAGTTGAATATATTATCAGGTGATGGACAATAGTTCATTCACTATTGATGTTTCACTGCAGATTTCTCTGTCTTCACTCAGGCTCTGAAATGGATCTTTTCTAAGTCTGAAGATGATAATTCCTAAAAAAAATTGGAATATCTTATCCTAAATATTGTCCTCAGTTGACAAGTTCTCAATACATATATCTTCAATCTTCAAGCTAACATACATTCTTCATTTGTTAAAGGTGTGATTCAAAGAAGCATCAATAACTTGTTGGCTTCACCTCTATTCTACTGTTAATGAGTAGAATTTCATCAATAGCAAGGTTGCATCCATTCATCAATAGCAAGGTTGCATCCATGGGAAGCCTCTTTTTCATATAAGTAGGTTTCTTATAGGAGAATAATAATACTCAGTAGTAGCCTTTGGACATTAATGGTGTAAATAAACTCTTTATGTCATGTACTGATGGGATGATTACGTATCATTATAATGACTTGGCTTCTCTCCTAGACTACCAGAGCACATCTATTGAAATGGCTAGAGCTACTATTATTAAAAGCCATTTACGCTAGTCTGTGGATAACATCTTAAGAGTTGCTAATGGTAAACAGAAGAGATGTACATTAATCATTTCTAACTTACCATATAACATTTTTATCATTCCTCACTTTGTATTCTAAAAGTTGTGACTCTCCAGAGATCCAAAGAGATGTCACATGGGAAGGAAACATTATCAAAAGTAGGCTAAGTATGTAAGATGGTAATCCACTCCCAGAAGGCTCATAGAAAGCTATAGAAAAAAATGACCAATGGGTACTTAAAGAGATTGTTGAAAAAATAACTGTGTGAGAGAAAAGGGATTATTATTTCAGCAGCACATTGCATAGAACTGGGGAAGCTGAAAATGATGGAGATATATAGAAAGCAGAAAAAGGGGAACCATAAAATGATCTGGATGGGGGAGCATCACAGTGGAGGTGGTTGATTGAGTAACAACAGATCCCACTTCCCCCTATCCTGCCCGTAACCTCCCCATTTGTAATTGGATAAAGAAATAAACAAACAAGAAAGTCAGCCAGCTAGATTTGGAGTAGGTGGAATTCTGGTGCATCTTGTTTATTTCTTACCGGTAGGAAATTGTGGGAGTATAAAAGCTACATTAAATATATTAGGGAGACATTGGTTACTGAAGAAGGAAGTATCTTCTTGTAAAGTAAAACAATAAACTGAGAAAATCATCTTTCCCAATCCCATTTTCAGAGATGAGAGCTGCATTGTACCCACAAAGGCTACAAGATCTGGTCTGCAAACCATGGATGACTACTAGAGGGCAGCAAATATCTATATTTTTCTACAGATAGAAGAGAATATTTGTAGCTGGGGGTGAATTGTGGAGTCCTTGGTGTTATCTGAACTTGCCTGTTTTCTTGCAGACATTTCATTAGCAGATTAGATGTCTTACCAGAAGATATAAGGAAAACTCCTTAATCTCACAACACACAAGCAGACCTAACCATAGTTTTAAGAAACTGTGAGCATCCTAGACCAATTCAACTCCTAAACTTCCAGAGAATTCCTGGAAGCCTTGCACTCAGATAAATTAGCCATCAACAAGCACATAAAAATAAACAATAGCTACATACCTTTCAAAAGAGGCAATCAACAAGCCAAAAAGGAAATAAAAAGATCAAAACACCTTCTCACCAGCAATCAATACCCAGATGAGTAGAGATGTATACCCAGATTAATACTAGATTAACAACCAAGAATTTTTTTATCTAATGTGTATGCATACTAACCCATAGGTGTGGTTACAGTATTAATATTATTATTTACCTCTTACTATTTTTTGCTTCCCCCTTTTACTGGCTAAGCACTTTAGTATTATGATTTGTCACATTATTATTATATTCTGTTGTTTTGCTGGTACACTGAATGCTTCTGTACTGGAGAAAAATTCCTGTGCATTTAACCATATTTGAACAATAATTAAAGTGTAAGTAAACAATACCCCGATTAAGGGATCATCAACTCAGACAAACAAACAAACAGCAAACAACAGCCTAATCAAGGAACCACCAAGAATAGTTTTATCAAAGCTGAGAGGCAAATCACTAGTATATAAAAAGAGAACAAACCACTCAAACAGCACCAAGGAGCCCACCATATTTTTCTGTATATCCTTGCAACCCAGGTCCAAATAGCAGGGGTGTTGTAAAAGAAGTTATACTTGGGACAATTCCACATGGTGCACATTGCTTCATCATTATGATAAATACATGATCCCCTTCTCATTTTATTAGGTAAAATACACAAATAGAGGCATCTACAAGTGGGGAGGGAATGACAAAAGTGGGGCTGTGCCATTGCAAGATAAGCTTTGCCCCTTTGCGCATATGCCACGATATTGCATGTGTGTAAAAAAAAAAGATGTCTTATTTTGTTGTAAGTAATAAATAAGGCTTATTTCACCAGAAGCCCGGTCCTGTATGACTGAAGAGTTCTTGTGGGTGAAGCACCTTTACAGACTCTAAGCTTATTCTGGAGCTGTGCAAAAATCTGGTATTTGGATTTGCTCTTAGTGGCCATACTGCTGAACTGTGCTAATGCAAACATGATAAGGATCATCCAGTTGAAAAATTAGTTATCCTTTATTTCCTACAAATGTGAACCAGCCCTTTGTATTTTAAACTTCCTTACTTATGCACTAGTATTTGCTTGGCCAACGCACTTCTGCAGCAGGGTTGGCATAATCCAGATTACTTCTGTTACCATGTTTATGCACTCAGTTATTGCAAATAACCCAAACCCAATTTTGGAGTGTATTTAGGGACCTAAATTTCTCAGCTTATCCACAAGTATACATGGTAAGCAATGCCATCTATTGAGACTCAGAAGTGTTCCTTCTCTTTAGCAGCATCTGCCTCTACAAAAACATTCTCCTAGAGCAGGGGTAGGCAACCTTGGCTCTTTTATGACTCGTGGACTTCATCTCCCAGAATTCCTGAGCCAGCATGGTTGGCTCAGGAATTCTGGGAGTTGAAGTCCACGAGTCATAAAAGAGCCAAGGTTGCATACCCCTGTCCTAGAAATCTGAATGGCCTTCACTCTGCTGATGTTTAGACCTTTGGAAAGGGAGAGTGAGATCTCTTGCTTCATTATATTGCAATCTTTTACCTTTATTTTTATTAATTTGATTGTAATTTCTTTCTCTTATTATTACGAGCTACTCAAGAGTTATGAAAAATTGAGTGATACACAACTTTAATAAATCATTACTATTATGGTTCATTGCAGTCAACCAGATGTTTAGACTGGATTTGGCATTTTTATCTGCCTATCAAGTCCTTCCCAAGGACTTGGGATAGGCAGATGTTATCTAATGATGTTAAAGGAGTCCTGCTGGCACAGTGGTTAGGATGCAGTACTGCAGGCTAACTTAGCCCACAGTCTCAAATTCGATCCTCAAGGTTGACTCTGTCTTCCATCCTTCTGAGGTTAGTAAAATGAGGACCCAGATTGTTGGGGGCAAAATGCTGACGTTGTAAACCACACAGAGTAAAGCACTATAGGGCGATATATCAGTCTAAGTGCTATTGCTATTGCTATCATCACAGGATGTAAACTGTTCCAAGTAAAGCTGCCTTTTGCAATTGATTAATGATGATTGCCAGTGGTATAATGCTCCAGTTGTTTTGGAATTGCATACAAGGTGTCAGTTACTATTGGTATCGACAATCAGAATAGATTTGGGAGGGACCTTGGAGGTCTTCTAGTCCAACCCCCTGCTCAAGCAAAAGGTCCTATGTTGTTTCAGACAAGTGACTGTCCAGTCTTTTCTTTAAAATCTCCAGTGATGAAGCACCGACAACTTCATCCACTGATTAATTACTCTCATTATTAGTAAGTTTCTCCTTCTCTTTGCTTCCTTTTGCCCCAGTCATTCCTATTTGCAGATCTTTAAATTTTGTTGATTTTTCTCTAATTTTTCTTTTCTATTATGCTGCTTCTAGGTACTGCTGTGTATCTACTATATTATTATTAATATTATTCTCAAGGCGAAACCAAAGCATCCTGTGCTACACAGTGCAGTGACTGACATTTCCAAATATCAAGCCACAGATTTTCTTTCTGATTGATCTTTTCTTTTTATTATATAAGCTCCAAGGTTTTGGAGGCATGCATCGTGAGCTACTGGGCTGATAGGGTGGTTAGCAACATCCACGCCAGCTTGCTTCCATCCTTTTTCATTTATGCTACTGGCTCAGCAAGCACATTTGTGACTGATGGGGGGGGGAGGGAAATGAAAAATTGCAGCTTGGTTACCCAGGCAGGAAACACAGAGCTTAGATTAGCACCCATGACAGAGAATCTGTGGCTCAGACAGAGCAAAAAATCCTATTGCCTTTTTCTATTTGGCTATAAAGCTCCTGATGTTTGTGTGTGTGCGCGTGTGTGTATTTGTGTGTGTGTGAGAGAGAGAAAGAGAAAGAGAAAGAGAAAGAGAAAAAGAGAGAGAGAGAGGGGGGGGGAAAGCAATGCTATTCTATCCCACATTTAAACTAATCCAATATTTCAGCACCAAATAAACACTGACAAAAGGATTGGAGTTTATATTACCACTTAATGGCAGAAATATTCTTAATGCTAGCTATCTTTTGGCAGCTTATAATGGTGTAAGTACTGAGGTCACATCTATAAGATCAACACTTGTAGAATTGGTGTTTCAATTTATTATTTTGGTTTCCTTTCCCTCTCCCTTTCCTTGTTGAGAGTCTCTTCCCTGAATGCTTACACCAGTGATGGCGAACCTTTTAGAGACCGAGTGCCCAAACTGCAAGCCAAAACCACTTATGCATCGTCGAGTGCCGGGTGGGTGTGGCCTATTGGCTGGGTGTTGCCAATTGGATGGGCATGGCCAATTGGGTGGGTGTGGCTGCGGTGGTAATGGCAGACTGGGTGGGACTAAAAAGTTCAATCAATCAATTCCAACTTTGCAAGATCTTTTTTTTCCCCGCGAGAAGTTGAAATTGACTGATTGATTGAACCTTTTTTTTTTTGCACACGGCGATGGAGGCCTAAAGCGAAAAGGTTTTATAAAACCCAGCTGAAGGCCTAGGACTTGGGGCAATGGTGTGCATGCCCACAGAGAGGGCTCTGAGTGCCGCCTCTGGCACCCATGCCATAGGTTCGTCACCACTGGCTTACTCCCTGCCCTCAGATTTCCAAGTCCATCAAAATTTTCAGTTTACCTTAACTAGTTATATCCCCATATTGCTGTGGGTCTAAACACAACACAATGCGTTAGAACATTTAGTGAGTCTCCACTTGGTTATTTCAAGCAGCTAGAAATGGCTAAATGAGATCGTGTAAGTTTAGCTCTACTATTTATCCAAAAGACAATTATTCAGAAATTGTGCATGTATTTCAAAGTACTAGATAAAAAAAATTAGAAAAACACAAAGAAAAGAAAGGGAAAATGCATTTGACAGGCATTCAAACATTCCACTCCTTTTGAAGCCAGGATTTCTTGTGGTTTCTAAGGCTGGTAGTAGTTTCCTTCTTCCTAGTAATTGTATCAGAGAGAAATGTGATTTTGCTGTAGAAATCGAAGAATTAAACTGAATGAGAAATATTTCCTGGTGATCACTATAAACACCTATCAGCCCACCAATCATTTGTACTGACCTATTTATACATAAATTACAGGCAGAGGTAGCGGATTCTCACAATCCAAACATATGCAAAGAATTGAGGCAAAACGATCAGTATTGATTTGGAAGCAAAAACTGGTATTTTCCCAAGATCATATCCTGAAACTTGATGCTCCAGTGTTACAACAGTAGTCCAGTGCTGTACTGATCCTCCAGTGCTAAATCTGCAAGCCTTGAGTCCCTTGCTAAAGATCAAGAATGATTGGTATAATTTAAGGTGGCTTTTCAAGTGCTGAGTAGTAGTTAAATGTCCACTGGAGTCTTTAAGGTTGAGCTTGGTTGTTTGCTTGAAGTTGTTTCATTACTCAACTAGATAACATCAGCGCATAAGTGAGGTTGGGGCTTGTTCCCTGTTTATGTACAATACCTTGCCCTGACAATGTTGATGGAAATGTAGTTTCCTCCTTGGTGGTTCATTGATTAGGTTATTGTTTTCTATCTGGTTGTTTGTTTGATGTTTATCTCTGCTTATCTGAATGGTGGTTGCTGGAAGGGGTGTGTTCTAGGATTCTTTGATTTCTTCCTAGGATTTTTATTATCCCTTTTGAATAGTATGTAAATCTGGTTTATCTCTTTGTTTGTTTGTTAAATTTATTTGCTGCCTAATTTGCCATGGGGCTATTCTAAAAAAGAAGAAATGAAAAGAATGTAAACAAAACAAAAGTAAGATACTAAAACACTAAAATAAACAATGAAAAAGAACACAACAAGAATACAACAATATATGTGGATTGATGCTTGATTTGCATGAAAACCAATCTTTTAGGAATTCTCTAATGTTTTTGGATTTAGCATACTTTGGGTTGCTAATAGTTTCCTGACTGAAACTGTGGTTAAGTTTATTGAGTTAAGTCTATTGAGTTAAGTCTATTGAGTTAAGTCTATAGAATATTAAAAATAATAACAAAACCTTTTTAAAGTACATCAGAAGCAGGAACCCAACCAGAAAAACAGTTGGGCCACTCGATGACAATGGTCAGAAGGGGATAATCAGAGAAGACAAGGAGATTGCTGAGAGGCTAAATGACTTCTTTCCCTCCATTTTCACTGAGGAGGACAGAGAGCATTTGCCTGCCACTGAATTAGTTTTCCCAGGGAGGGAAATAGAAGAATTAAACCTGATAGAGATAAACAAGGAAGATGTTCTTGCATGCCCTTCTAAACTAAACGTCAACAAATCGCCTGGTCCAGATGGCATCCACCCTAGAATTCTCAAGGAACTCAAGTGTGAAATTGCTGAACTTCTAGCTAAAATATATAATCTTTCTCTAAGATCAGGCACTGTACTGGAGGATTGGAGGGAGACAAATATAACCCCGATCTTCAAGAAGGGATCCAGAGGTGATCCAGGAAACTATAGACCAGTCAGTTTAACCTCAGTTCCAGGCAAACTGATGGAAAACATTATTAAAGATAAAATTACAGGGCACATAGAAAAACAGGCATTGCTGAAAGAAAATCAACATGGTTTCTGCAAAGGAAAATCATGTCTTACTAACTTGTTAGAATTCTTTGAGGGTGTAAATAAATACATAGATAAAGGCACCCCAGTTGATATTGTATATCTTGACTTTCAAAAGGATTTTGACAAAGTCCCTCACCAAAGGCTCCTAAAAAAGCTCTTCAGCCACGGAATTAGAGGACAGGTCTTGTCCTGGATTAGTAACTGGCTAAATTGTAGGAAGCAAAGGGTGGCAATAAATGGACAATTCTCTGGATGGAAAGAAGTGAGAAGTGGTGTACCCCAAGGTTCAGTTTTGGGACCTTTACTTTTTAATTTATTCATCAATGATCTGGATGTAGAAGTTAATAGTGAGGTAGCAAAGTTTGCTGATGACACTAAATTGTTCCAGGTAATGAAAAGTGAAACTGATTGTCGGGAGCTCCAGAAGGATCTCTCGAAATTGTGTGAGTGGGCAACAGAGTGGCAAATGCATTTTAACCTAAACAAGTGCAAAGTTATGCACATCGGGGCAAAGAACCCCAATTATACTTACCAACTGATGGGGACCAAACTTTCTGAGACAACCCAAGAAAGGGATCTTGGGGTTTTGGTGGACAGCTCGATGAAGATGTCAACCCAATGCGCAGCAGCAGTAAAAAAAAAGCAAATTCCATGCTTGGCATGATTAGGAAGGGAATCGAAAATAAGTCAGCAAGTGTTGTATTGCCTCTGTACAAATCGATGGTGAGACCACACTTGGAGTACTGTGTACAGTTCTGGTCACCGCACCTCAAGAAGGATATAATGGAACTGGAAAAGGTGCAAAAAAGGGCAACAAGAATGATCAAGGAAATGGAGCACCTCCCTTATGAAACCAGATTGCAACGCCTTGGTCTCTTCAGCCTTGAAAGACGGCGTTTAAGGGGTGACTTGATCGAAGTGTATAAAATCATGCATGGGATAGAAAATGTGGATAGAGAAAAATTCTTTTCTCTATCACACAATACTAGGACAAGGGGGCACTCCCTAAAGCTCATAGGTAAGAAAGTGAGGACAAATAAAGGGAAATATTTTTTCACCCAGAAGAGGTCGTGACAGCTGTCAGCCTTGATAGCTTCAAGGCAGGGTTAGACAGATTCATGGATGCCAAGTGTATCGGTGGTTATTAAAACGGATGTCCATGTGCCGCCTCTATGTTAGTTGAGGCAGGCAGGATTCCCTTGAGTACCATTTGTTGGGGGTCAAGGGAAAGGGAGGGTTTTGCCTTCTCTTTCTGCTCAAGATCCCCATGTACAATTGGTGGGCCACTGTGTGACACAGAATGCTGGACTTGATGGGCTTTGGCCTGATTCAGCATGGCTCTTCTTATGTTCTTATGTTCTTATGTCCATGTGTGGTATTTTTTGTCCTGACTGTCAGTTGGTGTTTGTGGATGGGCTCTGCTACTTTTCTTTCTGTCTGTTCCATGTAGTGACTGTAACAGTCCTTGCACTACATGTTTTAGATGGCTTCTGTTTTTTCTTTGTGAGCTATTGAATTGTTTAGTTTGCTTAAGATGTTTCGAAGAGGTTTAGTTGGTTTATGTGCTGTGGTGATGCCATGTGATAGTAGTTGGTCATTTCTGGACATCTTGAATATTTTTTGATGCATGGGAATGTTACCCTTTCATGGGTTGTATTGATTTGCTATAGCAGGTGTAGTATGCAGGAGTATCCACAAGGTATAGTCAAAAAAGTGAAGATGGCAGATGATATGATATATTTGAAGCTCTTTTTTTTTGTATGCATGTCATGAATGTGCATGAAAAAATATGTGGAACTTCAACTGACCTTTTTTGACCATACCTTGTGGACACCAGTAATAAAATGACACCAATTGACTAAGCAAAATACCATTTTAAAATATGCACAGGCAAATTAATTCACTGGGGGCCTCTGGGACTTTAAAATATTTATTTTAGCATAAATTTAACTATATATTTCTTAGCAGCAACACCTGACATTTCAAGCTGCAGGCATGCAATTAACATGGCTAAGATGATGCAATGAGGACATCTTAGCAGTGGTGGTGGTGGAAGGAATGAGAAGGAACTGGGTCATCTAGAAGAGAGAAGACTCTTAGCCTGTAAATACATCGGTCCCCTTCTTTTATACAGATACTAATCCCTTTCTTCTTCCTTGGTTGGAACCTTTCCAGAAGCTCAACATGAGCAAAAAGCCAATGAAATGTTCTGTTTATAAGCTCCAATAATTGCATATTTAAGACTCACAAGCAGGTTACAGCTGGGTTTAGCCATGTGAGGCCAATCTCCAGCTTTTAATAACTAAAGACTGTTCTTCTAACATAGCTATAAAAAACCAATGTAAGGAAAGCAGTTGCCCAGAAGAAAAAAACAACATAACCCATCTCCATTAACAAAACCACAAACACTCAAGCCTTAGTATACACATCACAGTGGAATAGAGTTTAATGTAGATTTTAATGAAGCAGATTTCACCTACAACTATTTAATTTGCTTTGCAAAACACTGGAAATTATGTCTGTGTAGCTGAAGTGCCTCAACTTGGAGGAGAAAGGATCCTAACAGAATTTACTGTGTGTAGAAAGGAGGTGGGCAGAAGTCACTTTCAAGTTCATTTAAAAATTATTCTGCAAAAAAAAGGAAGAAATAGATGAGATTTCACCAATTTCCTTTGGAATTTTAAATAATCTTATGCTAAAAGAAGGATTTATCAATCAATTAACTACCACACACCTATGCATACAGACCCACACTCACACAAGCAAACATCTTGTGTAGCCCTGTTTCTTATTGTGTCACCTGAGAGTTCCTATTTTCAACTAAATGTGATTGTAGGGCTCTATTAAAAAGAGTTAAAGGTTTGATTGTAGGGCTGGGGCCATTATATATACATATATATATATATATACACATACATACATACATACATACATACATACATACATACATACATACATACATACATACATACATACATACATACATACATACATACATACATACATACATACATATATATATATATATATATATATATATATATATATATATATATATATATATATATATATGCTATTAGCTATATATATATTAGCTATTCTCTGCAGACATTCCTGATAGCCACTAAGGGAACACCTTAGACTGTGCTCTCATAATCACCATTATGATCTTTTTATTCCTATTTGGAAGGACCAGGCTTCGGGAAGAACAGAATGTAGCAAAAAATAAGAAGAGGTAACTAGAAAACAACTAGAAAACTCCTTCTGGAGGAGTTCTCAAAAAGCTTAAATGTAGCAGAAAAACTAATGTGCAAATATTCTAAGTCATCCAGATGTTTTCAGTTGTTTATTTTTTTATAATTTCCTAGTTTTCAGTATCACTTCTATTCTTGGGTGATACTCCCACACACATTCCCAAAGGCAGTAATTATCCAAAGGGAAAAACTCTTGGAAATTAATTTAGACAATGAATTAAAACTTCCATTTTGAAATATATCTGTGAACCAAGCTACTGTAGTTTTTAAATCATGATTTATGGCTCAAGATGATGCATGAATACATCCAGTTGTGGTTTGTTAAGAAAATTATGGTTAAATAAGCCATACTTATTAAAATAAATAATATATTATCATATATGTTGCCCATGTAAAATTCATGATTCTGGTGTCATGGTTCTGATAGATGAAACTCTTCAAAAGAACTTTGAGGTATTGTTTACCTTTATTGTTTACAAAGTAACAAAGAGCAATTCCCTCCTCCAATAAATAGTCATAAATCACATTCCCCAATTAGCTTGAAGCCCAGGCTTTCTCCCCAGCTCTCCAGCCTGCCAAAACTCTATCAGCTCTGGGCTCAATGTCCTTGGGTTCCCACAATTAAGTTATTATTGTTGTGACTAGCTGGACTGTCGTCCCTATTCCCCCTCCCAGCAGCAACTAATTCTAAAAGCAATAGAGAAAATGGCTGCAAGAACATCCGATGTTTGCAGCGTTGACACCTGGTAGATAACAGTAGTCAAAACAACAAACAAAGACATAAAATAATAAAAACAAGAATATCAGTAATCTGCAGCCAAGATAAAAAACAAAACTAATATCAAATCAACATTGTGTTTAGCCATAATGTGATTTGTTTATGAATTAATCTAATTTAGTCAACATACTTTACAATGGCTTCCCCATTGTATGAACCCAGTACATTGCTGTTGATTCAATAAACACATTGACGCATAACTTAACAGGTTTTGCAAATCCAGCATAGTCAAGAACATTACTATAGTGAGAACAAAAACAAGAAGTCATATTTTTTTTATTGCTGGAAATTGCTTATGTGTACTGAAAAGAGGGAATACAGTAGTGGACTTATTCATTTTCCTTTGTCAGGTAGGAAAATAGGTTTGTTATATATCTTTAAATGATGACATGTTTTTATACAGTTCAAATGTTTTCCGAGAAGCACATTTCTTACAAAATACAAACCCTGTTATATGCATTGATGAAAGCAACTGAATTGCACTTAAAACCTCTATTAGACTCAATTTTAAGACAATTGGAGCTGCGTTATTTCAAAATATTTTATGTCATGCAAATATCTATGAAGAATAATTATCAGTTTCATTTTCTTGAGTGACATGAATTGATAGTTGGGAATGAACAAGAAGAAACAGAGTGAATGAATGGGCCATTCAGATCCTCAAGAATGCATAGTTCTACCGGTATGAGTATTCTTAGAAAAAGAGTTGCTTGTTTCCAACAGGGGATTTAAGCAAACAACTTTTCATGTATCTAAGGGAAAGGAATTAATATATGGGTAGTCCTTGGTTTATAACCATTCATTTAATGACCATTTGAAGTTAAAATAGCATTGAAAAATGTTATTTACAATCAGTCTTCATATCTACAATACATCCAATGTGATCAGTTTCTTCATGGTCACATGATCAAAAGCTGGTCATCTAGCAACCAGCATGTATTTATGACAGTTGCAATGTCTCGGGTTTATGAGATCTCCATTTGCGACCTTCTGAACTGGCTTCCGACAAGCAAAGTCAATGAGGGAAATCTGTCTCGCTTAACAGTTTTGGGTCACTTAACTGGGGTGATTTGCTTAACAACTGTGGTGTAAAGGCTTACAAAACCAGGCTTCATTCAACAACTGCCTCTTGCAGCAATAAGGGTTCCAGCCCTGGTTATAAGTCAAAGGCTACCTGTAAATCTGAATATTTTATTGATTTATGGCTAATAATGAAAATTTGAGAGGATTGGTTAAAAAAAAGGATAATGGAATGTGTAGATGATCTTGGGGGGAACAAGGAGAAAAGACGCTGTCTTGGAAACAATCAATCAGGCAAAAGAATGAGCAGCCCTCAATGGATTAACAGTCAGAAAAATAAACTTAGGAAGGACCTGCCCTAATTGATCAGGCAGTTAAAAGTGATGGTGAGAAGTTTGTACCTTCCAAGTTGCAAGATTCTGTTAAGACAGTTTTACAATAAAGTAAAATTAACTCATCTAGTCTAGTTTACCCAGCAGGGCTGACATTGCAAGTATGCTGGGTGTCTTGTTTTATTGATTTATTTGTGTGAGAAGACATTAACTATGCCTGATGACTGGAAAATGGCTTTACTGTTTCCCTACAGAAAGGGAAGGGAGGTAAAAGCTAATGTCAACACTACAAGGGAATTAGCTTGTTATTTTGATCAACAAGGTGTGAAAGGTGAAAATGAGCAAAATTTGGAATTATACCACATCTTTATGTGGGGCAGGGTGTACAGAGACCAGATTTCTGTTCCTTAATAGGTCACTGAGAAATATATTGCTGTGGGGAAAAAAAGTTCCTTTTACTTTTTCTTTTAGAAAAGGCAAATGATAAAGGGTAATAGACTTGAATTGTAGAATGTTTTGTTTGAATATGGTCTTGCTGATGGTTGCTGAATGCAATAAGAATGGAATAAGATAAAAGGAAAATAAGTGGCATATTTAGTGATTTATTCAACACTGGACAGGAAATAACACATATGTGATCACCCCTAATGATGAATATATGCATAAATATGTAAGAAATGATTGGTAGAGAAGGAGTGTTTATTGATGACATGAATGAAGTTATATTTTTGTATACAGATGATGCTGTGTTATTGGTTGACAACCTGAATGATTTGTAGCAAATGCTAGCTAGACTGTATGATCCAGCAAGATGAATAGATCTTGTAATGGTATGGGTAGAATCTTGGGAGACTCGGCCCAGAGATACTTTCTAGGACAGTGGTGGCGAACCTATGGCACAGGTGCCAGAGGCGGCACTCAGAGCCCTCTCTGTGGGCATGCTCACTGTCGCCTCAGTCCTAGGCCTTCAGCTGGGTTTTATAAAACCTTTTCGCTTTAGGCCTCTGCCGCCATGTGCAAAAAAAAAAAGATTCAACCAATGGGTCAATTTCAACTTCTCGCAGGAAAAAAAAGATCTTGCAAAGTTGGAATTGATTGATTGAACTTTTTAGTCCCACCCAGTCTGCCATTACCACTGCAGCCACGCCCACCCATTTGGCCACACCCACCCAATGGGCCATACCCACTCGGCACCCGACAATGCATAAATGGGTTTGGGGTTGCAGTTTGGGCACTCGGTCTCTAAAAGGTTTGCCATCACTGTCCTAGGAAATGGTCAGATAAAGACATCATAGTCTGGAGCTGGATAGTGGCTGGGGCTACAAGAAACCCTCCCTTATTTCTCTGACTGTAAAGGAGACAGGAGAGAATTGTATTTTCAGGTTTGCAAGTTTCTGTTAATGTAACTTAACAACAGATTTGACTGATCTGATCATATTTCCTGTTTGGTGTATCTGGTAACATCAATAGGTAGAAAGTTGGTAGATATTCAATTTATTAAAGGAGTGAATGTTTGTCAAAAGAAATATAAAATCCGTGCATAAAACATGTGCTTCTGCCCACTTTGTTAAACAGAGTGAAAGTTGAGTCTGTGTCAGGAAAAATCATAACATTTCAGTTAAATGCAATGGAAATGAGATACTTAAGAAGCAACAGCTACATTTATTTATCCAATTAAATAAATATTAAATATTATTATACTCCATTGTAAAACAAGAAATGATAATGTCAAGAATTGGTGCTGAATAAATACAAAATGAGTGATGAATACCAAAGATATGTACTGAGGTTGGTTGATCATATAGAAAAGAAAGAATGGGGCAAGAACTTCAAAGGACAAATTGTAATGAATAAACTAGCACATAGAGGAGGTGGTGCCCTAGCTTTAGCAGTATTTCTCTACTTTTCTCTTATTTCATGCATTTAAAGTCTTTAACTGACTCCTTTCTGAGTTTTATTACGTAAAGAAACTAAGGTGATGGTATGCACATATGTATTCCTATAGGAATAATAAAACAGTGTTTCCAGTGTATAATCCCATCAGCAATAAAGTAAAAAAATAAAATTGTGGTATAGTATAACATAATTCTGCCTATTTTATACTTACTTTTCTGTTTTGCAATCGTATAATATTTTTATTACCGGTCGGTCCAATGGCAAAGAAGATTATTATGTCCTCTGGATCCTTATAGAGCACTTTCCCCTTCATTTCCAAAACCTCTACCATTCTCTATCCATTTCTCAACATAAATTTCACCTTGACTCAAGCCTGATTTTTGTGTGCCTTCACGAAGAGGTTCATGCAGTTTTCTTGTTGATAGTAATGAAACAGTTGCCTTGGTTTTCTTTCTGGAAGGCCTACAACCCAGAAAGTTCCTGGTTGTCACCTCTCCAAGATCACCCTCATCCAGGATCAGCTGAATGCTGTGTT
Organism: Bothrops alternatus; assembly: GCA_034064705.1. NCBI lineage: Eukaryota > Metazoa > Chordata > Lepidosauria > Squamata > Viperidae > Bothrops > Bothrops alternatus. The sequence continues at coordinate 4,114,482 of JARGCV010000179.1, forward strand.
TCCTGCAGTAGCTATTGCATTATAATAATAATAATAAAGTTGGAAGGGACCTTGGAGGTCATCTAGTCCGATCCCCTGCTCAAGCAGGAAACCCTATACCATTTCGGACAAATGGCTGTATTAAGTATCAGGGCTTTGTGATGGTTGTAGGCAAGGGCAAAGACCTCTTTTGAGTTCCTAAAAGCATCCACGCAGAACCAGCTTTCCTTAGCAGCTGCAGGGTGACTGGAAAAAGACATCCTTGATTTAAGAGCTGCTGACAGATGCTTTGTACACACCTCGACCTACACTGAAGTATCTTGCCCTTCATATCCAAAGTGCTGCTGAGCTCAATTTCATCTATATAAGGTAACCAACCGTCCTCCTTTAGGGAGGACAGTCCTCCTTTTTTAAGTTCTGTCCTCCCTCAAAAAGTGTCCTCCTACATGTCCTGCTTTTTGATATTTGAAGACTAATCTGCAGGGCTTTTTTTTCTCATAGAACGCTCAGAACGGCGTTCCGGCACCTTTTTTGATGTTTTTTTTCAACTTTTACATGAGCTGTGCTACTCTCCCTATTGGCTTTCAAAGCCAATAGGAATTGCTGCTGAGTGCGCCAAAACACCCGGCCGGCAAACTTTGCACATGTAAGTTGTCTGCAGCAAAGGTGAATTGGCAGGAACTTTGCACCCCTCCCTACCCAACTACACCATCTCCTAGTTAGTCCCAAAGATACCTGGAGGAGACTGGAGCAGCGATGCCACGGTAACTTTCTCTTGATCTTCGGCCCTGCTAGGGCAATAATGGCTGCGGGTGCAAGAGGCAGGGGCAGTGGGGCTACTGTGGGTGGGGGGGGTGTGTGAGGGGCAGCAGTGGCCAGTTGCCCCCGTGCTGTGGGAGCCGCAGGGCCTGCTCTACACGGGACTGTGCAGGGTGGGCGGTGGTGCTGGCGGGGCAGCTGCAGGTGGGGTGTGTTGATAGCGGGCTGTCCCCTGGGGCCAGAGCCGGCACAGCTGATGCTTTGGGAGCCGCGGGGTCTGCTCTACACGGCGGGGTAGCAGTGCTGGTGGGGCGGCTGCGGGCAGGGGCACGGCATGTAAGCATAATTACAATATAAAATGTTATTGTTACAAATGTTTTTTTATTATGCATTTATCATATTATAGTGTATTCTGTATTATTGTTGCAATGAGTAAAATGTTTCTTTTATTTACGATATTTTTTCTTCAATTTATTTGTGTCCTCCTTTTCATTTTAAAAAAGTTGGTCACCTTAATCTATAACTATATTAGAATGACACATTCACCTGTGTGATTGGCAGGCTTCAAACTCTAGAGTGCTCTAGAAAGTTAGTTTGTGGTATAATGGACTTTAAGAAAGAAAGTGCAGAAGACTTCCGGTTCTGGTCGCGGCGTCGCTAGTCGAGTGGGGAGATTGCTCTCCCTGCCGACTAGTTTTCCCTCCGTCGGCGGACCCTTATGCGGGTCCAAAGTCGCCCTTGAGGGCACAACTTTCCTACAAGGAGGCAGCGTTCCGGCAGCAGAGGAGCGGCGGCTCCTCCAGCTGTCCGGATGGAACTCCGAGGGCTGACGGAGAAGAAGATCGGCCAATAAAATGGCCAATCGCTTTGCCGCAAGAAACCGCAAGTCCAAAGAACATCTAAGCTGCAGACCCACCATGGTGAATCCGGGTGAGACCTTTCCTTTTTTTCCCTCTCTTTGTTTTTTTGTTTTGTTTTGCTTGTTGCCTGTAAGAGCTGTGGTGGAAAGATTTCCCTAGTTCGGAAAGGCAGCTTTTACTCGTTGGGGAAGAAAGGCGAGCAAAGGAACAAAGTAAAGTTTTAGAAATTACGTTGCTTTTTTTTATATAAGTACTTTGGGGTATCGGCAAATTTTTTTTTACAAACTTTATTATTAGCCTATGTTGCTGTTGTTGTTTTTTCTTTTTTTTTTTGAGTAAAGAAAGAAGAATGAAAAGTGAAATGACTTTGGGGGGAAAATGGATTTATTTATTTTTTTATTAGCTCTCTGAGGACATCTACTGGTTAAAAAGCAATATTGCAATTGGAGAGGAATGATCTCTTTATATGAAAGTTAACTGGATGTTTGAATTTTTTTTGTCTAAAATGGAGCTGTACTCACATTTAAATTGCAAACTTATTCTGGAGAAAATCTATGAGACTAAAGAGGAAATATGTGCTACAATGAAAGAGCTTACTACAGAATTAAGAGCCAGAATCTCTTCCTCAAACTTCAAAATTGACTTTCAGACTGCACCTGATTCTTCTATTAAACAGACTCTACAAAAAGAGGATCTAACTGAAAACAAAGAGAAATTGACTCTGCCTTATATGCAACTCAGTTATGGTGTTGAGAATCAGGAAAAGCAAAGATTGGGACTTGGAACTCTAAAGCAACGAGACTTTATACAAAAAAAAAAAATCAGAAGGCCAATTCAGAGGTCAAGATGGTTCTTACTGATTCTAAAGATATTACAAGCAATAAAGAGAGACTTATCTGTTGGAAAGGAAGCTTTGCTGTGGAAACCTACTTGGCATTTGAAAAAACCCAGAATAAGATTTAAAAAAAAAAAAGAAAGTTAAAATTTTGAGTAATGGACTAAAGGCAATTTAGAACTATGGACTGACTTAAGGACCAAGATTATAAGTTACATGTAAGAAAAATGGGATTAATGGAAGATATAAAATTTAGCTACATGGAAATTACTGATGATTTACTTGTTTGATGATTAATGAATTGAAATATCTTAAAGTTTGATGTCATCTTGTTAGTTTAAAGTTGATTGATGGTTTATATGGCTTTAGGACCGGTTAATACTTTAGTTTAAAAAAGAGATATAAGAAAAAAAAGAAGTATAAGGTTATTTGTAAGAAAATTATTATGTAATCTTGAACTAATTTAATAAGTAGATTTTTGCTTGATAAGATTGATGTTATTGGTTATGACAATTTAATTGGATATGAGCTGAATTATGTTTAATGGATTGAAAAATTTAAGATTTGAGTTTATTTGTTAGCTATAAGAGATTGATTAGTTGATAAATTAGATATATATAGGACAGATTAATGTTTTAGTTTAATTAAGGGATATTATTGGAAGAAGAATTAAATAAAATTTACAATAAAAATTAAGGTACTAGAATATATCTGGAAGGAATACCCGAACTGATAGAGTTTGTATTTAAAGTTAATTTGATTATGGTTCTATAATTTTTTTAAAGTGTTAGAAACTGGTATAGGTTGACTAAATTTAAATCAGACTGAACTATTTTAAATAAATTATGTTAGTTAAGGGGAAAGAGAGGGAATACCAGAGGTATTGATTGAAGTATGTATAAATGTTTTGCTTTTGGATGATTGTTTACCCTAACACCATGGTGTGCTTTGAGCATTTTGTTGTTAAAATTAAAAAAACCAATAAAATTTTTGGCAAAAAAAGTGCAGAAGAAATCATGAACATGCCTATATATCCAATACATATACATATATGTTTGTTTATTGATTTGCTCATCTTCTCTCATTTTTATCCCCAAACAATCCTGAGAGTTAATATTGGCTGAAGGGTGTAGCTAAAATCATTTCATAACCTCTATCTCTGTGCTTGAATGCAGATTTGTACCTGAATCTTCCAATTCTCAGTGCTTAGCCAACAGGCTGCACAGATTGGATCTGGGTTTTGCATCTGGGTATCCATTTGGGGGGAGGCAAATAATATTTATCTTGCATCCATCTATTCAGTAGTAAAGAGCCTACAAATATAATCATTTGCTGTATAGCTAAATATAAGAGATTTTTTTTCTTGATGCGTGTGCATGTGTGTGTGTGTGTGGTTTACTCAAAATTTACTGTATGTGAAAGAACTATTTCACGGCATGCTGATGAAACAAAACAGTAGATGAGATTGAAATCCACCCCCAAAATAATCCCAAGTCCTCTTTGTATGTATTCCCGGATGAGCTGGATAGACTCTAAAGAAAAATGTGTATTTTAATAACTTTTAAATCCCTCTTGCTCTGACACCAGCTTCAAAATAAACAGCAAAAGAGGCTGCAGGAAGCACTGTAACCTTTTCAATATTCTTCATTAAACTCTACCATCTATGGCCCCCTGAGTGAATGCATCATCAAATCAATGGCTGCAAAGCCAACTCTGATTTATGAAAGACCTCACCAGGCTTTCTTCATATACTGTTTATTTAAGCACCAAAACGACTTACCTATAGATCCCTAAGTAATTACATGCTGTGAAGAGTTACACAGGGTAGCTTTTCAAACAGAGGAGGTGGATGTATGCAGAACAAAAAGACTTCCTGATTGAATTCAAATTTATTCTACCAACTTCAGGCAAATTTTTACTTTCGAATTTTCTACCACATATGCAGTATAGTTTGTAGGAGTTTTTTTTTTTAAAACTGGCCCTCTAGAATGCATGGATAAAATTTTATAACTGTCTCAGTTCTACCTTTTCTATGGTCTTAACTATTCCTCCTCTGTTATAGTTGCTTCCTCATTCTCTTGTCTTTCTATTTACTTTGGAAATTCAAAGGAGACAGCAGTTTATAGCTCCACTGCATAGGTCTTTCTTTCTAGCCATTAAAATACTTAAGCTTTTTGACTACACTGAAGAATTCCATATTCGCACAAAGTGAGAGAATCCTCAGCACTAAGGGAAAATTAGACTCCGACTCCTCCTCTCTATTGAAATTTCCCTATTACAAACTGGGAAGCTGATCATTTCAAAGATCACAACAAACCTCTCTCATAACCTTATGCCATGGTTCGCTAATTTCTCCCAATTTATTTTTATTTTTAAGACCCAGCACAAGACTTTCCTCAAGTTGCTTTGTAGAAGTAGGCTCAGAGCTCACACAACTTCATCTACATAAATTTATTTACATTGTCAGTATTTTTAAGCAAATCTATATCCATTCCATCATTATGGAAGAAAAACACATATGGCAGAACTTGTCTTTAAAAATCTTGCAGTGTATTCTTAGTTTGAGCAATTGTTTCTGTAATCATGGACTTGAATTAATTTCACTTACTAAAATACTCATTTATCATTGTAAAAACAGTAGTATCTTTCTTCCCCATAACTAAAGCAATCATATACTATTTATCAACTGTTAAAATGAATTTGCCAAAATATTATATTTTCTTGGTTAATTAAATATGACAGACTCCCTGATTTAATAGAGAACAATAGCACTCTTAATAATGGGAAATTCTTGGAGCTTAATCATTTTTATTTATTTATTTATAAAATGTATTGGTTGCCCATCTTACCACAGGGTAACTTTGTGCAGCTTACAATAAAACAAATGTAAGCGCTTTGTAGAAGGGCAGGAATCCTTCAGATGTGGTCATCTGAAAAGTGACATTGCAGCTGTTGATTGGGCAGCCTATTTCTCAATGTCTTTGTTTTCTCAGAAGACAATTTTTAAAAGATAAATGCACTAGGCCAATTTGGCCTAACGTGTGACATATAAACAAACAAGCAGTCTGTGTCCTGTTTGCACTGGTAAAAAAAAAATAAGGAAGACATCAAATAGGTTTCAATATTTCAGTAAGAGACCACCTGTCTGATCTTGATGAATATAAATCACCAGGACTTGACTGATTACATCCCAGAGTTCTGAAGGAGCTGGCAGATGTTATCTCAGAACCATTGTAATGTATCTTTCAAAAATCTGGAGCACCCAGGAACTAATAGAGGATTGGAAATGAGCTGATGTGGTTCCCATCTTCAAAAAAGGGGGGGGGGAAACAGACCCAAGAAACTACAGACCTATCAGCTTAACATCAGTACCTGGGAAAATACTGAGAAAAAAAAAAGATCTGTGAACAACTAGAAGCAAATAAAGTTATAACTAGAAGCCAGCATGGGTTTGTTAAAAATGGATCATGCCAAACCAATCTTATTTCATTCTTTAACAAAGTGACTAAATCATTAGACCAGTGAAGTGCTGTGGACATAGTATAGATTTAGGACATAGACTTCAGTAAGGCATTCGACAAATAGACCACAACCTACTTCTTGGTAAGCTAGAAAAATGTGAGATAGAGAGCATTACCATAGATGGGCCTGTAACTGGCTGACAAACCATACTCAATGAGTAGTTGTTAATGGTACTACATCTATGCAGGGAAGTACACAATGGGGTACCATAAGGTTCCATCTTAGGCCCAGTACTCTTCAATATCTTCATAAATGACTTAGATGACACTAAACTGGCAAGAATAGCCAATATCCCAGCAGACAAGTAACGTGAACTGGCGAAGCTCACCGGACACACACACACACACACACACGGCAGCCACCACCACCACTTGCCTCACCTTGGCGACTTATTTTGGGGGTAGGGTTTATATTATGAGCATCCTTAAAAATCAAGCTAGGGCTTATTTTTTGGTTGGGTCTTATTTTGGGGAAAGCACAAAGATGAGAGAAACTGGAATTCCTCAAAGCAAAGTATAAATAATCCTAGACTTGCAAACATTAATTTAGTTATTGAAGTTACAGTAGCACTGAAAAAAGTGACTTATGATCAGTCCTTGCACTTATGACTGTCATGGCATCTCCACAGTCACATGATCAAAATTTGGGCAACTGGCAGGTATTTTTGACAGTTGCAACATCTCAGAGTCACATAATTACTATCTGCAAACTTTCTGGCTTCCGACAAGCAAAGTCAATGGGGAAGCTGGATTTGCTTAAGAACTGCGTAATTCACCTAAGAACTTCAGTGATTTGCTTAATAACTATAGCAGAAAAAGTCACAAAATCTAATTTGACTCAATTAACAATGTTTTGCTTAGTAATGGAAATTCGTGGTCATAATTTGATGACTATCTGTACTAACTTTGGCACCACTCATATTTACAAAACCGCCCAAAGTTCCTAGCAATTCTTCTAAACTAGGACCTGGTTTGGTAATTCTGGGAGCTAAATTCCACTCAACTTAAAGTTGCCAAGTTTGGAAAACAGGTGAGGGAGTTTGGATACTTGCGGAAGGAAGGAAGGAAGGAAGGAAGGAAGGGAGGGAGGGAGGGAGGGAGGGAGGGAGGAAGGGAGGAAGGAAGGAAGGAAGGAAGGAAGGAAGGAAGGAAGGAAGGAAGGAAGGAAGGAAAAATTACAAATTAGTTTGGGGGCATTGCATTACTACTTATATTCTCCCAGTCTCCTTATTTAATTATTTGATAAAGAGAACCACTGAAAGATCACCTCCATATTTTCAAAACTGGAAGGATAAACAGAAGCAAATATTTCTTTGTTAAAATTCAATTCAATTCAATAGAAGTAATGTTTTTTTTTATACTTCAAACCAAACTTCTGCATGGCAAATATTTTAAATGTGTCCTTCCATGGGCTTGTTCTACTTATATTCTCTTCAAATGCCTCTGAAAACTATGGAGGTATTGCTAACTGAACAGCAGCTTAATTGTATACTAATACACATGGGACTGCACTGGTGCAACATTTACTTTTTAAAAAAAAAATAATGTTTATTATTTTTCCATTTTACACCAACAGAAGCTTAAGAACCAGCATGGAGATATCGTGGTCAATTACAAAGAGAAAACAATAACATTATATATATACAATTCACACAATATTTCTTAAAACTCCCTTCTCTATGTAGAAATTATAATCAATTAAATTCAAATAAATTCATTCATTAACATATCTAAATATAAATTTCCTTAATCAATAAAAACTTTCAATCGCTCAATATCAATATAATAATCAAATTAATACACTCCTCTAACCAATTCATTCTTTAATATGGCGCTATATATAAATTAAATGCTTAAATCAGAACCAACACTATCTATTTAAATTATTGGAATCTCATTAGTACATTTCTAACACATATTTTCATTAAGTATATTGCCAGATATAAATTTCATTAGTCAATAATCTTTTACGAAAGCTCCTTATCTATCCCAAAGATCCTGTTTTAAACTTTATTAATTTTTCCAAATATTTAAATTTAAGCTAACCTAATTACTTAAGTATTTCAGGGCCCCCAAATTTCTCTTATTTAAACATATTAGCTCCAAAACTAAATTCCTACATTTCTCAACTATATTTCTATTCTTTTTCAATAATTCTCCAATTATTAATTCCATCTCATTCCAAAATAAAATGGGAAAAGAAAAAAAGAAAAACATACACAAAAAAGCACATATTTTTGCTATACTTTAATATTAAATTCTAAATCATTTCATAACAACCTCCCATTTAGCACAAACCAAATCCCAAACAGTCCAAATCAGTATAAAACCTTTACCACCCATAATTATCATCTCAAATTTAATATTTATATCTTATTCTGGGTTTCCTTCTATTCCAAATAAGTTTCCATAGTCAAGTCTTTAGTTCCGCAAATAGCTCTCGCATTGTCTCCTGCCACACTGTGCATAGGAGCAAGAGATCTCCCATTATCCATTTTCTTAGGCTGGTATAAGAGTTATAGTCATTCTGAAAAGCTCATGCCAAAACGTCATTTTCCATCTTTTTCAATGTTGCATAAACTTTAGTTAGAATCCTTTTTTTAGTATGGTCCTCTTTAGTCAAGTTTTGCTCTTCTTCCAATAGTTTTTCCTCTCTCAGAAAGTCAAATGATATCTGCAAATCAGCTTGACCTTCCAAAGTAAGCTCCTCCATTTCCATATTATAGGACATCTGACCATTTATATCAAGGCTTATTCCTGGTATCGACTGCAAATCCAACTGTACATTTGCTTCTTCTGTCTCAGTAAGCTGAGAGCAAGTCTTCTGAATACAAACTACAGTTTCACTTAAAGCTTGTGCTTGACTTTGTCGATGTAAAGAAATCTCCTTTTTACAAGCAATTATCATCTCCGTGTTTTCTAAGATTTTATCCAGAATATATTTATAAATAGAGTCTGAATGGATTTCCTCCATTTTTATCATATTTGAAGACATTCTCTTTTTGGGGGAGACTATATTTAAACACAGTCATTCAATATCCATCTCCTCCCAAGTTTCTTAGGCTATTTCCTTTATGCAAATTCCAAGAAAAAAGAAAAAAAATAGCAAAAGCGATACGTAGTTTCAGCAGAAGATATCCCCCAATGAGTACTCAAAGTTAATCAAATAATCAGTCTTTTTGGAAAACATAAAAAATAAGAAAAAATAATACTCTCCAAATGCATAGCCTCTTAAGTCTTTCTAAAAGAAAATGTTTGGGGGGCTCCAACGTATTGAAAAATAGAATCAACCATTAAAACAAAAATAGGTTTCTTCCTTTTCTTAAGCTTCTCCTCCCCCCATTAAAACACCACTTCAACAGAAAGGAGAATAATTCCAGAAAAAAACCTTTTCACAGGAAAAAAAAATAGAGGTAAAAAAAATCTCACCAAATTTTCTACAGTGGATCTCCTTATTTAGATGATCTTATGGCTTACGATTGGCGCAGCTAAATGATCGGCCATTTTACTGGCCAATCTTTACCCTGTCGGCCCAAAGGAGATACTCGGTGCACAGAGGACGCCGCCGCTCCTCTGCAACTATCCGAGAAGCCTCCTCAATGGTAGACACTCCTCCAGAGAGTTTTTCGACCCTCTAATGGTCTACCGGCAGGGGAAACTCAATCAGCAAAGGGACGTCACCCTTCGCTTGACCGTACCGCCACAAAACCAGAATCACGGTGCAACATTTACTTTTAAACAGTGAACAGTGCCTGATGCCACAGTCCAGGAACATTGTAAGTTTAGTGCCATGTACCGAAAGACTGTGTATTGGATAATTGATAGTGCTCATATAAATTCACAGTCTAGAGTGCTGGAGGAGAAACTATAATAATAAACTGCTTTTAAATCAATACAGGTTTATAGATCTGCCATGAAGTGGATAGCAGTGGAGGTGTGGATCCAAGGACTCTGATGCTCCAGCAGCTCATGACTTACTGACCACAAGGTGTCAACAGAATTTAGAGAGAACACTAAGCATAAAATCTGTGTTTCTTCTTTGCCATTATAAATTTAATGAATAAATAAAGCCATCCAGAGTCACTTTATGGGTGAAATGGGCAGCATTTAAATTTAATAAATAAAATACAACTAAATACAATTATTAAATTTCCAAAAGGGAACTCCTCTCAACTGGACCCAAATTCCAGAATTTACTGCTGCTGCTAAAATATTGATAAATTTTTACACATGCATTTCAGTGTAAATATATTTGAGCACCAAATCCACATAATGCTGATTATTGCCAGCTGAGTTCCACAAAACAGAATTGGAATATCTGGCTAACAGAAGAGATATTCCAATATCTTACTATTATAACAATAGGCCACCCCAAATTAATATACAAGCTGCCAAATAAATTATGAACAATTATGTACATTTGATCTAATGTACATAATTAAGCACACTGTATTTAAGAGATGTCTTCACTCGGTACACTGCTGCGCATTCTGTTTCTTTACCATCTGCTTATCTCTGGAGAACCAAGTTCTTCTATTTTCAGAGTGCCCAAATAATTAATAATAGGAGCTTACATGAGCTCCAATCCTTTCATTCTGTTTTAATTAATTTAATAACAGCTAGTCTTTAATTCCACATTCATAATCTCTAATGTGGTTTATAGTTACGATTGCCTAAGGAGGGATATAATTATTTCTTTAACACAGACATTTAAAAAACACAAAACTCAAAGGCTTTTTCTGTTGTTTGTCTGCCCCTCCCAGCCAAGTCCAGAATTAACCCTTCAATAGGAACAAATCCTGCTTGGAGATGAGAAAAAAAGAGAGTTTTGGGGACTACCGCTCTAAAACCTGTCTCTGGCAAGAAGCAATTCCCAAATAATTCGGCAACAAGCCCTAATTTCTATATATTTGGGGGGGTTATAAAAAGCATTTTCTCTTGTTTCTCTCATCAGTTTGTGTCATTTCCTTCTTGTTTTTATAGTTATCTTCTAGTGATTCATGTGTTAATTTCCTTTTGATGAAAATAGTAAGAATTGGGGCATGCATGGGATAGGGTCAAAAAAGTCAAGATAGCTACCACAACGGTGTTTTTTTTTAAATCATAATATGTGTAGTTTTAATATCATAATTAGTTTTTACTTGTTTTATAACTTTCTAAGCTACCAGAGTCATCTTATAGGAGAGATGGGAAGCATAACAATTTAATAAATAAATAAACTGAAGCCTTGTGTGGATGTAAAAAGGGGGCGCAGTTTTGATCCCTCCATCAGTGCCATCTTGACCTTTTTCACAAAATCTCTACAAATGCTCCCTCATGAGGACAGCAGCAACCCAGGGTGACACTGTATTGGATGACCAACGATTAACTTTTCCTTGATCAACAAACCTGCATTTGTTATTTGCTGTTAGGAAAAAAACAACTTTGCCACCCAAATCTTAGTTGGAAGAAGGTATCACTCCTAGGATTCTGCAAATCTTTCAATTTTCCTCCTTACAGATAATGACTAATGTGACTTAAAGGATTGCTATCTTTGCTGCTTTTTAATCTGACAATTTTATCCTTCTGGCTTGACAGTGTCATCAGTACTTCGGGAATAAAATGACACTTTACTTTCATGTCCATTTTCATGATGTCAAAAAGAGCTCCATTTCAACTTTTTCCCCATTCCTTCCAGCATCCCCTGCAAAAGGTATATTTTTCTGTTGGTGTCCTTTTTATTCTCCAGCTGCTGCTGCTGCTGCTGCTTCTCAGCAACCTTAACATTTTCTTCCCTTCATTAAACTTGGCTTTTGTTGCTTTCCTGCCCTTTAATCAGATTCTCTGGGCCTCTCCGGGTGATTTGGTTAATCCTGCACAAGTCATCTTGGGAAGGGATGACATCATCAATATCGCTTAAGCAATTGCCTGGGTTGCCAAAGCCAATCTGAGTAAATGGCAGCCTCGGACAAATGACAACAGGAACAAGGATGGCTAAGAGCCCAAGAGCTCCAAGAAAAAGTAACAACCAAGAGAACTCAAGAGCAACCCTGAATCCCAGGCAGACAATGCAAAAGTGCAGAGGATGAGAACTTGAGTCAGCCTTTCAGACCTGTCAAATTATTGTTTTAAAAAAGGAATGTTATTCCAAATAACAAAAGAATAACGTATCTATCCCAGTTGCAGGATCAGCCCACCCCGTCCCCACCATTTTACATATTTCACTATATACATCAACTTAGGACCCTAATTGGGACCAAAATCTCAGTTGTTGAATGAAGTCATTGCTAAGCGAGATGCCCATTGGAGTACTTCACTCAGCAACTGCAATCCTGTCACACCTGGTTGTGGTCATTAAGCAATTTCTGAATTGTTAAGCAGACAGAGTAAAAGAGCTACCTGCTAGCTGAGGAATTCTGGGAATTCAAGTTCAGACATCTTTAGATGTAAGGTGACCAACCGTCCTCCTTTAGGGAGGACAGTCCTCCTTTTGTGAGTTCTGTCCTCCCTCAAAAAGTGTCCTCCGTCATGTCCTCCTTTTTGATATTTGAAGACTAATCTGCTGCGCTTTCCCCCCCCCTCATAGGACACTCAGAACGGCGTTCCGGCACCTTTTTTTGATGGGTTTTTTTTCAACTTTTGCATGAGCTGTGCTACTCCCACTATTGGCTTTCGAAAGCCAATAGGAATTGCTGCTGAGCACGCCAAAACACCCGGCTGGCAAACTTTGCACATGCAAGTTGTCTGTATTATTGTTGCAATGAATAAAATGTTTCTTTTATTTACGATATTTTTTTCTTCAATTTATTGTGTCCTCCTTTTCATTGTAAAAAAGTTGGTCACCTTATTAGATGACCAAAGTGAGAAAGAACCAATTTTGAGTTAACGCATAGTGACAGCTACTTTACCTATGGAGCAATTCCTTCACCAAATTCTTTCTTTTCCTCCAAATTTGTGACTTATATTTCACTCTTTTATGTTCTTATCATAAAATATATATCCCATTTAGAGAGATAACATTCCAACCATCATATAAATCTGTAAAATACAACAGTATTTATTTTCAATATATGGCTTTATTAAACAAGTCTCAGTTATATATAATAAGCACTATCAGTATTTAATTGTCACTACTCATTAGAAAGAGAGGCTCAACAAAAAATTGCTATCTCTCTTAGCATATTTTAATATTTTGCTGGTGACATTAAATAGGTGTAGCTGTTGGTTTATTCTAATTTTGCTTGCTATGGATATCATTAATCCACTTCAGCAAGATATTATTCTCTAAGAGGAAGTAGCCCATGGTATTTCAAGGCATACCTCATTGTAAAAAAAGAGAACAATCTCTAGCTGCACACCTCTCATATGGATAAAAATGCAAGGGAAATTAGCACATATTGGTGACCAGAGAAAGAAGCATATAACAAACAGATGAGAAAGAGAGAGAGAAAACTTGAGACAGACAGAGAGATGAATTATAGATGTTATCATTTTACTTTTGTTTTGTATATTATGTTGTTCTATCTGCATTGCTCACTTATATATAAAGATTTATAAAACTTTATTTATTTATGGTTATAAAGATTTCTAAACATTTGTGACATTAATGGGTCTTAATCATGTGATTGCATCTGTCAGTTTGATTTTTTTTTTTATTCTCACCTACAGATGCCTCTCATTCCATCCAAAAACCCTATTATGGAATTTCAAACTTAGGGCCTAAATAGCCAATGAATTTCTGAGTTCCTTTGGTTCTTTGGCAGCTTTTTAGTAACACTCTGCCTGATGAAGTATTCTGAATAAGTGAAAAGTTTGCATATCCTAATTCTGGTCTGAGCTAGAACCAGTTTAAAGCTGGAAGTTGATATGTATTTTTTTTATTCCCAACAAGGATAGTTTAGGATTACTTTTATGTTTTTAAATACATGATTGATTAGTGGTTTTTTTTCCTTAAAGAAAGTATTTGTTTCTATTTTACACCACAATCTACATACACAACTGATGTGTCACTCCAAGCTTCTCAAATTATCTCAAATAATTAAAAGTGAGTCATGACAGTTCATTAAAAGTAACAATTATATGCATATAAATCTAATCAGCAATTCCAAAGCATTCTTAAATATTTTATAAAGGTTTTTTTAATCAAAAAATGCAAATAACCATGTATCTACAAACTACAGATAACAAATCCATTCACTGGATATTTTTTCCCTTAAAAAGAATAAATGATAGTTTCTGTTCCTCCATCTTATCGCCAAGAAGAAATAATGATACAATTGTACTCAATGCATTTGGTATTTCTTTTAATTTTATACTTTTGTCATACTTTTGGTAGATAGAAGTAATGTTGCAGCTTGTCAAATTAGCTTGGAGTGAAGAGACCAATAATGTGAGAAGAAACCAAGAGCTGGAGGTTTGCATTCATTTTCACACATTTATCTTTCAGAAGTGCTTTATGCTGCAAAGTAAAGTAAACATTTTCTACCTCCTCATTATGGTTTCACTAGGAAAGAATTTTATATATGTACACACACACATTCTCCTTCCTTGAACCAACAAACCACTAAAGCTATGCAATATTTTCAGGAATGGCTGAAACCACATGTTTTGAATATACAGATATAGATTTTAATATACAGATTTTAATATACAGTGGTTTTCAGTGGTTCCCGGAAAGTAATGCATGGCTCCAGCAGTTTATAGATTTGAGGAAGGACAACACCAGCTGCCATTTTTACTAAATAGTCAGCTTGTTCATAAGTAGGAGTTGGGGACAGAACTAGTTCTTACCCCAGGGACTGCCTGTACTGGTTTTTGTATCCTGCAAGCAAGGTGGCTGTTAAGTAAATCACTCTAAATTTCACAACTTTTTTTTTGCCACAATTGTTAAGTAAATCACTGCAGTTAATAAGTGAATCATGCAGTCATTAAACAAATCTGGCTAACCCCTCTTGACTTTGCTTCTTGGAAGCTGATTCAGAAGGTCGCAATAGCAATCACATAACTCCAGGATATTATAAATATTGTAAATACATGCTGCTTGTCAGTCATCTGAATTTTCATCATATGGGGATGCTGCAATAGTTGTAAATGCAAGGACTGGTTGTCACTTTTTTTCAGTGCTGTTGCAACTTTGAACGGTTACTAAGAGAATAGTTGTAAATTGAAGACTACCTATAGTTTATTTGTTTATTTAAGAAAATTTATATGGCCATGCAACTCACTCTCAGTAACTCCAGGCAACTTACAAAAACAGTAAAAAGCAAGAACCTGGCCACATCCCTGGTGACAACCAACAGTCACTGAAATCACTTAAAGGGCTCAGTCTCACTCTGGGGTACCCAGGTCCATTGGCAGAACCAGATCTTAAGGGCCTTGCACAAGAATGTCAAGTAGGTGCCAATCTTATCTCTGTGGGGATAATGTCCCACAGGGATAGAACCATAATGGAGAAGGCTTTCTTCCTAGATCTGCTAAATAGACCTCATTATGAAAGGGGATCTGTAACATTTTCTGCCTCCACTCTAGTGGGTCAGGTAGATCAGTGTTCCTCAATGTTTCCAGCTTTGCAGAATGGGGGGGGGGAAAGGGGTGGTTCTGTATGAGCAGCGAGCAAATGCATGTACATGCAGTTTCATTTGCATATGCTTGCCCACTGCTCAGGCAAGTGAGGATGTGCTCACCCCACTTGCCAGCCATTTCCACAGCCCAGTTGCAATCCCCACAGGTTGGGGACCCCTGGGGTAAAGGTAACTGGGAAATATGGTCCTTCAAATAACCTGGCCTCAGGCCATGTAGGGCTTTAAATGAGACAACCAGCACCTTAAATTGGGTCCAGAAGCAAATCAGCAGCCAATGCAGCTCTCATAGGAGATATGACACATGTGCACATCTGCACAAAACTATGCAGATTGCTGCATTTTGACTATTTGAAGCTTCCAGACACTTTTCAAGAACAGCTACATGTAAAACATATTGCAGTTGTCAAGATGGGAGATGACTAGGGTGTGAGTGACTCTTAGCAGGTTTTGTGGTGCTTTTCTTGAATTAGAAATGTGTCAGAACCCTATCTTTCTATGGGCATGAGGTTTCTTATCCTTTTTGGGTTCTGCCATACTCCGGGGAGGGAGGGGGAAGCTTGGGGTGCTGATGTGTATTTCCTTTGCTTTGTTTTCTGCTCTATCCTCTTTAATGTTTCTCTAATGGGGTGAGAATGGAATGTACTTCCAGCCATCTGCCTTATCTCCGGCCGCACTTTATCATTCTGTTCCCACAGCACTTTCAACCTGCTGATTGGCCTGTTTGAGCTATCCAGATGGACAATTAGGGTGGGGTTACTATGGACACTTTTGATTACTTGATTTATGCAGGAAACTCTCAGATCCTGCCTTCTATTCCTGCTGTCAACATCTCCCAATAAAAGTTCCTTTTGAAATGATGCCGTTTCAAGAGTTCTGCTTTCTTGGGAGGACTGATTGAGGCGGGTCCTTACAAAATGTGTTTGTGTCTGCATACACACATATAGGGTGTATATACACATACAGAGACTTCCATATATTAAGACAGTGTTTAAAATATTTTTTTCCAATTTAAGAAGATGCTTATATGTTCTCCCTTAAGCAGCAATAGATAACAGAGCCACGGTTTTGTGTGGTTATTTCCTATGAAACCTGGATCAAATTCATGTTAATACTAAGGATTCCTCTTGCTGAAACTCATTGAGGAGCTAAATGAATGAGCTAACAAAAGCACCATGGGGAGGGAGCATGAAGGCAGCAAAGGAGGCACCATTGTTCATTTGTTGTAATAGTGATGGATGGTCCTTGGCCATAGGAAGGGCTGTTATTGCAACCTGCTTGACAGCGAGCATTGAAGTTTTTGATCTATTAGCCTTTTGCTTCTTCTGTAGATTGCTCAAGGTATGAAATCCAAGTAGAATTTTCACAAGAAATAAAATAATCTTGATTGAGGTATATCTATCCTAATTGTCTTGAAATGTAAAAAAATATTAATCTCAGTAAAGTTCTCTTACAATAGTTTGGGAATCAGGAATTTCAGAGCTGCATTTGCTGAATCAGACAGTTGGTTTCTTCAGCCCAGTATTATGTACACTTTATTGGGAGAGGTTTTTCAAGGTTTCTGAGGCAGCTCTGTTGATATATTGACATCATGCCAAGAAGTCAAAGGCTTCTGACAGTCTAAGAATTTGAGAGCTGAGGCAAGAAGCCAACAATCTTTATGTAGTTCCACTCCTTTTGGATTAAGTGATGGGTCATGCACATGCACAATTTACGTGTAGTCCTTGACTTACAACTGTCATTTTACAACCATCTGGATTAAAAACGACCACAGAACAGGTGCTTTACAGCCTGTAAAGCACTTCAACCTTCATTAAATGTCACAATCCCCCAGTCATGTGAGCACATTTTAGGCACTTGACAACTGGCTGGCCTTTTCAACCAGTTGTAACATCCTACAGCCACATGATTGCAATTTATTACTCTTTTTTTCAGAGGTTTTTTGTGGGAAAATGCATTCATTTAAAGACTGTACTATTTGCTTAATGACTGCATGATTTGCTTAATGGCTAAAGTAATTTACTTGGCCATCACAAAAAATGTCAAAAAATTGACTCTGATCATGAGGCTACTTTGACGTATGACTGGATTTCTGATCTAAATTGTGGTTCATATGTCAAGAACTGTAATTGATCACTGAGGAAGATATCAAACTAAGTAAAATTTGCATATATTTTCTTTAGGAATAACCATCCCATACTGTCTCATTCATAATGTTCATGTCTTAATCACTTCTTTGAACTGAAACTGCAATGATAGCACAATATGCAAATCTTTGAATGTTTGAATTCAGTGGATTGAAGAATAAAGCCACATAATAATTCTGCTTGAGGAGGTCAACAGTCCACCTCATCTATGGCCACACGCTTAAAATAATTCGCCTTCTTTATGTCTCTTAGTTGATCAGAAATCTTGTCTATTCATGTTACATATAATGTAACAATCTCCTTTTTACGAAGTTGACAGCACACATATATAAATGCTGAAAGCCAAGCTAAGGGACACACAAGGAATTTGTCTGCAATGTAAGAACTGATGGATGGATTGTGGGAGGCAGACAAAATCACAATCTGTGTCACCCGACCAATGTATCACTTCTTAGCTCTAAAGAAGGGAGACCTGAGTGTTATAAATAGTGGAACTATTTATAATAAATGGGTTTATTTTGAGTGCAAAAGTAGGAAGAA
The DNA here is from genome assembly GCA_034064705.1 of Bothrops alternatus. Classification (NCBI taxonomy): domain Eukaryota; kingdom Metazoa; phylum Chordata; class Lepidosauria; order Squamata; family Viperidae; genus Bothrops; species Bothrops alternatus. Next base: position 4,132,680 of record JARGCV010000179.1, read on the forward strand.
GGTATGACATGAACCTGACACATCAAAAAAAATGATGCAAGATGAAAAAGACATTTTTGATCAAAAGTGAGCCTAGGTTTGGACTCAGATGCACTTTCTTTTAGACTTCTAGATTTAAAGAAGATAATCACAGATTCTTTCTTCCCCGAAGGTTTCAAAACAAAAAGGATGCCACCTCCTCCTGTTTTTGTGAATTACACTCATTCCTGCCACTGAGCCACAAAACAGTTTCTCGATTCCAATGGAAATGTGAATTATGAAAAAAAAGCTGTCTTTTCCTTCTATTGAGAAATAACCATGAAAAACCCAATTCAGGTATGGGTGAAAAAAAATATCTCATGACAAAGAATCAGGCTTTCAAATGCTTTCCTTTTCAATATTGAATATTAGTTATTTTTTTGTATAAAAAATCAAAGAATCTTGTTTCCAATTGCTTTGTATAATATGAGCAGTTCTTTTTTTTAATAAATCCTGATTTTTTTTCCCAAGCTGCCTCAATTTCCTCTGAATGAATATTGCAAGTGAATTCAAATGTATTTTCTTCCCTGCAGGAGTTATCCTTCACTGCAGGCTCAACACTCTTTAGAAGTTTTGTACGTAACAAATGGCAGGTTATGTAGATTGTTCCTATAGCTTTAGTATTTTTTAATTTCTACTTTATTTTCCTCACCGCAAGAACTAAAAAAATGGACATTTAGTAAAATTCCCACCCATATATTTTATCTCGGGGATGTCGTTTGAAGAATCCTCAAAGAATCCTCTTTTATATTTTTGAAATCATGTTTCTGAGCATCTATACTGAAGCATATAGATAATCTGACATTTTTTCTTTCTTTCTTTTTCAAAATATTCAACTTGAAGAATATTTGCTGTTACTTGCTAAGTTTGGTTTCACTAGCATTGTTATTTGCTTTGACCTGTTTGGAAGAACAGCAGGATGTATACTTTAAATAACTTTTGAAATACATATACTTAGCATTTGGACAGGCTTCTTAATTAGAGTTTTGATATTTTTATTTCAGTATCCAACAAATAATATAAATAACAGAACAGAATAACAAAATTGAAAGGGACCATGGAGATCTTCTAGTCCAACCAGGCAGGAAACCCTATACCATCATTTCAGATAAATGGCTGTCCAGTCTCTTCTTAAAAACTTCCAGCGTTGGAGCATTCACCGCTTCTGGAGGCAGGTTGTTCCACTGGTTAATTGTTCTAACTGTCAGGATGTTTCTCCTTAGTTCTAGGTTGCTTCTCTCCTTGATTAGTTTCCATCTGTTGCTTCTTGTTCTGCCTTCAGGTGCTTTGGAGAATAGCTTGACTTCCTCTTCTTTGTGGTAAATCCTAAGATATTGGAATACTGCTATCATGTCACCCCTAGTCCTTCTCTTCATTAAACTAGACATACCCAATTCCAGCAACTGTTCCTTATATGTTTTAACCTCCAGTTCCATAATAATTTTTGTTGCTCTTCTCTGTACTCTTTCTAGAGTCTCAATGTCTTTTTTACCTTGTGGCAACCAAAACTGGATGCAATATTCCAAGCATGGCCATACCAAGGCATTGTAAAGTGGTATTAACACTTGACATGATCTTGATTCTATCCCTCTGTTAATGCAGCCTAGAACTGTGTTGGCTTTTTTGGCAACTGCAGCACACTGCTGGCTCATATTTAACTGATTGACCACCAGGACTCCAAGATCACTCTCATAGTTACTACTATTGAGCCAGGTACCATCTATACTATATCTGTGCATTTGGGTTTTCTTGCATAAATGTAGAACCTTACTTTTTTCACCATTGAATTTTACTTTGTTAGATAGGGCTGAATATTCAAGTCTGTACAAATTTTCCTGTAACTTAAGCCTATCTTCTGGAGTGTTGGCTATTCCTTCCAGCTTGGTGTTGTCTACAAATTTGATAAGTTCTCCATCTATCCCTTCATCCAAATCATTGATGAAGATGTTGAAGAGCACTAAAACAAAGCCTTAGGGTACCCCACCACATACCTCCCTCCATGTAGATGCAGCTCCATTGAGCACTACATGTTGAGTGTGATTGGTCAGCCAGTTATGAATCCATCTGGTGGTGATGCTGTCTAACCCACATTTTTCTATCTTATTAAGTACTATGTTGTGATGTACTTTATCAAATGCCTTACTGAAGTTCAAGTAAATAATATCCACAGCACTCCTCTAGTCCATTATTTTTGACACTTTGTCAAAGAATGCAATAAGATTTGTCTGACATGATCTGTTTTTGACAAACCCATGTTAGTTTTTGATTATGACTTTGTTTGCCACAGGAGCTCGCTGTTTCATTGCTTGATTATCTTTTCCAGTATCTTCCCAGGTATTGAGGTCAAGCTGATAAGTCTATAGTTTCCTGGTTCTATTTTTTTTCCTTTTTTGAAGATGGGAACTACATCAGCTCTTTTCCAGTCTTCTGGTAGTTCCCCCGTGCTCTAAGGATTATTGAAAGATATAGTTCAGTGGTTCTGACATCACTTCTGCCAGTTTCTTCAGAACCTTGGGGTGTAATCCATCTGGTCTTGGTGATCTGAACTCCTCTAGGATGGATAGGTGCTCACTTATCATTAACTTGTGTTTCTAATCTGTTTTTAATAGGTTGGATTTTTTTCCCCTTTCCATTTTTTACATCTTGTAAAGACAGATGCAAAAAATGAGTTAAGCAGTTCTGCTTTCTCCCTGTTGCTTTTCACCTTCTTGCCACTTTCTTCCATTAATGGTCCAATCATTTTCTTGACTTTTTTTTTGTTACATGTCGAAAGAAGTTTCTTCTTCTTCTTTGTTGTTGTTATTTTTGACTTTTGTCACAAGCCTTAATTCATTTTGAACCTTAGTTCTCCTCACTTCATCTTTGCAGGTTCGGGCAATTTGCTAATATTCTGCCTTAGTTATGTTCCCCTTTTTTCACTTTTTATACTTGTCCTTTTTGTCTTTCAATTTATCAGAGAGCTCTTTCTGCAGCTATGCTGGTTTCCTTTGAGAGCTGTTATTTTTCTTCTTCATTGGTGTTATGCTAGACTAGGCTTTTATAATCTCACTTTTCAAGTTTTCCCAAGAACTGTACAACAGGGAAATAAAATTCAATAATTGTTTTCAAGTAATTCAGAATTTAGCCTCAATATTTTTCCATTAAAATGAAAAATAATTCTGTTCCAGTCTGCATTCCTGCCCCTGGAAGGTATACGTTTCCTCTTTATGCGTTACAATCCTTAAACCAAAGGTGTGACTAAGTTGCAGGAGCAACTTCCAATTTCCTTCTGACTTCTCCATTTACTGTTTGTTTGTTTGTTTATTGTGGAAAATTGGTAGGGAGAATTGGAAATGTCAATCATGTCTGTTGTACTAGTGCAGCAGCATAGCAGCAGCCACAACTTTGCCAAATTTTAATCTCACAGGACTCATAGGTCCCAGATTTTGAATGCATTCTTTAAATTAGCCCATTTGATGTATATTAATTCAAAAAATTGTTGGCATATGTTGCACAGTTTTATCAATTAAAGGTTACAAACAATAAAACATGTACAAGAATTTTGGTAGCATATAGATTATGGGCAGTCAATGGCCTTTCATATGTATGTCTCTGCAGAAATAAAGAAAGTACTCTGTACCCCACAGATAGGTAGAAGGATATTATCCATAATTCATGTCAGGTCCAACATTAAACAATATTTTCCATGTGAACATGTTTACCTTTCTCTATAACAAATGCCTATACATTGAAAAGCTTTCAAAAACTTTGTTGACACAGCTCCATATTAATGGACATTCATTAATCTTACCTTTTCAGATTACATAGGAGCCCAACTGGATATATTGCTTTGTATTTACACATACACATCATCCCTTTTTTATATAGTAAAATTCACAAGTGAAGTTGGAAGTTGACCCTCTCCCTTCCCAAGATTCACATTTTCTGGCTATTAAACAACAATATTATTTCTTACAGAAGCTACAGAGACAGGATTTAGACCTGGTTCAGAACTTAACAAACCCTTAACAAATAAAAATATTGCTGGGAGAGACTTTGGCTATTCATTTTCATTGGGTTTTGAAAGATAATCTCCAGGTGGACTATGTCACACAAAGATCATAACTATTGCATTGCCTTTCCCGGTGTCTTGTTCCTGTCATGTCTAATCAGACTGTGAACATCTTGGGACAAATGTAGGGATTACTTGTTGGCTCCAGCACTATCACAATGAATATGATTAAACATATCTATTGGCAGCATGGTTCAATATCAGTCTTCTGTACTTGAAGCATGCTGTATTGAACTGTAAAAATGCACCTGAAAATTACCTCTTTGCTTGTGTGTGAGGTAGGTCAGACACTTAACTTGAAATTAAGCTGAGATTTCTGAAGATTATCCAGAGATATTACAACTACTTGTTATCTATAAGGGGAATAAATGATGACACCAATGTGAAAAATCTTGGATGACCCAGCTGCTTTCAAATTTGACCCATTCCTTCCAATGTTTTGAGAAAACACTTCAATGTTATACCCTTAAATTGCCCTATATAGATTTTATTTTCCCCAGACAAGTGAGGGAGTCTGATTTCAGAAGACCCAAAGGATGGGCAGAGAAATTGTGATAATTGTGGTACTACGGTATATAAGTTTTATACTGTTTTTAATCTAATTTTATTATAAGTTAACCTGAAACAAATATGTGAGATATCAAGGTGGTGATGATAGCAAGCAAGCAAGCAAATTGTCCAAAGGCAGGACAAGAAACAACACATGGAAACTTATCAAAGAACTAACCTAGAACTAAGGATAAATTTCCTGATAGTGAGAACAATTAATCAGTGAAATTGCTTACTTGTGAATGCTCCAACACTGAAAGATTTTAAGAAGAGATTGGACAACCATTTGTCTGAAATGATATAGTTTCTTGCCTGAGCAGAGGACCTCCAAGATCCTTTTCAACTCTGTTATTATATTAAATAAATAAATAAAATGATACAATGGAATATGTAGAGGAAATTACCAATGTTTTCTATGTTGGTATGATCAGTGCTTGTTGCCAAATACATGAGAAACTACATCTCCCAATCTACATTTCTCATCTTTTTAATACTAAATAGTTACTGTTTAAATTATTTAATACATAACATATTTATTCTGAAAAGTATGATAAACCAATTTTCCCTCTCTCATCAATGAAATGGAGACTGCTACATATACTTACAAGAAAAGACTGGACCTTAATCCTAAGGCTTAAAATAAAATAATCATAAATAAGCAATAAATGTTAATTAAACCAAAATAAATGAACAAAAGTATAGCAATTTTGAAACACTAAAATAAAATAAAAAAGGAAAAAAGTAAAAAAAGTAAAAAAAGAAACTGTTCTAATATTTATAAGTGATTAGACTTAAAAATCAATCTGTATATTTTTATATTTGCTGTGCTGTGTCATGTATTGAATAGGATTCATTGCTTTTTTATTTTAGTTGAGCATTTTATGTAGCAAAAAAATGAGATTATCTGAAAAATCACAGTTACAGAAAAATACGTAGATGAATTTTAATATTAATTAGTTAGAATATTATCTGCTCTCTTAAAGAATGCTGATTATTAAATCTGCATCATTAGGATCAAAAGCCAGTCTCTACATCAGAGTCAGCACTGTCCAAAGACATTTCCATGGTCATGTGGTCAGTATGGCTATGCGCTGAGGAGCTCAGAATGCTGTTACTGTCAACTTTAGAATGAGCATGGTTGGATCAGGAATTCTGGGAGTTGAAGTCCATGAGTCATAAAAGAGCCAAGGTTGCCTACCCCTGCACTAGACAAAACAGACTTTCTCTCTTGGACTTTCTCTCATAGGAACCAAGGTCATTGGCTGCTCCTGAGACTGCGGGCTGGGCGTTTCATGAAAAGCGCACCAACAAGCTATATGGGGAAACGTAGTTGCTTGCATAGCCTTAGGGGTGGGATTTCTTAACTTTGTATTGGGGAATTGTTACGTGTCTATTCAGACTTTTGAAGTGCTGATACTTTGTATCAATAAACATGTTATTTGAGAAATTTGCAAGCCTCAGAGTTCTGCTTTATTCATCTCTGTCTATGGGAACCATGACAGTTATTTTCCCATCAAAGTGGTACCTATTTATCTATTTGCATTTGCACATTTTTGAACTGATAGTTGCACAGAAACTGGGGCAAGTAATGTGAACTTACCCCATTGCATGGTGCTTGAGTCTCGAATCCAGGGTGTCAGCTTTGTAGCTGACAAGCTCAGTGTTTTTAACCTCTGAGCTATCACGCCATTCAAATGCAACAATAGACATCTCTAAACAAAATTAAAGAGCCCAGAGTAACTTGGAAGATGTGCCTAATCACCTTTCCTAAGAAAAGAATGAATTCTACTGTTTGCCAGTCTCCAAAAGAAAATTATTTCACTATACTTGATCATTAAAGCCCTGCAAATAGTAGTATTCTCGGAGTGAATGAATAAGACTTTAAACATTTTAATAAGCAAAGGAGTTGATAAGAAGTGGGGTGATCCCTAACATGTATCCTATGCCACATATAGATCAACCTTGCACCTCTTTGGGGGCAAGCAAATGTTGAAATGCATATCAAGATGTCATGACACAAACTCCATCATTTTCTGACATTCTATTACTTTTGCACATAAAATGGGGAATCCATAGAATGACATTTCAATGCACATTTGGCAAAATGTTGGGTTATCATGGACATCTCTGCCATGGACCACCTAGAGACAGCATCCTAATACTGTACCATTAAAATTAAGTAGCAAAATGGCTGCTTTTAAGCACAACCACTATTATTATTTTTCTTGAAAATAAGATTATAAAGTAGAAGAATATAAGAATATAAAAATAGGGGTGTTGGGATTTTTTTCAATGATGGAAATGTAAGTTGCTTCCCAAAAGCTTCTTATTCCCATATCTATAAAAACAATAGGTGACAGTAGTAATAGTAGTAACAGTATATTTTATTTATTAGTCATTAGACCATATCAAAACATGAGCATCAGCCATAGTAAGGTCCTGTACAGTAAAATGAGATAAGATACAATGACAATGTATCAAACATACTACAGTAAGATAATTTGACTAAAATACTAAATAAAAGAGTAAGATTAAATAGTATAAGAGCAAAATCAATGAATCTTAAAGTTCAAAAACAGTATGTTTAAGTGAATTCATCACCTTTCTATGCAATCCCAAGTGTGTTCTATAACAGTGTGTCTGTTCTTTGTTGGTTGCAAAGAACTGGTTGCAATGCTTACAGTTGATCTTGTAATGACATTGTTTCTTTCATACTTCTGTATCTTGTCTTTGCTTCTGGATAATTCCTGGCAGAGTGTGGCTGTGGGTTTGTGGAGCTATTGCTATTGCTAGCGGTTGGAGAATTCTGGCTGCCATTTCCAACACCCTTTTGTGTATAGTAGGGTGAGTTTTTACATGGCAGTTGACTGTGCGGTGTGTTGTGATTTGGGTGCTGTGTATCAGAATATTTAAAAATTGTTTTTTAGTCCCATATAGGTCCTTTCAAATAGTATCTGTAGGTATACTCACTGAGCTCTCATTGTGGCATATATTTGACAATTGAATAGGACTTGTAAAATGATACTCTACAAACTATACATTCTCTCAAGATGTGACACTTAATGGAATTGCCTATATTGGAGCATGGAATCTAACTGCTCAAACTTTGCTAGGGAAATGGCTATCCAACAGTACTGAATTAAACCCATTGTCAAAAAGTAGAAGGCCATTTTATTTTTGGTCAGCCATTTCAACAACTGGATGTTAAGAGGTGACTAAATATTGTTTTAGGCATTAACATCCCAAACTATTTGGCTGAATACTGCCTGGGCGTGAGGGCCAACTGAGGATAGATGTTGGGTTGAGAGGCTGTGATGCAAGACTTTGGAGAAATTGATTGATCTCGGAGTAGACTGAAGTGTGCCCATCAGAGGATCCTCCATCAGTAATTAAAGACTTTATTATTATTAGACTATAGATGGAATGGGTAGCTATTCCAGCTTTTACTGCTGCTACAGATTTTTCCTATCACTCCAAAGAATAGTTCTTATCAAAATGCACTTCATTTTGATCTGCACCATATGTTAGTATTAGTACAACTTTTGCTGTGTGGACCTTTGAAATGGGAAGCAGAGTACATGGATAGTTTTAAACAGTTTTATTGTCATTTTAGAGCTTGTTGTTGTCTTTATGGGATTCTGTTTGAACTGGTTGGACCATTACTCCATATCTGTGAAAGCCACCCCTAAATATGAGTAGGAATTGAATTTGGAATCTCTTTTCTCCAAAACCACTACTTTGGATATAATCTAGTTAATATTCAAATTTAGAAGCATGCCATCAGAACCATATCATCTGCACACAAAAGGATGTTGATGTTTTTGTTAAGGATCTTTGACATGTGACCATCTGGAGAATGGAGAAATTCTGGGATGTTATTAACATAAAGATTGAACAATATTGGGGGACAGGGGGCATTCTTCTCTAGTATTTATGATTTTCAGGCATATATTTCTGTAGAGGGTTTTTACCAAGCTAGGTTCGATATTTATTTTGCCAAGGTTTTTTTTTCCATAGGATATCTATGTTTATGGAAGAAAATACCACATTAAGATCTATGAAAGATGTAAAGAGATATTTACCATCTGTTGTGTATTTGGTAACAAGATAATGATGGAACTAAGCAGTTGTCTATTATAGAATACCCAAGTCTGAACTCATCCTGTTCTTCCATTAATATATTCTTGTCAATCATCCAGCCTTCTATTTTCCTCAAAATATGTTTTGTATACAACTTAGTTTTATATCAAATATGAATCTTAATTTGGGGTGGGTGGGTTCTTGTCTCCTTTTTTGTATATGGGAACTATGGTGGAAAGTCCCCAACTTTCTGGAATATGACCAATGATGTCTATATATGTAAACAGCCTACCAACAATGGAGCCCATCAATCAGTGTGAGTCCTGAAGAGTTCTGGATGTATGAAGTCTTCTTCACGCAATGACTTATTGGGTTTTAGTGACTGAATATTGTGTTTAATTCTCATCATTGATACCAATGGCCAAGGAGAGATATTAGATATTATGGGGTGTCAGTTCCTAGCTGGCAACCTGTCTATGAAAAGTTTTTTTAAATGAATAAAGCAAATTAGCGTGATAAAAGTTCTGTTTGATTTTTTTTTACCCAGGATTGGGCCCTTTCAGAGTTCATAAAGCTGATAATTGCCTTGATATCTACCTTGGACCATTTGACCCTCCTAGTTTGCCTCACTTCAAGATTAGCAAGTAACAGCATATTATGTGATATAAGTAGTCTTAAATCAGGACTGCCATTAAAGTTAACTGCAACTGTCCTCCCTCACATAAAACTCTGAGAATGTTGGTTTTGTCTGTTAAAACACTTATATAACCCATGAAACTATTAGCATCCCTAGCATGGAAAGTAAAAGAATATATCAAGGAACTATTTTTCCTTGTAGGATATGAAAATTGAACTTATGTCAAGGAAATCCTTTTAGAATTGGCCATATTCCTTTTAGTCTCTGGAGTATCAAGATGGGTCACCTGACAAATAATCTTCAAGTATGATGCCCAAATGTCCATAATCAAGCAAACAAGCATCCACCCGTAGTATTAAAAACTTCCAATAGCATCACAGTGTCTTTGGGGTGATTTATATTTATCTCTATGAAAATACATGAAAATATTACCATTATCCCTTCCTAAGATGCTGTTAGTCCTTCAATGGTGTCATCTGCTGATTGGATGAAATGCAAACCCTGATACAGTGCAAATTAAGGATTTGTCAAATGGTAAGTATTCCTAATGTATCTAGATGTTAATAATAAATAAAATAAATAAATAAATAGCTTTATCATGTTTACCTGTTAAAACACTCAGGAAACTGAGCTTACATTATTCCCACTCTGCAACAAGTTAATTCAACTTACTGACCTTGTATTGTCAGTAAGAGCTGAATATCCTAAGAAATTCAATTTCGGGAATATATATTTCTGAATATAAAAGCAGTAGCTTTTTCACTACAGAAGCAAATTCTGATTTTAACCAAAGTAAACATTATGTCTTGCCATCTTTTCAAATAACTATACTTATATGATCATAGAACATAGTTTGCCTTGAGGACCCCAGATTGTCTCATTGTAATAGCAAAGATGGTAAATGTTAAACAGAATAAAAGAGAAAACAAAAAAGAACCAAAAGTTAGATACATTTTCCAGAAAACAACACACTGTATCCTAAACACAAGCCAGTTCTCTGTTCTTTCTATACAAAGAACATTACCATACCATTTGATAATGACCTATCAAAACCTGTTCTTTGATTAAAGGCAGCTGCTTTTGATTACAATCAATGAATTGTTAATTTGTACTGAGCCACTAACAGTTGGATCTGATCTATTATTCATTCCTCAAGATGAAATTCTATTTAGGCTTGAGTTCTGAATTTTACTGACGCTTTCTGTCTCTTGGCCATTAATAATTTTGTTTTGAAGATTTCTCTCTGAGATTCTATGATGGCCTTTCTTTTAATGTTGAAATAATGCATTCAGCTACATCTCTGATCAGAGGGTCCATCTCCATAACCCTATATCTAATAACAAGGACCTATTTAGGCATCCAACCTTCATGCAATGCTCCTTTCAGTCTTCAAAATCCTGTCTCTGGCCAGTATTAAATGAGCACAACACTTAACAGACAAGATTACATTTGTTTGTAAGTTATTCTAAAAATCATTGGTGTACTGCTTAACTGAATATTTCTGAATATACTGTATAAAGTGCATAAAATAAGATATACAATACATTTGTATAACAAATTGCTTTCATTCATTCCCCAGATTTTCTAAATCAATTCCACATCATTAATTTCCTGCTAACAGGAACAGAATGACTTTCTTACAGCTAAATGTCCAATGAACCACTTCATGCTACATATAGACACAGGCTGATCAGAGCCAGTGGGAAGGAAGAAATATAGAAGAATTACTACATAAATAAAAAAATGCAACTATATATCAAAATAGGTAGTAAAATTCTTGAAGACCTGCCTGGGAAACAGAATCAAAATTATAGATCACCATCACTAACTTTGGACTGGGAAATCAAATTTCAGAGCTGTGTAGACCTGATGCTTGCTTATATCCCCCTGTCTTTTCTTTCTGTTATATATATTTTTAAATGTGTTACAATCCAAAAGCGGCCAACTATGGCATGGACATTATTTTATATCTTCATTTTATGATTTTTAACATTAAGTACATATTACCATTTTCTCCTTTAAAATGTTTGTATTATTATGTAAATGCATTTAGCATCTAGATTGCCTCACCAAACTTCATTTTATTCATGAAATATTCATGGTGGTAATCAGGTTTTGGGAACAAAGAAATGGACTGCATATTAAAAGCTAAATCAATATTTTAAAGTGAGTATAAATGGAAACCTTGGATTATGATGACTAGGAGAGTTTACAGGTTTAAAAAGTTAGGATGGTTGCTTGACTTTTACCCTTCCTCCATATAGATGAAGATGACAACAACAGTGACAATGGAGGCACATCTCTCTCAACACAATCATCTCAAAATAAAGGTGGCATATAATATTTTAGAAACATTTAAAAAATTAAAAATATAATTTAAAATTTAAAAAATTAAAAATATAAATAAAAACAGATTGAGGAAACTACAAACCAATCCGCCTGACATCAATACTTAGGTAAATCCTGGAAAAGTTAATCAACAGATCTGCAAACATCTAGAAGCAAACCAAGTTATAACTAGAAGCCAACATGGATTTGTCAAAATAGATCATGCCAAACAAATCTTATTTCATTCTTCAACAAAGAGGATCAGTGAAACACAATAGACATAATCTATTTGGATTTCAGTAAGCCTTTTGGCAAAATAGACCAGAACCTACACAAATTATGGGTGCTCCATCACTGGACACTTTTAAAAAGAGACTGGACAGCCACTTATCTGGAATGGTATAGGGCAGTGGTGTCAAACTTGCAATGTCACATGACGTGTCGTGACGTATCATGACTTTTTTTCCATTGCTGGCAATGGGGTAGGTGCAGTTTCGCCATGACACATCCGGCCTATAGGCCGGCAGTTTGACACCCCTGGTATAGGGCCTCCTTCCTGATCAAGGGGATGGTCTAGATCTCCAAGCTCCCTTCCAACTCTGTTATTCTGTTATAATTAATTGTTTAATGGCTGGCAGGATGAAGTGGCAGAAAGAATAGAGTGTTTGTTCGTTTATTTGTAAAAAAACATTTATTTATCACTTCCCATTAAAAAATCTTGCAGGAGTTTCAAGTGAACTGTCTGCTTTATAACAGAAGTGACACAGTGGTCTAAAGAAGACCTAAAAGACAACATATCCCAGACTGTAAAGTCACCCAGTCACTTTCTCTGTCTAGGAGAATGAATAGCTAATAAATACTTCATAGACTCCTATTTTGAAATATTCCATCATCAACTCATGGAACAGTAGATTTAACTATCTACATGTACCTTGCAAATTGTATTCCAAAAGTGCAAACCTGATATTGCATGTCTAAAGATATTACTCAAAGACACTACTACTAGTTTTAACACCAAGATGTTATAAAGTATTTTTCCTCTCATCAATAACTCTGTTCACACATTAGAGAAATGACTCTAATGGTGTAAGTTGGATCTAGTGCAAGCAAGTCTAGCTCCTGAATCTGTTTCATGCTATTACATTGGGCATACAACACCTTACTTGAAAGATGGATTGATGACTGAAGTTAAAATGAAGCTAAGGATCAATATGTGCTGCTTATTAACAGCATCTCTCACCAAAATATAATGTGTTTGATAGAAAACAGGAAAGTTAATGTAAATTGTGAAGTGTCAACATGTCCTGTTATTAGCTTTGTAAGTGCTAAGAGTGCAAGACAGATGCTTATAATCTAAAGAACTGCTTAATGCAGTCAAACTGAAACTTTCTCAAAGTATTTTATCAATTTCTCAACTTATATGAAGTCTTTTAATGCTGAAGGTGATGGTGGTGGGTATTTTTAAGCTATCAATTCACAATGAATCATTATGGTACTGTTCTTCATTTCTCTAAATTGGGCTCCTTTCCTAAAGGTAATATTCTAGCTGTCCCTACCCCTGACATTTCATTACAAACTAGTAAAAAAATTTGTGCGGTTGAAATAAGAAAGAGGGAGAAGTAGAAAAACTAGCTAGCATCCTGCCGTTGCTTCATGTTGTTTAAACAAGGGCAGCCCACGTAAGGTTTCATTTTCTTTTCTTTTCAAAATCGTATAAATCACTTTAAATCCTTCAGATTGATTTAAACACTCTGCAAGCCAACAGTTCAGATCTTTGGCAAGGGTGACAAATAACTCTTCTCTGGCAATCAGTTGAATGAAGAGAGAGAAAGATGATACTGGAAACCAAAATAGGAAAAATATGTCAGATAGCAAATAAAAAACAGAAGAAACTAATAAGTATCCCTATTCATTAGGATTTAATCCTCCTAATTGCTTCTTCCAGCCCAAAACATAAAGGCACTTGTAGGCATTTTTAGATTTTTTTTTTCCAGTGATGAAGGCTCCAAGCATGCCCATTTATCCCCCAAAGACAAAAATAGGCTAGCCCAAGCAATCTCTGGAATTTGCTTTCTGGTCAATGTGATTGCCCATACTCAACATGAAGCCATTTTGAGTAAATAGCAACAGCAATATCATTTAGACTTATATCAGCAAGTAGGTACATACCTCCTCCTGTCGGAACTAGTTTATGAGATAAATACCCTAATATGGACCTCAAACAGATTGCCTTCCTTGATGTTCAGAACGATTTCTGCTTATATAAGTCAACTCTATAAAGCTAATTTGGATAGAAAAAAGAATCAAACTGAAGTTTGTAATGATGGGGGGGGGATTGTCAGTTTCTCCCTTCACCTCTACTTTGGATATATTTCCACTTCAAAAGAAGATGCTTTCAAGATAGTTGTTATGTTGCCACAGACAGTCTTACTGATGGAATCCCAATATCAAAAACCAAAGAACAGTTTTTATAAAATTCGACAGATGACAATCTAATCTCATGCAAATGTTCAATTTTTATATAGAATTACCATACACAAAATTTTTAAAGATTCTGATTCCAATCAAAAGCTGCTATTTAGATTGTACTAAGTTTGTTCACTAGATCAAAAGCAATTTATATTACATTATATTTAACTGAAAGATACACTGAAGGAATAATATATGTCTCAGTTCAAGAGGAAAGCTACATAAATGTTTTAATAGCTATGCAATGTTCTAGTTTTATGGCAAACCCACATGGAGAAGAAAAGAAGGAACTGGGTTATGTGCTCAGAATACCTATAGGAGATGGAATAGCTGAACAGAGCTGCACCATAGTTTAGATATAATGGATTGTAGCGTCAAAGATTACAAAGGCTATATAAATGTCAGATGTCCATTACTGGCTGTATGAGGTCTTTACGACAGACTTTTCTATTAACTCACCACTTGGTCTAAATACTGCTAAAAAGCTAATCCATCCTGCTGGTATCTTAAATCTATAAACATAGCTCAAGATATATTTAGCCATAACAACTGTTGTTGACAGTGCTGCAATGAAAGGAAAAAGAAGAAAGACTTGAAATAACACCTCATACAGTGTCAAGATAGCAACATCCCCAACACTGGATGGTCCTGATCATGGTGTTAATGCAATACTATTGCATGTTTTCTGAAGTTCAACTAATGACTTGGTATAAGAATAATGTACAGTTCCAACATATTTATGCAGCTTCACAAACATGTAGGAAGTTATTAATCTACTCAGGCCATTGTCCTATCTAAATCAGTATGAACCTGAAACAATGAGGAGCCACTGCTACTGTTGCACTGTATATGCTCCTGGCCAGGTCTGTCAATAGGCCTGGGAGCCCAGGGGACTCGCAAAATATTGATATGACACCCATATAATTAACTCCTGTTCTTCACCTAGCCTCTTTTTACTCTGTTTTAGTGTTATACTTTTTATAATTTTAAAGTTTCTAATATTAATAACACCATCCAGAACAGGGGTTCTCAACCTTGGCAACTTTACGACTTGTGGACTTCAACTCCCAGAATTCCTCAGTCAGCTTTGCTGACTGAAGTCCACAAGTCTTAAAGTTGCCAAGATTGAGAACCCCTGATCCAGAATGACTTGATTGTGTGACGGGAGATGATATAAATATGAGAAATAAATAAATAGATAAATAGGTTGGCTCAATTTTTATCAACAAAAAGAGCATTTTAGTAGAACATTATTTGTTCCTGGAGTCACAGCCAAATAAGACATGTTTGAAATTGTGATAAACACCCATTGGTTTCCACATTGAGAAAAAGACTGTAGACTTGGAGACAGAATATAGAATAGATACTATTTGAATTTAGGAATTAGATTTTAAGTAGACAATTTGAAGCTTGAAAATCATATCTGCCCCCAAACTTATTTTTCCCCACAATCTTCTCAGATGAAAATGTTTTCAGATGGGGGACATGGTTTTTCATTCTTTCAAAGTGGAAAACATAAAACAAATATAATTCTTAAAAGAGAATTAACATAATTTTTAAAAATCCATTAAAGGTACTCCCAAAAAACTCCAGAAAAAAGAGCAGAAAATACATGCCCTGAAAATTAAAGTGACCAACTTTTTTACAATGAAAAGGAGGATACAAATAAATTGAAGAAAAAATATCGTAAATAAAAGAAACATTTTATTCATTGCAACAATAATACAGAATACACTATATGATAAATGCATAATAAAAACATTTGTAACAATAACATTTTATATTGTAATTATGCTTACATGCCACGCCCCTGCCCGCAGCTGTCCTGCCAGCACTGCTGCCCCGCCATGTAGAGCGGGCCCTGCGGCTCCCAAAGCACCAGCTGCACCAGCTCCGGCCCCAGGGGGCAGCCCACCATTGACACACCCCACCTGCAGCCGCCCTGCTAGTACCACCGCCCACCCTGCACAGTCCCATGTAGAGCAGGCCCTGCGGCTCCCACAGTATGGGGGACAACCGGCCACCGCTGCCCCTCACACCCTCCCACCCACAGCAGCCCCACTGCCCCTGCCTCTTGCACCTGCAGCCATTATTGCCCTAGCAGGGCCAAAGATCAAGAGAAAGTTACTGTGGCATTGCTGCTCCAGTCTCCTCCAGGTATCTTTGGGACTAACTAGGAGATGGTGTAGTTGGGTAGGAAGGGGTGTAAAGTTCCTGCCAATTCACTTTTGCTGCAGACAACTTACATGTGCATAGTGTTTTGGCGCACTCAGCAACAATTCCTATTGGCTTTCAAAAGCCAATAGGGGGAGTAGCACAGCTCATGCAAAAGTTGAAAAAAAAACATCAAAAAAGGTGCCGGAACGCCATTCTGAGCATTCTATGAGAAAAAAAAAAAAAGCCCTGCAGATTAGTCTTCAAATATCAAAAAGCAGGACATGTAGGAGGACACTTTTTGAGGGAGGACAGAACTTAAAAAAGGAGGACTGTCCTCCCTAAAGGAGGACAGTTGGTCACCTTACTGAAAATATCATCTGCTCATTGCCTATAATCAAAAGATTATTCATTCCTAGATGAAAAAAAAATGTTGGACTTCAGACAACTGAGACACAATAGCTCTCCAAATGCAAACAGTGCTTGAGATAGCAGCCATAACAACATACTGAAAATGAAGACAGACAAAATGGAATATAGTTGAACCAACTGGGAGTGTTCAAGGGCTGAGTTAACTAAATCATGGATTGTTTAAACCAGGGGTCTCAAACCCCCGGTCTGTGGACCAGTACCAGGCTGTGGCATGCCAGCAACCGGGCTGCACAAACAAGCAAAGCCCCATCCGTGAGATGCAGGCAGCACACAAAATCATGCCCCTTCCGGTCCACGGAAAAATCTCTCTCCACGGAACTGGTCCCTGGTGCCCAAAATGTTGGGGACCTCTGGTTTAAACTATTGTTGATTAAATAAGATACAGATACTGGCATCACGCCTCATCTTTGCTCAAATATTACAGTGAAGAATTTTCTTCACTGTATCTCTTTGCTGCTATCTAATGTTTGTCTGGATTTCCGTAGATCAACACAATAAACCAAGCCATAAACCATGATTCATATATTACAATGGTTGAATTCACACAACATAAATTCAACAAACAAATAAATGCTCAAAAACAAGGCAACCAAATTATATGATATTTTTCCAGAAGGCAAGGAGATGATACAGATGTATATAAATGTGGCAATTTGCCTCAGACAGGCAATCACAAACATATGGAGAAATTTCATATCTTCTAGAGAAATTATTCTATAGTCCATCTGTACAAGAGTATTTCCAAGCTTAGAGTAATTTATGAACTGGTTAATGCCATTACTTATCTGTTCCAATTCCAATAGCCTAATAAGGATATAAAAAGTGGGCACAACTATGAGAAAACATATTGCACTTATATTAGTATTGTGAAATGTTCATATTTCTTGTGGTTGATGGTCAGAATGATAATCCTGTTCCTGCTCTCCTTGCTCTTTCTATGGCATGTTTGCTTCTCACAATTGTAGAAACCATTGAAAAGAAAATTATTTCAAATAGTTTCTAATTATTCATCATTTAATCTTTATCAAAAAAATGGGCTTGAGTGTGTTATAATGTTTGCTAGTATACAGCAATTTGTGTATATGTGAAAATAAGCTAGAGATTTACACTTTTGTTTTTGTTTGTTTGTTCCAAAGCAGTAATAATGGCAATCAGGAGATATAAAAGATGAAAGATAGAGAAGGAACCATACTGAAAAATAGAATTCTGATAATTGCAAACAGCAGGGGTGGTGCTGGGCCTGGAGATGGAAAAGAAACAACCCATCACAATCTTTGTTTTTCCTGGGCAAGAAAAACTTGACATATTAATGCAAATCTCATGAATATACAACCACTTCCTTTAACAACTTTTTGAGAAAATGGAAACAAAGGAAACCAGACAAAATGCAGTTCTATAGATATTCTTTTTTGATTTAATGGATGGTAGTGTCACTTCACAAACTGTGTCTGTTATTGTTCACTGAATTTATGTTGAATGTCCAATGAATTGAAGTGATGTTTAGTGCAATGTAGTATAGTGTAGTATTGTGTACTGTAGTGTAGTGTAGTGTAGTAGAGTAGAGTAGAGTAGAATAGAGTAGAGTATAAACATGGCATGGCATGGCATGGCATGGTATGGTAGAAAGATTGAGTGCAATAGAAGAATGGGATGACAGAGAATGAGATGGCTGGATGGAGTCACTGAAGCAGTAGGTGTGAGCTTAAATGGACTCCAGAAGATGGTAGAGGACAGGAAGGCCTGGAGGAATGTTGTCCATGGGGTCACGATGGGTTGGACATGACTTCGTAACTAACAACAACAATGGTATGGTATGGTACAGTATAATACTGTATACAAATAAAGCACTTTATGAAATTGGACTCAAATATAAGGTAACAAAAATACAACAGTACACATCAGCAACCAAACACATCAGCATAAATGGGTTGGGGCATCCATGGGCTTTCCTAAGACCCTTACAAATGGGGTTGGGATTAAAAAAGAAAAGATAGCAGTTGTCCCATTACTTTATCTGTGTAACATACATTACAAGGGAAGGAGCTAATTACAAGGGAAGGGGATAATCAGAGAAGACAAGGAGATTGCTGAGAGGCTAAATGACTTCTTTGCCTCCGTTTTCACCGAGGAGGATAGAGAACATTTGCCTGCCACTGAATTAGTTTTCCCAGGGAGGGAAATAGAAGAATTAAACCTGATAGAGATAAACAAGGAAGATGTTCTTGCATGCCTTTCTAAACTAAACGTCAACAAATCGCCGGGTCCAGATGGCATCCACCCTAGAATTCTCAAGGAACTCAAGTGTGAAATTGCTGAACTTCTAGCTACAATATATAATCTTTCTCTAAGATCAGGCACTGTACCAGAGGATTGGAGGAAGCAAATATAACCCCGATCTTCAAGAAAGGATCCAGAGGTGATCCAGGAAACTATAGACCAGTCAGTCTAACCTCAGTTCCAGGCAAACTGATGGAAACCATTATTAAAGATAAAATTACAGGGCACATAGAAAAACAGGCATTGCTGAAAGAAAATCAACATGGTTTCTGCAAAGGCAAATCATGTCTTACTAACTTGTTAGAATTCTTTGAGGGTGTAAATAAATACATAGATAAAGGGGCCCCAGTTGATATTGTATATCTTGACTTTCAAAAGGCATTTGACAAAGTTCCTCACCAAAGGCTCCTAAAAAAGCTCTCCAGCCACGGAATTAGAGGACAGGTCTTGTCCTGGATTGGTAACTGGCTAAATTGTAGGAAGCAAAGGGTGGCAATAAATGGACAATTCTCCGGATGGAAAGAAGTGAGAAGTGGTGTACCCCAAGGTTCAGTTTTGGGGCCTTTACTTTTTAATTTATTCATCAATGATCTGGATGTAGAAGTTAATAGTGAGGTAGCCAAGTTTGCTGATGACACTAAATTGTTCCGGGTTGTGAAAAGTGAAACTGATTGTCGGGAGCTCCAGAAGGATCTCTCGAAATTGTGTGAGTGGGCAACAAAGTGGCAAATGCATTTTAACCTAAACAAGTGCAAAGTTATGCACATTGGGGCAAAGAACCCCAATTATACTTACCAACTGATGGGGACCAAACTTTCTGAGACAACCCAAGAAAGGGATCTTGGGGTTTTGGTGGACAGCTCGATGAAGATGTCAACCCAATGCGCAGCAGCAGTAAAAAAAAAAAGCAAATTCCATGCTTGGCATGATTAGGAAGGGAATCGAAAATAAGTCAGCAAGTGTTGTATTGCCTCTGTACAAATCGATGGTGAGACCACACTTGGAGTACTGTGTACAGTTCTGGTCACCGCACCTCAAGAAGGATACAATGGAACTGGAAAAGGTGCAAAAAAGGGCAACAAGAATGATCAAGGAAATGGAGCGCCTCCCTTATGAAACCAGATTGCAACGCCTTGGTCTCTTCAGCCTTGAAAGACGGCGTTTAAGGGGTGACTTGATTGAAGTGTATAAAATCATGCATGGGATAGAAAATGTGGATAGAGAAAAATTCTTTTCTCTATCACACAATACCAGGACACGGGGGCACTCCCTAAAGCTTATAGCTAAGAAAGTGAGGACAAATAAAGGGAAATATTTCTTCACCCAGAGGGTCGTTGATTTATGGAATTCACTTCCTGAAGGGGTCGTGACAGCTGTCAGCCTTGACAGCTTCAAGGCAGGGCTAGATAGATTCATGGATGCAAAGTGTATTGGTGGTTATTAAAACAGATGTCCATGTGCCGCCTCTATGTTGGTTGAGGCAGGCAGGATTCCCTTGAGTACCATTTGTTTGGGGGTCAAGGGAAAGGGAGGGTTTTGCCTTCTCTTTCTGCTCAAGATCCCCATGTACATTTGGTGGGCCACTGTGTGACACAGAATGCTGGACTCGATGGGCTTTGGCCTGATTCAGCATGGCTCTTCTTATGTTCTTATGTTCTTATGAGCTTTGATCATACAAAAAGAACACCCTTTTTTAATGATTACCCATCCCACAAACACTCTGGTGTAAGCAATGAACCATGCCTTAAACAACTGTGTGTGTGTGGGGGGTGTGATGTAGTAAAGTATTAGGACTTGAAAAATTCATATTCAATTCCTTGTTTTCATGAGTATCAAGATAGATGCATCGATATCATCACACAAACAATGCAACTTTCATATTTGCATCACATATATTGACATAATCGTATCGCGTGTCATCATTTAACATCATTATACATTGTTATGCAAAAAGTCCTTGAATTAACGACCAAAATTGGAACCAGAATTTCTATTGCTAAGCAAGATGATTGTTAAGTGAGTCATGCCTGACTGATGATGATGATGACACCTATTTGCCATGATCGTTAGGCACATTACTGCAATTGTTAAGTGAATCACATTGTCATTAAGTGAATTTGGCTTCTCCCATTGATTTTGCTTATTGAAGCCAGCAATGAAGATCAGAAATGGTGATCAGCTGATCCTGGGGTGCTGCAACTATCATAAATACATGCCAATTGCTAAGGGCCCAAATTTTGATCGCATGACATGGGGATTCTGGATCCGTCTTATGTTATTTTTTCCAATGCTATTGTAAGTTTGAATGGTCCCTAAAAGAAGTTGTAAGATAAGGACTATCTGTTGAAAGTTGCTACTTGGCCATGAAGCTGATAAGCAACCTTTTACCAATTATATTTAAAGTAAGAAAGAAAGCTTCAATCTTCAAGAGGCTATCCCAGAATAAAGGAAATATAAACACATTGTAGATACATAGATTTGACAGCTAGTATTATATATATGTTTTTTTAAAAGGTATGTGTTAATAAGTCTTTTCTATTTATTTCATTACATTGTGATTAAGAGGAAAGGGAGCAAGGATCTGTTCTTATCAAGCTTAAGCAGTCCTGCTATGTTTTTGCTGTATGTTTACAATTCTGCAAGATGCAGAGTAACAACAATGCTTTTGTTTATAAAAGAAACTGTAATAACAATATGACCCAGGAACATATTTTTGTTCACATATTAGCAATTTGGCTTTATTACAAGTCATAATTGTCTGAAACTCTTTATTCTTTTTATAAACTACTACTACAATATAAACAATATCTTCTATGCTGTACTTCCCTCTACTGTTAATATGAAGAAAGGTGCTATACTAAAATGTAATGTAGTTTAAATAAAGGTAGAATCTGAGGTCACTGTAACTACAAGTATAGACCAACAAACAACAGACACACTGAAGTCAAGATGACAGGTTCTGATTTTATTGTAGATATTTTTTACAAGTCATATTTCTCTATTTCTGTTTGTGTATATAATTTTTGCACAAACTACACAAACCAGATTTTCCTTGCAAACTATATTTACATAATTCTAGAGCAGAAACACACACACACACAAAAACAGTAAAAACTGTTCTTTCAATCTAAATTAAGCTTTTGTTAGGAACAGGACAATAAAGATATCTATACAAATATATATTAAAAAAGAACAGGCATATATGTACATGAATGAATGAGTGAATGAATGAATGAAATGGATTGGTCCTCTGTAGTTTCAAATAAAAAATAAATGAAAAGAGAATCCGTGATGAGTTAAAGGTTACCCCACCCCTTTGGGATCCCCTCTGTTGATCCCTATCCTGCATCTATTGCCTCTGTTTTTACTCACTCATAGGTTTCTATAGGGAAAGGGAAATAATACAAGATATGTTGGGTTATCACATCATGAATCCAACTCCTTTTGCACTTATATCTTGATGTTACACTCAAGGGTAAAGGTAAGCATAAAGCTTGTATCAGCTTATTATACTTCCATTGCTTATTTTTATTGTTTTATTCTTTTGCTATTTTAAGTTTACATTTTTTATTATTTTTCTCTGTTTTATTGTTGTAAGCTGTGCAGAGTAACCCCACGGTGAAATGGGTGGCAAATAAATTTAACAAATAATAAATAATAATAATAAACATGCTTTCTATCATGTTGATGAAACTTCTATTTGCTATGGACCACCGACAAATTGTGCTGTCCTGGTCAGTTTATGTAGTATATGACATACTAAGCAATTTGTGGACTCTTGGTTTTGCTGTCATTAGCTGTGAGAAGCTGTGGAAATCACATACTTCAGAAAAAAGGGGGCAGCTTGGACTGTGAGATTCTAGCTATTGTTTTCATTTTCCTTCTACTATTTTGTAGATATTCCCCTCCTCCCCTTCTTTCTTTAAATAAGCAAGAAATGCTAACTTCTAGATCCCTCAGTGTTTGGTTCAGGAAGCAGGAAGTCAAATATTTTGACAATTCACTGGCACATTTCTAAAGTACTCAGCTTTTTAGGGAGAAAATAGCAAAACAGAAGCTGATGAGGGTAATCAAAAACTGGGGAGAAAGAAACCAGCCTATAACAGCCAGTGACTTCCTCCCTGATCCTATTCAATATGGATCGCTTGATTCTGCCTTTGCCATAGTGAGTGATGAAGCAAAACAGACACCTAGACACCTTGTGACTGCTTTCAGATGCAGTCAGCTTAAGGGGGAAAGGTCTATTTCAGTGATGGTGAACCTTTTAGAGACTGAGTGCCCACCCCTTCCCTACCCCCACCCTGCCCCTACCCTGCCTGCCCACAGGGCCACTCACCACCTCCAGGGCCTGTTGCAGATCACCCAGGTAGCCCAGCAGTGCCATGGCAGCCATGGCCTCTGCCCGTGCCCCGCAGCATCAACTGTGCGTGATGGGGTGTGAGGGCAGAGTCTTATCTACGCTGCCTGGCTGCCATGTCCTTGGCTGCACTGCTCCATGTGGGCCACACTCGGGGGCAACTCTCCTCCAGAGGGGCTGCTGGTGAGGAGGGGGTTGTGGGGGGAGGCGAGGCTGGGGCAACAGCACGTGTACCCACAGAGAGGGCTCCGAGTGCCGCCTCTGGTCATAGGTTTGCTACCACTGGTCTACTTGAACAGTGGTCTAGTTAAGAACAACTTAAGCCTGTTTCCTGTGGTCTAGGGAAAGATGGAGGCAATGTCATAAAGACACAGAATAAATACATTATTGTGGTATATTTGTGTCATTGTTAACAACAAGTAATTGTCCAATCTGTTCTTAAAAATCTCCACTGACAGAGCACCAGAACTTCTGGAGGCAAGCCGTTCCACTGATTAAATGTTCTCAGGAAATTTCTCCTTATTTTTAGGTCAAATGTTTCCTTGATTAGTTTCCATCCATTGCTTCTTGTTCTGCCTTCTGGCGTTTTGGAGAATAGGTTGACCCACCTCTTCCTTGTGGCAACAGCTGGGGAGGATGATGTAAATCTGAATTGTGTTTGAATGGATAGAAGCACTCAAGTTCTACCTGAAGATCAAAAGTGTTCTGTATGCCTCTGTAGGATCATAGAGCAGCCTAAAATTAATAGGTTGCTAATTGTTAGGAATGTTTTCAAAATATATATGCACTGGTCATATAATAATTATAAATACATATAGTCCTCTACTTAAAACCATTCGCTTAGTGACAGGTTGACAGCATTGAAAAAAGTGACTTATATGACCATTTTCACATTTACGACCATTGCAGCCTCCCCATAGCCATATGATCAAAATTTGAATACTTAGCAACTGGTTCCTATTTATGATGGTGGCAGTGTCCCAGGGTTATGAGATTATTTTTTGTAACCTTCTGACAAGCAAAATCAATGGAAAAGCCAGATTTACTTAACAACTGTGTTATTAACATCTGTGATAATTCACTTAAGAATTGTGACAAAAGAGATTGTAAACAGGGCAAAACTTAAGACTGTCTTTCTTAGCAATGGAAATTTTGGGCTCAATTGTAGTTGTAAGTCGAGGACTACCTATGTGGACATTTAGGCAAAATATGAACTGTGGAGCCCTTGGTGTCCTCTGATCATAATTGTTTTCTTGTAGAGATATTTCATTACCCAAGGTAACATCTTCACTGTTAGAATGTAAACTACATGATCTGTAACAATGTTGTGACATTTCAAAGGGTGAAAATTCTTACTAAAGGTTTATATACGAGGTGATCATTTATTTATGTTGTCTCTTATTGTGATAGTTCAGTTACTGGATATACTGTAAGGAGGAGAAATAGAAAAAATGTGTGTTGTTTTAAAAAATAAGTTAGTAGTAGATTAATCTTGTTTAATAAAGTGAAATTTTTTATAAAACTTGACCTTACTTAGAACAGGCCCATTAAAATAAAACCAGGAGAGAACATCAATGTTTATGCATTCTATCTTGGTATTTACAGTGGAGTAGTATATCAATTAAATTGGTTAGTAGCATTATCAAGATGGTACAATAAGATATTGAATACATTAAACAAAGCAACATAGCTAAACTAAGGTAGCGTATCTTAATTTCTTTTTAAAAAAGAAGCTGAGAGTGAGATATAATGTCTGCTTTGAAGATGGAGGATTCCACTATTTGGAAGTGATGCAGGAGAAATTCCTTCTCCCCATGACTAACAAACAGAATAATTATGAGCATACGTGCCAGGAACAGTCCTTAATCAGCACAGAAGTGAATTTCCTTTTAGTACTTCCTGTGCCCGTTTACTCCTTTATTGACTAAAGTCTGGCACAATTAAATATATCATCTGCTTAAAAAAAGTTTCTAAAAAAGACAGCAAAAAATGAATCTCTTCTTCCAAGCCTATTTTCTGCAAAACAACAGATAATATAAAAATATATTCAAAAGTTCTAAAACTGTTCCAGATTAAACATTTTTGACTATTTTGAAATCAAGCAGAATACATTGGGCAAGATAAAGATTTAATAATTTAAAGATTTAATAATTGTGAGATTTTCCAAAAAAATTGCAGTTGGTGGTCTTCATAATACACACAATATATTTTGATTCCCTAAACCATTAATCTCTAAAGCATAACTTGGTAGATATAAAGAGTTGCTGAAATCTGGGTGTAATTTCTACCTCACACAAGGATGTCTCAACAGAAGAGAAGGGTATTAATTATAAGTTTTTACCCACCCCAAAAGCAATGCTACATGAAAGCAGGAGATTGAGAAAACATATGGTAAGCATGACACAGTTATATTAAAAAGAGACAGTCCAAAAAAAAAAGGAATAAAGATAGTCCTCAACTTAAAACCACATTTGAGCCCAGAATTTTTGTTGTAAGTCATTACAGTCATTAAATGGGTCCCTATTATTGACCATTTTTACAAAGATCTTTATGGACATAATTGTGGTCATTAAGTGAATTATGTGACTGTTAAGTGAACCAGATGGTTATAAAGCAAATCCAACATATCCAATGGGTGGTTTTGCTCTTTTCTGCTAGAAACCAGCAACATATATCACAAGTGAGATCATGTGGATGCTGCAGATGGTTATGAATGTGAATTGGGTTGCTAAGCTTCAGAAATAATAATCATGCGATTGGTGGGGGATGTTGTGCCAGTTGTAACTTTGAGGATGGATCATAAGTAGTGTCTTTGAACTCTGTTATAACTTTGAACAATAGTTAACAAACAGATGTTAAGCAAGGATTGCCTGTACAATATTTTCAATATCAAGAAGGGATGGGGTGAGGGCTGCTAAGTGAAATTCTGTACAAGATGCCTTGAATGTCACCATGCAACTCTCCAATATATTATTTATTCCCCAACTCAAAGTTTATGATAGGATTGAGTCAAATGTGTAGTTAACTTAGAACTGATTAATGAAAAGGAAATTGTCATCAATCAGGTGCAGTGCTACACAACAGAACAAATGATACCACAAGATGAAATTGCTACAACCTCCTGATTTTTCACATCCTTTTCTACTGCATTAATAACCTAGGACATTTTCTCAATTTCTTTCTTTTCAATTACACTGGCCACAAAACTATAATAGATATAGTTTGTGTCATATAAAACTCAGTATTTGGAAATAGCATCATAATCCTAATGTGCTAAACAACTGGACATACATCCAGTCTACAAAATGGGACTAGTTCTCCTTTTCTAAATCATAAATCTCATTGAAAACTACTTCCCAACCATTGCTTCTGCCATAAAAAGCTTTTCTGGGGATGCAGTGTACACACACTTATGCTTTCATCTGAACAGTAATGGTTTCTGAATAGGTAGATATTTTAAGTCTGCATTTTAATGCTCTTAAATTTGCATAATTCAACAATATCTGCACACATGTTTCCAATTTCTATCCTAGAAGGTTGAATGATTGATTAATTAGCAAGAGTTACATATGCTGCCTAAAAAGCAGAGACATCATCCTGCCAACAAAACTGCATATAGTCAAGGCCATGGTTTCCCCAGTTGCAATGTATGGCTGTGAAAGTTGGACCATAAGAAAGGCTGAGCACCAAAGAATTGAGGCCTCTGAACTATGGTGCTGGAGAAGACTCCTGAGAGTCCCCTGGACTGCAAGGTGATCAAACCGGTCAGTCCTAGAGGAGATCAACTCCAACTGTTCTTTAGAAGGCCAGATCCTGAAGTTGAAACTCAAATACTTTGGCCACCTAATGAGAAGGAATGACTCACTGGAGAAGAGCCTAATGCTGGGAAAGATTGAGGGCAATAGAAGGGGACAACAGAGAATGAGGTGGCTGGATGGAGTCACTGAAGCAGTGGGCGTGAGCTTAAATGGACTCCAGAAGATGGTAGAGGATAGGAAGGCCTGGAGGAACATTGTCCATGGGGTCGCAATGGGTCGGACACGACTTCACAACTAACAACAACAACATATGCTGGACATGTAAAACAACTCCAAGCTATATACAACATGAAAGAATATAAAATATAATAGATGTAGGAGAGGAGAGGCATACAAATCCGAATAATAATAATAAATAGGATAAAAACCTAACCCATAAAATAACATTCCTAATGGTTTGTGGTGTGTTCAATTCCAAGATAAATAGAAACATTTTCATAATCAATCTAGATTGCTATACTGTAGTGTCCATCTATGCTTTAGTTTTTAGGGAAAAGTTGGGTTCCAGATAGCATGTAGCACAACAGAAATTTCTTTTTCCTGAGTGATACTACAGAAGCTCCTGCATGACATGTCATAGTGAAAAGGATTATTACGAGGACCTCTAAAGTTGGGTTGATCGGTACAATCTCGAACATCCTCCCCCTCAAATCTAATGATTTTTTATTAATTACATCTTTAACCTTTTTCTGGCTAAGCTTCTATGTCTTCATTAAGTGCATGCCAAGCAATAAGTTATTAGTTTCCTGGTCTGAAGTTGCAACTAAGTGGAAAACTTTGACTCTTCAATTTTTAATTATTGTACAATAGTTCAGGAATTTTGCCATTTTTTTGGCAATCCCATCAGTTACTAGCAATCTGCTGAAATAGAAAAATCAAGTATCCTATCTTGACCCTTTTCTCATTTTGTAGAGTTGAGTTCAGAGTAGCCCTACTATTTCACCATTTTTCCAAAATATGAAAAAGGAATTTTGAATTTATTCTTTTGCATACTATTCCATTTATGAAGATAGGAAGAATATAGGAGATTCTTTTCCTAATATCTCTGTGGAGACTTTTTCCCTTGCCAGGAGCCAGAAACACTCTGAAACACAAAACTGCAAGGAGCGTACAGGCAAATTGGATCTTAAGAAGAGCATAATTGATGCCAGTTGATAAGAGAGGAACACATGATGTTACTTTAAGGAACTTTTAAATATATATATATACACTTCCTATCACCTTCACCCTTTTGTATTTTAATAAGGAGAGCAACATTTGCTTCTTCAGAAATATATTCAAAAACCTGTCATCTAAAAGAGTTTTTTAAAACAATGCAGAAGCTCAAACCCCTAAACTTTCATATTAAATTGCTCCAGAAAAACACAGAGGTCTTATTGTTGGTTTCATAAATCCAGGATTTGTGCAGTTTCTTTATAAGGAGCATTTTCATATATCAAACAAATGCTGGAATGGAACCTTCCCTGCCAAACAAAAAAGCCTATGGATGCACACATTTGGTGCAGATCTGATGCACAGTGTTAAGGTTTCTTTTATAAATTTTATTTTCAGTAATTGGAATATTGCACAAGAGGATGATTGTCAATCCTACCAATGTTTTGAGATCATCAGACTGATCCTCCAGTGTTGGGTCTAGCAGTATTTCAAGCTTTTTTTCCTCCTCTGCTATATGCCAATCTTATTCTTGTCATCAAGGCCAGTAATGTGGCAGAAAAGGGACAACCATGGGATAGATGACATATTTATTTATACATTTAAAACATGTATATAGCTGCCCACCTTTTAACCAACTCTGGGTGATCCCAATTAAAAAAAGCCATATAAAATTACTTTAAACACTGTAAAATTCAACCAGTTAAAACATAAAACATTAAAGAGAATAAAAACCTATTGCCAAATCAATTATCATGTGCAATTATCTAGTCTTCTCTCAATGCATGGGAGAAAAGCCAAGCCTGCATAAGGTGGGAGTGAGTAAGTAACTGGGTGGGAATAGATTAGCTCTCAGCAATCAGTTACCACTGACACAATTTGACCACTGTAGGATGCTCTCTGGTAATCACATGGCTCCTGTTTTACTTGTTCCTTGCTCAATTGCAATAATTTGTAATCACTTTCTCCTCTGTACCTTTTTAATATGAAGAATAGGTGTAATAATTGCTGAATCATATGGTAGCATTACTGTTCATCCAACATTTTGCATGATCCATAAAACATAACTCCTTCCTATGGTTACGCTCAATGAAACAGGAGATAGATGATTAAGAATCTCTACATAATTGCGATAATGCATGAGGAAGAAAATCCCTCTCCCACATACAGTGTCATAGTCTCAATCCAATTTCTACAATACCTGGAACGTGGAAGAATCCCCCCCATCTTATCTAGGGTAAACCAAATTTTTACATTCATTAGATTGTGGGGGGAAAAGCAAAATCTTGAAGAATACAGGATCAACCTTCTTGAATATTGTTATTCTTCTGAGTGTTGCAACTAAACTCAGAATTCAGTGAGCTTGGATGAGGAAATTCTGAAAATTTTAACCCCGAAAGATTTGGAAAGCATTCGGCTGAGAAAGTTTGGCATATATTTTATTGGAATAGAATCCATGTCATCAGGTGCATGATGAAGTTTTATGTTCAATTACCAAGAATATGTTTGCTCACACAATGGATAAATACTACAGGAAAAAAGGCAGACAAACAGATCAAATGAACACAAAAGTAATACCGGTAATTTGTAATAATTTCAATATTATTCATGACAATTTGTAACCATTCTGCTTCTGTTGTAGTATACAAATTCATAAACATTAGATTGTCCCCCTAATGGCCTTTCACAGGGCCTTGAAAACTTGGCATTGTGTTCTGCGGGTGGGTTATAATATGTCTTCTTTGGATGATAAGTTAGATTAATGTTTCTCAACCTTAATAGCTTTAAGGTATGAGGACTGCAACTCCCAAATGCTGTCTGGGGAATTATTGGAATTGAAGTCCATGCAGCTTAAAGTTGATAAAGTTGAGGAACACTGGGTTAGATCTAATATGTATTTTATATTTTAATTTCATTTATTGTACACCATTTAGAGTCACATAAAACTAAGATGGATGGATGGATGGATGGATGGATGGATGGATGGATGGATGGATAGATAGATAGATAGATAGATTCTTCCATTATTCTTCCTCAACAAATGGTTATACTGCCATTAATCTTGTAGGCAATACATACATATGAAGACTAGGACTACTGTTAGTTGATCTACTTGGAATTTGAGTAAACTTTAAAATCATCTGATCACATTTTGTGAAAGCAAATTTCTTTTTTTTTTAAACAAATTTTATTGTTTTTTTGATTCTTAGAACAAAGTGCTTAAGATACACCGTGGTGTTGGGGTAATCAAACATCCAGAAATAAAATCATATATGAATAACTCAAATCAATACATTAAATATTCCCTCTCTGTTTACCTCAATTAACCTAATACATTTAAGATAATCCATTCCTAATTTAAATTTCTAAAAATCCTAAACCTGTTTTAGAGCTTTGTGAATTTACAATTAACATAATCAAATTTTACTTTAAAGAAACAGATGATCAATTCAGGTATACCTTCCAGATATATTCTAGATCTCAATCACTTAAATCCTTAATTTTATCACAAATCTCATTTATTTCTTCTTCCACCTCACAATAATTAAAGTAAAATATTAGTCTATCCTATACATATATAATCCATCCATCAACCAATCTCTTTAAGATAACAAAATAACAAAATAATATCAAACCTTAAATCATTTCAGCCCATTGAACCAAATTCAAATTTCATCCATTTAATTATCATACCTAATAACGTCCATCATCTTACTAATTTAACATACTCAATTAGTTATTAAATCAATCCAGATCTAAAACGCCTCTTCAGTTTTCTTCATTCCATTACATAATAGTTTTCATACAAATAAACCTATTATTCCAAAGAATACATTCTTAATCTATTTTAAATATATATTCTAATAATCACCCATTTTTCTCTTACTTCTAACTCTAAATCTTAATCCTTAAATCAATCCATAATTCTACAGTGCCTTTGATCCATTACATATAATTTTGAATTTAACTTTTCAGTTTAATTCTGGCCTTTTTTCTGTGCCAGGCAGGTTTCCATAACAAAGCTTCCCTTTCAGCCAATAAGTCTCTCTTTGTTGCTTGTAGTATCATTTGAGACAGTAAGAAGCATCCCGTCCTCTGCATTTGGCACCTATTTATCTTATCCTTAAAGCTTTGTTGCTTTAAAGGCTCAAATCTCAGTCTTTGATTTTTCTGATCCTCAAAGGTATAGTTGAAATGCTTGTAGGATAAAATAAATTCCTTTTTAGTCTCAATTAAATCCTCTTCTAGTATGTTTTGATTTATAGAATGGTCAGATGTTGTCTGAAAGTCAGTTTGAAGGTTTGGAATATGGCTTATGACTCTTAATTCTGTAGAAATCTCTTTCATTGTAGCACATATTTCTTCAGTAGACTCGTAGATCTTTTCCAATATAAGTTTATAGTTCAATTGTGAATAAGGTTTCTCCATTTTAATAATAATTGAAGAGAGTCCCTTTTTTTCTTTTAGTGGAGGCTGTATTTAATAAAAGTATCCACCCCCACAGTTCCCACAGCTGCATCTGCTTATCTTTTCTCTTCAAAAGTAATTTGAAGGCCAAGTCCATCTCATCTCCATACAGTAATCTGCAGTTGCAATATTACCTTTTCACCACAAGATGTCCTCAATAGGTTAAAATATCTTTTCCAGACACCATTTTTCCCTTTTTCTATCTTTTAGAGAAAAAGGTGGAAAAAGAAACAATCTTCCAGTATAATATAATAGTAGAGCTCTTTAAAAAAAGTTTTTTTCTGTACCCCAAAGTAGATAAGAATAAAGTGTAGTCTTTAAATTTTTTTATTTTAACCTTTTTGTTCAGCGCCTTTCTTCCCACACATACCAAAGCTGCTTTTTCAAGACGGGGAAATGATTCCAACAGAGCTTTTACAGGCAAAAAAAGAACAAAGTAGGGCGAAGAGAGGAGGAGAAGGGGTCTCACCCGGATCATCCACGGTGGGTCTATTCATGCTTAGATGTTGCTGTGACTTTCAGCTG
Source organism: Bothrops alternatus (assembly GCA_034064705.1). NCBI lineage: Eukaryota > Metazoa > Chordata > Lepidosauria > Squamata > Viperidae > Bothrops > Bothrops alternatus. Next base: position 4,164,995 of record JARGCV010000179.1, read on the forward strand.
GTGCAGCAGGGTAATTGGCCATCTTACAGGATGATCTTTTGCTCCGTCAGCCCTCAGAAAATAGCTGGAGCCATGAGAGAAGCTGCCACCCTCCCGCAGTCTCCAGCAAGCGTCCTCCTCGGTGGTCATCCCTCCATGAGGTCTACTAGCAAAGAAAGGGGTCTACCGGCGAAGAAAAACCCAGCCGGTGTGGAAACAAGTCTCCAGATGTGACCGGAGTCGCCACAAACCGGAAGTCCAAATTTCTTAATTATTTTTGTTTTGCAAATTCTTAAATTTAACAATGTATGGAACACAGGTTTACTTCCTATCTCTCAACAAAAGCTGATTGTTGATCTCAAATACAGAAATTAAGATTTCCCCCTATTTCTTTTAAAAAATGCCTCCATGATCATGGTCATGGGTCACTAGTTTGGTCTAACATCCCAGGTTATAAACTAAAAGAGATGTGCCAATAGCTATCAAAGTGTTTGACATTTAACTTAATTACAAAAAATGTATCATTACAGGAATATAAGATGGCCTCAGACCTCTAATGAACTGAAATAATTGTCAAAGAATTACTGATTGGCAATTTACATAAACAATAAGAGATAAATAGTATAGTATAGAATAATTCCCATGACTACCAAACTGGCATTGTGATTCCCTAGGAAATAATAGCAGAAATATCTACCCATTACAGACATCCTGTAACAAGAACTAGTCAATCTGCTATAAAATTTGTGAGTCTCTTCTTGGCCCAAATAATTCCCTGGTTCAAGCGTTACCAAACTGACAATTGTAACCATATCTCTAAAACCAAACAATTATGAAGACAGAGCTTAAAGCAGTAATTACACTGACTGTAGTACATGTGGCTGTTTATCTGTGTTAGTTCTTGATTTGTTTTGCATGTTATATATCTGGATGTTATGCAATATAAACTTATATGGATTGCAATTCTGTATCCATTATTAAGGGACCCATGGAAATCAAGGCTACTCAGGCTTCAGTAATCTCTAAAATCAAGGCATTAAGTTTTGAATAGAGTAAATGGATTTCTTTGGAATAAAGGGAGGAAAACATTGCTCATGCTCTGTGTAAGATTCTTGCCATGTAGCACTTTTGGAGTGCTAATGGTAATGAGGATGCTTTGAAGGAGCAGATGCTGAATTTAAATAAAGAAGTGGAGTATTTTCCTTGTGACAATGAATCACACATTAAGTGTAGCATAGGTTTGCCATTGAGCCAAGAAAGGCTCAAAAGAAAAGTAGTCAATTATGATGAAGTATGTCTGTGTGAGTGTGAGTGCATGTGTAAAAGTGTTGCGTGTCTTTCAAATATCTTACAAATCAGAAACATTAGCAAGTTTGGCTAAGGCATAGAAACCGACCGAATGTACACTGCTTCAGTTTCTCAAAACTAGCTGTTCAATTAGGTTGTGTATTCTTTATTATTCATATAAAGCAAAACCTTCCATGAATGGCTAAAAGCAAAAAAGTAGAAACTAAAGGAAATTATACTTTCAAAAAATAAACATTTCTATGAGAAGAATATTCAGGTAGATGTAAGCAAAGAGAAAGCTGCGCAAAATTGCACAAATACACAATCTTCACCTCAGCTGCAAATGAAGGAGATTTCATATCCTACATTTTAATAACAACAACAACAAAAAGAATGCCACACGGTACAAATAACCCATTTAAGATGCTCCAGATAAAAGTGTGTTGTTATAGGGTATAGATTTAACTTATGCAATGCACAACATTTCTAGCTAATACAAACATTAAATCTGCAAATTTTAGAAATTATGATTATATTGTTGACCTTGTCAGGCCAGTGAAAACTAATATTGAAAACCTTTGTATTTTCTGGCCAGAGAATCTTTACTTCCAGCTCATGTATTATTCAATAGTTAGCAGGACAATGAATGAAAGAGAATTTTAAAAGTGAATGTTTTTTTTCAAAGGGGAGACTGGTGTGCAAAAGTAAGGGTTAACTCATTTCCCCTTACAATTTATGAAAAAGTTAGCAATATCCTTCCATGTTATAGGAACACCGTCATTTTTTTTTACATTTCTCCATTCTGAATCGCTGTCCATGGGGTGGTGGTAGAACAAATGGCACACCCGTATAGAGCGCTATATATTAGCCAGCAATCTCTGTAGGAATCTTCTTTTAAAATGATTTGCTTCTTAATACAAATCAATCTAAATTATTTAGAATCTCAAGATTCTTCACATCCCAGAGTTCTGAAACATGCAATGGCTGTAAGCAATACTAACGTCTGAAATCACGTTACAGTTATAGATTTCTTTGTTAAATTCATGAGCTGAAAGTTGAGAATGAGTCTTTCCAAAACCACAATTAAGATATTGCACAAATAGTTTGTGTTGCCAAGAATCTGCATTAGTTTTCTTTATGCTCAAGGTTATTATTTGATAGATGAATTCATCCCTTTGCCAGCTGTATACGAACAGAATTATGTTTAAACCCCCTATCTGAAACAATCAATACTTTTTCTTAGCTGGTTGTCTTTGGGCCAGTTTCTCACTCATTCTTTCTTCTCTGTTCAATCTGTCCCAACTGAGAGGATTGTTGTTGTCGTGGGGAAAATAGGAGCATTATGTGCACCACCTTGATTTGTACAAAATATAGATGGGATAGAAATCTAATCAGCATCAGTTTCTTGATCTCCAAATGATCCAATCATTTTTCTTTACTCTTTCACTTGTTCTACTTATTGATCCATGTAATCTAGCTGAATAATCTCCAGCCCCATTGCATTTGCTGAGAATATTGCTCATTTTTTTTAACCTAAATTCACTCTTGGTTCTTCCATTGTCATCATTCATTGCAGCATAACATACAACTACTAGCAAGCTATTCATTCCCACTTTCCTTTATACCCAACAATAATGTAGATGGCATTAATTTCTGGTTTCTGATATACATTCTGGCATAAGATTTATTTCATAATTCAAATCATGCCCTCACTTTCCTACATATATTTATTAATTCTGCTCTGCAAGTTCAGACTATTGTCACTGCAATTTGTTAAGTTTTCCCCTTTTTCTTAATTTAACATGCATTTGACCTTCCTTCCTTCCTTCCTTCCTTCCTTCCTTCCTTCCTTCCTTCCTTCCTTCCTTCCTTCCTTCCTTCCTTCATCCCATCCCATCCCATCCCATCCCATCCCATCCCATCCTACCTGAAGGTATAGATTAGATTAGCCTCAGTTATACTTATGATACATACATTATTTCCTGTTAATGGTAAGGTCAGTACTAGTTAGTTTTGACATACAGGTAGTTCTCGACTTACAAATTCATTTAGTGACATTCAAAGTTACAACAGCATTGAAAAAAGTGACATGAGAATTTTTCACACTTGTCACCATTGTAGTATCCCCATGGTCACGTGGTCAAAATTCAAACACTGGGTGACTGACTCATATTTATGATGGTTGCAGTGTTCCATAGTTATGTGATCACCTTTTGTAACCTTCTGACAAGCAAAGTCAATGCGGAAGCCAGATTCACTCAACAACCATGTTACTAACTTAACAACTGCAATGATTCACTTAACAACTGTGACAAAGAAAGGTTGTAAAATGGAGCAAAATTCACTCAACAGTTTCAATTAGCAACAGAAATGTTGGGCTGAATTGTGGTCATAAGTCAAGGACTACCTGTATTTTGTTGAACAAGCCACAGTACAACCAAGCCCAGTTTTGCTCCAAGCATGCTTATGATGTTCTAAGTAAGTTAAGATCTTTAATTTACAGTTCATTTTGCAAGCCAGTATACTGTTATCCAGCCCATCCACTTAGAAGTACTTGCAGTATACTAACTCACACTCACTAATCACTTTATGAACTGATGACATTCTGAATGGGAGGTTGATCATTACTTGGTAGTGTCAAGAATGGATTTAAGAAAATATATACAGAAAAAAAGTTGTGAAAGAAATTGGAGTACAAATAGAATTGCAGGAAGTGAAAATATATGTATTCAATATCCTCAGAAAGAGCGGAGTGAATGCCTTATGTCATGCCTGAATTTCTGGGACATTTAACATTCTTTTTTTGCATAATGTTGTTTTCCACAAAAGATAATAATGGGTATGTATGAACACATGTGGATGAGTTGATAAAACGATAGATAATACATACTAGATATTTTAAAGGCAATCCATTCAATTTTTTTGTAGAAATTTTAGGCATATAAGTATAAAACTGTTCCTTTTCTCTTCTTGTACAGCAGACTGTATACAGATCTGTGCACAATTCACATTCTTTTGTTCTTTGAGCATATATGCATTTGCCTAAGGAATATTTTGGGTAGCCCACAAATGTAGCATTGTGTATTTAAGCTGCCCCATCAAAATGAATTAATGCTTTCTGAATACATGTATAGTTTTTCACGGTTAAAACAGATTTCAACGTATCTATGAAATTTACTCTGTGCTGTAAAATATGTCCGTTCTCCTCCTTTAGCACTGGAAACTAATATTTCCTGAATTTTGATGCAATCCAACTAACTTGCTGTTCAGGACACACCACCTGCCACTTTGGCAGGATTGCTTCCTGTGACTGAGCACACAGTCTAACAGTTAGGAAAGTAAAAATAAAAAGATGTAGTGCTTAGAGCTGTGGTCTTTCTCAGTGTCACTTTTATTCCTTTTACTAAAAATACCTATTCTTTTAAGAATGATTTAGTATAAGATGGAAAATTATATGAGGAAATAAAACATTTCCAAAGAAAACAGTGCCAGTTCTGGATTTGCAAATGAATGCCTTCATGAAGATGGAAAGAGGAGACCTTGTCAAGGATTCAAATTTACAATATTTGGAGTGATGTATATTTTAAACATCACTTTTTAGGAAAGTAAAAATAAAGTAAGAGATGTAGTCTTAAAACTGCAATCTTTCTCAGTGTCGTTTTTATTCCTTTTACTAAAAATACCTATTCTTTAAAGAAGGATCTTGTGTAAGATACAAAATTATATAAGGAAATAAAACATTTCCAAAGAAAACAGTGCCAATTCTGGATTTGGAATGAATGACTTCATGAAGATGGAAAGACTAGACCTTGTCAAGTATTCAAATTTATAACAGCGCAGAGAAGGGAAATGGAAGGGAAGGGAAAGGTACAACCTGATGAATCACCGTTTAGTCTTTCCACTAAAGATCAAGAGCCAATCTTCACCATGTCTCTCTTGGGCTAGGACTAAGTCGTGACTGGGGATTCCTAGCCTGAGGAAGAGAGGCGTGGCAAAGGTTGATTGACTTAGTCTCTAGGGCAGAAAAGCAAGATCAACCCATCCATGGATTTTCCATTCGTCATGCTGGAGAAAGACTAGACCTTGTCAAGTATTCAAATTTATAACATTTGGAGTGATGTACATTTTAACATTACTTTTTTTCAATCTTTGACTAATCTGTTGATGTTATTCAAACAGAAGAAACGTACACCTTTCATATGTGGTGGTCATATTACATGGGAAAATCCTCTTGGTTAAGTTTAGCTATTCTGACAAGCCTTAAGACCCTGCTCTCAGTCATTTGTTAAGAGAAATGAAGGAAACATTCCTTATTGTATTGTGACTTATAAATTGTCATCTGGTCTTTTCATGGAAGAGATTTTCTTTATGGGAATAGTCTTGCCCTTCACTGGTTTCTCTTCATTAGAATCAGAGAAGCACAGACTTATTATGGTGAGTCTATACATCTAGATCTTTGTTGCTTGAATGAAGTATGAATCCAGACTGACTGAAGATGAAGAAGGAGTTCTTGGAATGTGTGAGAGAAAATGCTTGCATAACTTTAGTTGCTAAAACTTTAAAATGTTTATGACATTTTCTATTATATTTTTGTATTCTGAATTTTGTGGTGAATTGTGGCAAGATATTAAATACATTTAAGTTTCAGTATTACTACCTTGGGGTAACTGATAAATGATGGCCACATATTTGCTGAAACTTCCTTAGATATATTGTGGTATTGATATAAGCAATAAGTCAGGGGTGAGGGGAGCTTATACAAGCATGGGAAAACCCAGGACATTATAAAGAAACTGACTGGGCTAAGATAACAAACTTGGTGCCTGAAAACCCAAGAACGTTCGGGAAGATGTGTAGCATGTTAAACTAAACTAACCGACAGGAAATCGCTTGATTTAGTCTCCACACTCTTTAAAATCATATTCTGTGAATGCTGTTATGACAGTGAAAAACAAGATTTTTTTTTCTCTGTGAAATTAAATGTCACTCTTGATAGCATAATATTGGAAACATCATCCTTCCAAGTCCACACCAATACGTTACACAGAAAATTAAACTCTCTCTGTTTATTGAGTGGATAATGCAGTCTTCAAATGTGTGAGAACCCCTGCTAGGTGAGAAATTAAAAAAGGGAGTGCTATAAAATCTAATGGTATGTATGAAATACAGAAAAAGGTAACTTAATTGGTAATCAGAAGAAATCATAAAACTAATCATGCAATTAGTGTATTAAAAAGCCAGCATATGAGGTGGGTATAATTACAAAAAAACAATGGCATGGTGGATTCTAGAATTAGTGAATTAACAGCGATGTTGGGGGAGAGAGAAACTAAAAGAAGGAAAGATGTGTATATAGAGAATATACTACTATATTTATTTGTTTGTTTTGGATACATGCACAAACACAGATCCCCGGGTGAAAGAAAGTCAGTATAAAAAAGTTTTTTTCAAATGCTAGATACAACTGAATGGGCACTTAACCTACAAAAAAAACCAAAAAACAAAAAACAAAACAAAAAAACAGAAGGGAAATTCGGCTTATGTAGATGAGGAAAAGGCTATGAATGGACAACTTCCTTTCAGAAGCCACTACCATATTTTTCTAGGGCTTCTATTGAGCAGATATAAATTCAATTAGTTGAATTTAGATTAAGTGATACATAATTGAATTGATGGAATATTTCTTCTGATTTGTCAGTGATCAGGTTTGTTCAAAAGCTGCTTGTAATCACTTGTATATATGCACCCCAAAGTATGTGTTAGTGTGCGTTTATAAATCATAAAAATTGTATGAAAATAAGGGTTAACATATTTTCCTAAAGAAATAAATTTCATCCTCTTTAGACATCTGCCTTTTTAGCCCTGGAAGGGAATAAAAAATAGCAACTTAAATTTAAAAAAAAAATTCACACAAAAGATTCTCAATGGCAGTGAAAACAAATCACCCAAACATTTCTTGGAAATTATATATAATTCTGCATTTCACTCCATCTATAAATATTTTTAAAAATCTGTTTTAAAAAGATGTATGCCTTTAGGAGAAAATGTTGCACATTATTAATTTATAGATAATCTCAAAGACTAAAATATGAATAGCTTGATATTAACAAGGTGCAGAATAATGTGAAGCAGGAATTCTCTGTAACACCTGAATACCAATCCACACTTCAGTTTTCTAAAGTTACTTCAAGGAACCCTGTTTAGCAAAGTGCCAATTAATTCAAGAGTCTACAGAAGTTTTCCCTAGCTGGATGTCTTTCTAATATGTTCAGTTTTCATTCCCAGAATCCCTCTGCTAGCATGACCAAATGAGACCATGATTCAATATATATGCAGAACACCAAACTAGAGAATGATAGCCCAAATAAATAATCTGAAGCTATATAATCAAACTACTTCCTCACAAACAAAATGGCAGACTTGGCTATTCCCTGGCTGAGAGATTGTGCAGAAACTTTATGTAAGTGATTCTGAATTTCCCAGAAAGAGTGAGATATTTAAATGCACAGCAATGCAACTTAAAAGCTGAAATTAGTTTAAAATTATCTTAAATTGCCTAACTGAATGTTCAGTTGTTCAATTCAGTTTCTATACTGAATGTTCAGTTGTTTGAAAGAGTTGTAGGTCTCCTTCTAGATATCTCTGTTTGTTTGTTATCCTTACAAGGAAAAAGCTAACAACTCCCCGTTCCCACAAACTATCAAATCAGTATGATGAATTAACTAGCTGATTCCTAAACAATATTTAAGTGAACCTGTCCTCTCCTGTCCTGTCCTGCTATCTATATGAAACTGGGAGACTTCCATCTAATGCCGCCTTTAGAAGAACATTATCCCATTGCTATACAACACGGGTGTCAACCTCGCCACATCACGTGATGTGTTGCGATGTATCACTACTTTTTTTGCATTGCCAGAGCTGGGGTGGGCGCGGCCTACGCATGATGCAACCGGCCCGCAGGCTGACAGTTTGACACCCCTGCTGTACAACATCAATATTTACTCTTCTTCAAGAGCACAGTACTGGAAATATTTTGGAGTTGTGTTTATGATCTTCTAAGTAGGTTTTGAGAATTTACAAGAGCTGTGTGTTTGTAAGCACACATATAGATCTTTCAATAAGTATCAACTCCTGGTGACTGCTTGAACAAGTCCCTGTAATTTTCTTGACAAGATTTTGGAAATAGTTTGCTATTGTCTTCTTTTAGGGCTGGGGAAGGGAGACTGGCTCAAGGTCACCCCACTGATTTAGTATCTAAGGTGGGATTAGAACTCACAGTCTCCCAGTTAGTTATTTACTTCTCATTTTGAAATCTATTTTTTGATATAAGCATGCCATAGAAATTTTATTGTGAACAAACCAATGTTCATTCAAAATAGGAAAATGATGTGTTTTTGACATCCATCATTTTCCTGAAATGTAAAATTACTAGAAGCATGTGGAATTTCTGTTTACAAGGTTTGCTGTTTCAAAGCATACATGCATTCTTCTCCAATTCCTCTGCTCAGTCTAGAATGAATTTGTTCTGCCCTTTTGCCTTGGTACCTACATGTATGGGTGAATTTATGTATTCAACTTCCTGGGATTTTATTTAAAAGTTGACCTCTCCAGTCTGGTTACTCTTGTTATCAGATGCAGTGTTAGGCTGCATTAACAGAGGGATAGAATCAAGATCACGTGAAGTATTAATACCACTTTACAAGGCCTTGGTAAGGCCACACTTGGAATACTGCATCCAGTTTTGGTCACCACGATGTAAAAAAGATGTTGAGACTCTAGAAAGAATACAGAGAAGAGCAACAAAGATGATTAGGGGACTGGAGGCTAAAACATATAAGGAACAGCTGCTGGAATTGGGTATGTCCTGTTTAACGAAAAGAAGGATGAGGGGAGGCATGATAGCAGTGTTCCAATATCTCAGGGGCTGCCACAAAGAAGAGGGAATCAAGCTATTTTCCAAAGCGCCTGAAGGCAGGACAAGAAGCAACGGGTGGAAACTAATCAAGGAGAGAAGCAACCTAGGACTAAGGAGAAACTTCCTGATAGTTAGAACAATTAACCAGTAGAACAACCTGCCTCCAGAAGCAGTGAATGCTCCAACACTGGAAGTTTTTAAGAAGAGACTGGACAGCCATTTGTCCAAAATGGTATAGGGTTTCCTGCCTGAGCAGGGGGTTGGACTAGATGACCTCCAAGGTCCCTTCCAACTTTACTACTACTACTACTACTACTACTACTACTACTACTACTACTACTACTACTATTATTATTATTATTATTATTTCCAACTGCTTTCTCATACAAGCTGATCTCATACAAGATTTCTTTACATCTTTTCCCCACTTTCTCTACACATTACTTGAATTGCGTCTACTGCCACATTATCTTGTTATTGTGAACACATTCTGATGTTACTTTTTCTATCTAATCTTGGATAAGATCTTTTAAATGTGGCCTATCTCCTCAAACTCCTCAAGGGAATAGAATAAATAGTAAATCTATTTAAAAAAATAAAATTTCATCAGGTGAATTACAAGCTTTAGTTTACAATACTAGATAAACCACACAACTCTTAGGTGGAAGTATATAGTGAAATAGCAATGGAAAGAAACAGGTGCTAAATACTTATTTGAAATTCACTTGCCAGATGGCACCCAATTTTCTGGGCTTCAAAATAATATGCCACATTTTTGCAGGTGCAATAACATTGCAACTTGGCAAAGACCTGATACATGCCCCTTGAAGGGGACAATCCCTTCAGAATTCCTCTTCTTGCTGTATATTCAAGCCATGTTTTCCTGACATGGAAGGCTATATTAGAATCAGAATAGAGCTGGAAGGGACCTTGGAGGTCTTCTAGTTCACCCCCCTGCTAAAGCAGGAAACCCTATACCAGTGATGGCGAACCTTTTAGAGACCAAGTGCCCAAACTGCAACCCAAAACCCACTTATTTATCGCCGGGTGCCAGGTGGGCGTGGCTGTGGTCATCATGGCAGACTGGGTGGGTGTGACCAAGGTGGGCATGGTCACCTCAATGTTGCTCATGGGGAGGGATGCCTGTGGGGGCTGGGCAGGGTTGGGGGAGATCTGGGGGGGGTCTCTGGCAGATGGGGCAGTGGGCAGGAGACTTGTCCTGCGGAGTGAGGCAAGGCCAGGCAGGGCAGGGGTGCCATTGTCGCAGGGCAAGGTGAGGCCGGGGCCAGGGCAGCTGCTGCCTAACAAATGCATGGGGGCCAACAGTGTCTGTCAGCAGCCACAGCCTGCCGGCCCCTCAACTGGTGCACTCTGGGGCTCTGCAGCCCACCACCAGCAGTTCAGAAAAGCCGCTTTGAGCTGGACCGATAGCCGACAGCTGAGGAGGCAATGCAGTGGGTTGTGCCCGGGAAAAGGAGAGCGTGCAAGGCTAGGAGGGATGGGACGGAGGGGAGAGAAACCAGCCATGCTGGGATGCATCCAGCCACATGGTGCCTCGGTGAGTTAGCGGGCACTTGGTTGAAGAGGATCGGTTGCCATGTCCGGGGCATGGCGCGTGTGCCCACAGAGAGGGCTCTGAGTGCCGCCTCTGGCACGTGTGCCATAGGTTCACCACCACTGCCTTATACCATTTCAAACAAATGACTGTCAGTCTCTTCTTAAAAACCTCCAGTGAAGAAGCCCCTACAACTTCTGAAGGAAAGCTGTTCCCTTGGATTATTGTCATTATTGTTAAGAAGTTTCTCCTTAATTCCAGGTTGCTCCTCTCCTTGATTAGTTTCCATCCTTTGTTTCTTGTCTTGCCTTCTAGTGCTTTGGAAAATAAATTGACCCCCTCTTCTAAAGCTCAGTTTCTTACAATAATCCATAGATATTTCTGACTTCATAGAAGCAAATTAGATTTTTATTCCAATTAGTAATGAAGCCAGAATATAAACCATGTTATGGCACTACTTTAATAAGTTTTGGTAAGTATAAGTAATTATCCCAAATAGCCAACATATCATCAACATATGGAAACAGTTTGTATTCAGTATCCACAGTATCATATTTTGAAATTGCATAATAAAAAGATAAAAATTGAAAATATTAGCGAGTCCTGCTCATCAAAACAGGGATTACACATTGTTTATTCCCGAGTTAAATGTTACATTGAAAACATGTATGCTTATTGAATAAAAAAAGCTAAACAAAAAGTACAGGTCTGGGTCCAATTCAAAGTTGTAGTAATGGAGAAAAAGCACTAATAGTTATTGTATTTTTACCACCAGGAAAGGGTAAATTACTTCGTGAGATTTTCTTAACCATGTATGAAAGCAACCTGGTTAGCTATTATGCTTCTTGATTGATTGAAGTTGTGGGGGAGTCATTCTTAGAGAGAGGAGGGGGGGTCAACCTATTCTCCAAAGCACCTGAGAACAGGACGAAAAGTAATATATATAAGCTTATCAAAGAGAGATCCAATCTAGAATTAAGGAGAAAATTCCTGTCAGTGAAAACAATTGATCAGTGGAACGGCTTCCCTCTAAAAGTTGTGAATGCTCCATCAGTAGAAGGAGAGATTGAACAATCGCTTATCTGAACTGCTACAGAGTCTCTTGCTCAAGGAGAGGGTTGGACCAGAAGACCACCAAGATTCCTTCCAAATCTGTTATCCTGTATTCTATATTTGCAGTTCTGATGTAGCAAATCTTTCTGGTTGCTCCTATGAATCACCATCCTGGTACAGAACACCTACTGCCTTAGGGCAAATTATCAGCATACAGTATCAAGAAAAGGAGTAAGAATAAAGAGTTTTCATAACATAGCAACAATATTTGAGCAAGGCAACATGGAACTGCATCTACATGGAGGGAAGTGTGTAGTGGGGTGCCCCAGGGCTCTGTTCTGGGCCCAACGCTTTTCAACATCTTCATCAACGATTTGGACAAGGGGATAGATGGGGAACTCATCAAATTTGCAGATGACACCAAGCTGGCAGGAATAGCCAACACTCCAGAAGATAGACTTAGGATACAGGAGGATCTGGACAGACTTGAACACTGGGCGCTATCTAACAAAATGAAATTCAATGGTGAAAAAAGCAAGGTTCTACATTTAGGCAAGAAAAACTAAATCCACAGGTATAGTATAGGAGGTACCTTGCTCAATAGTAGTAACTGTGAGAGGGACCTTGGAGTCCTAGTGGACAATCACCTAAATATGAGCCAGCCGTGTGCTGCAGCTGCCAAAAAGGCCAACACAGTGCTAGGCTGCATTAACAGAGGGATAGAATCAAGATCATGTGAAGTGTTGATACCACTTTACAATGCCTTGGTAAGGCCACACTTGGAATACTGCATACAGTTTTGGTCACCACGATGTAAAAAAGATGTTGAGACTCTAGAAAGAATACAGAGCAGAGCAACAAAGATGATTAGGGGATTGGAGGCTAAAACATATAAGGAATAGTTGCTGGAATTGGGTATGTCTAGTTTAACGAAGAGAAGGACGAGGGGGGACATGATAGCAGTATTCCAATATCTCAGGGGCTGCCACAAAGAAGAGGGAGTCAAGCTATTCTCCAAAGTGCCTGAAGGCAGGACAAGAAGCAAGGGGTGGAAACTAACCAAAGAGAGAACCATCCTAGAACTAAGGAGAAACTTCCTGACAGTTAGAAGAATTAACCAGTGGAACAACCTGCCTCCAGAAGCGGTAAATGCTCCAACACTGGAAGTTTTTAAGAAGAGACTGGACAGCCATTTGTCCGAAACGGTATAGGGTTACCAAGGTCCCTTCCAACTTTACTATTATTATTATTAATAATAATATTGAAATTAGATTAGGATTCAGTAAAATAAAGAGCTCATTGGGTGATTTGGGACTTAATGCTTTCACTCACCTTAATCTACTTTATATAGATACAATTAGGAGAGTTCCCCCATAGGCTATTCCAAGTTTTCAAACAAAAAATGAGATATACATGATCATCATCATCATCGCTATCATTATAAGGTCTAAAGTTCAAATTCTGCACCCCCTAAATTATCTTCAGTCTAACAGACAATAATTGAATTGGTTGCCTGTGTGCTAATCTATGTGTAATTATCTAAATCTATAAAATCAGATTTCTTTTATGCTACTACATCATCAATTCTTCTTTAAAACTGATCAGGACAATCATTTTATACTTTCTAGTATTTGAAAAGATACGATCTGTGAGGAATTGCAGTAAGATAAATCTGTGAAGACTCTTTGAACAGATATATCGTCTACCACCCCAGGTTTTTAGTCTACCTTCATTGGTGATAGCTCAGAACTATACCAGCCAGCCTTTGGTGAGAAGAATTTGATGCAGAATTGTTTCTCTCTTTCATGAATATAATTTGCAAGGTGAGAGCATTTCACTGATCTTCCACAGACAGGCACCTCTCCTAAGTTAGGTTCCCCAGAACACCGAATGTGCTCACATCCAGCTCTTACAATGCAGTAGGGAGAAATGGTAATGACCTTCTGCAGCTACCATGGATCAAGCAAAGCCTTCCCCATGTCATTCAGATGAGCAAGCAAAATTATCTGAAAATCTTTATAAAACTCAGCAAGTGTTAGGTGAACTGGTAAGTGACACATATACCTGTCCATGATGTCCTTGCTGGGGAGGTTTATTCTTTGATTAAAACCAGCTGGGGATGCCACATAAAATTTCTGTCTGTTATTTCTCAGGACACACTGATCTCAGGTATAAGTATGAGAAATTCATACATATTCCTAAAGCAGGAGGTGTCCTCCTCGATCCACAGCTGACATTGGATTATCATTTGTTGGCAGTGGTGAGGGGGGCATTTGCCCAGGTTCGCCTGGTGCACCAGTTGCGTCCTTACTTGGATCAGGAGTCACTCCTCACAGTCACACATGCCCTTGTCACCTCGAGGATCGACTACTGCAACGCTCTCTACATGGGGCTACCCTTGAAGAGTGTTCGGAGACTACAATTAGTGCAAAATGCAGCTGCGCGAGCAGTTGTGGGCCTTCCTCATTGTGCCCACATTTCATCAACTCTCCGCATGATGCATTGGTTGCCTATTGGTCTCCGAGCCCAATTCAAGGTGTTGGTTATTACCTATAAAGCCCATCATGGCATGGGACCAGGATACTTACGGGACCGCCTTCTGCCACATACTTCTCTACAACCGGTGAGAGCGCACAGGGTCAGCCTCCTCCGGGTCCCATCAGCGAAACAATGTCGTCTGGCGGGCCCTAGGGGAAGGGCTTTCTCTGTTGTGGCGCCCGCCCTCTGGAACCAACTGCCTCCTGAAGTCCACGTTTCTCCAACTCTCCCGGCCTTCAGGAAAAACCTAAAAACTCATCTTTGCCGGCAAGCCTGGGGATGATTGTAGTTGATTGTTGCATTGAATGTGTGTGTTTTTTATTGGTTTTTAAATATCTTGTTTGGGTTTTTTATATTGTAATTCTTTGTTATATATATGTTGTTAGCCGCTCCGAGTCCCCGGAGAGGAGCGGCATACAAACCCAAATAAATAAATAAATAAATAAAGATTGAGAATGTACATAATTCCCTGTTGAGAATAAAAAAGGAAGTAATTTTTCCAGGAGCCCTGAGTCCAACCAAAATAAGCCTACCGTTTTCAGTGCCACTATGAATTCCTAAGATGCACCTGAGAATGTAGTCTTCAATAGGCATGCAAGACATCTGAAAGCTCAAGTTTCCTATGCCAAAATTATAATTAGCTCTATCAGACCCTTCACAGACACTATTAGGTAGCAAGGTACTTAAATTAAACTTGAACATTTCATTAAGACATATCAGTTTTAATCTATCATTTTATTATATCCTACCCTTTGGAGATACCATGGCTAAGTTCCTGAATAAATTATCTATATCTCTATCTTTATTTAATATATGGAGCTGTAAATATAGCTTTTCTTTATATTTTACTACAAATATTATTGTGTAACAATAATTTACCAAACCATTGTTGAGCTAGAATTACCTAGTTGACCTTCTTGATCTAAAAGACTAAGGTGGGGTGGACCAAAAGACAGGGGCCACCTGAATATTCCTATAAACCAGATTAGGGCATTGAAAAAAAAATATTCCGGGAAGAGGTCATAACTAACTATTTATGTGGCGTTGCTCCATGATCCCTATAGTCATGTTTGATCTGAAGAAAGCTTCCCCTTCATCCAATTATTATGAGTAATCACAAGACTAGAAAAATATTATTTCTTTTCTTAAATGTCCAGGTCTGTTGAGACTTCATCCCTCTGGATTTTCAGTCAAAGTGACTGGTCAGGCTGGCTTGTATTCTGGGATTTGTAGTCTAATGCTCAAGAAACTTTGGTTAGGGAAAAGTGATTTATGGGCACCCTCAAGTGGCAGCTCTTAGCCACAAAAGTAATTAGTTTGTGAGTGGAATTCAAATACATGTGAAGTGACAGGCATATGCAGTACAATAACAGAAATAGAAGCTGGCAGCAGCTAATGTCAGAGATATAAAGCAAAATATTTTGCTTATCAGAAAAATGTATTGATAAGCCACTTTTCACACTTCTTTGATGCATTCCCTGAAATTCTCTCAAGTTGTGTGGCTGTCATATTAGTTTAACCCAGTGCTTTTAATGAGGTCAAGGCTTGGAGACTTGGGATCTACGAGAAAACAGTTATTGCAGCTCAGTTATCTGCATTTGATCCCAGTGCCAGGCACTCCAAATACCCCTTGCTATAAAAATAATTACACATTTTAAAGTAATACCTGTTTCAACACATTAGACATTATGTCTTCCTCCAAACAACTGTTGCTAGGCAATAACATCAGTCAATAATGAAACACGTAGACATTTGCTTTGCTGTATTGTGGGATGCAGGGATTTGTTTAAGTTGTGTAAACATTTTAACCTGGACCATTTTTCAAAGTATGAAATACTTACTGCCAAGGTAAAGCTTACAAAAATATTATTAGAAAATATATAATATATTACAGGTGTTATTTCCTATTATCCAAACAGGTATTTCTGGATGCATCTTTAGAGGATATTTTTCATTTTAAAAAATGCAATATTTAGAGAGAGAAAAAAATCTCTGTCTTCCTCTTTCTGTCTTGTCTGTCTCTCTTTCACACACGCACACACAAACATAGACAAACACATACAAAGTTACACACAAACACACTGTCAACGCTGCTAACATTGGTTGTCAAAGTTCTTTTGAAGGGTTTCATTTATCGGAACCATGACTCACACATACAGAGAGAGAGAGAGAAAGAGACAGAAAGAGAGAGAGATATGGAGGGAGAGAGAGAGAGAGGGAGAGAGAGAGGGAGGGATGGAGGGAGAGAGAGAGAGAGAGAGAGAGAGAGAGAGAGAGAGAGAGAGAGAGAGAGAGAGAGAGAGAGAATTTTTACATTTTTTATAACGTAATTTTCTAAAGTTGCTACTTCCAAAAAAGGGTGTGACAAGATTGCATAAAAATTAAAATAAGGTTTATTATGGAATTATGGCACAAACATAATCGTAGGGCACCAGATTAGAAAAACTTTTACCTGGGACATAATTCCCTTGAAATCAATTTATGTTCCATTGAATTCATTGAATATGCACAGCATATTCATAAATACAGATAAAACATTTATCAAGGGATTTATTATGAAACTCTTTGAAATACATTTTGAGCTTTGTTTATAACGCTATATTTATAGTACTGATATAAGCAGTAAGTAACTGTAAAGCTTTGCAAAGAGGTAGAACATACCTACTAACAGGGCTTTTTTTTTGTCATAGAACGCCCAGAACGGAGTTCCGGCACCTTTTTTGGATGGAACCTTGTAGGGTAGGCAAGGCGGGTTGTATGACCTGTGTGAGTTCTGCACCTTTTTTTTTTTAACAAAAAAAAAGCACTGTACTACATTCTTGGATATATTATGTTTCTGGTAGTTTCAATAACACGTACCTTACTCTTAAAATCAGATAGGTGGACTAGGAGGAATAGTCACTATGCCATGTAGAAATTGAGAAGAAATGTCTAAATCAACCCATGAGAATGACTAACTCAATCTTGTAGGTTCAAAAAAGAAGTTTACATATAATAATGAACATATATAATGAAAAAAACTGCTCTTTAATAATATAATCCAAATCATTCAAGCATATGAAGGAGATTTATCTGGAGATGATTTGATACAGCCCCCTACAACTTGCTCCAGCATGAGAAAAGAAGATGGTGGAAGATATCCAAACTTTAATTTTAAAATAATTGCATCATAATGCGGTTCTGATGATAAATTTGTCCCATGAACCTTTAACAAGGTGAAAGTGGAGCAAAATGCACCACTCATTTCTCAAGATGAATATAATCCCAATCCAAGACAGATTGCAAATAGCAGGAATTTAGAGTTGTTATAATTGTCTTAGATCTACAAATCTAAGCAAATATCAGAAATAAGAAATACATGCAGAGCTGAATATAACTGAACAAAGTGTGCAGATAAAGTTTTCAGTTTCATGGACTATTTAGAGTTAAATGATTCTTTCAATATAAAATAATTACTCTATTTGAACAATAAATTTGATCAAGGTCAGTGAAGTCCTGATCAAGTGAGAGCTATTAGAAAAGAATAATTAGTTTTATAACTAAAACCTCCATAGTATAAATGATTGCACAATAGATTCTTTGAGGGCTGATTGTGTCCTGGACAGAGAAATGTTGACTTCATCATTTCTACCCATAAGTATTCAGGATACTTAATAAAATCTTAAATAAACAATCCCAAAGGCACAATTCTTACGAAGTACAATTTCATTTACTGTTATGTAACCACAGTCTAAGGAAACCTAAGAGAATTGGGATCATGAAGCAGCTAAGCTTAGATTCTACTAAATAAAATGAGTTTGAGTAAGATGTCAAAAGGCCAAAATATTTTTAACACAGAATTCCATGATTAGGATCCTAGCATTTGTGTGTTTTGTTTTACAAAAGGTTTACTAGCAACTTTGTATTGGGGAAAATGAATTAGGTCAACATGAATAAGTGTTAAGCTTGTTGCTTTATATGTTAAAAATCTTTTCTTTTTGTCCAGTGGGGGGAACTTGTAAGTATATTCCATATTTCTTCCTTGTTCTCAGCGGAGTACAGAGATTTAGCACACTGGTTTTAATGGTTGATACCAGTCAGGTAGGGAAGGACTTTTATTGCCCTCCTTCTCTTTCCAAAGACTCTATTCATACAATGCAAATAAATGTATTAAAGAAGCATCTATATTATAAGCAATGGTGAAATGCAATTGACTTAGGGTCCAGGGTTAGGCCACCTTGGCTCTTTTATGACTCATGGACTTCAACTCCCAGAATTCCTGAGCCAGCCATGCTGAGGGGAAAGGGAGAGGCTTCCAAGCTGAGCTATGCTGGCTCAGGAATTCTGGGAGTTGAAGTCCACGAGTCATAAAAGAGCCAAGGTGGCCTACCCCTAACTTAGGCATACATAGTAAAGTTTCAAAGCTGTTGGATGTCCTGAATTTATTTCTAGAGAAGCTGGTCAGTTCTTATTATAACAAAGCAAGATATCCCTTCATGTAGCATCTTAAAGTGCAAACATAGATTTCTGGAATAAGGTTGAGATTCAGAATAGCTGAAACAACAAAAAAACCAAATCACATTTAGCATACCAGAGTTAGCTATGTTGTTAGAATAAGAGTGATAGAAAGATTTAACTGGGTCTCCAATTAAACTGCAAATGGACAAAAGCATTCTATAAAGCAAAAACCCTTTTGGGTTTCAATTATGTTTGTACTAGTAAAGTGATCTGAGATGCAAAGGTCAAACAGAGATTTTTATTATAATAATTACTTGTTCACAGATGTAAGAAAAGAGCGGCCATTGTAAACTTCAAATTAATCTTAAAGGGATTTTTTTTTTGTTCTACTCTGAAAGTTAATGATTTAGGGGAAAAGCCACAAATAGCTGACATAAGAAGAGGCGATGGAGGGGACAACAAAAGAAATGAAAATGTCCTTTAATTGCAAGATACCATTTTGGATATTCCTGTCAACTACATCATTAAGAGAATAGACCTACTTATTGCTGAAGGAAAAATGACTTCTGCAATACAGGAACCGTGAGGCCCTTGGTGCTCCTGAGCTTGATTCCCCCCCCCTCCTTTCTAATTCTCATTCCCTTCTAACAATGATGATGTTATCTAGTTGGTCAATGAAATGTCTGCAGAAAAACAGCCAAGGATCCCAACACTTCAATCCAAAGCTACAAATATTCTGTTCTATTGATAAAGGAACCTGTTCTTAAGGAATGGAGATTTAACACTGGAACTGACTTAATAATAATAATAATAAAGTTGGAAGGGACCTTGGAGGTCATCTAGTCCAACCCCTTGCTCAGGCAGGAAACCCTATACCATTTCAGACAAATGGCTGTCCAGTCTCTTCTTAAAAACTTCCAGTGTTGGAGCATTCACCGCTTCTGGAGGCAAGTTGTTCCACTGGTTAATTGTTCTAACTGTCAGAAAGTTTCTCCTTAGTTCTAGGTTGCTTCTCTCCTTGGTTAGTTTCCACCCGTTGCTTCTTGTCCTGCCTTCAGGCGCCTTGGGAAATAGCTTGACTCCCTCTTCTTTGTGGCAGCCCTGAGATACTGGAATACTGCTATTATGTTCCCCCTCGTCCTTCTCTTCATTAAACTAGGCATATCCAATTCCAGCAGCCGTTCCTTATATGCTTTGACTGATAGAACCCATAGCATTTCATTAGATACTCAGAGAAGACAGTAGCTGCTTCAGAGGTGGCTAAATGGAAATCCTCCAAGCCAACAATTCCTATTTGCTCAAACTCAGCATGATATTTTTGCAGCATTGCCAATTACATTCTTAGTATTGATTAACCAAGCTCTAAATGTGGCAAGCAACTCTTTTGTACTTACAGCTGATTGACAGGTTAATTTACTATGATTTACTGCAAAAAAAGTTATCTGGTATTTTTCCAGATGTTTTAGGCTTCAGTTTTCCTAAACCTTTCTTACTGCACATGCTAGGAAAAAGGAAATTAAACTCCAGAACATCAGCAGAACATCATAATACCAGCCCCATGGTAAGCTGTTTATAAATTAAAATAACTTTATTGAGGTCCTGCAGATATCTTGCTTCAACTTAGTGCCTTCAAAATTAAACACCTGCATGGCAAGCACCTGTATGCTATAATTGCCAAGCCATCTGCTGTACATAAGGCAGGCTTTTTTTTGCCTTTTTTTTTTAGTCTTGCGTTGTCAAGGGAAATTGTTAGAAAAGGAAACCTTTTTTTAAAAAAAGATTCTAGACTGCAATGCCAGCACAGACTGTACAGCTAAGAAAGCCAAGTTTATCCTTAGATTTTTCTTCCTCATTTTTATGTAGAATTTACTTGATCATCAATACGATTATTACATGAAAACCTAAATGTTGGAAGAAGTATTATTATAATATATTTAGAAAAAAAAATAATGCACAAGAGAGCCCATCAAGCAATTAATCAGGGTTTTAAATTTAAATTTGAATTAAAATGAATTTGCATTGAAATGTATTTTACTAATAAGCAAATAAATTGACTCAATGTATATGAAAATTCTCCAAACGCACATTATAATGTATTATTTATCACTAACTGGAAAGCTGGTCATTTGTATTCTTTTAGAGAGTCATTGAGGCTACTTGGAGGTTTATCTGTGTCCTCAGGGTCACCTGAGTGGTGCAAATGGGTGAGGAGCCTTTTTGGAACTGTTGAAAGGACTGTGTTGAAGACTGGAGATAGATGATATCGTGTCCCTTCCCTTCTGTTGACAATGTGGATTTTGCTATCTTCAAAAGAGTGGCCTTTGTCTTTTAAATGCAGATGGACTGCTGACTCTTGTCCTGATGGATTTGTTCTCCTATGTTGTGCCATACGTTTATGAAGTTGTTGTTTCATTTCCCCAATGTACGGATCTGCACATATCTCACTGTATTGTACATGTTTCTCAGTTTATGTCTGGGTGTTTTATCCTTGGGGTGGACAAGCTTCTGCCTTAGTGTATTTTGGGATTTAAAATGTGCACCTATGTTGTGTTGGCTGAAGATCCTCCTGAGCTTTTCAGATATTCTTGCAATGTATGGAACGAGAACATTGCTTCATTTACTGTTCTCTTCTTTGTCTGTTATGAAGGAGCTCCTGCTGGGTCTTTTTTGGGATTTGATGAAGGCCCACTTGGGATAGCCACATGTTCTGAGGGCTTTCCTGAAGTGTTTTAGTTCTTTTTCTTTCCCATCTTTGCTGGTAGGGAGGCCTTCAGCTTGGTGGTGTAAGGTTCTGATAACTCCCATTTTGTGTTCCAGTGGGTGGTGAGAATCAAAATATTGACCTCTGTGTCTGGGTTTTCTGTAAATTTCAATGTTAAGGCTTCTATCTTCCTTAATGTATACTGCACAATCCAGGAAGGCTAGAATATTTTCTTTAACATCTTCACGTGTGAATTTGATGTATCTGTCCACCAATAGATGACAGATTGCTTCCCATGCTTCTGATTCCTGTGTTTTGATCTTGACCCAAGTATCATCCACATACTTATACCAGTGATTGGGTGGAATTCCTGTGAAGGAGCTTAGGGCTTTGGTTTCTATCTCTTGCATGTAAAGATTGGCCACAACGGGGGACACAGATGAATCCGTGGTGTAGTCTTGTTTTCGTCTGTAGAAATCTTCATTGTATTTAAAATAGGTAGTGGGCAGGCTGTAAAGAAGACTTTTTATGGTGATCTGAAGACTCATCTGGGACTTTTTTCCTCTGTAATACTTTTTAGAATGATTCTAAAATCATCAGTGTCTAATTGATCAATCACCAGCCATTTTAAAGATGTCATCAATATTCTATCATTACTGGACTGTTTCAAAATTAAACTCAATAACTTTTATTAGCAGATCAACTGAAATCAATATTGTTCATTACTTAATATAACTACTTCTCATCCAATCCAGTGGATATTTGGAGGTAATTATCACCTAATCTTGCTCAATATTTATAATATATCAATAAATCTTACATGAGTTATATCACTTCACAGATTCATCACTGATAACTCTTGGACCAATAATTAATAATATGTTACTACAGTACTATAACCAGTAGATAAGTGATTATTAGGATAAAAAAATTAACAATATTCTAGGGTTTCCAAGAAGTAAACAGAAAGTATACACAGACAGCAGAGAAGTTGGACTTTCTTATCAGTCACATTAGCATCCCACATTATACTTAACAAATCGATTAGTTTTTCCCCTTTCCACAAGAGTGTAGACAAAGGGTGTTTGGAGATTCACAATGTTTTGAAGATACATATATAGACACTGTTATGGTCTTGCTGACCTCATTTTTTGATGATAATGAAGAGGAAGTAGAGCCAGGGGCTTTTAGGAATAATTTGTCCTGGAAGAGTGACTTCAACAGCATTGATACTCCCACTAAGACAGATCCAGCAAGCCCCAGGACTTCACCTAATAATGATCTTCCATTCTCTAAAGTCCACCCATTCAGCCCCAAGCAGAGATGTGCTTGAAAGATATAGGTGCCTGTCTATTTGAATTCAAAAATCCCACAGCAATTTAGCTTCTTCAGTTTCTATGACTTTCTCTATTTTATGATCCTAACAGTTGTTGCTTGCAGGCCAATGATATTTCTTGCAGATCTTCCAGTGAACTATTGTTTCTAATGTGTCATGCCATTCCTGTGGTCAGTTTGGTTGATCTTGGTCAGCAGCTAACCAGGTGGTCTACTGTTTCTTCAATTTCTTTGCAGAGATGGCAATCACTATCTGTTGCTGTTGCTCCCATTTTTCTTGGTAGGTAGAACCTGTCAACGTCACTGTGTGGGTGAAGGGCATGATTCATTGTCATTATTTTTCTGGTCTTCCTATCCAGGGCCTTTAGTTTTGCTTGAGCTCACTTCACTACTTCAGTAGTGTATCTAAATGACTGAAATTTCCAAGGTGTTGATTGCCTTGAAGGTATTTCCTCCGATGAGTTTGGATTTTAAGAACTTCTTCACTATCTTGATGCATTCATTTCTAACCTTTTTCTTGACTTCATTGAGCTTGATGTTGTCAGGCTGTAGGATGCCCAGGTATTTATGGTGATCATCATTATCCAGACTCTTGATATTATTTCCATAGGGCATCTTGATTCCATCAGTTTTCACTATTTTCCCCCATTTCATGGTAAACATGGCACATTTGTCCAGTCCAAATTCCACTGCAATATCTTGGTTGCATATATGGATAGTGTTGAGCACCAATTCTATTTCAGATGGTGTTTTTCCATATAGCTTCAAATCCTCCATGTAAAGGATGATTTGGATTTAGTAGTGTTGACAGAGGAATTGGTGCAATGACAAACAATAGCGGTGATATTGAGTCTCGTTGGAAGATTCCTCTCTTGATGTCAACCTCTCCCATTCTATCACCATTGACCAGCAACCGGGTCTTCCATTGTATCATCAATCTTTGTACAAATCTTCTGATGTTTCTACTGACTCCTGTTATTTCTAGGCACTTGATTATCCAATCATGTGGCAGGGAGTTGAATGCTTTCCTGTAATCAATCCTTATTACATTTAGGTTGGTCTTTCTTCTCTTGCAGTTTTTCAGAACCATCTTGTCAATTAGATATTGGAGTAGGATTGATATTTTAATACAGAAAATTCTTAAAGTGAATATAAAGATAAAATTAGAAACTTTTCTTCTGGGCCTAATGGAAAAAGACTTGGGGAAAAAATGTGGAACCCTGATTTTATATATGTTGATGGCAGCAAGACCACTTTACACACAAAAATGAAAGGACGTTTAGATTGCCACCATGGATGAATGACTGCAAAAGTTGATGGAGTTAGCATAGATGACTAAATTGATTATTCTGATCACATAAAAGAATATAAGTACTTTTGTTTCTACTTGGAAACTGCTTCTGGACTTTGTGCTTGAGGTGGGAAAAATGATACTTTGATTTTGGGTTTTACTGATTAGATACTACTACTACTACTACTACTACTACTACTACTACTACTACTACTAATAATAATAATAATAATAATAATAATAATAATAATAATAAAAAAGTTGGAAGGAACATTGGAGGTCATCCAGTCCAACCTCCTGCTCAGGCAGGAAACCCTATACCATTTCAGACAAATTGCTGTCCAATCTCTTCTTAAAGACTTCCAGTGTTGGAGCATTCACCGCTTCTGGAGGCAGGTTGTTCCACTGATTAATTGTTCTAACTGTCAGAAAGTTTCTTCTTAGTTCTACATTGCTTCTCTCCTTGATTAGTTTCCATCCATTGCTTCTTGTCCTGCCTTCAGGTGCTTTGGAAAATAGCTGGATTCCCTCTTCTTTGTGGCAGCCCCTGAGATATTGGAACATTGCTATCATATCACCCCTAGTCCTTCTCTTCATTAAAGTACTCAATTCCAGCAACCGTTCCTTATATGTTTTAGCCCCCAGTCACCTAATCATCTTTGTTGCTCTTCTCCATACGCTTTCTAGAGTCTCAACATCTTTTTTACATCGTGTTGACCAAAATTGGATGTATTATTCAAGTGTAGCCTTACCAAGGCATTATAAACTGGTATTAACATTTCACGTGGTCTTGATTCTATCCCTCTGTTAATGCAGCCTAGCACTGTGTTGGCTTTTTTGGCAGCTGCAGCACACTGCTGGCTCATATTTAAGTGATTGGCCACTAGGACTCCGAGATCCCTCTCACAGTTACTACTACTGAACAATGTAGCACCTATACTGTACCTGTGCATTTGGTTTTTATTACCTAAATGTAGAACCTTACTTTTTTCCCACTATTGAGTTTCATTTTGTTAGATAATGCTCAATGTTCAAATCTGTCAAGATCCTCCTGTATCTTAAGTCTATCTTCTGGAGTGTTGACTATTCCTGCCAGTTTGGTGTCGTCTGCAAATTTGATGAGTTCCCCTCTATCCCCTCATCTAAATCATTGATGAAGATGTTGAAAAGCAATGGGACCAGAACAGAGCCCCACTACAAACTTCCCACCATGTAGATGCAGTTCCATTGAGGACCACATGTTGACTACAGCGGGTCAGCCATCTGGTGGTGATGCTCTCTAACTCACATTTTTCTATCTTATCAATTAGCAGGTTTTGGTCTACTTTATCAAATGTGTTATTGAAGTCCAAGTAAATTATATCCATAGCATTCCTCTGATCCACTAATTTTGTCACTTGGTCAAAGAATGCAATAAGATTTGTCTGGCATGATTTGTTTTTGACAAATCCATGTTGGTTTTTGGTAATGACTTTGTTTGCCTCTAGGTGGTTGCTGATTGGTTGCTTGATTATCTTTTCCAAGAACTTCCCAGGTATTGAAGTCAGGCTGATAGGTCTATAGTTTCCTGGATCCATTTTTTCCCCATTTTTGAAGATAGTTCTTTTCCAGTCCTCTGGTAGTTCCCCAGTGCTCCAGGATCTTTGAAAGATATAATTCAGTTGTTCTGAGATCACATCTGCCAGTTCCTTTAGAACCTTGGCGTGTAATCCATCTGGTCCTGGTGATTTGAACTCGTCTAGGCTGGACAGACGCTCACTTACCATTTTCTTGCCTATCTTAACTTGTGTTTCTAATCTATTTTTTACAATACCATTTTTGATAGGTTGGACTGTTTGTTCCCTTTGTGTAAAGATGGATGCAAATAAACAAGTTAAGTAGTTCTGCTTTCTCCCTGTTGCTTATCACTTTAATGCTACTTTCTCCCATTAATGGACCAATCATTTCCTTAACTTTTTTCTTGTTTTTTACATGTTGAAAAAAGCTTTTTTGGTTATTTTTTACTTTTGTCGCAAGCTTTAGTTTTCACTTAGATGTTGTTGAACTGCATCAGTTAGTAAATTGAAAGTTGTTAGTAAGCAGGTAATTGACCTGTAGTTGCCTAGTACTGCCCTTTTTGTGGATCTTTTATTATCAGATAGGTTTTGCTAGATATTAGCCACTTTTCAATTTCACCTCCAGTTGTTAAACTGCTTGGCAACAAGTGGATATAGACTAGCCAGATGTTTCACCCCAAATCCATGCAATTTCATCATCACCTGGTGCTGACCAATTCTTAATTTTCCTTGCCCTTTTCTCCCCCATTTCTGCTGTTATTACAAGTTTTTTCATTTCAGCTTCTTTTTATACTTATCTATCTCCTTTAACCAAGCTGCATACTTGTTGTATTTCTTTAGGTTATCCCATATCTTCTTCCAGAACTGCACTGTTTCTTTTTTGACAGATACTGATTGATTCACTGGAGTCTCTCATTGTTGAATTGGTAGAAACATTTCCGATTAGATTGAAATTGAAGATTTTGCCTATAATTTACAATTCAAGCTTTGCTGATCTTCTAAGGCAGCTGTTATTTGCTGCTTTATTATTTCCAGTACTTCCTTGATCTTTGTTTCTAAGCGATATTTCTTCATCAGGTATTCTTCTTGTTCGTCAGCTTCTTTTCTTGCTTGCTTTCATCTGATCTCAGCTTGCTGATCTTATTTTTCAGTCTGATCTTCCTTTTTGTTGATTTTGCATCCCAGGTATTCAGTTATAACTGCAGTTGTGCTATACATTAATTGGTTGTTTTTTACATTGAACTGGTGCTTATATTTGATATTGCAGTGTTGGCATCTTTTAGCTGTTTCTTTGGAAAAAGTTTCAATGCAGGCAACCTTATTCTGATGTTTTAATGCTGTTCTAGATGCTTGGTTGTTCTTTGTTTCAATTCTTCTGTTTCTTTAGAGGTCTTTATTCTTTCTGAGGCATAGTAGAGGGTGACTGGTTTCCAAATGAAAATAATTCTATATCTCTGCCCTCTAATACCAACTCTCTCTTGTTTGCCTCTATAGTCTGGATTATTTCTGGCAAGGTTCAATTTTTCTGCCCTGGATAGACCTTTGCAATTCTTCTAATTCTGCTTCTGTTAATATTTTATTTCATATTATAAATTGATGCTAATCTGCTAGCCTCTGTTCTGTTATTCCTGATTCTGAATGTTGTTCTTTCCAGAACTGGTGCGTTCATTTCAAATATCCTTTTCTTGTTGTACTTGATCTGTAATAACACATCATTATTTCCTTGTTTTAAGTTACTGTATATTTGCCACAGGCAAACACCTTTCTTTCCAGTAGTTCTGCAGCTGGCCCTGGTTGCTCAGTAAACAATCCTGAGTCCTCTAAGCCAGGGCTTTTCAACTGGTGGTACACGTACTTCTAGTGGTACAATGGCACCTAGAAGATGGTACACGTATGACGAGTTGAACAGCACTGTAAAAAAAGTGTTAAAAAAGTGTAAAAGTGGATGAGGTGAAGTGGCAGCAGCGCCGCACAGGCTTGAGGGAAAGTCAGCTGGAACTGCATGTTGCCTGGGTTCTACTGAGAGCCCAGGATCAAAGTGCGCAGCTCCAGCTGATTGGGGATGGCAGGCAGCCTCAGATAGTCTTCAGGCAGAGATTCAGCTGGAGCTGTGTGAGGCATTGCCTACCTAGGTTCTGCAGAAAGCCCAGGTTCACGCACGCAGCTCCAGCTGATTGGGGGGGTGGCAGGCAGCCCCACACAGTCTTCAGGCAGAGATTCAGGACTACCTGTACTTTATCACTTTTTTCCATTTTTGTTTTTGGTCATCAAATTTTTGACACCTTGCTAGGCAACTGGTGGTACTTGAATATTGCCATATTCTAAAAGTGGCACAATCGGTGAAAAGGTTGGATAGCCCTGCTCTAAGCACATTTTTCATCAGATGTCCAGGAACTCCAACATCTAATGCAGTCTTTGTTAACCTGGGTAATGACTGAACCAGCATGGCTTTCTGTAATTTACCATATTTTTTATGGGAGAGAGACTCTTTGTCAGACTCCTCTAATGAGACCTGTCCAGTATGGTTGAATTTCTGGCATCTTCCTCAAAGAACACAAACCCCACAACCACATCAAGGATTATTGTTATTTTAGTTTATCGCACAGTTAGCCAGATGTTCAGACTGGGTTTGTAATTTTATCTGCCTATCAAGTCCTTTCTAAGGACTTGGAATAGGCAGGTCTGAATGTTTGATGATGTTACAGTTATTGTTCCAGGACAGAAGCTATTCTGAGTAATGCTGCCTTTTGCAATTGACTAATGGTGAATTTGTCAATGCCAATGGTGTTCAAGTGGTGCTCCAGTTGTTTTGGGATTGCACCCATTATTATGATTTAATCTTCAATTTGATCCACAGTCTGGGACTGGTAAAAACTTAACAGTGAAAGTCCTAACCAAGGACCTAAGAGCTGTTAAGGTAACATCTAAGTATATAGGCAGTTCTGAGTACAGTGTTGTTGTTTTTTTGCAAAGTCAGAATATTCAGGTCTAATAAGTTCAAAATTTCCATGTATCTAGACAGCCCTTTGGATATTGCTTTAAGGATTCCTATTACTATAAATACAACTATTGATTTCTTCCTTCACAATCACTCAACTTCAATCTGCAGTTTACGATATTTTATTATTTTTTTCTAGCTGTTTCTCTTCAATTTGTGTATTGCAATATCGATGAACTAGAATTTTTTCTTTTCCACAATAGTGATGTCAGGCATGTTGTGGACCTGTCTGTTTGGATCTGAAAGTTCCACAGGATCTTGACCTCTTCATTTCAAAGAACTTGTCAATTTGGTTATTTTTTGCTGCATTTGAACCCAAACTTCTGGCAAAGCTTCCAATATATGATTTTGGCAACTTGATCATGATGTTGTAAATAATCAGTTTGTGAGATTTTGCTCAAGCCACTGATAAGGTGATCCACTGTTTCATTTTTCTCATTGCATAAACAACATTTGCTATTGTTACTGACATGTTGAATTTTTGCTTTTATTGAATTGGCCTGCAAGGCTTGTTCTTGGGCAGTCAAAAGAAAACCTTCAATTTCTTTCTTCAACACTCCTGATCTCAACCAGCTTTGTATCTATCTTTCCTTCAATGTCCTTCAGATACTGACTGTGCATAGGTTTCTTTTTACAGTTAGAAACTTGATGTTCAGTTGTTTCCTTTCAATGTTCTGCTTTCAATCTTGTTGTTTTCAAAAGGTTTCCCCTGTTCACCTATTTCAGCAGATAGATAAGAATAAGTATCTTTTCATCAATACATTTAA
Organism: Bothrops alternatus; assembly: GCA_034064705.1. NCBI lineage: Eukaryota > Metazoa > Chordata > Lepidosauria > Squamata > Viperidae > Bothrops > Bothrops alternatus. The sequence goes on from JARGCV010000179.1 coordinate 4,194,407, forward strand.
GTGAAATTCACAGTTCAAGAATGGAATAGAGGATTCTAGAGGTGAACTGTTGGCTCAAAGGTTGGTATCAACAAGAAAAATTTGGATTCTTGGACCATAGTCTACACAATATCTATAAGAAGAGCTTTTGACAAGATATGGACCACGTGACACAAAGATTGGAAAGAATGTAATGGAGCTTAGGACATCTGGCAGACTTTAAATTAAATCTGGAAAAGAAGGGAAAAAATTCCTAGAAGCTATCCCATGGGAAGCAGGAAGAAATGCAGATAGGTGAGGAAGTGATTAGAAAACACTATGAATGAATTCAAAATCACTGGAGTCAGATAAATTACATAAATTACATCCAAGAATACTAAATACTAAAAGTGGCAGATGTAATCTCAAAGGCACTGACAATAAACTTTTGAGAACTCCAGGGATACAAGAGAAGTGGCAAAAGGTTGAACATTCTAATCTTTTCAAAAAGGGTAGGGAGGAGTAGACCCAGGAAATTACAGACCAATCAGCTTGACATCAGTGCCTGGGAAAATTGTAGAAAAGATAATCAAGCAGTAGGTTTGCAAGCACTTAGAAAGGTACAGGTGATTACTAGAAGCCAGCTTGAGTTTGTTAAAAATAGGTCATGCCAGACCTGATTTTTTTAAAAAATAAAATGATTATATTAGTAGACCAAAAAAATGCTCTAGTGTATGTAAGGCATTTGGTTAAGTTGACCATAGCCTCTTTGTAGATGAAATGGAATTATGTGGGGTGAATGGTCCCATTGCCAGATGGATTCATTGCTGATTGAATACCTATACCAAATACATGGAGTAATTTTATTAAGTAGTAGGACATCCTGGGCTCATGGCTGCTCTATCACTGAAAATTTTCACTTTTTAAATATGTATATAATTGTTATTAAAAGGTTAACAGTAATAATAAGAACTAATGCAAACTAAATTAAAAGATAGAACAGAAAAAGCTAAAAGTACAAACCGAAGACAAACAGAAGTTAAGCATTTTTTATTTTTATTCAAAAAATCCATAAATGTAAATATTGCCCTTTCATTAATCAAATAAATTGGTTTGTCCTGGGGACTTTCAGTTTTGCACAGTAGCTCAGCAGCCGATGGATTACGGGGCTCTGCACCCTACACCTGATTTTCTTCTGTTAGGGGACCCTAAATGGGCCAGAAGTCACCCCAAAGAGGCAGCAAAGAAGGAAGGAAGTTCCATGGAGAGATGGCAGTCAACCTGATTGGTCTGGGAGAAGCCTTCCAGAAACCAACAGAGAAAGGCTAGCCTAACTTCAGAGTCTAGCCCAAGCTATAAGCAACCAAAGTAAAAAAATACTACTTTAAGCTGATTGTAAACAGCGTGTTTGAATCTGGGTAAGAACATTGATTTTCTCCATCCTACTTATCAACTAATTTCCTGGGGAAAAAATCCCAAGAAGCAAAAAACCTCCAAAAGTGACGGAGGGAGATCTTTGCCCTACCCTTTTACCAACAGAAACGGCAAATTAAACCTTTTATGGAGGAGTAAAACATATACAAATGAAGTGAACTGAATAGAAAACCTAAATTTGGATACGTTTGAAATTGCTGAATGGTTAAGATTCTCATTTTAAAGACAACTGTTTATTTTGAAAATTGAAAAATGTACTGGTGCTGACATCTAGTGGTAGATGAAGACTATGACAGATATGGCTCTCATATAGGACTTGGCAAAATCTGGAAAAAAATAATCTGTGCTTCTGACTTTCAAAGCTCTAATAATAGATAACAGCTGTGACAAAAAAGAAAACAATCTGGGCTACAGACAAAGAGAGAATTATAAACTTTGGGGGAAAAAGTTTTTTTCTGAACTTTTTGGATTACAAATATCTACTTAACTGTGACTCCAAAGCTATTTGCAGAGAAAAGAAAATCTTGATCCTTTGCTATCATGGAAAATCAGAGACTTGTAGAAAGAACTTATCAAGAAAAAACAAATACCTTTCAAGAGGAGATATATGATATGCTGCAAATAATTCAAACAACAATGATTTCAAACTACAAAGAGATCCAAAATAACTTTGAAAATGTAAACCAGGGGTATCAAACTGCTGGCCCGTGGGCTGGATGCATCATAGCGAAACCGCACCCACCCCATTGCCGGCAATGGCAAAAAAGTCACAATACGTCATGACACATCAGGTGACGTTGCGAGTTTGACACCCCTGATATAAACCAACCTATCTCCAATTTAACTTTACAACAACAAAAAATCCCAGAAAACAAGAATAGAGAAGGAACAGATAAAACAGATAACTGAATACAAATTCGAGGATAGAGACTTAAAGATGGAACCTAACAAAACAAAGAAGTATGATTTAATCCAAATATTTACCAAATATTAAGGTGACTATATTAAAAAACCAATAAAATATATTATAAAAAGAAAAAAGAAATTAATTTGTCCTTATCAGCAAAGAACAATCATTTGCAACCACTCTCTCAGGGTGGATGGTGTCAATTTTTTCCATCTTTGAAAGTTTTCAAACAAAAGTTGAACAGCCATAAGATCGACTGAGGATTCCTGCCTTGGGCAGGGAGTTAGAATAGAAGACCACTCCCATTCAAGTCTGTCATTCTAAAATATAGTATTTCTCAAATGTAAAAATAGTGTCTTATTGGTATTGATTTTTTAAAACTATCTGCCTATTCAACAAGTCAAAAGAAATGAAACACTGGCTTCAGATCTAGAATATATCTAGTATCTACATGTTTAACAAAATGTACAAGCATAAGCAAAACACCCCAAAGTGACTTGTCCTGCTGCTTGTAAATCATTCATATTTCATCAAGCATCATGTCAAATGTTTTCTGACTGATGGTGATTGTCAATAAAAGCTGGGTGGGATGTAAAGAAGAACCTGCAATATTCTACCACTTTAAAAAATCAGGTCTCCATAAGCAAGTATGCGTGTATAGAGTATCGTCTGTAGCAGCAGATGCTTGCTTCAGCATCTGACAAACTGGCTACCTCTCGTCTTATCCCAGCATGTTCATGGCCTAGAGGACTTGGAGTGGGAGTAATTTCCATATCAAACCCAATTTAGATGAAACATCTTGGTTTAAAGAGAGAGAGAGGGAGAGAACACCAGCGCATCAATAGGCCTTTGATTAGATTTTTATCTCTTGAGCAGACAAATATGAATATTTATTACCATGAATGCAGATTTTTTTTCTCTTTCTATCACTCTGATCTTGAATAATATCCACCACTAATTTTATGAAAATTTGGGCAACATAATGTTTTCACATAAACTGACAGTTCTCAAGATAATCCCATTATTGTGTGGTGAAAAAATGAGAGTTTCTACTTATTCATGTGTTAACGAGGGATTAAGTATTGTTTTTCATCACCATAATCTAAGATGGACTGAAAATTAAAAATGGAACATTGTACAGAAAAGAAGAGCTTTTGTGCAATAGAATTTGTTTGCATTCTCTTTAGGGGAATCTGTAAATTAGCAGTTTAATAATCAGCATCTTTTATGTTTCAGCTTAAAACAGCATCATGGAATTCTCAATAGCATTTATAAAATAAATCCATTGTCTTTCTAGCTCAGGGCTAACTTGGGCACACATACACACTCACAGGCTGAAAACAAAACAAAACAAAATAAAAGCACCATATCTTTCACAGAAGGAAAATAAAGCAAAACACTATGTCCCCCAAGAGAAATAGGTCAAGACTTTTCAGATGTATGACTAAATTTCTTGCCATAACTAAGAGTATTTTTTCTTATTTTTCTTATTCTCACATAATAGTTTGAAAAAAAAATTCAATATAATAAGAGATTTATTTACAAAATACTGTATGTTAACTTTTTCTTGACAGAAGGCAAAACCCTTCCTTAAAGAAATGGTTCTAATATTTATTTATTCAAACTTGCATGCTTTATTTTTCTATAGTCAAAGTGATTTACAAAAATGAAATAGTAACCAAGATTGCTGAGGCAATCTACCATCAGTTCTTAATTTCTTACAGATTATGTAAATGCTTCCCTTTTTTAAAGAACATCTTATGCAAGAGCCATAGTAATAGTAGACAGGAACAAGAAGAAAGCAGTGGTATAATGATAAATGTAGCAATACCAAGGACTATGAGAACCTGGAGAAGTACCAGGCCTGAAGGAGGAACTGGAGACGATATGGAAAGTAAAGGCAAATATGTTCTCAGTGGTGTGTGTGTGTGTGTGTGTGTGTGTGTGTGTGTGTGTGTGTGTGTGTATGTGTGTGTGTACATACATACATACACACACACAAATACATACACACACACACATACTGTCAACTTCTGAAACAAACCTGGCTGAAGCCATCTTTTTCATTCTGAGTTGCCATATAGATGCGGGGAGAAGGAGGGAAATAGTATTGCTATTTGTATCACTAGACAAAACACCAAGCAGTCCCATGGGAACCAAGGTCATTCATGCAGGTGCAGGAAGCAGGAGCAAATATGATTTGAGAAGCCCACCAATTGCTTTCATTGGGTAGTGTGATTTATAGCATAGTAGAGGAGAGGGGAGTGTTATTTTTGGTTACTTCAAATCTCCAGGAAAATTTCAGAGTTGGTTTCACTTTTGACTGTGCTGATATTATGTACCCAATGAACATGTGCTCAAGCCTCAGAGTTCTGCTTTATTATTTAGTTATTATTTTATTATTTATTAATTAAATTTTTATGCCGCTCCTCTCCGAGGACTCAGAGCGGCTAACAACATAAATAAAAACAACATCTCAACATTTCAAAAATCTAAAACCAAATCTAAAAAACATTTAAAAAGACCCCCAGACACATTCATCATTCACACAAAATCACAGTCATCCCTAGGCCTGCCGGCATAGATAGGTTTTTAGATTCTTCCGGAAGGCCGGAAGAGTGGGGAAAACGTGGACTTCAGGGGGCAGTTGGTTCCAGAGGGTGGGCGCCACAACAGAGAAGGCCCTCCCCCTAGGACCCGCCAGACAGCATTGTTTCGCTGACAGGACCCGGAGGAGGCCAACCCTGTGCGCTCTCACCGGTCGAAGGGAAGTATGTGGCAGAAGACGGTCCCGTAAGTCCTTTATGTGGTTTCATTAGTCAGAACCGTGACATTAAACCAACTCTCCTTCTAAGGTAGGCAGCTATCGAGGAGTGATCCCCGGGGTCCTGAGCCCCAATCATCTACCTAAATCTTTTGGGAGAACGGTGAAGACTTAGGGAAGATTCCAGGATGGAGAAAAAGGAGGAAGCAGCAGCCAATCCCAGAGCTATGCCTGTAGATGGAACCCAGATGGCCACCAAGTCTGGGGACATAGTCCCACTGACTGGAACACAGCTGAAAATCTGTATGGACAAATCTGACAGGCCAGTGACATGGGAGGAAGCTCTAGCTGTTGGGGACCTTTACCATACTGAGGAAGATTTCCAGCACAAAAGCATTCCCAATGCTGCTGAGTCCGAGTTCCTCTTGATCTCTACCCATGGCTCTGTACCTCTTATGCCCAATTGCAGGGTGAAGAGGCTGGCTGGATGGGATGGGTCAGGGGAAAGGAAATACCTGATGGTGGTATATGGTTATTCGGCCAAGAGGCTGAGAGAGCAATTTTACTGGCTGGACATCAGAGGAATGACCCCGATCGCACATTACGTGGTCTCAGTTGGAGCCGAGGCCAGGACAATGCAGCCGCTTCCTACCTGCTGGAGCCTATTGCCATAGCTCGAACTGCTCCCCAGACTGGCCTCAGCATCAAGCCCAGGACCCAGCCAAAGCCCACCATGTCTTCAATGAGCCACAAGCCCAGCTGGATAACAGTACCAGTGGCTTGGCTGGTGCCCAGTGCACCGGGAGCTTCCACCCCCTGTGGACACACTGCCAATCAGAGCCACATTTGATGGGGATCCAGATTGGCTGGCATTCTTGATGAACCAAGTGTCGGGTCACCTGAATCACTATGCTCTTGATTACGCTGATAAGAGAGTGATGGAGAATGCAGTGGTAGAAAATCTAGAAGGGGAAGTTGCAGAGTGGGTGACCAGCCTCCACAATGAGGACACACTGGAGCTGGGGAACATAAACTTTTTCCTGGAAGAATTGAGAATCAGGTTTGAAGATAAGTCCCAAGCCCTGCAAGCTGAGGTGGAAATACACAGCCTAAGGCAAAGGGGCTGTCCAGCTAAGAAGTTTGTGCAAGAATTCCCAAAAGTCATAGGCAGAATAAGGCAGTGGCAGAATAGAATAGAATGGAATGGAATGGAATGGAATGGAATGGAATGGAATGGAATGGAATAGAATAATAACTTTATTGTCATTTTGAATGTACACTAATCGTTATACATTAAAATGAAATTTTGTTGGATCCAGCTCTCAAACGGTCACCACCTCCAATATTGTTATGTCTGGCCTCTCTCAGCTCATTAAAATCCACGTAAATATGTCTTTAAGAGGTTTATTTAACACATTTCAAAAGGATTCATTTCAAAGCAAGCTGCTGGCATTTTTTGTTGGCCGGAACGACCAAATCAGATCTATTTACATTTAGATAAACATGCTCTCCTCCTCCTACTTCCCAATTAACTTACTCTTTCTTTATCACATTGTCCAAGACCTCATTATTCTTCGGTAGGTTTTCAAAACACCAGAATTCCAACGCACTGCAAAAGTTTTCAAGCCTCTCCTTGATTAACGTTGCTCGTGACAAGGGCGTAGTCTCCCTTTCCCCTTCTAATATAGTGTCCGATACGTCACTTCCCCCCATTACTTCCTTTTTCCAGTTAACTGACACCTTCGCTTATCAAACCTTCGGAACCTCGGATCAATCCATTTATCTTCTTGTTCTAAATCTGACTCATCATTTTGAGAGTCTGATTCAGAATGCATACAAAGCTCCTCATTGTCTGACTCGGCTGCCGGGAGGGGAAAATACCCAGAGGGGCCTGCTTGTGCTTCATCATCCTCTGATATGTCATCATCCAGTCGTGAGACACCCACAACAAATATACACTACATAAATGTGACAAAAATAAATAAATAAATAAATACAGAATTATGCATATACCTACATATATTATATGACACAGAGAAATAACAGTCTAGTTCGAGTTATGTATACATCTGCATGGTGATAAAAATGAATCTTGCGAGTTTTCCAGACAGATGGCATAGGGAAAAAAGTTATTACATAATTGGGTAGTCCTGCTAGAAATACTTCAAAACCTCCTCCCAGAGGGGAGCAATAGAAACAGACCATAAAGTGGGTGTGTGGCATCTCTAATAATGCTTTGAGCTCTAAACACATAGTGCTTACAAGCAACATCCTGAATACCAGGAAGCAAGCTTCCTATGATCTTCTCGGCTGTCCTTACCAATCTCTGTATGGACTTTCTATCTGAGGCACTGTTCCTGATTAACCTCCAGACTGTGTTTAAGCAAGGAATCCAAACCAAGAAACCATCCCTAGCTATGAGGTTTGAGCAGTTCAATGGGTCATTAATTGAAGGGTCACCTGCAACACACCTAACTGAACCAGTACGGCTGGAGATAAGGTAGCGTTGGGAGATTCTCTGATTTGTAGTGATCCCCAAAATGACTGAGACTTTAATCCTGGGGCCGGCTTGGCTAGATAAGTGGCGACTTACCATATGGTGGGAAAACAGTGTGAGAACTATGAGATTAGGAATTGGACTCCTACCTTCTCCTTATGATGGCCAAGAGAGAGAAGCCACCACCACTGGAGCCAAGGAGGAATTGACTGAGACTTTGAAAATCGCTGCTGAGTGGTTGCTCAGAATCCAACCTAAACCCTAATGAATACCAGAACCTAGCTGATGTATCTTACCGAGCTACTGACTGTGCAATCAAAATCTTGCCAGGGACAAAACTCCCCAAGCCAAAGATGTATTCTATGACCCCCACAGAGGTGACTGAACTATGAGAATACATTGATAAGAACATGGCTAGTGGTTTCATCCAACCAGCAAAATCACATGTGGCTGCTCCTGTGTTGTTCAAAGAGAAAAAAGATGGGACTCTGAGATTGTGCATTTGGATTTTAAAGGCTTAAATGCTGTTAACATGGAGAACATATACCTCCTTCCCCTGATGAGGAACATGTTGGCCCATATGGCAAGGGGAAAGATTTTCACTAAACTGGATCTGTGGGAGGCTTATTACCAAATAAGAATTAAGGAAGGGGATGAATGGAAGACTGTCTTTAATTGCCTGCTGGGAAGCTTCCAATTCTTGGAAAAAGATGCAAAGATTTATAAGGAGCAGGCAGATAAGAGGCCATCTCCCCAGAGGCCATTTTATATAGGAGAGAAGGTCTAACTCTCGACCAAATACTTAAGATTAAAATTGCCTTATAAGAAGCTGTTTGTTGAAACCAATTACAGAATCAACTTTGAGACCAACACCTTGAACCACCTCAGGACCCAACATAGCGGAGGGTGATACCCATTATGAAATAAAACAGATTCTTGACTCTAGGTTGTACAAGGGGAAATTACAGTATCTAGTTCAATGGAAGGACTACCCTTTGTCAGAAGCTACCTGGGTAAAGAGTAGACATGTGAGGGCAGAAAGATTAATAAATACATTTCATGACAAACATCCACCAAAGCCTAGGGAACCATGAAAAGATTAGAATCACATTAATGTGTATTTATGCTTATTATCTTTCAGGAACTCCTTTCCCTTTTGGGGGGGGTCCAACTCTCAACTTCTGAAACAAACCTGGCTGAAGCCATCTTTTTTGTTCTGAGTTGCCACATAGATGGGGGGAGAAGGAGGGAAATAGTATTGGTATTTGTATCACTAGACAAAACACTGAGCAGTTCCATGGGAACCAAGGTCATTCTTTCAAGTGCAGAAAGGAGGAGCGAAGACAATTAGAGAAGCCCACCAATTGCTTTCATTGGTAGTGTGATTTATAGCATAGTAGAGGGGAAGGGAGTTTACTTTTAGTTACTTTGAATCTCTAGGGAAATTTCAGAGTTGGTTTTACTTTTGACTGTGCCAATATTATGTATCCAATAAACACGTGCTTTGAGGAAACTTAAAGCCTTGGAGTTCTGCTTTATATGGTTTCATTAGTCAGAACCTTGACATATCTGTTTTTTGATCTAAGCTGTTCTGCTATATATTGTTTGTTTTGTACAGAGTTTGTAATTGCATTGTCTGTTTTCCAACCAATCTATTGCAGTATTGTATTATTTAAAGACTCTATTTCAAAACTGCTAATTTACTATTTGTTTGCTCAATTCTTAGCTGATTTTGGCTGATTTCAAAAATTAAGTGGATTTGATTAGTAACTTGGATGAGAGACCATCAGTCAAGCCAAAGTCTATAGGTAACACTGGACAGCTGGAAAAACTATCTTAGATGGCTGTAGCGAAAAACTTCAATTCTGTTACCAAGAAAACTGCAAATACATAACCATGAAGTTATTAGAAGTTGAATTACACTTGAAAACTATGTGGACAAATAGATTGAAGCTTACACTTAATTATAATCTGAAAGAAATGTTTTATAAGATGAAGTATGGCACGTATTTAATGCTCAAAAATTGTCAAAAGTGTATAAAGGAGTTTCAAACGTATGCTGGAAATACAAATGCAAAGAATGTTCTTTTTATTGGGATATTTTTCTTTTAATTCAGAAGATTCTTAAAATAAATAAAAAATGGAAACCAAAGGTTTCTATTTAAGTTTTATGGACAATGAGCTTGAAAAAAGATGTAGAACTTTCTTAATATATATGTTGATAGCAGTGAGAATCTAATACGCACAAAGATAGATGCACAAATTCCTACAATGGAAGAATGAATGGTAAACGTGATAAATTGGCAGAGATGGCAAAATTGACTGTTTTAATTAAAGAGACAAATTTATCTACGATTTTTTTTTCTATTGGGAAACCACTTCTGGATTTGTCTAGGGAGATTCTCAACCATCCAAGTCATGGATGTCCCAAAGGTACTTTTCAAAAGGCAACTGGACTTTCTTGGTTTTTTCCCCCTTGAAAATATTTCATTTGTCATCCAAGAAGTTTCTTCAGTCAGAACTCCATTCAGTCAGATATGAAGAAGCTTCTGGGATGAGTTGAATTCTGAACCATTATGGTGAGCAAGAATTTCCATAGAAGATTATAGATAGTATACAAACAAAAAATTTGTGGCTTCAAACAGAATGAAAAGATCCAAGATGAAAAATTGCACCCAGAATTCATACCAAAAAGTTCAGTTGGACAAACACCTTTATTCAATAGAAAGGGAGGGCAGATGGATTGAGCTACATAGGGATGCTATTACTACTGTAAGCAAGAAGTGAAAAGCCAATTATCCATTTGCTCAATAAACATGTGGGCAACATAACACATTATTCAGATATTGAGAAGATGAAAGTTTTCTCCTCAACCAGAAACAATCTGTTTGTTAGCAATAACTAACTTTGAAATGAATAACTAATTTTCTAACTGAAAAGCTATGACATATTGACATAGTAAAATAATATGATTCCAGACATGGAAATGTCATGCATAATCAATATAGAATATTGCATTAGAATATAAATATGTTTATTAAGGGGAAAGATATTCAGAGAAGCTCTACATTCTTTCCATGAGAAGTATACTTTTAAAGAACAAGTTGAGTACCAATAAAGTAAAATATTTGTAGCTTAAGGCTGAACATTGGGGTCCTTGGTGCTCTCTTAGCTTGCTTCTTTTCTTGTAGAAATTTCATTACCCAAACTAGGTAACATCATCAGGTCTAGGAAGGAGTGGAATTTGCCCTCAATTTATATTCTCATGGCTTGGCCTGTCAGTGTTGGTGGGAGTAGTCCTGATGGTTCTTTGGTTGAGCTGTTTACTGTTAGCTTGTTTGGCTGTTCCTTGATTGGAAGCCTGACACTCTGACATTGGTCATTAATGAACAAATAGACAAAAACAACATCTACATACTGTGCAAAAGAGACAATCAACAAGCCAAAAACAAACAGAAAGACCAAAACACCTCCCTACCAGCAATCAACACCCAGATGAAGATAGATTAACACCAATATTAATATCAGACAAACAATCAAGAAGAAACAATACTCCAATCAAGGAACTACTAAGCAAGCTAACAGCTCAACCAAAGAATCATCAGGATCATTCCCACCAACTCTGACAGGTTAAGCCACTAGAATATAAATTGAGACCAAACCCCACTCCTTAATAGCACTGATGATGTTACCCAGTTTGGGTAAGGAAAGATCTACAAGAAACCAATCAAGCTCAGAGAGCACCAAGAACACAGCAAAAAGTTGAGTATTTATATTATGAGAGCTTTTTCTGCTTAAAACAGAATTCCCCCAATCGTCATTCTGTATTCATTTCTAGCAGGTAGCAAGTCAATTTTTGTCCTCAATGTCAAGCACACTTTCCTTTTGCATTCTTTGGCTGCATTCAGTGGAAAACATTTATTAAAGAACTGTATCTGCACAGCAAGACAAATAATAATAATTAATATTAACATAAGCTGTGTGCATTGGTGTTTTCTTTTAATTAAAAAAAACATAAAGGAAACAGGATGGGTGCAGTACTACAGCCATAAGGCAAAGCTCTCCTCTTCTATTTTATGTGAGGCTGACTAAAAACTGAATTACTAATGCTACCATGGCAACCATTCAATCATTTCACAATTCTGCTGGTTTTAAAAAAACACACACAAACATGCTACTTCCACACAGAGAAATCATAAGCTAACATGGTATACTCCACAATTGTGCTTTTTATAACATTCCGAGGAGCAACATGTACCAGAATAAATCAATAGCTGTTTCTGCACTTTAGAACCCATTTGTAACTTTTTATCACCCCACTACCCCTGTCATTTACTTGTGTAAAATACATAGAAAAACAAATGTTAAGGTATTGAACTCAGAAGATAAGATAAGGAATTACAGAAGACTACTGGTTTTGACACTGAAGCTGCAACTTGTCAGTTGCAAATCAAAATACTTCTGTACAAGATTCAAGATGGATAAACACTTTGATAAATGATACCGACAGTTGTGCTTGATGACTGTATGATTAGCTTTAAATAACTTTCCTGAGAGCCAGTGTCACCTTTATATTTAAAATAAAGACAATATCTGCAGAACTGGGGCACATGCTTCAAGATGTCACTTTATGCCTTAAACTTCATTTCTTCCAAAGAATTTAACATGCATCCTGCAATATGAAGCACTTCAGTAGCTGTTTTATCAGTTAGCAGATAAAACTGCAGATGTAGGCACATTTGTGTGGAAATAAATATCTTTATGTTGAATGTGAATGTCCACCTATTGGCTTTAATCCACTATCTATTAAACACAAACACAGTAGTTAATATATTTGCCTGTGGATGATCTATTCTGGTGTTATTTTCCTTTTATAAAGAGCAATTCCAGATAAGGGCAATATCAACAGAATTAAGCATTATCTAACCTATATAGTAATATCAGGAGCTGTTCCAATTTAATATTCCAATTAAAACCATGATAGCATGCCACATGTTGTGGACTGCAATAAATGATAAAGGTTCATTTAAAGTATCACCATCAACCTGGGTTGTGACCACCAAATCCAGCGGCTGTGTTTGAATCAATATAAATGACAATCTGTGCTTCTTGGACACAGGTTGCCATTCTTCTTATTAGGATGTGTGAGGATTGATGTCTCTGGGGGTTTGCTACTCTTACATGACTGTGAATACTTGCTTGTTATTTGTGATTCTCTTTCTAGTTTTCCTTGAGCCATGTAACAGTGCTGCATTATACCTTGAAGATGTGTTTTCACAATTATCTGCTATGCTTCAGATTCCCTCTCTTAATTACATCAAGACAGATAATAATCTGACAGTTTGCCTCCAGGAGGCATCTCCTGGATCACAGAAATTTCTCTTCTGCATCCTTCAAGCACAGATGCCAATTCAGAAAAGGTCTGAGGAGCACTTTGGCCAACCTCAATAAAATGAGAATTGCACTTGAAAAGTTACTAACCTACTTAACTTCTTGAGGGCTGATTAACTTGTACACTAACATCCCAATTCTAAATACATTATTTTGAAGCAAGTGCTATTGATTCACTTACAGGGATGTTTTTTAAGACTTGTGTTTTAGATACACATGTTAACTAACAACTTCCTAAAACAACCACTTCTTTGTCATCAAAGAAGGTTTAAGATCAAGCAAATATCATAATTTCAAGGGCCCCATATTTTAGCTGCATTTTTAAACACTGATAAATTGAAAACATGCATTAACCTCATATGCAGAACAAATTATATGCAGAAGCCAATTTTCATATCTCCCTTTTCTCTGTTCATTTATTTTAATTATTTGAGTCCTATTTTTAAAATCAATATGCTTTATACAAAAAATTAAATAGCAAAAAAGAGCAAGGAAAAATATAGCAACATTAAAATCAACAACATTAAAATCACCTGGAAACCTAACATCTATTTACAACTGAAACTGCCCCCTCTCTGACCTGCACAAGGCTCTGTTGAATTTGATAGCCCATATGGTTGGGTTCGCACATTGGATGGTGCCACACTATTGTTTATTTGAGATTTTTCTGCAGGACACATCACCTTGGTAATATGGGTTGCTTGATTGCCATGGAAAACCCATGTCATTCTGGTGGTTGATTTTGCAATGGAAAGTTTTACAATGAAAAGACTGAGATTATCATTTAAGCTTCTTGCTCTTCTCCAAAGACCTATTGCCCAGGACACTGGCCAATGTGAGTGTGCAATTCGAGCCTCCAGTAACCTAGAGATGGTTCCACATTAGCAGATGCCCCATAGCAGCACCTCATCTATTTTGCAATTGGTCCAGGTGGCTGGCCAGCTAATCTGTCATCAAGGAGTTCATAGCTGGTCTTCCTATTTGTTCACACGATGCTAAGCAATTTTTTTTAATCATAGTTTGTTGAACATGTCATCATGACCTGATTTGCACTTATAATGAAGCCATAATGATTCCTTCATCAAGCTAATCCCAAATAAAGAAATTATATTGTAGCTTCATGCAATGTGTAAAGCCCACTTCCCTTTATTCTCTCCCTCAATTCATATGTTTCTCACAATCGACTGCTGTCTGTTAATACTTTGGTGCAACTGTTCAACTTTGAAGGCAGACTTCCTGGGCCAATAGCAGCTATGTGGTCCTGCAATTCTGGGAGCAGTAATCCCAGATGAATTGGAGGAGACCAGGTTGAAGAAGATTAAATTGAGTGCTTGCAGCATTAAACAGCACCAGGCAGGTAAAGAGAAGTGCAAAAGTGATTTGTTAAGTATCCATCAATATACAATTAATAGCAGATTTTGCAATTTGTTTTGTTCTGACAGGCAGTATTATCTTCTTATCTAAATCCTTTGATTTATTTTTTGATGGAATCTTAACTCTCTTTTATAAAGATATTCTATGTATAAGAGGAGTGTTGCCTTAAAAGAGTATGTCATATATATTAGAAATTTAAGCAAACTAAAAAGCATAGAAAATTAGAAAGTAGTCCACAAAAAACATGGTCAGACATCAAGGGATACATTATCCTAAATTTAAAACTTGGCGGGTCTGGAGCTGAAACACAGCTTTAATTAAAACAGATGGAAATAATCAGACTCACCAATTGCATTATTGGTTTTGGGGAATCTTGTTGCAAACATATGATAAAGCCATGAAAATTCTTAAAAGCTATAATGATTTACTTATATGGCTGATGAAATAGGACATTATTATGACAGAAGCAAGAATTTAATAATCAGAAAAATGTAAATGCCTTTAGGAAGATTAACACAATTTATTACAAACATTGAAGAGAGTTAAGATTCCATCAAATAATAAATCAAAGGATTTAGATAAGAAGATATGCGGTATTCACTTACCTTCTCCATGCCAATCTTCAATATTTCCAATCCTGTATCTTTTTCAAGCATACTTTTGTTGTCAGCTGTTAAGAAAATTAAAAATGGCATAGTTAAAGGTGTTGCAATGAATTTGCATCATCTTCTTTCATCACTGTTACACATTTTCAAGGACTTAGATCTCACCATCCTCACAGAATCACTGTAAAATGGATTAGTGTTCAATTTTACAGGGGATAAAAGAAAAGACAAGAAAAAAATAGAAAGCTACCTCAACTGTTTATAAATCAGTAGGGTAGCCTCCTGTTGAAACTAGGATATTGTCACCTTGGTCAACTTTGTCATACAACATAAGCTCAGTTTATTTATTGAGCATTCTTCCTGTTTTCAGTGGCTGGTCTAAAAGGAGTCAGATGGGGATACTAGGAAATGAGCTGACTTTAGAACACCTACTTGCTCACATGGGATCTTCAAAAGCTAGCTCTAGTTAACATTTTGATGGTCTCCAGGAAATCTCAGGATTAAAAGTAGATAGGGAAGTTGAATACATTAGAAGGCAATGGAAAAGCACTTCCCTATCACATGAAGAGAGTTTCATGGGTGTGTTCATATAGTCACATAAGTTGAAATTAATTCAGTCAAGTTTTTATTGTTTTATGCAACTCAGACGCAAAATTGTATGAAGCTCTGAATATGAAGTAAGAAGCTTTGAATAAATTTCCCAAAGTCCCTTCAAAAATTGTTAATAAATTGTAATTTTTAATGTGAGAGAAGGTGAGCATTATTAAATATATGGTTACTAATAAGTTTGATTGCATTTAATTTAAATATATTTAAATTCAGCCAAACTTATTTTTTTGTCCATATCTTAACTTATTTAATTTTCCAGACTCTTAGGATTTAGCTGTCAATGTGTTGCTCAAAACCAACTGATCATTCTGCTCTCCATAGTCTGTACCCCAAGTAGTAAACACATCAAACCAGGTGCAGATAATTAGCCATTTGGAAAGATACATATTCATACAAGAACATTCTCCACATACAGTACTTCCGTAGGTTGACTGTTAGCTCCAAGAAGTCTCAGCAAATTACATGTGTCATCAAAGATACTATCTCTCTTGCTTTAGATGAAAGATTAAGATGATATTCCGACAATTTTTGCAACAAGGTTGAATCTAATGGCCCAAATGGATCATGCTACGGGATCTGGTGTGGAAGAGCATTCTCTATCACACAGATACTAGATGGAAAATACAGGTCTGAATGCAACTCTTCATATCCCTGTCCTCTTGATAGTTCAACATCCAATGCCTAAGACAGCCTCACCATTCCTGATGGTAGGACTAGCCTTGTTCATCCTAACCTTTTCTAAATAAATTCAATAATTTTCCAGGATCACAGTTTAGACACACAAACTCGGGACTAATTTAATTCATTCTTGCTATTTAGGCATTTATTCAGTGTTACATGGATTTAAACAGTCAACTAACATCAGCCTTATTTATCTTCCCAATTCCCCAGAAAGAAGGTTTGGTAAATGTTATTAAATCTCCTTTGTATAAAAAGAAGGGGAAACTAGGGTAGATATTTGAGTCAAATCACCTTAGCCTTCCTGAATCAATGCTACAGTAGTGACTAAAATTCAATACTTTGTCAACAGAATGATTTCATACTATAAGCCTATGGATCTTAATATGTGCTCTTTGTAATATACACATATCATGTTAATCTGTAACAATAAACAAATCATGCAGCTGAGTTGATTTCAAACACTCAAACAACTAACAAGAAAATGTCTCAAACCCCACTGATAATGTGAATTCATGGTTGCTCTATACTGAGGACTCCTTATGAAATGCATTCTGCTATACAAATGTCAACTATTTATTTCAAAGGAGCAAATATATTTCACATTTTGGCTCCTCCAGGAGCCAAAAGGATATGGAAATGTCAGTGATTTATTTCTTTATTCTCTAATACTGTTTTTTGTTTTTATAATTTTTTACAAAGTGTAAATTTCATCATAGTCTCTAAGGAGTTAGTAGTGGTTACATACACTTATCATCTATCTATCTATCTATCTATCTACCTACCTACCTACCTACCTACCTACCTACCTACCTACCTATCTAGACAGATTTTGGTGGGAAATTCCTGGTTGGCATCATGATCCAAAGTGCTTAGTTTTCATACTCAACCTAATAATTTTTTTATAGGATGGAGTTAGCCAGCCTTCTATGAAATCTCCAAATTTGACTGAGGGAAAGAATCTATAGCTGGGAGAGATTTGGAAGTCCTCAAAGGCAATTCAATAGGTGATTTTAGCTTAGCTTAGAAGAAGGTTATGTCATAAGATATTGCTTGGTCCTGTTCTTTGTATTTTTCAATTATGAATGTCCAATTTACTATGCAAAATTTACTATGCTATATCTTTATCCAGCTTTATTGGTGGGAGGGGTTTTTGCCCCTTCCCCATTTCCTTCCATTTCCACAACTGGCAAAATTAATATGCACTTGTTTAATCACCTGGAATTTCTTTATTTGGTAATTTTTAAACTGAAGTTTGGAATTCAGCAGTTTTGCTCAGCAAGAAAATAAGCACAAAAGCAGTATGCTTGCCCAACTATGGGATGGGGTGTGTGTCAAGGAGGAGATGTGGGAAAGTCTTGAATCAAGATGGAAAAGAAATAATCACCATTGCTGACACTGAATGGAATCAAGCACGATATCTCCACAACTATCCTCCTTTGAGCTTCTTTTTCCTATCTTTCTGTTTAGAAGATTGCCATTCAGATGGAAGAAAAGAAAATGTGGGCCGTAAAATTGTCACAATTAACCATCTGCATCCATCTAGAGGAGGCCTCAGTCTTGTTTGTTGGAAGAGTCTTGTGAAGTCTGTTATGGATGATTATGGCAATCAATTTCAAGGCTCCAGTTCTTTCCGCTGGAAAATGGCTGTTCCTCCACTCCAACACACAGTGACAGAAATAAATTATGCTGCTCAGGAAGTTTACCTTTAGAGACTCAAAGCTCTGAGCTGTGGCAACCTCTCTATCTCGTTGAACACTCAGCAACCATTGAGTTGTGCTGCTTAATAGAGCAAGGCCATTAAGTTGTCCCCGTTGTAATTTAGATCACAGAAGAGACTTCTACAGATTCTTTCAGGTTAAAATAACTGGTATAAAGAGAGCAGGCGATATTATTGCACCATAGCTACGTGCTTAATTATATGGAATTGTCAAGTGCAAAGAATTATTCTGATAAATTAAAATACTAATTAAATAGACTATTGCTGAATTCTGAGAACATTATAAGGTTCCACTTCCTCAGGTAATTTGCATATCTTCATCTCCTGAATTTAATTTTAATGGACTTCTTTTTAAATGTGTATTCAAGAACTGGTTGGGAGTTTTTAGACACATGGGAATATTTTTTTAATTGCCTTAAAAGAGGAGCACCCATTTCTTCCATCTTTTCTAGAAATGTTTGCAATTCAAATTGTATTTTTAATAATTAAGAAAATGTTACAGGTGTATTGATGGGAGTTATCTTTTTGTAGTAATATATTTTCTAAACAATTATTTTTTCAAACCTATTAGTATTAAAATCCAAATAACAAGATCTCAATTTATCAAAGATCTGCAGATGGAAATTTGGTATTTAGCATCTGTGTTAAAAATTTAATATGGTTCTATTTGTCTCAGTACTCATATAAATCATACAATATACAAAACCACACCCATGATTTAAATACATGACTTAATAAAAATATTTAAAGCATGCATTGTTAAAAAGCATGCTCTTTTTTGGCATGATATCCTTCTGAAATATGGTTACATTCTACTTCTAACCACCAAGTCTTAAGCCAAATAAATCCTTTTTTTTTCTTTGAAAAATATTTTTTTGGATCCATCACTTTTAAGGGTTCTGGAAAAATTAATGTAGTATGCATTTTAGTATAAACTGAACTAATTTTCTCTTCTGGAACACATATGACACACAATTACCCTTTGGATTTTGTATTTCTGTGAAACAGTCCCACAATGGAAAAAGTATATAAAATCTATACATTCAAGAAAAAGCATATAAAAATACAGTATATCCATTTTGAATACGTGTGTTGGGATAAATGCAAACAAAAGTGCACATGAATGTGGAAAGTGGCATAAATTTGGTCTTCACAATATTTGGAAGCATAGAAACTGCATCCGTACCCAATCTTCACAGTTACAGTATAATTATTTTACTACAGCTATTTTTAGCCTAAAAAAGATTACTAAAAGTTTTCAAACATATAATTCTTTATTATGTCAGTCACATTAAAATAGATGAATTGATCATGTAAACTGACATGTTCTGTTTCACTGCAACAGTGCCTGTTTACTAAGTTCAGATGCAACAAATATGATTCATCCAAACTTCTGTCTTATAACTATGGATCTGCCTAAATTATTTGAAGAATCATTAATTATCATTGTTACTTCCATCAATAAGCTCTCACTATACAATGTATGTATCTAATCTCCTGGGTTGGCAGTAGAAACAAATAGGCATAAACTGATGCAGATTTTAATGCATATATGACATTATATCTTCTAGAACACAATCTTAGGAGAGATGACAGAGAAGAAACTATTGATTTATTTTCAAAGTAGTACACATTTAATCATTTATTCAGTGTTTCACATTTCAGTTATTGATAGTGAACTGAGGATAAAATATTGGGTGTGGACAAGGAAATCTCCATCAAGCTATGTCATGAATTTTATTAAAAGATGTTATAAGACCATGCTTACTTGGTTGCTGTGAACTAAATTTACGAAGTTTCTATGAAGGAAAGGGAAAATATAAATGTGAACAAAGGAAGAAAAGAATGGTCAAAACAACTAAAAAATGAAAATTAGAATATTTTGGACATGTGATGCGATACCCAGAAAAGTATGGCATACTCCATTTAATCCTCCAGGGAAAGATTGAAGGCAAATGAGATCCAGGCAGAAGAAGAACAATCTAAAGGACTGGTTTGGACAAAACTCAGCAGCACTTTTTCATGTGGCTGCTGATAAAAACAGGATCGCCAACATGATCATCAACGTCCAATAACGGATATGGCACAAGAAGAAGAAGAATAGTAAATATGCTGTTTCTGAAAATCAACATAATTGCTCTGCATATAAGTAGCCTTTCTTGTCCATGTTCTCTGAATGGATCATACACTATCCATATTCATAGTCACATACATAACTGCTCTCTACTGGGTACAATAACTTACAAAACTTACTATATAGTTACTCCTTCACTTATGAATCCAATGGGATGGGAATTTCCATTGTTAAGCAATGTGGCTGTTAAGTGAGTCATGCCAATTTTATGACCTTTTTCCCATGGTTGTTTAAGCAAATCACTGCAGCTATTAAATGAATCAGGCAATTCTAAAGCAAATCTGGCTTGCCAGAAAATGACTAGATCACAAATGGCAGTCACATCATCCTGGTAGGGCACAAACACTGCAAATACATGCCGAATGCTAAGTGCCCAAATTTTGATCATGCGACTGTGGGAAAGCTGTGCCCTTTGTCAGTGCAAGCATCAGTTGTAAGTCACAATGCTGTTTTAACTTTGTGTAGTAACTAAACAAATGATTGTAAGATGAGGATTATCAGATACAATTTTTATACATACTTTAGTCATTGATCAGTACTATAATGAATACAATCACTTTTGTAATAACCTCCAATTTTCCAGGAATACATAAATTCTACCTTTTAAGCATGAAAATTAAGAACACTATAAAATCTTTACTGTATATTTAAAATCCAGTATTAAAATATTAGTAGCCACTGTAAAGCCAGTGTTCATATATGGGATTGTACTGAAGTTTCAATGCCATGAATTGCACTTTCTTTATCTTTTGTGTGAGGTTAATCCCTTTCAATGGGTAAATTGGGGGGGGGGATTTCATGGCACATTCCTAAATTATAGTCTTACTTTTTAAAGACAGTAAAAGGCTCCAAATCCTGCCCAAAGTTCATTTTGACTATGTGTAGGAAGATACATCTAGTGTAGTACATTATAGACACAATAAATAATATAATGTGTACGAATGCATATATATTGATTGGCTGATTATATGCCAGTGGTGGCGAACCTATGGCACGGGTGCCAGAGGCAGCACTCAGAGCCCTCTCTGTGGGCACACGTGCTGTCGCCCAGTCCTAGGCCTTCAGCTGGGTTTTATAAAACCTTTTCGCTTTAGGCCACCACCGCCGTGTGCAAAAAAAAGAGGTTCAATCAGTCAATTTCAACTTCTCGCGGAAAAAAAAAGATCTTGCAAAGTTGAAATTGATTGATTAAACTTTTTAGTCCCACCCAGTCTGCCGTTACCACTGCAACCATGCCTGCCCAATGGGCCACACCCAGCCATTGGCCACACCCAGCCAGTGGGCCACACCCAACCGGTACTCGACGATGCATAAGTGGGTTTTGGGTTGCAGTTTGGGCACTCAGTCTCTAAAAGGTTCGCTATCACTGTTATATGCTATCAGGTTGGGGTCAACTGTTAATGTCTACATAGTCTCCATGATTATCTATCTTATGATCCTTCGGATCTTTCAACAGTCAGACAGTGCACAATTGCTGTTGTAATTGAGCCCATCCACTTTGCTGCATTTCTTTTTTCCTCCCAGCTTTCCCAATATTAGAGCCTTATACAGAGACCTAGATCTGCACATAATGTCTTTACAATGGAATAATTAAACAACACACATATATATTATATACATACATACATGCACACATGCCCGTCATGCCATACACCTCATAGTATGCATAGTTCAAGAAGAATGAAATACTACCACTAGCATTTTAAAGGCACGACATTACAAAAAGGAAATAATTATTGCTAAATCTAATACCTTTCTACCCTTGCAAAACATTCTTCTACTCTTTCATCACATCTATTCATTACTCCACACATTGGCTTTTGATTTTTAAACCACTCACCTGTCTCTGAGATCGTAACAATTTCATTCAGTCATTAATTTCTTGATTTTCTTCTTCCTCTCAATCCATTCATTTTTCTTTCATACATTTGTTTTGCAATCAAATCCAAACTGTATGACAAAACCACCTCAGTGTATTTCTTTCATATTTTTTTTAACTTTTGTTCCATATTGATCTTTTTGAAATGTAATACATGCTATATGTTACTTTAAAAAGCATATGAGCTATATTTTACTTAACATACACCTTCACAATAAGAATGGCCTTCAAATTTGGGGTTTTATTTTAAAATTAGTGGACTATGAGCCCATCTTTGTTTTAGCATATGCAACCAACTTTTGGCTTGCTTTAGTTATGTATCCTTATATTGTTCCTGAAGCAGGGAAAACTCCCCAAATTTTTACAATTCTTACCTAGGTTTTCCCAGTTGTTAGCCACTTTTCAAATTCTCCTCCTTGTAGTATATGGTTGAACTGCTTGGCAATGAGTGGGTATATAATAGTTACATGTTTCAACCAAAATCCATGCAGTTCATCTTCACCTGGTGCTGACCAATTTTTGATCTTCCTTGCTCTTTTTTCTACTATTTCTGTTGTTATTACTAGTTCTTTCATTTCAACTTCTGTTTTATTTGCATCCACCTCTTTTAACCAAGCCGTATCCTTGTTGTATTTCTTTGGGTTATCCCATATTTACTTCCAGAACTGCACTGTTTCTTCCTTGTCAGGTACTGACTGATTCATTGCAGTTTCTCCATTGATGGATTGGTAGAAACATTTCTGATTGGATTGAAATTGGAGGTTCTGCCTATAATTTGCAATTTCAGCTTCGTATCTACTGGTTTTCCTGGCTATAGCTGTTATTTGCTGCTTTATTATTTCTGGTGCTTCCTTGATCTTCCTTGTTTCTAAGTGGTATTTCTTGATTAGGTATTCTTTGGTCTTCTTATTCTTCAGCTTCTTTTCTTTCATCTGTTCTAGCTTGCTTGCATGTGATCTTAACTTGCTGATCTTATTTTCCAGTTTAACCTTCCATTTTTGTGGTGCACTGTTTGTTTGTTTTTCTTTTTTTTTTTTTATTAATTTTTTTATTAAATTTTTAAAAAACTTTTAACACTTATAACATAATAACATATTAACTCAACTGAAAACAAACAAATTACATATTAAGAAAACAATACAAATAGCTGCTCGGAACCCCCCTCCACAACACCCTCCACCAGCCCACTCCTCTTGTATTTTCGCTCCTCCTCCTCGCCATCCAAAACGCTAACTACAATTCTACCGAGCATCCTACAAAAGTTATCTAATCCCTAAGCCCCCAACTACAGTTGAGAAACATAAGCTAACGTATATTATCTCCCTCCCCCCTCCCCCCCCAGGCTTCCCAGAATGAATACAGGGTAAAAACACAAGAAACCCCACTAAACTACTATATTAAACTATTTAACTATATATCAAATCTAATTCTTTCAATTGATATTTCTTTTGCATATAATCAATCCATTTCTTCCAGTCCATCAAAAACGTTTCATTTGAGTGGTTCTTCAGGTATGCCGAAATCTTGGCCATCTCCACAAGATGGGTAACTTTTAATGTCCATTCTTCAATAGATGGTATTTCAGATGACTTCCAATATTGTCCCACCAACAGTCTTGCAGCAGTAATCAAGTTCAAAGTCAACTTAGTCTCTGTGGTGGAACAGTCCTTTGTAATACCCAACAAAAACAACTGTGGTACAAACTCAATACGCTTCTTCAGAATATTTTGAAGAATCCACCATATTTTTATCCAAAAAGCCTTAATTTTTTTACAAGACCACCAAATGTGAAAGTAAGTAGCGTCCATAGAATCACATCGCCAACATTTGGGTTGCAAGTTTGGATACATAGACGATAATTTTTTGGGATCTAAGTGCCATCTGTAAAACATTTTATAAAAATTTTCTCTTAGATGCTGAGCTTGTGTAAATTTAACATTTTTCACCCATATTCTTTTCCAAGTTTCCATCATAATTGGGTGACCGAAGTTACCTTCCCACTTAATCATACAGTCTTTAATTAATTCAGTTCCAGAGTCAATTTCAATTAAAGCATCATATATTCTTTTAATATGCATCTTTCTTTGATCTCTAATTTGTATAATTAATTTTTCATCATCCTTTAAAGAAAAACCCTTCTTGACATCTTTTTGCCATCTGGCTTGAAGTTGTGCGTGATAAAACCAATTATGAGCTATACCTTCCTCCCTTAATTTATCTAATGATTTCAGTTCTAGGCTATTCCCTTCTTTGTTTAAAAGTTTATCATAGGGCACCACGTCTTGAATTTGTTGTATACCTATGCTCTGTATTGCGTGTCTGGGAACTGTCCATAAAGGAATTTTACCATTTAACTTATAATAATACTTTTTCCAGACTCGCAAGACAGAGTTTCTTATTATATGTTCTTTAAAACCCCTATCCAGTTTTTTATCATAAACTAAATACGCGTGGAGCCCATATACTAACCCATATCCTTCTATATTTAATATTCTTTCATTTGTTAAATTAATCCAATCACTTATAACCACTAGAACTGCTGCATAGTAATATAATTTAAAATTAGGCACTTTCAAACCACCTCTCTCTCTTGCGTCTTGAGTAATTTTAAATTTGACCCTTGGTTTCTTGCCATCCCAAATAAATTTGTTTATACCTTTCTGCCATTCATCAAGATTTCCATCCTTTTTAAGTATTGGTAACATTTGAAATAAAAATAAAAATTTCGGCAATACATTCATTTTAATAGCGGCTATTCTGCCCAACATGGATAATTGTAGTTTTTTCCAATTCTCCAATTCTTTTTGTACTTTACACCATAAGAGTTCATAATTATTCTTATATAATTTACCATTTGAAGCTTCTATATAAATTCCTAAATATTTAACTTTTTTAACTATCTCGCATCCCGTTATTCTTTCCAAATCCTGTTTTAATTTATTATCAAGATTTTTAACCAACATCTTTGTCTTGGATAAATTTAGTTTAAAACCTGAAACTTTTCCATAATTTCGAATAATTTCCATCAAACTCTGAGCCGATTGTATTGGCTGAGTTAGCGTCACAAGTAAATCATCTGCAAAGGCACATAATCTATAATCATGTTGTCTAATTTGTACCCCCCTTAATTCCTCTGATGCTCTAATCCTATTCAATAGTACCTCTAAAGTTAAAACAAACAATAAGGGGGATAAGGGACAACCCTGCCTAGTACCCTTTTCTATATTAAATGAATCTGTTAATTGTCCATTCACTATAATCTGTCCTGTTTGTTTCTGATATATAGCTGATATAGAATTAATAAACTGGTCCCCCATTCCCATCCTTACCACAAGCCTTTGCAGAAATGTCCAATTCAGTCTATCAAAAGCTTTTTCTGCATCTAAAAACATTAAAACAGCCGGTACTTGGATATGTTTATCCAAATATTCCAATATGTTAACAAGTTGTCTAACATTGGTTTTCATCTGTCTCCCTTGTAAAAAACCAGTTTGATCCGGGTGAATCCTCTGTGTCAAAACTGTCATTAATCTATTAGCCAAAATTTTGGCAAAAATCTTATAATCCGTATTCAACAAGGAAATAGGTCTAAAATTTTCTACTTGAACATTATCTTTGCCCTCTTTAGGAATCAAGCATACATTAGCCGTTTTCCAGGAGGGTGGAACCCGACCACCCTCTTGTATATTCACAAATAACTCCCTCATATGTTCCACCATTTCCTCCTGTAAACACCTATAATAGATCGTGGTAAAACCATCAGTGCCTGGAGATTTTCCCAATTTCAATTGCTTAATTGCATCAATAATTTCTTCTGACCTAATCAAAGCATTTAATCTATCTCTTTGTTCCAAAGTAATTTCCGAAACATTTTGATTTTGTAAAAAGGCATCTATCTCTTTCTCTTGAACTTTTTCTTCAGCATACAATTTGGTGTAGAACTCTAGAAAAGCCTTCTTAATAGTTTCTTGATGAAATACTTCTTGCCCTTTATATTCAACCTTCTCAATTAAATGGGATTTTTGTTTTTTCCTTAATGTGTAAGCCAACCATCTGCCAGGTTTATTAGCATTAAAAAAAGTATTATGTTTAGCATATTGTATATTCCTGGCAACCTGATCGGTCATCAAAATATCAAATTGTTTCCGTAAAACCTTTATCCCTTCTTTAATATTACTATCATCTGGTTTATCAATTAATAATAACTCTTTCTTTCTTATTTCCGCTTCTAAAACTCGCCTCTTTTCCTCCTGTTTACATCTATGCCTAGCATTCAGTTCAATTAATATTCCACGCATGTGGGCCTTACTAGAGTCCCACACCACTTCTATTGGTAAACCTACATTCTTATTTAACCTAAAAAATTCCTTGATAGCCTTTTTACATTCTTGCACATACATTTCATAATTAAACAGATTTTCATTAAGTCTCCAGGATCTGCGTAGAAATTGGCCAGACCTTAATTCCATCATAACTGGATTGTGGTCAGACAATACATTAGGTAAAATTTTAACTTTCTTTAAATTTAACATAAAATCACTAGTAGTTAAAATAAAATCAATTCTAGAAAATGATTGATGTCTATCAGAGAAAAAAGTAAACTCTTGATCCCTACCATGTCTTTCTCTCCAAATATCAAACAAATTAAAATCATCTTTAATATCAAAGAAAGATTTAGGTAAAATTGAACGCGATTGAGAAACTAATGAAATCTTTTTCTTATCCAAACCAGCATCAAGGATTCCATTCCAGTCTCCCATTAAAATACAGGATCTATAGTCCAACTCTAATAACTTTTTGTGTAATAATTTATAAAACATGCCTTGTTTTTGGTTTGGAGCGTATATACCCATCAAGAGAACTTTCTTCCCATCCAGTAAAATTTCTATAGCTAAAAATCTACCTTGATTATCTGCTTCTAATAACTTAGCTTTTATATTATTTTTAACATAAATAACAATTCCATTTTTTTTATCTAAAGATGATGCCACAAAGTGTGTACCCAGCTTATTATTAATCAAATATTTCTGGTCTGAAAATCTAATGTGAGTTTCTTGTAGACAGATTACATCATTTTTACATTGCTTCAAATAATGAAATATCTTCTTCCTTTTTTGTGAAGAATTTAAACCGTTGACATTCCACGTCAAATACTTATTTGACATGGCCTTTACGTGAAAGCTTCTGCAAAGACCATTCCACTTCTTCCTGCCTCTTGGGTCTTGCTCCCATAGCTTCCATAAATGTCAGATCAGTTTGCTTGGTTTGAGTTGGTTGTGTTTTTTCTCTTTGTTCAGTAGCTTTAGTAGATTCACGTAAACGCCTTGGATCTTTAGGCTTGTCTAGTGCCAAAGGTTGAAAGATATCAATTGACTGCACTGGTTGCTCAACTGCTTTATCCAAAAGAGCCGATGAAATTAGTCGAGGTTGTTGAAGTTCCGCAGATTGCAGTAATTCTAAGTCTTTAACCAACATTGCCCCCTTAGGTTTTGGGGAAGTAGATCTATCAGCCATCAATATATTCTCAAAAAAATCTTTCGCTTTAGCTACAGTAAACAAACGGTATCTTTTATTTTTAAAAAGTAAAGAAAGTCCAGTTGGTACCTCCCATCTATATTGTATTTCTCTTCTTTTAAGCTCCTCCGTCAAAAAGGCATAATCTTTCCTTGATCTCAACATCTTAGGAGGTATCTCTTTCAAAACCTGTACATCTTGACCAGCAACACTCAATTGTTTATTATAGGCTATAGATAGAACCCAATTTCTATATTTTCTTGTGTTAAAATATATCACAATATCTCTAGGCAAATTCCTTTGTGCTGCAATACGTGAGTTCACTCTAAACAGTCGTTCAATCTGCCAGGCCACATTCTCAACTAAGTCATCCAAAAATTTTGCTAAAGCTTCAGAAAAATTTTTTCTTAAATCTTCTTGGTTCTCATTTAATACATCTCTAAATCCCCTAATTCTAACCGCAAACTGCATCTGATGATATTGTGTCAAAGTAGCTTGTTCTTGTACATCGCTTCTAATTTCTTCTAGTTTTTCTTCAAAATGTTGCTCAGCACTCTCTAATTTCTCTTCAACAACAATAGTATAGTCCCAGACACCCTTAATAGCGTCTACAATATCTTCTCTCATCTCCTGATTAGAGGCTTCTATCATAGCTTTAAAGTCTTTTTTCTGCTCAACCATCTTTTCCTCTATTTTCACATCAAATTTATCTTCCAATTTATCAAACCTATCATTAAAAAAGGATATTACATCTGTTAAAGCAGACTGTAGATCTTTCATTGTAAGCATTTGTGAGGACTGTGCAGGCTCTTGAGATTCTAAAGGAGCAGACTGTGATTTGACAAGCTGTCCTGGAGAGGGCATAGCCGCCTTAGCAGCTGCCTTTTGTCTTGTAGTCATAATTGAAACAAAGAAAGGGAAACTAAAAAAAAAGAAAAAAAAATTTTTTTCCACTTCCGCCCTTCTCAAATTCTTTTAAAAGTCCAATTATTTTATAATTTAGTAAAAAAATCAATAAATGAATCAAGTCCAAATAGTCTCTCAAACAAGTCTTCAAAAGAAAAGAAAAAAAGTTCCGTTTCAATTTCTCAGTGGAATAAACACTTTCATCTTTCACTTTCACTCAGCAGAAAAAGCAAACGCCATCTTAAAAAGGTTATATTGATTCAAAAAAGTTTGTAGATACAAAGGCAGAAACAAAGTAACAATATACTTGCAGTACTCAGAAGGCTCCTGTATCCATTCCGTCTGAATAAAGCCTTTATTATTCTTCCTGAAAGAACAGAGGCGGTCGCAACGTCTAATTCTGTCAACCGACAGAAGCGTTTCTGAACAGGAGCTTTCCAAGCGCCTGGGGAGCACACCTTCTCTGCCCCTGAAAATTTAATCCAGGGGTCTTGGAAGGGCTCAACCCGGCTCTTAATGCTCTACTCCCCTTCTTTGCCCGAAGGGGAGTTTTTTCGCCGCAACAAACAGCTGATGAGCGCTGTTGTTGACGGCTATACTGATTCAGAGACCGGAGCCTCACGTTAGAGGCTCCATCGACGAGGCGGAGCCACCGGAAGCCCTGTTTGTTTTTCTTTTTTGTTGATTTTGCATCCCAGGTATTCAGTTATAACTGCAGCTGTGCTATACATTAGTTGGTTTGTTTCTTGCAGTGAATTGGTGCTTATACTTGATATTGCAGTATTTGCATCTTTTAATGCTTGTGCTAGCTGTTTCTTTGAAACAACCTTCAATGCAGGCAGCCTTATTCTGTTGTTTTTGTGCTGTTCTAGATGCTTATTCTTTGTTTTAATTTTTTTTTATTTCTTAGAGGATTTTGTTCTTCCTAAGGAAGAAGTACCTGGTTTTCAAATGAGAACAGTTCTATATCTCTGCTGGATTCCTTCACTGCCAACATCTCCTGGTTTGCCTCTACATTCTGAATTACTTCTGGCAAGGCTTTGATTTCTTTGCCCTGGGTAAACCTTTGCAGTTTGTCCAATTCTGTTTCTGTAAATACTTTATTTCATAATACAAATCAGTGTTGATCTGCTAGTCTCTGTTCTGTTATTTCTGATTCTGGATGTTGTTCTTTCCAGAACTGGTGTATTTGTTTTAGATATCCTATTCTTGTTTTCAATCACTGTATATTTGCGATGGGTAAACACCTTTTGTTATGGCCTGGGCCTGCAGACCCAGGCTGCAACGATTGGCCCGGGCAGACCACATGGATGCCCGGGACCAGAAAGGCTATTTCCAGCCTTGCGCACATGCACAAGGTGGGAAAAAGCAATGATTGGCCAGCATGGTACCTTGCAGAGGACTATAAAAGGGAACCGCACCATTTTGTAACCAGTTCTGTTGCTCTTTGGAATAAAGAAGACTTGCTTTGTGTTACTCATTTTGTCTCAATGCCTGTGACTCACGAACAGAACACCTTTTCTTCCAGTAATTCTGCAGCTGCTGGCCCTGGTTGCTCAGCCAACAGTCCTGAGTCCTGTAACCCATTTTTTACCAGATATCCAGGAACTCCAACATCTAGCATGGATCTTGTTAACCCAGGTGACATCCGAGCTGGTATGGCTTTCTGAAATTTACATCTCACCATATTCTTTTATGGGAGAGACACTCTTTGTCTGACTCCTCTGATGAGACCTGTCCAGTATGGTTGAACCTCTGGCATAGGTATTATCTTCCTCAGAGTACACAAGCCCCACAGCTACATCAAGGTAGTGCCTCACTGGGGGATTATTATTATTATTATTATTATTATTATTATTATTAGTAGTAGTAGTAGTAGTAGTAGTAGTAGTACTAGTAGTAATATTAATATTAGTATTATATTTCAAGGGAAACATCGGAAGGTGGGGTCTGAGATACCGCAAAAAAAATTTCTTAAATAAGATGGCTCATAAAAGTGATTTTTGGATCAAGAATTCAGGAAAACAGCACAAGTGCAGTCCTGGAGGAAGCAATTGTGACCAGAATTAAAGCATTTTTCTTCTTTCTCCCAGTGTTTTTCAGCAACCTCATTTAATGGGAAAAATAAGCTTTTTAGCTCTTTCTTAAACTAACACCAAAAATTGTTGCTGATTTACATAAACTGCAGAGATCTATAGGTAAATGTTAGCCTTAGCTTCCTATCCTAACCCGCCATTTAATTCTCCGAGGAAAATCTCCATCACCACAGTTAATATGGAAGATTAGATTTCTCTCGACACAGCATTGTTTCCCTTTTCCCATCTTATTCCTTTTAAGCTAAGAACATTTGGCCATTGCATTTATTTCCATTTTCAATACCACACTAGAGAGATTAATCATTAAAAAAAAACACCTTTGCCTAGCTATGTTACATGTACTAGAGTGACAATGTGGTTGAATTAAACAGTCAGACACAACACCAAAACGCTTTCTTTTTCCATATCCAAAGGGATTTTTTTTGTCAAAGAGCAGGGCCAAGAGGTTGCAGAGAAAGCTATCTTTGTCCCGCCTTTCATATTCAAAGGCAGGGAAATATGTAAGACCTTCACATTTTGCTTGCTTCTTTTCTAATCTCTGGCAAAGATGCAATAAAAAGGGAGCCACCAAAAGGCTAAACTGCATGGTAATAACAGTGACAGCCTTGTAAATGTTATGTCAAATCCAATTTTCAACTCATTTTTCAAGTGATTTTAATTAGATATTGTTTCAATCTCTTTTGCATTAATATAATTTTTTATAGAAACGTTTCAGCTTCTCATCTATTGAATGGGACCTCTCCCTCCATGACTGGAGCTTAATGCTTTGAATAATTTAAAATAAGATTTTTTATTTACAGCCATTTTCAGCAGACTGTCTTCATGCAGGCCAATAGACCCCATAAAACTGACACAGGAAAAGGAGAATTGTCCTTTTTTGCTAATGTCAGGGAAGCTCATAATTTAGCTTCTCCCAGCTCTTTCATAGATGTGAAAAGACAGACTCCACCATATGAAAAACTGGAATTGTGTAATAATGCCAGCAATTGCACACCGTAATTTTCCTTCAGTGAGAACAAGGGCAGTCATCCAACACAAGGATTCCTAGCCAACAAATCATATTAGTTTAAAACAATAAACTAAAAAAATAGCTCCACCCCCCCCCGACACACACACATTCTATATGTAACTATCTATATAACAACCAATATTGCCTTAAAAGAGTCTGTGGAGTTTCTTAGTCATCCAGGTCATGGCAATTGAACTTTGTGTTTCCTTGAAGAAGCTTCCTCAATTCTGAAAAAAAAACTTGATGAATCTTCAAGGAAAAACAAAGTTCAGTTGCCTTTTGAAAAAGCACCTTTGGGACACCTTAAAAGAGGTCTTTCCCTTTGATGTGATAAAGAATGCCTTTTTAAACACAATGCTTACTAATTGCAGTTTAATATAAACTTTTTTTTAGTATGCTCAGATATACACATTCCTCTGTTCTTGATTTTTTTTTAAAGCAATAGAGATAATCCCTGACTTACAACCCTAATAGAGGTCAAAATTTCTATCATAAGTGATGATGTCCTTAAATCAAGGCATTCATGTAACCAACCCAATTTTATAACCTTGTTTTGCAGCAGTCATAAAGTGAATACCATGGTCATAAAACAAGTCTATTCATTCCTATGGGAGGTTTGTTTTTTTTTGCAGGAAACTAGCTGAAAGGCCAGAAAAACACATCATAAATCACTTGTAAAAGTGAGCTGGTTGCAAAGTGCCCAAAATGTGATCATGTGCCATGGATAAATGTTGCCATTGGAACCCTGGAATCACATCATAAATACATTTGGGGGCATCCATTGCATTGGTCACTAAGCAACTGGTCATTAAGTGAGGATTAATTGTATGCCAAATAAATATGATGGCACCTTTGGAAGAGTGAATTATATAATGTATTTGAAGCTCTGCACCAGACATGTCAAACACAAGGCCTGGGGGCCAGATGCGGCCCGCGAAATGGTTTCATGCGACTTGCGAAGCCATCCTGGAAACAGTGAGGGAACGGCCCCCACTGTCTTGGCCCTGGTCCAGTTCGACCAGGAGCCAATGTACAATTTTGTGGTGGCCATCTATGCTGAAATGCATTCAGTCTTAGCTCCACAAGGCCATCTGGAAACAGCAAGGAACCAGCCCCTGCCGCTTCGGCCCCACCCCCTGGGTGCATGCTGGGGAGGTGTCACCCTTTGTGAGGAATGAAGAAATGCACCATTGTCTGGAAGTGGCCAGCAAATGGCCCTCGCCTACTTCACATATCCGGCTTGATGGGCTCTGCCCTGGTCCCACCCCCTTCTGCCAGAGACCCCCAGATCTGTCCCAGTCCTGCCCAGGCCCCCACAGGCACCCTTGACGCCAATGACGTAGAGCTGGCCACGCCCACCCAATAGGCCACACCCACCCTGGCCACACTCACCCGCCCCCCCAAGGGCAACCGCAATGCTGATGCGGCCCTCAATGAAATTGAGTTTGAAACCCCTGCTCTACACAGTTAAAATCAAGCTCATCTCCCAGTGATATCATGGACATGTTTGCATGATTGTCTTCACAAAAGTACAGGATTGGTTGCCACTGCCAACTTCTAGGATCTTTTTAAAACTTCAGTCTATAGCCCTGGGGTTTCCTGATGATCTCCCATTCAATCCTGCACAACTCTTTGAGGTCAGCCAAGGTCAGCCAGGAACCACTATTGAGCTGAGCATCACAAACTGACTACTAAATCAAAGATAGTGAATCTGTGACCCTGCAAAGTAGCTAAATGGAAATATGCAGCATTCAATTCAACAGTATTCAACACAAATAGTAAGTGTAAGAGTTACAGTCTAGCTGCACAATGGCTAAATCTGATCCCTCATTGTTTCTTAAACAACAAGATTGTGTTACTGTAATTTTAATAATTTCCCTGCTAACCTAGCAGTTCAAAAGCATTAAAATGCAAGTACATTGCTTCATTGGGAAAATTACTGTGTTCCTTATTTTCATGTTGGCCACATGATGACAGAAGTATCTCTCAGACAATGCAGGCTCCCTTGACTGAGAATCGAAGATGAACACTATCCATAAGCATCTAGGCTATACAGCTTGATAATATACTGTATTTTGCCTGACAATGTTCTTTTCTGCACTTTCCATGGGATCTTTCTCAAACTGAAATGTTGCCAGATAGGAACGATTTTAGATGAAATCAGAGCATTTCCCAGGACATGTTCTCAAAACATTAAATGAATGTATTCTTTATTGAGATAAAAAACAGAAACCTCAAATCATCCTTCGTTGTCCAAGTATAACTCAAAGATAGGCAGGAGTAGGAGTATGTCTATTTCTTTCTTTCTTTCTTTCTTTCTTTCTTTCTTTCTTTCTTTCTTTCTTTCTTTCTTTCTTTCTTTCTTTCTTTCTATCTATCTATCTATCTATCTATCTATCTATCTATCTATCTATCTATCTATCTATCTATCTATTCTTTCAGCTATATCCTTGCTCAGAAAGATAAAACACCAAAAGCCAAAATGGTTTCCAATCTCTAAGCATTGCAGATAGAACTGCATTTGGCTCTGGGTCAAAGTTGCTCAGCCCTACTTTAATCTGAATGCTAGTCTTTCTCCCATTATGCTAATGTTCACCTTTGTCCACCATTATCTTCTATGGTGAATAAAACAGGTGTTTTCAGAAAGGCCAGACACAATGACTTATAGATTTTGACAATGACCAATCCAAAGTATTTTTAATTAGCAGTTATTCCTCCGTACACAATTTTAGCCCAAACATCTCAGTACAAAAACATACGATAAATTATTAAAGTAGAGTTTGAAGGATAATAATTCTTTTGGCCAAACCACTTAGGAATTTTTCTCCAAAATCTCTGCTGAGGGAAGGCTCTACCATGACAGAATTAAATGCAGACACTGAGTTCCATAGTCCACCAAGCTTTGATTTCTTTTGATCATGGTTTGCTGACTAGCTGGACTGACAATGGTTAAATTCACATAGTATGTTAACCAGGTTTATGAAACAAGTCACATTATGTTTAAACCAAGTAACATAGTTTTACAGATGAAACATGCCAGGATCAAATTTTCCAAATGAAAACATAAAATTGAAATAAGATTTTGGATGTAGATGCTTTAATTAGAGCAGTGTTCCCAAGCTTGGCAAAGATTTGTGGGTTTCACCTCCCAGAATTCCCATGCTGGCTGTCCACAGTTGGTGTCCACATGTCTTAAAGTTGCCAAGCTCAGGAAAACCAAATTACATACTGAACTAAAGGATAAATTTGCCAAGAAACCCATTAGCAGCAGATATAGCCAACAAAATTATTTATAGAAGACAAAGATTGAAAGGAAGAAGTTTGAAGATCTAAGTGACTTCCTGAAGTTTGCATGTTTTATTTCAAGAAAGAGGGAAAGAAGAAAAGAGAAAAGCAAGCAGGCCTGCCTATTCTCAAAGCCCAGCTGATGATATTTCAAATGCAAAATTATTCTGTTCAAAGACTGTTCAATCAGCACCTCAACAATAGGACTGGTGTATGCTTCTTTGCTTCTTATTTTTATAACTCGCATATATTACTTCTTTGGGGAGACCAATTATGTATCTCGATGATAGCATGTGTTTCAGAATGCATGAGAATTGCTTTTCAAAATGAAGCTTAAAAAACTCTAATGAACAACAAAATGTATACTTCTGTTTCAATATTGCATTTAGCCACTGATTTGTTCAAAGCCAAATAAGGCCTCACTCTACAAGTCCATTTCAATAATAACCAAGCCTATTATTTGTTATTCATCAGCTAGTGCATTTATGCTCTCTTGGCACAACCAGATTTGCCAGAGTTGGAAAAACATTTCCAATATTTCAACTGGCTAGTTTATTAAATCATAAGTTATATAGATAATGCATTGGGTCATCCACTTATAAAATCTATTTGCTCTGCCCTCAAAAAGAAAAGAAAAAATAATATCACCAGCCTAACAAGATACACTATAAACCTTTTTGATGAAAATGAAAATGAGTTATAGAAACAGGCTCACCATTTCTCCACTCCAGCATCTGCCTACATTTCTCTTTCCAACACTTGCACCTTCATGAAGGCTGAGGAAACTCTTTTGCAAAAATAAAAGGGATTTATTCTAAATCACCACATAATGAAAAATTCAGTGTAAATGTTTTGCATTTGAAACACATAAAACCCCCAAAAATATGTGAGACCTGATTCCGTAGCATTTTTTTTCTTCCTTTTTTTTTTCTTTTTTGGTATGCAATTTAAGGCTGTACACTAAACACTTTCCCCCCCATTTTACTGATTTCACTGGGCATTGCTTTGAGCTGTCCGTTAGAAAGGGACACTTTGTTCATGGGGAGGATTGTGTAATGTGGCACTTGAAAATATCATAATAGAAACTTACATATAGAAGAATAGCAAATTTCTATATGTGATTAGCTTAAATTCACACTTGAAAAAATAAAGAACAAGAAATTAACATTAACTTAAGCTTTAGGACAATTCCCTCCTTCTTGCTGAAAGCAATTAGAGAAATCCCCCCCATCACTACCATAACACACAAACACAAACATGTTCTCTACTCCCCCAAGCTGGTGAGGTAAGAGCTCCACCTTCTGTTCTGAATCAACCTCAAACCCCCACCCCTTTATTGGTATAAATTTCAGCTCTGTTATTGTTTTCTTGTAATAGGATTACCAGATGTCTAGCAAAAGGAGGACAGGTCCTCCTTTTTGTCCTCATGGCCTCCCTCCAGCACGCATAGCCTTAAAATCAAATATTGTTCAGTTTTTAAAAATATTTTTTAAAAATTGACTGTTTTTACAGCAGTAGTCATTCAAACTTCTGTCTATTGTGATTTTGTAAATCGACTCCTTTCTCTTGCTCACTGACAGACTCAATACCCTAGATTTATGTTAGCAATTGGCTAATATAATAATTCCAGCAATTGGCTTCAATCTAGTTCCTTCAAATCTATGATCCCCCAAAAAAAGCCAACACAGTCCTAGATTGCTTTAACAGAAGGATAGAATCAAGATCAGTGAAGTGTTAATATTACTTTAGAACAGAACAAAACAGAACAGAACAGAAGCTGAAAGGGACTCTTCATAAATGGCTTAGACGAGGGAATTGAAGGGGAACCCATCAAATTTGCAGATGACACCAAACTGTCAGGAGTAGCCAACATCCCAGAAGACAAACTCAGGATACAAAAAGATCTTGACAAACTTGAAGAATGGGCCCTATCCAACAAAATGTGTTTCAATGTGGAGAAAAGCAAAGTCTTACATTTAAGCAGGAAAAACCAAAGGTACAAATACAGATTGGGCGAGACCTGGCTTAAAAACAGTAACTGTGAGAGGGACCTTGGAGTCCTAGTGAACGATCACTTGACTATGAGCCAGCAGTGTGCGGCAACAGCCAAAAAAGCTCATACAATCTGGGTTGTATAAACAGAGGCATAGAACCAAAATCACACAAAGTATTATTACCACTTTATAAAACCCTAGTAAGACCACACCTGGAATATTGCAGCCAATTTTGGTCACTATATCACAAAACAGATGTTGAGAGTTTGGAAAAAATTCAGAGAAGAGCAACTAAGATGATCAAAGGCCTAGAGACTAAAACGTACAAAGAATGGCTATGGGACTTGGGTTTGGCTAGTCTAAAGAAAAGAAGAAATAGGGGAGACATGACAGCAGTGTTGCAGTATCTGAGGGACTGCAACAAGGCAGAGAGGGCCAGGTTGTTCACCAAAACACCAGAAGGAAGGACGAGAAACAATGGTTGGAAACTGATCAAAGAGAAAAGCAACCTGGAATTAAGGAGAAACTTTCTAACAGTGAGGACAATCTACCAGTGGAACAGCTTGCTTTCAGAAATTGTGGGTGCTCCATAACTGGAGATTTTTAAGAAGAGACTAGACATTCACCTATCTGAGATGGTATAGGGGGCTGGACTAGAAAAACTCCAAGGATTCTATTCTATTCTATTCTATTCTATTCTATTCTATTCTATTCTATTCTATTCTATTCTATTCTATTCTATTCTATTCTATTCTATTCTATTCTATTCTATTTTTCCTGGCCACTTTGTACATGTATATATGTAGATAGTTATAACTAGATTGCTATTATAAACCTAGTTCACATTAATTGCAGTTTGTAAACTATAGTTTATGCCTTGTTTTGTGTGAATCAGCCAATGATGAATTACTCTGCAAATTATGCTTTGTTGGCTTAATATTCCAATATTAATTAATTAATCTGATTCTCCTGTAGAGAAACTGTATAAAGAAAATGTGGAACAATTAAATAATTGTGATGTATATGGGAGGGGAGAATTTTCACTACAGTCGTATATCGCTTATTTTGCCAGGCTTCCTCAAAGTGGCATCCTGACAATTAACTGACACGACTAGTTAATTGTTGCTTAAACAACATAGGTTGTCTATTTGTTTGAAAAGTATCCACTCTCTGTTGCTAAAGAATGGCCTCTTCAGCCAAGCTGCTAGTAAGAAAATTGCTGAAGACACTTCAGATTTACTCTCCCAGTCTTCAAAGTTTGATACACTATACAGAACTTTATAAATTATTATTGAAACACAGGAGGAAATTGAACACGTGCATTCATAACTTATGCAGATTTGCCACTTAACAGCTATCCACTAAGATGCCAAGTTGATGATAGGTGCATTAAGTTCAAGCACAAGTTCTACTCAGGTGTATTTGCATTACAATGCATCCCATATATATAGGAGTATCATTAAATATCAAGGTAGAAAATGAAAATTAAGGAAAATTTAAAAAGGAAAAAAGAAAGAAAGAGAGAGAGAAAGAAAGAAAGAAAGAAAGAAAGAAAGAAAGAAAGAAAGAAAGAAAGAAAGAAAGAAAGAAAGAAAGAAAGAAAGAAAGAAAGAAGACAACAAGAAAGGGACTGGAGGCTAAAGAATATAAAGAAAGGTTGCTGGAATTGGGTATGTCTAGTTTAACGAAGAGAAAGATGAGGGGGGACATGATAGCAGTCTTCCAATATCTCAGGGGCTGCCACAAAGAAGAGGGAGTCCAGCTATTCTCCAAAGTGCCTGAGGGCAGGACAAGAAGCAAGGGATGGAAACTAATCAAGGAGAGAAGCAACCTAGAGCTAAGGAAAGACTTCCTGACAGTTAGAACAATTAGCCAGTGGAACAACCTGCCTCCAGAAGGGGTGAATGCTCCAACACTGGAAGTTTTTAAGAAGAGACTGGACAGCCATTTGTCTGAAATGCTATAGGGTTTCCTGCCTGAGCAGGGGGTTGGACTCAATGACCTCCAAGGTCCCTTCCAACTTTTTTATTATTATTATTATTATTATTATTATTATTATTATTATTATTATTATTATTATTATTATTATTACTATTACTATTACTATTACTATTACTATTATTATTATTATTATTATTGATACAGAAGTTTGCATTTCAGACTATGCAGTTTATTACAGAAGATATGGCCAGTGAGACTAGCCTTATTACCACAGTTTCTCTTTCTTTTGCTCCTTGTAATTTCTTCTTAATGTTCTCACTCATCACCATCTACATCAATATCCACATTCTATGCTAATGGGATATCTTAGCATCAAATATTTTAAATGTTAATTTTATTTACTTTTCCTTGAAAAATAATGCATCTCTTGAAAATAAAGCTCATACTTGAAAACTCATAATTAACAGACAGATTTGCTAGTTGGCTTAACCTTTCTTGCTTCATAGAAGAAACAGTTTGATTTCCATCAAACGCAAAGTAAAAATTCTTGCCAACATTGGTTCCCATGTTTTTGCAACTGATTATTATTTTGCTTTACTCTTCCCATTAGCCTGTGCCAGATTAGATTTGGTGAGGCCCTAAGGGCTATGTGAAGTATGGAGGCTCCTTATTGAAATTGAAAATATATATATGCCTTTTTATTACATATAAAGCTACAAATTATTTACATAAAATTTGTTACATAAGATTTTTAAAACTACAGTACACATAAAAGCCACATAAAATTCTAAAAACAACAACAAAATCCCTGAAATTTTGTGAGGTCCTATAGACTGTGAGAACCTAAGCTGTACTTTGTTTAGCTTATGCCTACATTTGGTACTATCAGCTGTCCATGTTCCTGCATACAGTATGTGGAAACTGCTAGAATCCCAAACTAAGTATTATATTGCACAAGCAATTTTATATTAAAGTGCAATATATAAGTGTGAAAAGGAAAGAGAGAATGTTTCCCTTCCCAATCAGCTTTGTATTTTGTTTCCTAATTGGGCCCTGATATTCAACACCATCAACTTTTTAAAAACATCAACATTCAATGAATTTCACACCATTTAAGATACCGGGATGATACCATTTGCATTGTCCCAGCAATAGCTCTCCGTGTTGAATGTTTCCACGTCTGACCAAGCACACTTAAGAAATTGGTGTGATACCATGCAAAAATATTATTAGACATCTGCTTAAGAAAGCCTCTCATTAAAAATATCTTTCTATTATTTTTTTAAATATTATTTGGTAATTCCAGTGTTGAAAATTGAAGAATGCAAAGTTCTGATAAAGTATGGTAAATCTGAAAAGAGTCACTGTCAGCAATTTTCCAAATGTTTTTATGGCAGTTTGAACTTCAGTTGTTCAAAGCAAGGTTTTTCTTTTGGTTTAGAAATATATGGACTTTAAAAGAAAGAGAGCCACACTAAACACAGAAATATATATGATGACACAAATTGTATTACTAATTTCATCATTTTGAAGGCTTCTTTTATCTTCAATAGTTTCAGTGCATGACTTCTGCCTTTTTTTCCAGGAGGATACCATATAGTTTTAACCTGTCTTTAGCAAGATCTCTTAGATATCTATTATTAAGTTGCTATCACAAGCACAGTAAAGCAATTCAAAAGAAGGAATGGATATTATACAGTATGACAATCATAGAGATTCTTATTCTTTAAAGATATTAAGGGAATAAATGTAAACCATATACAGAAGATGATGATCAAAGGTCTAGTTTCAATTCACAGAAAGTCCTATATTGGCTTTTGTCTCTACTCTAAACAGTGTCAGAAATTTATTTTTATTTTTGATTCTCAATAAAAAGATCTATATTAGGAAGTTGCTGAGATATTGAGAGAGAGAGAGTTTGGTTGGTTTCTTTAGAGGATTGGTTCATCTTGTCTTTCTTTTTTATAAAATTGTCATGAAGAACTGCAGATCTTCAAAAGATCTTCAAAGACTGAGATTTCAAACTACAAAGCAACGATGCTTCAAGGAGGAGAGAAATAGATGTCTAATGCAGAGGATGGGATTCCTATCCTTTCAAAGACTACTGCAAGCAACAAAAATAGATCTACTGGCTGAAAGGGAAGTGTGTTTATGGAAACCTGTCTGGCACAGAAAAAAAGCCAGAATCAGACTGAAAAGAGAAATTTAAAATTGTGTAATGGATTAAAAGGCAATGTTGGATTTATGGATTGTTTTAAGGATTATGATTTACAGTTAGAAGCAAGAAAAAATATAAATAAATATAGAGGAGGGTTATTTTTAGAATAGATATTTTAAATAGATTAAGAATGTACTTTTTGGAATAATAGATTTATTTTGATGAAAATTATGTATTGGAATTGAAAAAATGTTGATTTTTTAGATTGGGATGGTTTCAATAATTAATGGAGTGTTTTAAATTAGTAAGATGACCTTTTTGTATGATAACATAGATGTGATAATGCATGATAATCAATTGGATGAAATTTGAAGTTTATGTAATGAATTGAAATGAATTAAGGTTTAATATTATTTTGTTAATACAAAGAAATTGATTGTGAGATTATACATGTATAGGGTAGATTAATATTTTATTTTAACTAGGATAGCTATTGTGTAGTGGAAGAAGAAATAAATGAGATTGGTGATAAAAGGAGGGATGAGAGAGATTAAGAATTAGAATACATCTGGAAGGGATACCTGAATTGATAACTTGTTGATTTAAAGTTAAATTTGATTATGGTAATTGTAAACTGATAAAGTTTTAAAATAGGTTTAGTAGTAATAGAAATTTAATTTAGAAATGGAATATTTTAAATATATTATGTTATTTGAGGGAAATAGAGAGGGGACAGTGAATGTATTAAGTTGAGTTGTTTATATATGTTTTTACTTTTGAATGTCTGATTACCCAAACACCAAGGTGTGTCCTGAGCACTTTTTCTTAAGAATTAAAAAACCAATAAAATATGTTTTTTAAAAAAAGATCTTCAAAGAAATAAAATCTTTCATTACAACAATTAGGCTTCGGATTCCATTTTAAAACTGGTTAAATAATAATCAGTTGAAAATATGGAGATTAAATAATTTAAAAAGCTTCATAAAAGTGTTCAGCATAAGGAGATTCACTTGGTAGGATTCTGAGTCCAATTTTCAACCTATAAATTCATTTGACATCAATGAATGAATTTGAAGAGACAGTTGCTGCAATAGTTGAGGCTACAGAAAACAGAGGTTTAAGATCTGGACACAATATTAGAGCTAGCAAGTGGTTTTCATGTGCACACAGTGGCCAATTGAGGTCCTCACTGCCAAGTGAGACACAGTAAATTTGTCAGTGGATTCACAGTATGGATGGAAGGGATAAAATAGGTTTAGAGAAACCACAACAGTTCAACTAGGAGATACATTATTATGTTTGCTAATGACTATTTCATTATAGAACCAGTTTGGTCTAGTAGTTAAGGCATCATGCTACAAAGCAGGAAACTATGAGTTCAAGTCCTGTCTTAGCTGAAAGTCAGTTGGGTGATTTTGGACCAGTCACTCTCTCTCAGCCCAATCCATCTCACAGAGTTGTTGTTGTGTGAAAAATAGGAAGAGAAAGATATATTGGATATGTTCGCCACCTTGAGTTATTTGTAAAAATAATAAAAGCAAGTTATAAATAAATAAAAACATTTCTCTTACACAATTAATGTTTAGTACAGGTTATAGAACACCCGTATGTATATCTGTACTATTCCTCTAAACCACAACAATCGAGGTGGTAAGTAAGCTGTATAAATAAAATAAAAAGGCTGGATCAGATTCCCTTCATTATTAAGAATGTGTATTGGCATATGATGCTGCTTATCATTAGCATTTTATATATATTGCAAGATAAATATCCAATTATAAGATAAATCTTATTTCACCTTCCTCTGGCATACACCCTTCTTTCATTGCATATGACTTCTTCCCTTACTACAAAGTGATGTTTTCCATTTGTTTTCTACCATTCACATGTCCAACTAACATTTAGCCAACTTGAAAACTAAATAAGGTAAGAACTAAGATTTGGTTTAGGATTATAAAATTACTGTGAACTCCCGGAGATATTGGTTAAAGTGGGAAGTAAAAAATAAAACAAACATCTTAGGAAAAAACAATGGCAGATGACAGGAAGGTGTCTACAGAGTCAGCTAGAATCAAACTCAACAGAGAGACTTTACCATCAAATTCGATAGTCATCATAGCTTGCCACACTTACACAGAAAAAGAATGAAAACTGATTGTTGTTTAAACTGTTGGGAAACAACAGTTTTGAGTAATTTGAAGAGCAATAAGATAATGCTAGATATAGAAAACCTCAGAAATGACTTTGGAGAAAGAATGCAGCAACAGTTAGCAAAGAATGATTTAAGCCCAGGTTGGAAAGAAATAAGCTGGCTCCAATTTCGGTCTGTTTAGTTTAAGGAAAAGAGAAGGAAAATAATGTTACTGTAGCCTATATCCATAAAGGATAGTTCTGGTATATCTGTGGAATCTGTTTTCTGACTTGACCTTGAATGGCTAACACTGGAGCAGGTGGTATCTATCCAAATAAAATCCTGTAATGTTGCCTATAAGAACATCAAACAGCAACATCTGTCTATCCCAGCT
The DNA here is from genome assembly GCA_034064705.1 of Bothrops alternatus. Classification (NCBI taxonomy): domain Eukaryota; kingdom Metazoa; phylum Chordata; class Lepidosauria; order Squamata; family Viperidae; genus Bothrops; species Bothrops alternatus. Next base: position 4,237,785 of record JARGCV010000179.1, read on the forward strand.
GTGTTTCTTTAAGCATAACAGCTCTGATGGGCATCTTAATGCTCTATTACTAGAAGATGACCACTTCTATGAAGAAATACTAATGTGAGAACACATTCTGGCAAGGTCAGAAGAAAATACCTAGAAATCAGATTAATCCATTATCATAGCATCGGGGTTATAAATTCTATCCATAAGATATCTATCCTATATTTTACGAGATCATGTCCATTCCTAGAAATGCTGGATTATACAAAAGGGACCCTGGACTTTTTTTTTTGGTCCATCTGAAATGTTGATCTGTCTTGAAGACTCTCCCAAAATGGCTACTATGAAATAAAAACTTATTACTGTATCATCCCTTCAAGATAGGCAAGGTCAAGAATCAAGAATAGCTATGATTTTAGGAATGTGTACTGTATTGTTATAGAATGGAATAAGAGAACCTTGAAAGAATTCTTCTCTGTTCCATGTCCTACCAACCAAAATCAAAGTGGATTTATTTTGACTTTCTTTTTGGTGCTTTATTCTTCCCCAGGACTGAATAACCTTTTCTGAACCTTTCCCCTTCCCTTCATTCCTTCCTGATTCCCAAGTTCCTGTTTATATTCCATCACAGCTTCTCTCATATTTGGAATGTTTATTTTTTGCCTTAAGATTGCAGAGTTCTCCAGCTGGCACTGCAAATTAGTTAGCACAAGAAGTAGATAAAAAACTATAGACTGTACAACCTGCAAAATTCACATAATATAAGTAACAATTATGAAAGAATACTTATGGAAATAAATTTTGTTGAAACTATAATTCCAACTACGTATAACTATAGAGAATTGGCCACTGCTGGTTTGGGATTAAAAAAAAAAACCCTCAGCTTGAAAGGAGACACCAGGTTGGGATAAAGTAATCTGTAGGATTAATGGAAGTTATTCATACTGAGGAACTGCTAGAAACTTCAGTACAGAACTCCTTGCAGAGAGAAAAAATTAAAATAATATGTGATTTCCCCCCAAAGCATATGATCACTACTTAATATAGGGCTTTTATTTATTGGTGTATTTCACATTTTCATTTCTTCAGTGTTACAAGAACATGTTGGCTGATGACATGCTCATTTTGCATTTTATCTTATACACATTTTCCCAAACTGGATAAAAATCTGTAAATTAGGCTTCCAGAGGTTGCTCGTTCTCTCTGTCTCTGTCAAAGACAATCACTATCAAATGCCTGTTTCTGCAGACAGCCAGTCAGGCAGGACTTCACTGTCTGGATCTCCTTTTTATAAGACATACGAGGCTAAAGAGCAGAGTGACTTCTGCAGCTGCAGGAGAGCAGTGCCACATGGTTAACACCTACTAAAAAGAGACAATCTATTAATTGGCATGATTAATCCTTGAATTCATTAAGAATAGATTAATATTGTTAATGAGATTTGACTATGCCAAGTGAAAGAAAAACTTCTGTATTAACCCAGCCTGGCTTAATCCAGCCATGTGTTTCTTTTGACATAAAAACATATAAAGGAAGTGATTATTTTAAATAACCGGAACATTTGAAATTTATTAAGAAATGTTGATCACCACAACTGGAAGGGGAATATGGTGGTTATTTTGATGCTAAATAGAAATAAAAATGACTAGTTACAGACTCTACTAAGAATCTAATTGGCTCTGAGTATATTATAGAAATCGCATTTAAACTTCCAAGCATCATACATCAAGGGATTTCTTTTTTAAGGAACACATGTCTGAATTAGATGCAATCCTGTGCTTCTACAAAATATTTCAGGAACTTGTTCCTGTCTGTGTTTTCAATTAACATACCAGATTTCTTTGTCTTCTATTATCTATTTATCTGTCCATCTACCCATCCTTACATATAGTCTTACTGATATATAAGAGTCAATGTGATCTCAAAGCTATATAACATTCTTCTTTTGCTTAAAATTTCAGCATACTAGCCTTACTGGAGTGCAAGATTATTTCAGAAAAAAATTATCTAGCTTTGTGTTGGGCCATTCAATTCAGCAGAGAAACCTAATGGCAGAAAACATTACATTGACAAAGAATATAGGGGGGAAAGCATGTGTTGGGAAAGTCATCAACGCAAACTCTATCCCTGCCACTGTTTTTTAAGGCCCTGGCTTGGCACATTGTTTTCTCAGTATAGCAGAGTTAGATTGTCTCCTAACTCAGCATGCAGTGAAGTACTTTTAGGGAAGATATAATTCCCTAACACAAATGAATCCACAGACTTACATCATTCTCTAGGGCTTTCAACAATGCATATCCACTTTTTTTGCAGTGGCTCCAGTTTCTGGCTTCCCCATTGACTTTGCTTGGCAGAAGGTTGCAAAAGGGAATCACATGATCCTGGAACACTGCCACCATCATAAATATGAGCAGGGGGTTGGACTAGATTACCTCCAAGGTCTCTTCCATCATCATCATCATCATCATTATTATTATCCAATTGGCAAGCATTTGAATTTTGACCACGTGACCATGCTGCAATGGTTATTAAGTGTGAAAAAGGTCCCAACTCCCTTGCTATAAGTTGAGGATTACCTGTAATTTATCTTTTAAAAAGACGAAAATTAGGAGATGACCAATATATTTTTATTTAACCCTTTGAGGTATTGCTTTGAAGTAATGAGTTCATAATATTATATCAAATGGCAGGAAAACAAACACAAGAAGATTTTATTTCCAAATCAGCCTCCAGGACAATAGGTAACTCAGTTACTCATGAATCAGCTTTTTTCATCCTAGCCAACAATGTAGAAGTGAGTGGTGTTTAAAAGTTTAAACAACACTAAAGGAAATGTAGAAATTATATACTGTGATTCTTAATGCTATGGAAGTAGTTTGCCTGTTTGAATTCTAAAGTCCCAGAGCACTTTAGTTTCTTCACTTTTTATTACTAAGTGTATTTCATGGTCTCACCAGTTCTTGCAGGCAACTGGTATTTCCAGCAGATATTCCAATGCACCATTGTTGTCACTTTGTCATGCCTTTGTTTGTAGTCAAACAAAGAATTGACCTTTTGAGGATTTTGCATTGTCTTATAAAGACACTGTCCCCTATCTAGCATATTTTGCACACCAAAGAAGACATCTTGGGCCAAAATTATAAGAATCACAGTTTATATTAAATCCAATTTAAAAAAACTAATAACAATGAGCAATAAGAGTAGAAGTCAGGCAGTTTATGAAATTTGGATATCTCATACCCATGCGTATTTGTTGAGAATAATTTCACCTGCCTCCATGTTTGACATTATTATGTGATTATTTCTTTTTTATGTCATTTCTTTTCGGCCTTGAAAGCAAATGAGGGACCTCACATCCTCTGCAACCATCTTAATTAAGTAGAAGCTATTATAGTGCAAGTGTCTCCCTTACTCCATCCCCTCAAACTACCTTGCAGATGAGAAGCAGCAATGAACAGATACCCTCTGGAACTTCAGTGTGTTTATCAAATAGACTTAACAAGCTAAAATTTCTCACTAACGATAATGAAAAGTCAAATAATATGAATGCAATTCTAACCAAAGAGCAGAATATTTTATTTATTTATTTATTTATTTATTTATTTATTCATTCATTTATTCATTCATTCATTCATTCATTCATTCATTCATTTATTTATTTATTTATTTATTTATTTATTTATTTATTTATTTATTTATTTATTTATTTATTTATTTATTTATTTATTTATTTATTGGATTTGTATGCCGCTCCTCTCCACAGACTTGGAGCGGCTCACAACATACAAATAAACAATTCAATATAAATCTGAAAAAAACATTAAAAATAAACCCCACACATACTCCTCAGTCCCACCACAATCAACAATCATCCCCAGGCCTGCCGGCAGAGATAGGTTTTTAAATTCTTTCAGAAGGCCGGGAGAGTCGGAGAAACGCGGACTTCAGGAGGTAGTTGGTTCCAGAGGGTGGGCGCCACAACAGAGAAGGCCCTCCCCCTAGGGCCCACCAGACGACATTGTTTCGCTGACGGGACCCAGAGGAGGCCGACCCTGTGCGCTCTCACCGGTCGAAGGGAAGTATATGGCAGAAGACGGTCCCGTAAGTATCCTGGTCCCATGCCATGAAGGGCTTTATAGGTAATAACCAACACCTTGAATTGGGCTCGGAGACCAATAACAGAGTTGGAAGGGACTTTGGAGGTCTTCTAGTCCAGGGGTGTCAAACTGCTGGCCAGTGGGCCGCACATGTCACCAGGAAACCGCGCCCACCCCATTGCCAGCAATAGGGAAAAAGCTCCAATACTTCGCACGACATCGTAACATTGCGAGTTTGACATGTATATCCTAGTCCAACCCCCTAGTGAAGCAGGAGACCCTATATCATTTCAGACAACTGGCTGTCCAATTTCTTTTTAAAAACCTCCTGTGATGGAACATCCATAATTTCTGAAGGTAAGCTGTTCCATTGATTAATTGTTCTAATCATTAGGAAATTTCTCCTTATTTATTAAGGTTCTCTCCTTAATTAGTTTCCATCCATTGCTTCTTGTCCTGACTTCAGGTATTTTGGAGAATAGATTGACCACCTCTTCTTTGTGGCAGCCATTTAGATATTGGAACACTGCTATTATGTTCACCTTACTTATTTTCATTAAACTAGACATACCTAATTCTTTTATCTTCATAAGGAGGAATAATTCCTGCAACTGTTCTTCATATATTTTAGCCTCCAATCCCCTAATTATCTTTGTTGCTCTTTTCTGCACTCTAGTTTCTAGAGTCTCAAAATCTTTTTTAAATCATGGTGACCCAAACTGGACTCAGTATTCCATGTGTGATCTTACTAAGGCATTATAAAGTGGTACTAACACTTCAATGATCTTTATTTTATTCCTCTGATAATGCAGTCTAGGACTATGTTAGCTTTTCTGGCAGCTGCAGCAACTGCTGGCTTATATTTAACTGACTGTCCATAGGACTCCAAGATCTCTTTTGCGATTACTACTATCAAGCTAGGTACCACCTATTCTACACCTGTGCACTTGATTTTTCTTGCCTAAGTGTAGAACCTTACTTTTCTCACTACTGAATTTCATTTTGTTAGATAGGGTCCAGTGTTTAAGTCTGTATAGTTCCTTCTGTATCTTGAGCCTGTCTTCTAGAGTGTTGGCTATTCGTGTCGGCTTGGTGTCATCTGTAAATTTGATGGGTTCCCCTTCTAAATTATTTAATTTAACATTGAAGATATTAAAGAGTACTGGATCTAAGACAGAGCCTATAAGTACCCCACTGCATACTTCCCTCCATGTAACTTATATTAAGGACTACATATTTATGCAGTTAGTTGGTTGCTACTCCATCTGGTAGAGATGCTATCCAATCCACATTTACAATCTTATCAAGTAATAGGCTGTGGTCTACTTTGTCAAATCCTTACTGAAATCCAAGTAAATTATGTCCACAGCATTTTGCTGCTCTATTAATTTAGTCACATTGTCAAAGAATGAAGTAAGATTTGTTTGGCATGATCTGTTTTTGACAAACCCATGTGGGCTTCTGGTTATAAGCTTGACCCTAGGTGTTTGCAGAGTTCATTGAAAAAGATGTCACTCAAGCTAGTCAGGAGAAATTAAAGAAACTCATTATCAACTCCTATTAATGAGCTGCTGAACCAAAAGAGATGAGAATGCTTTCATCCTCATATAAGGAGGAATAGACTAGGTCTGACTGGATGATCACACTCATTTACTTAATATAGGTGAATTGTGTATCATTTCTAAAAAGAAAAAAAACAATATTGCTCCTAATATGGCAATGATATTCTCCTCAAATTTGTCTTAAGTCTATGATAGATTCAAGATTTAAATATACATAAGAAAAAGTTCATATACAGAAATCAACTATTTGAAAGTTGATTTTTTTCCCTGGATCATATCCCCCAGCACACCCTAGTTTAGGCATGTAGTACAGGCTGTATATCATACTCAACTCAGTCCCTGAGAACTAATAGATGGGAAACTCAAATGGGGTAACTCTCTACATATACTTTCCGAGCTCGTAATCCCTTAATGATACTGTCCATGAATCTTAGTAGGATACCAGTCAACTTTTGTCTATTGTTTATTATAAATAATTTGAATATAGACACAGTGGTTTTTTGTATGATACTCTCTTATATTTTTGATAAATTGCTCATTACTTTTAATTTTCTTCCATTATCTTGCTCAAGTCTACCTACCTCGCTGTACACATGTCACAATTTACAAATTACAAATTACAATTTCAGCCACTAGTTTTTGATTATATATTACTTTGCTGGGAATCTGTAATACTTTTGTACATTTTATTTTTTCAAATACACTGTAGATGAAATATGCCTGCAATGTATTAATAGTATTTTTTTAAATTAGGGAATGCTTTGCATATTAAAGTTTATACTTTCTTTGGTAGCAAAGTAGTTTTTCTGTGTATGTGTACAGATTAAATAGCATAGCAACTCTTAACGTGCTAACTAGCAGAAATGCCCACCTCTTCATAGTAATTAACTGACTTTTTCACCTTTTTATTTGTCTGACCAATCAAGTGATCCTGGAAGCATAAAACCTAAGAGTGAAAAAGATCTTTACAATTCCATACTTTAATCATCAAGAATGATCCCAAGTAAAAAGAAGTATTCTACTGTTCTGGTTTAAAATGCTAGCTGTTTGAACTTAATTTAGTTTTTCTATTTCCATAGTCTATTTATTTATTATTTATTTATTAATCAAATTTCTATACCGCCCCTCTCCCGAAGGACTCGGGGCGATGTACAGCCTAAAATTTAAAAAACATATAAATATACAAAATTTAAAATAATTAAAAATGAATTAAATAATTTGGCCGAAATCCCCATTTAAAACCCAAAACATACAAAGCTTAAAATCTTTAAAAATACTCAGTCCCCCTAAAACATTTTGACCCTATTGGAACCAAAGCTTCTATGCCAGGCCGGCCTGTCGAAAAAGGAATGTTTTTAGTTCCCGACGGAAGGTGTGTAAATGTGTTATTATACGGAGTTCGGGGGGGAGCTCGTTCCATAACGTGGGAGCTCCCACAGAGAAGGCTTTCCCCCTGGGGGTCGCCAGCTGGCACTGTCTGGCCGACGGCTCCCTGAGGAGGCCCTCTCTGTGGGAGCGTACCGGACGGCGGGAGGTATTTGCTGGCAGTAGACGGTCCTGTAAGTATCCGGGTCCGATGCCATGGAGCGCTTTAAAAGTGGTCACTAACACCTTGAACCGCACCCGAAAGACCACCGGCAACCAGTGCAACTCACGCAGGAGTGGTGTTATGTGGGAGCGCCACGACGCTCCCATCACTACCCGCACGGCCGCATTCTGGGCAAGTTGGAGCTTCCGGATGCACCTCAAGGGGAGCCCCATGTAGAGAGCATTACAGTAGTCCAGCCTGGAGGTCACGAGGGCATGAGTGACTGTGCGTAGTGAGTCCCGGTCTAGGAAGGGACGCAACTGGCGCACCAGGTGAACCTGGTAGAACATCCTCCCGGCCACGGCCGTCAGATGGTCCTCTAAGGACAGCCGTGAGTCCAGGAGGATTCCCAAATTGCGAACCCTTCCTGTGGGAGCCACTGTTTCGCCCCCAATACACAGCGATGGAATCAGCTGGCTGTACCAGGACGACGGTAACCGCAGCCACTCGGTCTTGGAGGGGTTGAGCTTGAGTCCGTTTCTCCCCATCCATACCCGCACGGCCTCCAGGCACTGGGTCAGCACGGCAAGGGCATCATTGGGGTGGTTCGGCATGGAAATGTACAGCTGGGTATCATCAGCGTACTGGTGGTACTCCACGCCAAAACCACGGATGATCTCACCCAGCGGCTTTACATAAATGTTGAACAGTAGAGGCGAGAGGACCGACCCCTGAGGTACCCCACATACGAGGGGTCTCGGGGTCGACCTCTGGCCCCCTGTCAACACAGACTGCATCCGGCCAGAGAGGAAGGAGGAGAACCACTGCAAGACAGTGCCTCCTATGCCCAGCCCCTCCAACCGTTGCAGCATGATACCATGATTGATGGTATCAAAAGCTGCCGAGAGGTCCAATAGCACCAGAACAGAGGAGCAACCCCTGTCTTGGGCCCGCCAGAGATCATCCACCAACGCGACCAATGCTGTTTCCGTGCTGTAGCCAGGCCTGAAGCCCGACTGGAACGGATCGAGATATGACGATTCCTCCAGGTGCTGCGGGAACTGTCGGGCAACCACACTCTCAACAACCTTTGCAAGAAAGCGAAGGTTGGAGACGGGACGGTAGTTTGATAAAACAGCTGGATCCAGGGCAGGCTTCCTGAGGAGGGGTCTCACCACTGCCTCTTTCAAGGCAGTGGGAAAGACACCCTCACTCAAGGAAGCGTTGATAATTGCTCGGAACCAGCCTCGTACCACCTCCCGGGAGGCCAGCGCCAACCAGGAGGGGCATGGTTCCAGTAAACATGTGGTCGCCCTAAGTCCCCTAAATGCCTAAAGCATTCAGTTAACTAAATGGCAAGTGATCCCCTGCCAGAAGGAAATTAGAAGACTACCCAGATAGGGCGGGTACTTTTAGTCCTGCTAATGCAAAGTGCTATGAACCATACAATTCCAATTTTAGTATGTATGTAGATCTCCTTTGCAGTGCCCTGGGAGAGAAGAGGCCAAAATCTGGTTATACAAAGGCCTCTTTCCCATAACAATTGACTTCAAAGGGAAAGGTTTATAGATCTAGTTACAGGTAGTTAGGATCGATCTAAGAATGGGCAAAGGCACTGGAGCTTGAAAATGTCTCTGATTAATCATGGCATTTCATTTCTACAGCTCTGGAAATCTTTGCTGGGTCCCTTTTCTCTCTCACAAATCTCATGTCCAGTTGGCCAACTAACACGCAGAAATGGACATGACATCAACAGGTTGGTAAAAGTGTTTTATTCTTAATCATTGGATTTCATCATCTGATGTGCTCAGGAAACTCAAAACAGGAAATTGAGCTTAATCTAAAGAGGAAGTGATATTCAAGAGAGATAAATCATGTTTGCCTATCACATATCAGGATAGTAAATGATGATGCACCTATCTTTTAGAATTATAAAAAGAACCAGAGTGAGGGTTTGATTTGATGCTGAAATTCTGATGGTTAAATTCTTGACAATTTTTGAGGTCACAATAATATACTTCCAGTGCAATGACAAATTATTCACAACCAATATTGTTTTCACAGCATGAAAAAAATGTTTATTTTGTCTAATAAGCTTTATATTTTACAAACTGAAACATTGGACAAAGGAAGAAATTAAATGCAGAAGAATTCAACTCAATGTTTCTACATTTGTAGTTTGCAAATTTCTATATATCTATATTCTTTGAAAAGCAATACTAAATTTAGTTAAAAGTTTTGGTAAGTAAATGTAGCAATTGGATGAGAAAGTCAGTTATAACAAGACTCCAAAAGATCCTGAAACAATTTTGCCAAATGATTACATGAAAACTGTAATAATATGGCCAAAAGATCACTTCCCAATAGAAAACTGTATTTCTAAAGAGTTTATAGCAATGAGCGATGAACAGAAATTGCTATGAGATCCCAGACTTCACTAACTTTCCTCATTCCACAACTTTTTTCTCTCAGGAACAATAGTAGAAAATATTGTTTACTTTCCTCAAAGATGAGAAGTTTCTTTAGAGTTAAGCTTGAAATGATGATCCTTCCAAACAGAAATTTAAAAGAATCAAAGCATCTGCAGCTGAGCTGGCTGTTTCCATTATATAGGTGCTATCCAAAAGTAAGAGAAATGATGTATCCAGGAGAAACAAATTATATTGAGAGAATAGTATAGAGCAGCAGAGAATCACAAAAAAGAGGAGAAGCAAAGGAAAGATATTAAAGATAGTGAAAGAGTGATTAGACAAGCAAGAAACAACTGAGGACTAAAATATAGAGAGCATTTAATAGGCTGGCATGTCTCCAATATTCAACAACCTAAGATGATCTTGCTGGATCTGAATTACACTTTTGGCGGCTCAGCTAGTTCTTCAAGCCTCAGAACTTGAATAAGTTTTAAGTTCCTTATTCAATATCCATAAACTATTTAAGTTTTTTAAAAAAAATCCCTGAAAACAAGAAAAAGAATAAAGTTGTTTGTTTCAGATTCATCACAGCTGTAATATTAATTTCCCAATGAAGGATGTTTGAAAGAGCAAATCATTATGGTTACTTGTTATTATTAATTATATTTCATTTATCTTTCGTTACCATTTCGGTGCTCCAGGCATGTCTTCTCACTTATTTGGAATTATATTGCTATACTTCTTTAGATACATCAATAAATTATCATATCTAATTAATCTCACATAGCATTTTAACTAAAACTCTGAGACCCTGGGGAATTTGTATTTAAAATAGATTTTTGTTTTTGTTTTAAAAAAGCCTCTTCTTTTGAAAAGGAATGTATATGTGCTGAGTGCATTTTTTAGATATGGATTTCATTATGGTATGTGTGAAAAATTTGGAGCATATAGTTCTCAGCATTTGAATATGTCTTGAACAATAATTATCAAAATATATATTACCTGTTGATTAACTAGAATTCATGAATCAAGTTGGGAAAAAATGGTGGAAAAATCTCAAAGCTGTACTGTATATGTACTGTATGTATGTATGTATGTATGTATGTATGTATGTATGCATGTATATTATGCTCAAATACATTTTCTGAAATGAAGTTTTTCTATTCCCATCTTCTGTCTTATAAAATCCTCAAAATTATCCATTAAAACCCATCTTTATGGTTAAAGCATCATATATTCTGATTAAAGCCTAATGAAATTGAGGAAGTGTTATTTCTATTGAGAGGTTCTTGAAGTTCTCTTCATTGATTGTTTTCTGGAAGACATTTCATTATCCAAACTATATAAGGTCATCACTGCTAGTAAGGAGTGGGATTTGTGCTCAGTTTATCCCAAAGGTGCTGTTTCAAAAGGCAACTATATTTTCTTTGCTTTTGCTTTTAGACGTTCCGCTTGTCACCCAAAAAGCTTCTTCAGAACTGAAGAAGCTTCTTGTATGAGAAGCAAAACATCTTCAAGCAAAAGCAAAGAAACCCTAGTTGCCTTTTGAAACAGCACCTTTGGGACAACCATGACCTGATGACTGAGAATCTCCATAGACATGGTGGAAGTTAGTGGCTTCCCTGTTAGTGTTGGTGGGGTGATCTTGGGGGTCTAGGACAACTTGTTGTGGCCAACTCATCAGAGCCCATTCATCACAGTCAACTTGCCACAGTTAGCTCCCGGTGACCAACTCACCATGGGACAACAGTTACAGTAATATTGAAGAAATAGTGGAATAGAATTATCAAAGAAATTGTGCAAAAGGAGGGACAAAATGAAATGTGAATGACAAAAATTACAATATTTTTTAAATTATTTTAAATAATTAAATTGAATTGTTGAATTGTCCTATGGCAAGTTGACCGCAGGACAACTTGCCACAGTGAGTTGGCCACAGTGAGATAGCTGTGGCAAGTTGTTCAATTCCATGGTCTTGCATGTTCTTTGGTTGACCTGTTTACTGTTGGCTCATTTGGCAGTTCCTTGATTGTGGTATTGTTTACTTCTTGATTGTTAGTCTAATGTTAATCTTGGAGTTAATCTATGTTCATCTAGGTGCTGATTGTGGCTGGGGAGGTGTTTTGGTCTTTTTGTTCCCATTTTGGCTTGTTGATTGTCAGTTTTGCATAGTATATTGATTTTCTTATTCTATGTGCTTATTGATTGCTAATTTGTCAAAGTGTCAGGCTTCTAGAAATTCTCTAAAGTTTTGGGACTTGGCTTAGTCTAGGATGGTCATAGTTTTCAATTGAAACTATGGTTAAGTCTGTCCATGTGTTATGAAATTAAGAGTTTTCATCATATCTTCTGACTGCTAGTTGGTGTTCAGGGATGTATTCTGCCAGTCTTCTACCTATAATGGCTGCTACAGTCATTCCATTGGCATCCTTCAGTCTTGAGAGACTATGGTATCGTGCTCTGGAAAGAGGTCCTAAGGCAGCATCTGGTGTGGCTAAAAAGGCCAATTTGAGAATGGCAGTCCCTTCCACACTAGGGCAGATACAATCTGTCCCCTGTCCAGCCCCCAGATTTCGCTGGTTCTGGGACTACCTCTTTGCTTCAGCCTGCCACGCAAGTGTCTCTTCGAATTGGAGAAGGCCATGCTGCATCTTTAGCCTCCAGGCTGAACGATCAGAGGTCAAGGATTCCCAGCTGTTAATGTCCATTCCCAAGACTTTTTTTAGGTTACATGCATGTTTTAGATGATTCCTGTGTTTTTCTTCTGGGGTTGCTGGGTCTTTGCTTTACTTAAGATATTTTGAAGGGTTTTAGTTGGCTTGTGTGCTATGCTGATTCAACGGAGTTATAGTAATCTGTCAGTAGTTTCTGAAATGTTCTTGATGAATGGCAGTGTTATTCCTTTTAGGGCATGTGTTGATTGTATTGTATTGGGTTGAGTGGTCAACTACTTTTTTTTTGATAAAGTTACATAGAGATCCAATTTGTTGAAATATGTTGTATAGATGCTCTGTTTCTTTTTCTTTTTTCTTTCTTTCTTTCTTTTTTTTCTTTTTTTGCTGTTCAGGGTTGCTGCAGTGAGTTTGTGCTTGTCTAAATAAAGTTCTTAGGCAGTTTCTCTTGTGGGTGGTTGGGTTGTTGCTTTGTTGATAGTGCACTTCGTTAATGTGGGTGGTTCTTCTGTACATTTCTGTTTTTGTTTGCCATTGTGCTCTCTGCTGATCAGGATGTCCAACAAGGGTAGTAAGTTTTTGTTTTATTCTTCTCTAATAAACTGGATTCCTTTTAATATGTTGATGGTTCAGTGAGTATTCTCCAGTTTATCCTTTTTTATCATGGTGAAGGTGTTGTCTACAAATCTGATCCATATTTTGGGTTGTATTTGTGGAAGTGCTATGGCTTCTAGACATTGCATAATGACCTCTACTATTCTGATGAAGCTTCTTGGATGCGAAGCGATGAAGCTTCTTGGATGAGAAACAAAATGTCTTCCTCATGGAAAAAATAGTTCAGTTTCTTTTTGAAAAAGCACCAGAATTTTAGACAACTCTGATCTAGATGACTGAGAATCTTCAAGACCTCTGCTTTAAGTCATAAAAGCAATGATCCTATAGATGTACCTTTAATTTGTCAGTAAGCTTATCGATCAAATTGTAAGTATGTAGTTAGGCAGAGGTTTATGAGACTCATAATCCTGAATGTTTCAATCTTTGTATATTTGGTTTTCAGGTGTGCTGTGGAGCAATAGATTTCTTGGCTAATTCCAGATCTATGGATGTGAACAGGGCTGTGACATCAAAGAGATCATGATTTCATCCTCATTTATAGTCATATCTTTGATTGTTTGAAGGTACTGTACTGGGAAGTTGATGGAAAGTTTGCTTTCTCTTGTGAGGTGCCCAAGCTTTTTTGTGAACTCTTTTGCAGTGTTGTAGATAGGGGTCCCTCATAATTATATGATCGGGCTTAGAGGTATGTCAGGCTTTTGTATTTTGGGATGTCTGTAGAAATATGAGACGATGGCTCCACTGCTTCTCATCCACCACTGTTCCTCTTTGGTAATTTGGCCCTCCTTTGAGAGGTCAATGAGAGTTTTCTTGATCCAGTTGTCACCAAGGACCCCCCATTTCAAGCCTGAGTTACAAATATCCAATATTTCATTGGTTATTCCAATTAAAATGAAAAAAGCTCTCCTTTTTGCAATTGAAGTGGACAAACAGTTACTATTAGTATCAGGTAACACTGAACATTGATATTTGGATTCAAATTGTTTGATGTCCTTAATGTTTCCATTGGCATGGATGTACCAATACAACCAAAGTCTGTGATTATCTCAATAAGTGTAAATATTAATGGCATTCAGTATTTTTATTCAAATTTTTAAAATTTCTATCCTTTTGGATAGTAAAATAAAAGTTGAAGATTATCAATCTACCAGTAATACTGACTAAGTCAAACATTATATGAAAAATGTCTTAATTACAGAAATGTCTTAATTATCAGCAAATAGCAAGGGTAAAGGTTTCCCTTATCCAATTGTGTCCAACTCTAGGGGGCAGTGCTCATCTCTGTTTCTTGGCCAAGGAACCCAGAGTTGTCTGAAGACCTTTCTAGGGTCATGTGGCCAGCATGACTGTATGCCGTGGTACACAGAATGCTGTTACCTTCCCACAGAAATGGTACCTATTTATCTACTCACATTTACCTTTCCAGCTGACATGTTCCTTGTCTTTAACTGCTGAGCCATTGTGCCCAAATAGCATCCAGTGAAAATATGAAGCCACCAGGCATATTGACCAATTATGCAAAACTAAAAATAAATACCATCCCACCACTCCTCATATTACATTTTTGGTTAATATATCAATCAATAAATCAATCAATATTAAAAGTAACAATTATTTTTGCCCAAACCTAAGCCATACAAACCTAAGCCATTAATTATATTCAAGAAGTAGCAAACAAGTTAGTTAATTTTTTTTTGGGGGGGTTGCAGTGTTAACATTGGAGAATCTCTGTATCTGAAGGTATCTGAAGAGTTTTACACCTCAAAATAAGTGATGTTGAACAGTAGGAACTAGTATGACCCAATGTATGTCCTCTGATTATTAAGTCAAGAACTTCTGGCAAATATTTGAAACTCTATTATATAAAATCATAAGGTTTTTTTTAAGAAAAAAAAACTTAGCAGAAGATGCTGGTAAAAATATTCTTATTAAGCAAAATAAAATCTAAAGCACATAAAATTTATTTTTTTTTAATCCGGGGAATTTGCTTTCCACCAAGCCAAGCAATCACACTTAGTTTATTTTGTTCCAGAAGTACAGAAGGAAGAAAAGTGTCTCATCTAAGGCTCTCAATCCTCTTTTTAGTTTTCTTTGGCCCCCATCTTTCCATTTTGTATGTCATCTTTGCACATAGCCCCCAGTGGGAAGGAAGCAGAAGAATCAAAGCTTTGGATTTAAAAAAGATGTTTGTAAGTCTCTTCTGCTCAGACAGCAATTATAGAGAAGGAAACATACCTTTCTTTGATAGAGCAGCATGCAGCTTGCCTGTTGCTTTCCTTACTGAATAAATTGTCAGCCTGAAAAAATAATGAATGGATCTTTTCTATAAGATTCTGCAACATCTGTATTGTTGCAATGAAAAATCAGAAATTTGGAGAAGTTTGTCTGCCTAGTAGAAATGAATGTGAACTATTCTTAATCATATTAACAATAAATTAATAAATGAGCAATTTGCCTATTAAATTGGATTATTCTGTCATAAATATACCAGGACTAAAACACCCTAAACTTTGCATGCTGATCTTTATTAGAATTATAACTTTGGAACTCAGTCTGGATTGGATTTTCTTCCAACATCCAGGTTCTGCGGCTGTATAATATCACTGGAAAGACCCATTGCTTCAAATATTCTGATTTCTGTTGTCACAGAAAGAAACATATTTTTGGCATAAATTTGTCATTTTTTCCTTACTCAAATGCAGTGCCTGCCTAATTTATTTCTGAGTCTAACACCACCAAACTATCACTTTAGTTTCTTCCCTGTGGTTAAACGTGAATTCGCTAAGCATAGTAGTTAGCATTATCTCTGTCTTTTTAATATTTAATTTAGATTTTTTTTTTACTTTCCAATTTCAGATTCATGCTGAGCCCTTCCAAGTCTTATTTTCAACTAACCAACTAACATCATTTGCATGGTAAAATTGTTAGTGTTTCAACCATCAATTTTGATTCCAAATACATCCAATCTTGATATTCTTATATTTGCTATATAAGTTGAAACAGTTCTTTCTATTCACTGTTATGAAAAGAACTAAACTAAATTGGTTGGGTATTGGTGAATTCAGTGATGAATACTTCTGTGGGAGTGGGTGTTTCTGCCATCTTAAAAGAAGCAAGACTTAATCACTATGGAAAATTTTCATCCTGTTTCCACTGTTGAGAAAGTGATCAACTTACAGTTCTAGAGGTCCTTGAAAGACGTGCTGCTATTAATGTAGTTTTCATCAACACATTAATGGGGTTTATTCTTTTTACCAAGGGTTATTGGCTGTTGGTTGAAGAAACAGGATAGAAAAAATATTCACCCATTTAAACATTGCTGTTTACCAAAAAATAAACAAAACACGCACGCACACACCAATAGACAAATCAATTTCTCATTCGAAGTACAAGTGGTCAGTCTCTACTTCAGAAATATTATGCAAAGACCTAATTCTCTGATGAAGGTTCTAATGCTAAGAAAGGTGGGAGGAAAGAAAGGAGCATGACCAACAGCAAGAGGGATGGAGCGATGATACAGTGGTGATGAGTGCACCAATAGAGGACTTGAAAGATCAGGTTATGGAGAAAATCTATCTACTCAGTTGCTAAAAGTGGACAATGATTTGATGACATATAATAAATCAAAATTCATTAATATTGGTTGTAGCAGTGTTTTAATCTTTGTACACTGCCCAATTACTGTTGTGAGATGGGCAGCCATATTAATCAAATAAGTAAGCAAATAAGCAAATAAATAAAGAAACAAATAGATATTTTGCAATAAAGAATGTTGCACTTCATCCAAGGCTATTAAAATTAATGGCAAGATCACCACCAACTGAACTACTGTGGAGTGGTAAACTGAGGTCTTACTTTTTTAAATCATAAGCATCAGTTGGTAACACATGAGATTTAGTGACAAAAGTTTGGAAGAGCAAAGGTCAAGAATTCCAGCATCAGTTCAAATATATTTATTTTTTCTGAGTGTTCTGTTAAAGAGAGTAAAAGAACTAGAATATGGATCCAGCAGGCAGAAATCTAGGTGTTCCCTCTTCCTAATGTACAGTGATATTAAAAGGCATGATTCTACAAAATTATGTAACATTGATTGGCTTCACAAACCTGCTAACCAGCAATATAATTTGTCTGAGGCTTGCTTGATCTGTTTTGTGAACTCATTTATTATGTTTTGCAAAACATGGTTTAACAAACTATGGCTTAGTCAAGTATAATATTCATTTTCAATTTAAAGGAAATTTCCTATAGATATTAATGGGATAGATATGTGTGTGAAAGATAAAAGAGTGTTCGTCAGCTTTCTCAATCTGATTTCCTACTCTGCTATGAACATTAAAAAGTTACCTTTTTAAAAATAATAAGCAAATATTTTTGAAAATGTCATTTGTTATAATTTACTAGTAAGAAGGCACTTCAATTAACAAAAAAAATCCCTTAATCGATTGCATTGCTCCTTTTCAGAGCACCATATTTAATACAACTAGGGTGGAATAAAGATAACCAAAGCAAGAAAGGTTATAGAAGCATATTATGCAATTGATAGTTTAACATTTTTGAAAAGATAATGAGGAAGAACTCAACTCCTTTATTCTTGCACATTCTCTAGAAGATTGAGATACATTTCAGTTATTCCAATCATCTACGTTATGAAGCCTTCAAAGGGCCTTCTTTGGAAAATAAATTCTGAATGGCATATTTTCTAATTAGATTTGTCTGACCCTTCCTTTTTAGCATAAAGGATATGAAATGTTAAGATGGTTATCCTTTGCCTCCTGATCAGTAGGATAAGCAATTTAAACTTCCTCATTAATTTGTGACGATGAGAAAAATCAATGCAATATGCACTGTAATTACCGAATGTTCAAATTTCGCAAGTGTCAATTATTGATCACATGCAGGAATGAATAGGAACAGCAGGGGGCAACACTTGGTTGTCATTGAACAAAGCCTGCACTTTCTTGCAAAAAGGCAAAGCTTCATTTAATGGAAGCTTCATAGGAACCTCAGTCACTGACTCTGAGAACCAGCATGAAAACACAACTCTTCTCCAGGCAATCTACTTCATACACAACATACTCTGTTGTATATTAATATTGTAGTTTCTAATTACAGTTATCACACAAGACCATTTCATAGCCTGATTTAAATTTATTTATTTTAAAAAAATCAACCATTCTATTTTAGATTTTTTTTTCTTACCAAGCCTGGAGTACTTTTACAGGCTGTAGCACAGGGGTTCTCAACCTTGGCAACTTTAAGACTTGTGGACTTCAACTCCCAGAATTCCTCAGCCAGCTGAGGAATTCTGGGAGTTGAAGTCCACAAGTCTTAAAGTTGCCAAGGTTGAGAACCCCTGCTGTAGCACATCCTGAATATTTTCTATGTAGGCCAGTATTTGTATTATGAAGATGTTCTGTCAAGTATGCTGTAACCTGATTCATGTGTTTTAGAAAGCTATGGTTTGCTTAGCTGTGGTTTACTGGCAAAAATAGAATGGGCGGTGTTCATATATAGATAGTTCTTGGCTTACAACTATTTGTTTAGTGACCATTAGAAATTACAGTTGCACTGAAGAAAGTGAATTATGACTATTTTTTCACACTTACGACCATTGCAGTATTCCCATGGTCATGTAATCAAAATTCAGACATCCGGTTCATTTTTATAAGGATGGCAGTGTCCCAAGATCATGTGATTGTGTGACCTTCTGGCAAACAAATTCAGTGGAAAAGCCAGATTCACTTATTAACCGTGTTACTAACTTAACAACCAAAATGATTCACCTAACAACTATGGCAAGAAAGGATGTAAAATGGGACAAAATGTATTAGACAGCTGTCTTGCTTAGCAATGAAAATTCTGGGCTCAATTGTGGTTGTAAATTGAGAATTACTTGTATATAGTAGTAATAAGCCACAAAACATACTACCCAAATGAAACTAAATAAATATGACGAATACAATCTGAAACAGATACTTCCAGGTTAAAGATGGCAAAGAAACCAATATTTGCTTTCAGAATTCAACAGATAAGGAAGAATGAATTCTTTCCCAGACTTGGGCTCCCAATTTAGCCTTATTGCCTATTATTTGTGAACATTATTTGTAGCTGCCACCCCTAGTGCCCCTTTGAAATGTTTAATTAAATCATGCATAGTAGGAAATTAATCTTTCATTTAGAAAAAGTTACTAATATTTTGATTTAGCTTTAACATCAGAGATTAGCCTACCAATATTCTTTGTACATTTTCACAAGTTGTCTATGGATGTAACATGCATGTGAAAATATAGCACAGCTCATTAAAAAATGAAATAGGGATTAGAAATTGTCTTTAAAACAAAGCATGTCTTCAAGGTTTGTGCGTTAAAAGCTAGACTAGCACAGTAGTTGAAATTTCTGGATTCATCTCTCAGACCCAGCTCCAGTAAACTGAAGTACAGCAACTTGGAATTTAAAACAATCTACAGCAAAGTTGTGCTACAACAGGAATTAGTATACAGAACAATGACTGGAGGCCAGTGTAAAGGGAGAGTAGTATAATAGTGTGAACTTGCATAGAGGTCCCATTAAGTTTGAAGTGTACCAGACATTTTGCTTTCAAGGAGTTTCCTGTATCTGGCTACTTCCATATTTCCATCAACTTTTGTTTTATTGCTATATTTGTTTTTCATTGTTTTACTTGGCAACATCTAGTCAGCTTGACTGATTTAAGAAAAAACAGTCTTAGTATTTGAATGAAATCATAAGGAAACTCTAAAGCTGGAAAACAAAATCCCAGAAAAAGGCCATAATGTTTTAGAATCACTTCTATATTTTGTCTTTTAATGGATACATGTATGCAGTACACTAGGGGTTACATGTATGTGTCATGACATCACTGGAAATATAACACTTATATCAAAACTGAGTGTCTAGGGAGAATTACAACAGTGAAGATGAATATTTTACCTTTTTATTTCAAACAATACCTATTTAAATGAATTAAATACATTGATTTTGAAATTTATATGGCAAGGGAAAAAAGCTAGAATTAGATTGAAATGCTACAAGAAGTGAAAGAAAATGGAGGATTTGGGCTGCCAGATTGGGCCTTATATTATCAAGCATCTGTATTAACTTGGTTAAAAGAATGGATAACTCTTAGACATAAAAGATTACTATACCTAGAGGGGCATGACCTACAACTTGGATGGCATGTCTTCTTATGGTATGGGAAGAATAAAATACATAGATACTTTCAAAACTATTATGTAAGAAACACACTGCTTCTAGAAGCGAAAATTTATATGAAAATACATGGATGGCTTTCAACAATGGAAGCGTTTGTTCCTCCAGACTTAATTAACATGAGAAAATTGTGACTTATAAAGACATTTTGAATACTGAAGGGAAACTAAAAACCATATAAGAACTGGAAGAACAGGACATTGATTTATCATGGTGGCCACACCTGCAAATTCAAATGAGATATGAAAAAGATGTTAAAACATCTGGATTTTACAAAGAACAGACAGAATTTGATCAGCTATTATTGACATCAGATGAAAAATTGATTAAGAAACTGTGTTAAGTACATGTTAAGTTTAAAGATGGAAGAGGAACAAGTTAAAGAAACAATGATAATATGGACAAAAACCTTTGGGCATAACATAGAGTTAGAAAACTGTCAAAGCCTTTGAGAAAGAAATTCTAAAATAACAAAGGCGGTGACTTACACAGAAAACTTATATAAAATTTTTTATAGATGGCACTTAACAACTATGAGATTAGCAAAAATGTTTAAAAATATGTCTAATAATTGTTGGAAATGTAGACAAAAGCCAGGCACATAGTATCATCTTTGGTGGACAGGCCCTAAAGCCAAAAGATTTTGCTCAAGAATACATATATGGTTAGAGAAAATAATTAAAAAACACATAGACTTTAAGCCAGAATTATTTTTGTTAGGTATAATTGTAGGAAATTATGAGAAGGAATGTGTATTCTTAATGTTACAGGAGTTAACTGCAGCGAGAATTGTACTTGGTCAACATTGGAAAGATAAAGAATTACCAGCAGAGGAAGAGATAATTAAGAAAACTTTAGACTGTGCAGAAATAGACTGACACTGAAAATGAAAGAGAAAGAAGATTCAGAATACTTAGAACATGGGATACATTTTATCAATGGTTAAAAAAAAATGAGGTAGAGAGAAAGGAGTTTAATATGTATTAGTAAGCTAAATATTGAAACCCAGACAATATGTTGCTGATGAGGAGAGTATTTTCAAAATGGAGTATTTTCAAAAGGTTTAAAATTTTCCATGACTCATAGCCATGCTTCCTAAAGTATCCGCCCAGGCATAGAGTAAGGAGAAAGGATGTAGCCAATAGAAAAGGGACATGTAGCTGTAACCAGGGAATAGTTGTGATAGTGAGAAATGATTGGAACACAGAGAGTAGTGATGTTTTGAAAAAGGGGTGGGATGTTGACTAACTATAAATTTTGCTAATGCTTCTGTAGAGGTGTGACTTCTTCCCTTGTAACCGTGAGGTTCCTGGTGAGAGTCCACCACGCTTTGCAAACCGTTTTTTTTATATACAATAAATAGAATTTATTTTTCTAACTCTGAAAGTCGTCTCATTTGGATTTCTTTAATACAAAAATCCTGCAAACAAATTGGAGGCACCGCTGGGATTCAATCCACTTCTGGACTCTGGGGGGCCCCTCTGGGTGCACCCCGTTCTATTTAGAGTGGAGAGGAGCCAGCCAGAGGACTTAGTGGCTCTTGAATGCCCGTTAAAAGCATAAACAGACGACTAGTAGGAGTTGAATTATAAAGTAAAAGAGAAATAATTAAAAATTAAAATAGATATCTGGAGAATCTGGGAAGGACCGGGTAACATCCGTGCACGGACCCTGGTGAGTACTGGTTTGCAAACACCAAGACATAAGATCCAGGGCGGTCAGGTAGGGTAGTGTGTGTGTGTCTGGTGGCTGTGCCGAGGAGGGAGGAATGTCCTTTTGAGGGGTCTCTGGGAGAGATCTGCAGGACAGTGTGCTTGAAGGGGACACTTGGGAAGTGATCCAGAGAACGGTGTTTGTGTATATAGAAGGGCCACCGGAAGGAGCACAGGAACATATCCTAACCTAGACTCCATCTGTGGGACAGATGGGAGGCAATACTAGCTCAAGATATTCGAAAAAGAAATGTTTAAAACAGATCCGCAAAAATCCTAAGCTCAAAATTGACCCTAATGGCCCTTTAGGCAAACTATTGGCTAGGTGGGGTACACCACCTTACAATTGGGAGATTTTGAGGTTAGGATTAAACGAAGATGTGGTTAACCTTTGTTGTTTTATTTGGTGGGAGGATGATAACGTAGAATGGCCAAGGAATGGGTCAAATGATTATTTTCAATGTCACAATTTATATACATATGTTAAAAAGAGAAGAAATGCAAAAGTTTGAACAATGCAAGATGTTGCTATTAAAAGAAAATTACAGAGAGGAAAGTGTATGTTCAGAGGGATACAGAGAAAGTAAGACAGCAAGCGATGAAGCAGGAATAAGAGGAATGAAAGGAACCAGTATGTAGTGGGAGCAGAGAAAGAGGATTTCGAGGTGGATACCAGAATAGGGAGAGCTTTGAATGTGGAATGAAGGACCAATAGTTATTGATTTGTCAAGAGAAAGTAAATGAAATATCTGTATGTGAAGTTGTTTATGCAAGTAGTTTGAATGGAAGTGAATGTGTGAATATGCTGGTGTGCAAGTGTGTATGATACCTGAAAGGCAGGAATTTAGTTGCCTGCAATGTGAGATTGCTGGAAGATGGGAATCATGAAAACTGGAGGTTGAGCGAGTGTGTGTGAGTGAGTCTTCCCCATCCCAGACTGTGGAAGAAGTTGTGAATGGCAGATTTTATTGTTTTAGGGGTCAATTGAGAAGCGGTGGCAAGTGTTTGCCTGAGGAGTTCCATGGAGGATGTGTGAGAGAAATGCATGTGAAGGAGTTTTGCAAAACTTCTTCCCCCTTTCCCCCCCCCCTCTTTCGTTTTTAGCTGGCTGTATTGCTTTAAGAGAGAGAGAAGGAAGGGGGGGCTGTTGTTTTATTTATTTATTTATTTTGTTTTTATGTCTGTGTGCAGGACACACTGATAAAACATAATATCTAAGAGAATTGAAGGAATTGTAATTCAATCCTTGTCTAAAATGAAGGAGTTGAGAAACATTTTGGGATTATAAGTGAGCTATGTTGTTTTGAATAAAGATTTATATGCAAACAAACTCAAGCAGAGTTTGGTGAGTGCTCAAGTGGGAAATTCCACAATATGAAAACTAATGACATGTTTATAAAGAATTAGATACTGGGGCTGTTTTCTGCTTTGTCTTGTCTCAGGAAACAAGGCTTGCTGATCCAACACCCCCTTTGAAATTTCCTGTTCACAAGTTTGAGAAACTTGTTTGAACCTCCGTTGAGCTTCAAAGTACATTCCATTGAAGTGGGAGACGAGGTGTGGATAAAGACTTGGAGAAAAGAGACTTTGAAACTTGATTGGGAAGGCCCTTTCTTGGTGTTATTGGTGACGGACACAGCTATAAGAACCAAGGAGAAAGGCTGGACCCACTACACTAGAGTGAAAAAGTCAACTGCTGAGTGGCACGTGACTCCAGTATCTGGAAACCCTTTAAAAATTAAATTCAAAAGACAATGAATGTTTTGATTTTCTCCCTGCTTCTAGGAACTGCTGCAGACCTGTGTGTCGGACAAAGGGCCAGAAGAAAGGGGAGTAGAATAAAAGATCAATTATGTGTAAACAACGATTATGACAAACAAACTGAATTCCAATGGTTTGTATCCTCTAATATGAGTGGGACTTATGGAGATTGTGATGTGGTATTTCAGGTTACTGAAAAGATTTTAGTGAATAAGAGTGAAACTATAAAATGCTCAGACTCTAGGCAGAAATTGGCAAGAGTTGAAAGCGTATGTAAAGAAAGATTAACCATAACAGAAAATGACCCAAATGCTCCAGGATTGTTAATATTCTTTGGTCTGGAATTTGTCATACTTCAATTATTAGTTATAATGATATGGAGTATGTATGCAATAAGACTGATAGAATAAAGCATTTGCCTGTGGGATGGCAAGGACAATGTAGGGTGGAGTGGAACAATGATTTTGAGAAAACCACTCGGAAACCTCAAAGCTCTAGATCATTCTCACTCTCTCTCAAAAGAATGAGAAATGCTAGGACTACTAAGTCCCAGAGAAATTGTAACGAATGTATTCAGAAAACAAAACAGGGGACTAGAATAGTGGAAACTTTATTATATTATACTATAAAACCAGAATGTACCGGTAATTCTACAAAGATGGAACCATGTGTGAGAAATCAAACCCAGTATTTCAGATGTCATACAAAGGAAGGAATTAAATGTTATGAACCAAAAGCAGTTGGACCCATAACTGGACATATATATATATGGATATAAGGGTGGAGGAAGTCAAATAAGTGAACATTTTTCATATGCTCAAAGCCATCAAGGATATATAGCCCATAATCAGGCAAGAAGAGAACAGAAAATATCTGTTTGTTTTGATACTTGTAAAGCAATAAGTATAGGATCGGGTCATAATGATGAGGATGGAGTAAGTTGTAAAGGTTATCAGTGGGAAAGAGAATATATCAATGAAAAGAAATATTTGTTTCAAATGGTAAAACCCCAAGCAAGCACTGGTCAAGTTGCCTTCGCTCCTAGCCATACCTACTGGTATACAGAAAAGGAACCAAAGAAATGGAGCAGGGGATCAACAGGATTTAACCTATCCCTGGGTGCAGTATCCACCGATTGTTTATCAGGACAGTGCACACCAATATGTCTAGAAACATCAGTTTCTCAAACCTCTTTGACCCAATATTATTATTTTGGCATAGGGGTCGATGGAGCAGGAAGAGACCTTTATGGATATATACTTATACAAGTAAAATCTACTAAATTAAGCAATCAACCTGTTAAGTTGTTTTGGGAATATGAAGAAGAGATTACAAAAATAAATGAACTCCCTGTTCCCCCAAAAGCTAAAAATATGTTTATTGAATTAGCACAGGAAGTGGCTAACAAATTAATATTAAGAAACTGCTTTGTGTGTGGGGGAACAAATATGGGAGATGAATGGCCATGGCATGCAAGGGAAGCAAACTATACTGAAATACAACAATGGAACAGGAATTTTACATACAGAAATAATTTTAATGAAACTTGGAGAATATCTATTAATTTGGTTGGGAATGTATGTTATACAAGGGCAAATATTAGTGGTAGAACAAGACCAATGGGATATATGCGATGTTTGAATGAATGGGAAAATAACACTTGGACATCTCAAATAAATGAAACTCAGCCTGACAATTCACTATCTCAAATTGAGCAGTTATCTTTCCTAAACGATCCAGAAAATGATACCTTGCAATGGATTACTCCTGATGGATTATATTGGATCTGTGGGGCATTTGCATATAATATTCTTCCGGCTGGATGGTTTGGATCTTGTATCCTAGGAGTAATCCAACCTTCATTTTTCCTTCTACCAATGCAAAGGAAACAATTGTTGGGTATACCAGTATATGAGAATGTAGGACGTATTGTTAAAAGAGAGATTAATGACTTTTCCTGTCTTCAGAGGAAATGGAAATATGATGAATGGCCACCTGAACGAATTATTTGTGAATATGGTCCTGCAACTTGGGCACAGGATGGGAGTTGGGGTTACAGAACCCCTATATATATATATGTTAAATCGTATAATACGCCTACAGGCTGTAGTGGAAATAATTACTAACCAAACTGCTCGAGCTTTAACTAAATTAGCTAAAGAAAGTGTATTGTCTAGAACTTATATTATGCAGAACCGACTCGCTTTAGACTATTTGTTAGCTAAAGAAGGAGGGGTTTGTGGAAAGTTTAATCTAACAAATTGTTGTATACAAATAGATGGATCTGGGATAGTAGTAAAACAAATCACCACGGAAATGATTAAAATAGCCCACGTACCAGTACAAACATGGCATGGTTTATTAGATAAAGAAGGTTTCTTCGGAGGAATATTCTCAAATTGGAAACAGGCCTTATTTATGGGAGGTATAATAATTATTGGATTAATGATGCTACCTTGTTTAATTCCTTTAATAAGGAGCATTGTACAAAGTTCAATAGAAGGAATGATGAAAACCCAGACATCCATAAAATCAATGATGGTATTAAAAGAAATAGGAGATCAGATTCAGCTCCTGGAAGGTATGGAGGTAGTTGGACCAATGAAAGAGAATATAGTAGAAAAAGAAAGATTGATTGAAATTCAGAAAAATATTAAACAAATTGCCAAATAAAAAAAAATGGGGAATTGAGGAGAGTATTTTCAAAATGGAGTATTTTCAAAAGGTTTAAAAATTTTCCATGACTCATAGCCATGCTTCCTAAAGTATCCGCCCAGGCATAGAGTAAGGAGAAAGGATGTAGCCAATAGAAAAGGGACATGTAGCTGTAACCAGGGAATAGTTGTGATAGTGAGAAATGATTGGAACACAGAGAGTAGTGATGTTTTGAAAAAGGGGTGGGATGTTGACTAACTATAAATTTTGCTAATGCTTCTGTAGAGGTGTGACTTCTTCCCTTGTAACCGTGAGGTTCCTGGTGAGAGTCCACCACGCTTTGCAAACCGTTTTTTTTTATATACAATAAATAGAATTTATTTTTCTAACTCTGAAAGTCGTCTCATTTGGATTTCTTTAATACAAAAATCCTGCAAACACTGATAAAATATTAAGAATTTGTGACTATAAAAAAATTAATAAAATATTGAAAAAAAACCTGAGTGTCTAGGAGGCACCATAATGTTATAATCAAAGAAAAATACAGTAAGAAAAATAAGAAAAGTAATTGTAAGCAAGTAATTAGTGGCCAATTCCAATGATAAAAAACTTGCACTGATGGATTCACCTAACTTTTAGATCTTATGCCAACTCTTCAAGAACTTCTAAAATACCTCAGGTTTTAATTTCTTCCAAACCACAAAGGCAATTCATTCACATAAAAGATTCTGATAGAAAGATATTATGCAGGGGTTTTGTTTGTTTGTTTTTAAAGTCCTTCCTCATCCTGGGAAAGGTGAAAGATGTTAGTTATTTGGCTGGCACACAAGGTCTTCTGGAAACTCAGGTTCTGCTTTTATAGTGAATCCTATTAACCTCCAATGGTACTCCATATTATCTATTCTTTTAAGCCTGACCTATTTTATAGCCTAAAGTAAAGAAGAAACCTACCTGAAAGATAAAATACTAGCTTTTTATAGGATAGCTCTTATTTTATAGGATAGCTCCAGTTTGGAGAATAGTTCTCTGCCAATACAAAGAACAGTAGATTCATGGAGAAGAATTGGTTTTTAAGTGTAGAATAACTGATCGTCAATTTCCAAGGCATAACTTCTTATGTGGGTATCCCCAGTTCAGGTTTAAACACAGTGTGAGTCACACATCCTGGAATGGCAAGAATAGCTCTCAATAATTTCATATTCTTTGTGGCACAGATTCCTATCTGTGCTCTGTATACAATCTGGGCTAATGTTTGGCTTTCAAGAATTTAAAAGTGATAGGAAAAATCTATCTACCTGTGGGAAAAAGAAAAAAAATTGATTATTAGCACGTTTTGCTTACTATAGAGAATGATAGTTTTCACTGTTCTTTTCAGCCATTTGGAGTATGGGATGTAATGGGAATATCATCTGCATACAAAAGAATAGGTCTGCTTTGGCCATTCAGTTTCAGAACATGGAAATTCAGGTTGTTAAGGGTTGTTGCCATCAAGTTCATGTATAGATTGAAGAAGGAAGATGCCACGATAATGAAATCCCTCCTCTATAATTATTTCTCTGAAGAGTCTGGGGGGAGAGGGAAGAGATCTCTATCATGTTAATAGTTCTGGATAAATGATACAGAACAAGTATGTGCTGAAGAGTTGATCAACCTTCACTAAAACCAGGACGAGAAAACATTGTTCGGCTTTCAAATTTCTGTTATCGTAAACTATATCAATAAGATAGAATTCTAATTTTTCTTGTATCTGACACATTTTACCTTGAAAGATGGACAACATGTGCCTTCAGGCCAGCCTTGATTCCTGACAACTGCCTGGACTAATCCCTGCAGTTTTCTTGGCAATATGTTCAGAAGTGGTTTACCACTGCCTCCTTCTTAAGGCTGAGACTGATGCAGAGTCATTCAATAAATCCTGGTTTAATATTTTGAAAGAATTATACCTTATGTTTATATAGATTTCTGTATGATTTTTGAATTGATAAAATAGTAGGGCAATTGACAAGGCAAAGAAGAGTGGCTATGCATGCACATGTGTAGGAAGACCTGGGAGCAACTTACAAAATCAGCTACACACATCTGGAAAACATTTGGCCACTTTACTGAATCAGAGTGATACTTTGGTACATGTTTCTGTGGATTGTTAGGCACTTCCTTCACAGAAAAAGTTCCACAGTTCTATTAAATATGCTAAATTGCACCCTACACTAATAATCAATAATGAAACCTGTTCTGGTAATGAAGCTTGAGATTTTTCTAACAGATGAAGAGCTCTTCAAAATGTATGAAAGCGTAGAAACTGGCTTGAGTTTGGCCACTTCCATTGATCTGAGGTGTTTGTATTGAATAGTAGTAATAATAATTACAATCATTCTAAGATAAGTGGAATGGAAAAATATTAGTAGAGAATGTTCACATTTCATGATGCAATATAAAATTATTCAGCAACTGGTATAAATAATTAAGTTCCTGGACTATTCCATAAAAACTAATGGCCAAAAATGATTTTTTAATATTTATTTTATTAATCAAATTTACACACTCACTATCTCACTACCTAAGTTTATAAATTAAAAACAACAACAACATCCATACAAAAAAATAAAGCTAAAAAGACAGGGGATGCCCTCAAACCACCAACCACCCCTAGGGTTGCATAACATTATTAGATCTCCATGCCAGTTGACGGTATTCAAGCTTAGTGCTTAATTCATGTTCTGAGTTGAAAGTTGATCAAGATTAGAAATAACACATGTCAAAACCATGTTAATCATATCCAACATAGTACTATCTAAGTTTGATTTAGAGATAGGATATTTGAAAATCTTGCTACCATCACCCTAAAAATGATGAAGTAGTTTTCTATTGAAGATGTCTCCTCTCATTTAATATAGTAGTATTCTATCTTAGACATGTTGGAGGATGGAGGGACTGGTTCTATTTTGCCTTTCATTTATTAGGAGGATCAGTTGATAATGAACAAATGAATTTTATTTAATGATAACTCTGCATGAGCAGTGAATATAGGGTGCAAGTTGTTTCTCTTGAAGAAAGGTATTTGATTTTGGAAGCTGTCTCATGGGTAACCAGTTTTTGTATTTTGTTTGTTATTAAATGATTATCTTGCTTTCTTTTCCTTTTCCTTCTAGTATCCATCCAATTTCTATCTTTACTGATTCTAGGGATCCTTAAACAGTGATTATGATTCATTGGGGGTTCATGAACAACTGGAGGGTTGCAATAAAAAATGCCTTAAGCATATTAAGTGCAGCTAAAACATTTGAGATCTAAGCTTACAAATTAGCTTTCCAATTTTTCTTAGAAGAAGCCCTCAGGTTCTCAGAACTGCCACAAATTGTAAATTTTATTATTTATGTCATCTATTATCTTGCAACTAACTTGTTTATACTTACCTCTTTCACAGTGGGTTTAAATGTGCCCATTGAAGATCGACATTATATAAAAATGTCAATAACAGTTTTGAAACGTGCTCTAATTAAAATATAATCTATGTTGTTGTTAATCATTTTTTAAATTCAGACAAAGGATGACATTTTCATATCTGTAAAATAAATCAACTGTCATTATTGATTGGGGGACAAAATACTATCAGTTACTAGTGATTCATTGTCATGACTACCAATAGCTATGAATAGCTTATCAGTACGGCATTTAATAATATATCTGTATCTTTGCAGTATTTATTGTATTATTGTAAATTTGTAAGGCTGTCATAGTTGTTTAAATATTAAAAATGATTAAAATAAGTAATGTATGTATGTATGTATGTATGTATGTATGTATGTATGTATGTATATATAATTTCATTAAAAATTAAAATCCTGGGTAGAGCCATACAGTAAAAACAAATAAATATGAACATCAGGATAAAATTAAACTAAAAATCGTTTAATAAAATACTGAGCTTTCGTTGGTCAACACTACCGACATCATCAGAACATAAGAGTAGGTCAATGGGAGTCTCTTTTTATAATACTGGCCGGTTTTGCATCGGTCCATCCAATTATAAAAAGAGACTCCCATTGACCTACTCTTACTTTCTGATGATGTTGGTAGTGTTGACCGACAAAATATATATATTAGTTAATATATATAAATATATATATTTACATTCAGTGTTTTTTTGATGCACCCTGTCGGCCCAAATATGGGAGAAAGAAATCTTTCTTTTTCTTTTTTTTTCTTTTGCCTGTTTCAGCTCAATCCAGAGCCATCCACAGGAAGCAGTCGCCAACTGAGACATCATTATATATTTTTTTGAATTGCTAACAAATAATAAAGGGAGAACTGGAATAGCTATTTTGAGTTTCTTAACTGTCATCAGCCAGACATACCCTTCTGAGATTCGAACCTGGGCTGTATGCCTAACATGCATACAGCCCAGGTTCGAATCTCAGAAGGGTATGTCTGGCTGATGAGAGTTAAGAAACTCAAAATAGCTATTCCAGTTCTCCCTTTATTCTTTATATATATATATAAAGAATATATAAAGCCACAGACATGAAATTGATTTCAAAAAGACCAGAACTATTGCCAAAACTGAACATTTTAATAACAGAATAATCAGAGAAGCCATCGAGATAGAAAAACGCCCCCACAGCATGAACAAACAAGATGATACCTCCCGCCTACCAGCCATTTGGAAACCCGCCCTTATTGACAAACGAATTCCTAACACAAAGATTGACACCAGAACCATACAGGATGCCACCTCCACACATCCACGCAAAAAGCAAACCCAAACCCACACTGATGATGAGGCACGACCACAGACCAGGAGCTAGACCACAGCTGCATCATTGGCCACTTTGAACCCCTCCAGCACAACAAAGCCCCCACCCAAACAGAACACTCCCCCAGTCAATCAGAACACAGCCAACCCCCCAGCCAATCAGAGCACAGCCAAGCCCCTAACCAATCAGAACACACCTCCACCCAATCAGAGCATAGCCAAGCTCCCAGCCAATCAGTTCAAACCCCCACTGGCAGTTAAAAGGAAAAAACAGCTTAGACCACACATTGCTCCTAGAAGCAGAAGCCAAAAGCACCAGCCTGAAGATGATATCTATATCTATATCTATATATCTATATATCTATATATCTATATATCTATATATCTATATATCTATATATCTATATATCTATATATCTATATATCTATATATCTATATCTATCTATCTATCTATCTATCTATCTATCTATCTATCTATCTATATCTATCTATCTATATCTATCTATCTATCTATCTATCTATCTATCTATCTATCTATCTATTAGTTAAAATTAGATTTTAAGAGTTCATTTAGGGCTTAATAGATAATTTTAGACCAGTGCTACAAAATTTCACATGACCATTAGGTGAGAACAAAGAGATATAGAAAACTCCAAAAGTTTGTTGCCATGAATTTTTGCAAAGGATTTCAGGTAGCCTTACCTAATTTGTTCACAACAAATAATGTTTTCCACTGACATGCTTTGTGATCAACATTCATTTTTGTAGTGAAAACAAACAAAATAAAACAACTGATCCAAAATTCTAACCTTTTTCTATATTTCTCCTCACTATCTTTTTATCTTCACAGAAACCAAAATAGGAGGGTTCTCGTTACATATCAATTTACAACTCAGAAATCAGGAACTGATCAATGCAAAGTCTTTAGCGTTTTGCAAGTTATAACACATCTCTCTTTCATCCTTCTCTGTCAAAAGGGTAGATGTTATGCAAAGCATGTGGTATGCTTTCACAAGTAATTTCTATGGAAAACAGTAGTAGTCAGGCAGCGATACAAATCCAAGGTCACCTCATTACTAAAATTTGTTCTAGTTGTCATTAGACATATCACACTGTGTCAGTCAAATCAGGAAAGAAATAAAAGATACGAGACATAACGCCAGTGATTAGAAATGAAAAATACTATCACATTCCAAGAATATTCTCATTGAATGAAGAATAGGTGCACAGTTTAAGAGTCTTATTTATTTGTATTTGTATCTTTGCTGCTGGGATCTTTTGCCAGTTCTACACCATTGTCTTATAAATGTTTCTCCTTTATAAAGAAAAACATTCCTCCTCCTTCTCCATCACCGTCACCGTCACCACCACCACCACTACCACCCTTCCAAGGTGCCTGGGGAAATAACTTATCAAGATTGTATCTCTTCTTTGGTGCAGAAAAGGTCACATTGATAGAAGACCAAGAGGAAAAGCTATATGGATATAGCACATAGCTGGGGTTTTGTTGAACCCTTCAGCTGCAAAGTCAGTCAAGAAAGCAGCATTTGCACCAATTTCCTTTGAGTTTTAACCTCAAAAATGGGAGGTTAGTATACATAATTTTGAGAAGTGAGATAGGAACCCTCCAGCCCTTTTCTATTAGCAAATTCATTAAGGAAGGATCTCTTTTGAATTTAGTTTTCCCAAGCTGATTGCACAGACTTTTTTAAATAAATCAATAAAAATCCCAACAACCAACCAGATATGATGAGTCCTCTTTCTTGATTCATTTCAACATTTCATTTCACAGGTTTGCTTTAAAATATCTCTGAGAAAGTGAGGGGTATCTTGGATAATCTTGGACAACTTTCCCCCACCATTTAGTCTAAATTCAGAACTTATCAATGTAGGAAGGTATTTCTGAGGGTATTATTTATTATTATTAGTCACAAATGTAAAAAGATAATTTGAAACAAATTTCTTGGTATTATATAAGAACCCAAAGTACCATATAACAATAAAACGAAGTTTTTTTTTAAAAGCAATACATTCAATGTAATAAAAACAAAGGCAACTCAGGTCAATTTAATTGATAAAAGTTTGATGAAAGAGATGCATTTGTACCATTTTCCTAAACACTAGGACTAGGAGAATAGGTCCTAGCTCATCATCTTGGGAAAAACTTATGAGTCACAAAGAAGAAAATATTCTCCCATCTACCACATGATTGAACTCCTCCCAGTGGGGACATTTTCAACATCTGAGATTCGAACCACAGAGCCTGTGGCCTAGAGGTTAATACAACTGCCTAACATGCAGACTGCCCAGGTTCGAATCTCAGAAGGGTAAGTTCTGGCTGAAGAGAGTTAAGAAACTCGAAATAGCTATCCCAGTTCTCCCTTATTCTTTGTTAGCAATTTAAATAAAAACATATATATATATATATTTGTTCCTGCGGATGGCTCTGGGTTGAGCTGAAACAGGTAAAAGAAAGAAAGATTTCTTTCTCCCATATTTGGGTTTACAGGGTGCAATTTAAAAAAGAAACACTCGATATACATACATACATACATACATACATACATACATACATACATACATACATACATACATACATACATACATACATACATACATACATACATATATATATATATATATATATATATATATATATATATATATATATATATATATATATGTCAAGTGTTTATTTTTTAGATTGCACCCTGTAAACCCAAATATGGGAGGAAGGAATCATTCTTTCCTTTTGCTTGTTTCAGCTCAACCCAGAGCCATCCTGCAAGCACAAATATATATATGTTGTTTAAAATTGTTGACAAAGAAATAAGGGAATTTCTGATATAGCTATTTCGAGTTTCTTAACTCTCTTCAGTCAGACTCACCCTTCAGGTTCGAATCCCAGAAGGGTGAGTCTGACTGAAGAGAGTTAAGAAACTCGAAATAGCTATATCAGAAATTCCCTTATTTCTTTGTCAACAATTTTAAACAATATATATATATATATATATATATATATATATATATACATATATATATGCAGACTGCCCAGGTTCGAATCCCAGAAAGGTGAGTTCTGACTGAAGAGAGTTAAGAAACTCGAAATAGCTATATCAGAAATCCCTTATTTCTTTGTCAACAATTTTAAACAATATATTTGTGCTTGCAAGATGGCTCTGGGTTGAGCTGAAACAAGCAAAAGGAAAGAATGATTCCTTCCTCCCATATTTGGGTTTACAGGGTGCAATCTAAAAAATAAACACTTGACACATATCCTTACTCCCTGACTACTGACAAAGCGGGAGAGAACTTGTGGCTCAATAGGTTAAAGCATCTGCTTAGCATGCAGACTGCCCAGGTTCGAATCCCGGAAGGGTGAGTTCTGACTGAAGAGAGTTAAGAAACTCGAAATGGCTATATCAGAAACTTCACACACACACACACACACACACACACACACACACACACACACACACACACATATATATATATATATATATATATATATATATATATATATATATATATATATATATATATATATATATATATATATATATATATATATATATATATAGTTTTCTGACGTTTTCGTGAGTGTTTG
This sequence comes from Bothrops alternatus, assembly GCA_034064705.1. Lineage (NCBI taxonomy): Eukaryota > Metazoa > Chordata > Lepidosauria > Squamata > Viperidae > Bothrops > Bothrops alternatus. The sequence continues at coordinate 4,272,353 of JARGCV010000179.1, forward strand.
TATGTAGGTGTTCAAATAACACGAAAGGGCAAGGAATAAATACATAATTTACATCATTTTTGGATGATAGAATGCATGAGCTACTTATACAGCAGCTTGCATTCCCTCTTCTTACTAAGACTAGTCTATGACTCTTTAGATCATATTTTTTTCAGTGGGATGTCACTTGCTTTGAAGTACATTACTTGGTAGCATTTGGGATGGATGAGAATTTTTCATAACATTGTCAAGTTCTCTAAGTTCTTGTGCAGTGGAGAGAATACAGATATAAATGCAGCCAAAAACATATGTGATCTCACAGATCAAATCTTGTATGATGCTTTAAGTTTCAGAGATCTCGTTTAAAGCAAAGGATATGACAAAACTTCTATAATAATCCACACACATGCAGAGAGAGAAAAAAACCCTTAGTACACACAACCATGATCCTTGCTCGGCATTCTCATTTTCTAAACTAGAAGGACATCATAAAAGGTTGATTCCTGTGGATACTCCTCTGTGTTCTCTTTTAGAATCAAATTCACAAATAGAATGAAAATTTCTATGAAAAAAATGAGGAAAAAGCAAAATGAATAAATTTTGAATATTTAATCAATTTAAATAAATTAAAATTGAATTTTAAAGTTTAACAATTAAGTGACTAAAATTTTCTGTGAAAATTTCTCCTGGATACTTAAATCAGAAACATTTTATATTATTGTACATGTTTAAAATAACTTTCTGGATACTATACAAGAAAATAATTTACTTCTCCTTTTCTTTTTTAAATGTTTTATCCTGCTTCTGCTCAGGAGAAAATAACACCCTGCAATGGTCAACTCCACCTATGTCAACTCAGAGAAATTGTTTTTACAGCAACATTGTTTTCCAAAATTCCTGGGACAAATTAACTGATCATGAAATACAAAAAACATGTTTTATTACATCTTTGCTTAAATCAGCGGTTCTCAACCTTTTCCGGGGCCCGACCCCGGCCCGCATCGTGCAAGCGCAGCGTGACAAGGCACATTGCGCATGCGCGACGTGGCGGGGCGCATTGCGCATGCGCGGTGGGGCGCATTGCGCATGCGCGGTGGGGCACATTGCGCATGCGCGGCGGGGCGCATCGCGCATGCGCGGCACGACGGGGCGCATCACGCATGCGCGGCACGACGGTCCACATCGCAATAGGGGAAAAAATGGCCGACCAAAAAAAAATGGCCGACCAAAAGAAATATGGCGGACTGCGGTGCTTGGCGACCCCCGTGAAATGGTCGTTCGACCCCAAATGGGGTCGCGACCCACAGGTTGAGAACCGCTGGCTTAAATGAATACACAGCAGAATCCAATGCAAAACCTCATATTTTTAGTCATAGATTAGAACCTGTAGCAAAAATAAAATCTGAAAACAGTCATAAGTCACCTTTTTCAGTGCTATTGTAATTTCAAATGGTCACTAAATGAGCTGTTGTAAATCAAGAACTACATTTACACTTGTATTGTGTAAATTTTTCCTACTACAAATTATGTTTATTTATGAACTGCCACCCTGCTTCACAAATATTAAGTAGCTAGCATTCAAATGATATAAAATAGCACTAAAATAATATCATAGAAACAATAATGTAAAATTAGAGATAGCAATTCAGTATAAGGGTTAAAAATAATCCATCAACCTCAATATTCCTTTTAAAAGTAATGCCTCTTAACATAAACTTATGACTAATGTTGTTTGCTTTAATACTGTTAAAGCGGACTGAATCTCTACCTCAGGATATGAAACTTTTACCTCAGGATCTCCGGTTAGGGACTATAAAAGTTTGCACTAGTAATGGGATGAAGTCAATTCAGAAGCGCAAACGAACAATATGCAATAAACTAGATACAGCAGATAGACCATATATAAGAGAAACACCAAACAAACAAAAGGTACTCGGAGTATACTTGAAGAGGGAAGGGAGGAGGGAAGAACGTTTACTAAAACAGATGTTTACAAAGATTAATACCTAATGTTGTATGCTATGTTCTAGGATGATTGTTTAGCAATAGGATCTTTGGTTTAATGTTGATCACATTAATATGGAACCAGATAAGAGAAACACCAATCAAACAAAGTGTAACAGGAGTATAGTTGAGGCTAGACACGAGGGGTGGAACAAGGCTTACTAACTCAGACGTTTTCAATGACTAATACTTAGTATTGTATATCAGGTGCCATGATGATTGCTGCACAATATGTTTTTATGTTCAATGTTGATTGTTTTAATAAAAGAATTTTATATTTAAAAAAAAAGTCATGCCTTTGTTGCTGAATACAAAACTAGAGCAATATGCAACTCACAGCACAGCACAATCCACAGGGGGGAAAAGCTCTGCTTCTCACTCATTGCTGCTTAAGAAGGAGGAATCCAGAACAGGTCTTCATAGACTGGTGGGATATATAATTTTCTCTGGAGAAGATGGTCACAAAAAGCTTGAACTCCAACCACATAGGGCTTTATTGATAATAACCAGCATCTTGAACCGAACAAGGAAACAAATTGGCCACCAGTGCAATGTAATATTATACCAATTGGAATATTGGTATAACTCAGATGAAGCGGTTTTCACCCATCAGTAAATGGACCATTGCATTTTGCACCAGCTGAAGCTTTTGACTATATTCAGGATAGCCTCCAGAAGAGTGCGCTGAGGTTATTCAGCTTCAAAGTAGTAACACTATGAATTTCAATGGACCATTCTCAAAAGGGCCATAAGTGACATATTAGCTGAAGCTTCTCTAGCTACAGAACCAAAAAGACTGTGAATTAGGAAAAAGACTGAATTCTTCAGGGAAGTGCAATCCTATCCATAGTTAGCACAGGAGGTACCCTACATTTCTGGACAAACAGTCATGTTATCTCGCTGGGATTCAACATTTGGTAAGAGTATCCAGAATATCCAAGTATGGCCATTGCCTGGAAAAAATCCAAATAATCTACTACTTCTTACAGGAACCTTTCCGGCTGCAATCCAACTATCTTCTCCAGAATCTTCCCTAAAAAGGAGATGTAAGACTTTATAGCATGTTTTCTAGCATGGGTGGAACCATGAACAGCTTTTTAACGTAGGGACATATCAGTGCCTTTTTAGGGAGGCAGGCATTTTCTATTTTGTTAAAGAAGCATTAACAACTTTCCAAATTTAGCCACTCAGTTTAAGTCAGTGATGGCTGGATTATCAGAGTTTAAAGGAAAGGGGATTCTCAAAATAGTGCAGTAGCTTCTATTAGTATTTGGCATTTTGATATCAGATTTGAACCAGAAATTCTGAGGAGGATAGGAAACACCTTCTTGAAAGACCAGCAAGATTAACTGCTATCTTCCCAAGCATTTACTAAGATTTTTTTTTCTTCTATCAAACTTTGCGTATAATGACATATTTTCCCCATTATACTGAAGAAATGCTTCATCACTTTCTAGCAAATTATATCTGCTTAGAACTCCATTACTGCAAGAAGTGAAAAGAAATGGTTAAAAATATATATATTTAATTTCATAGAGGATTACAATTGCTGTAAATTGCTCAGAATCATGTACTTAAAATGGGAAACTACATAAATTGAAACAATAACCAAACTTACAAATCAATTATATCTACTGGTTTCTTTTCCCCAAATTGCTACAGAATGTTGATAGACTTCAGATGACCTTCAAAGGGCTCAAGTTAAACCTTCAGGGCCAAGTTCATTGAGGTGTAACGGCTCTTCTCTCTGCTAAAGACAACATATCTAAGGTCTAGTATCTTCCTAGAATTCTGCATCATTTACAATTTGCACATTTGAAAACCTTTATGGTAGAAGAGAAACTATGACACCATAAAAACAGAAACAGACCAGGAATTAAGCGAGTCCATTCCATGATTTTATATTATTAAATTTAATACTTTATTACTAACCTGATGAGTATCTTGGCAATAGCTCAGTAATTTAGAATCAAAGCCCATTTAGACTCAAGTGATGCCAAAGTGATCAAGCTGATTAAAACAAAACTCCTTATTGACTAGACTGAATGGGTGGTTTTAAAGTCTGTCTATGTAACAGGAACTATTTTAATGAACAATACAGTACTCTTTAGAAAGAAAAGCTGATGAAGTATCGACAAACAAAAACAAATTACTCATTAGGAGGATTGTTTTCAAAAGTAATTCTCCTTCTCTCTCATCTGAAGTTCTTTCAAATTTTTTCTTTTCTTGGGACAGTTGGGTGATGAATGACTCAACTTTAATTCCCAAGGAAACAATGAGTAGCTGATACAAGTGAAGTGAGAGAACTAAGCAATATTCCTTTTATGAAAGTAATATATTTAGTCATGTCCAGGCCTGGGTAACCCTCACGGATTCCTTTAACACAATATTGCTGTATCCAAAAAGCTTACTGAAAACATTGTAGAAAATTTTGAACAGATTTTATTTCAAAATGTTACAACACACCAGCACACCAGTAGTTTAATAATGTCAAATTCACAAGGGAAATTCATTCACCTGAATAGGCCTGCTGCTAAAGTTTTTCAAACCACATTTCTGACAATACTTACAAAACAAAGAGAAGGGTCACAGGGGATTGTCCCTAGACTAATGTGTCCTAACCAAGCTTTCAAAACCTTCAGATCTATAACTCTCTTTCTGTCTGTCCCAGCAGAATTTTCAATGGATTCGTGAACTTTCCAGAGGAAAGGCAAAAATACCATACTCTTCCAGATAATTTAAAGCACAAGCTACAGTCAAAGTAAAAACTTTAAAAGTCTCCCCAAAACAATGCCATCTTTATTTTAAATACATTACATCTTGTTTTCACACACATATGTTTACATTTCTTTTTCTGCATTTGCTTCTAAATCAGGATTTTATTGTGAGTTAATCATCTGATGTTCCTTTCAGCCCAGTCATCTGTTTGTCTTATGAAGCTATTTGATATGAAGAATTTGTAAACAGTGGGTTTACAAAGCATAGCTTTGGGTAAAAAATACAGAAGTCTGCATAAGAAAGACCTCTTTCTACCGTATTAGCAGCAAAGGAACACTGAATATTTGGAGTTTCATTTTTCTGGAAAAATGCTTTTAAGTAAGAATAAAACATCTGTAATTTAAATCTGTATCTGTTTTATATTGTACTTGACTTCATTGTTCAGCTGGAAACAACCCAACTATGCTCTCAGCACCACAGCTTGTGTTTTAATTGCCCATGGAATAGTAATTTCATTTGGACTTCCCCCATTTGAACTTATTTTCCAAGAACAGTGAACCTGCATCAACACAAAAGCATTTACCAGCTGCTTCTGAACATATGGTGATCCTAATTCCTATCAAAGACTACACATGTTTCAGAACCAGCATTTTTCCCCATCTTTTTCAAATATAATAATGATTCTACGTAGTCCTAACCAATCAAGAAATGAAGATCTGATCTCAGTTTCCTTTTCTTTTTAAAGTTTTTTGGGGGGGAAAGAAAGAAATAATGAACTTAGAAAAAAAGCTATACTGGTAGTCCTTGAGTTATGGCCATAATAGAGATTGGAATTTTTAATCATTGAGTGAAGCAGTTGTTAAATAAGACATTACATTACCACTTCATTCAACTACTTTAATCCCAGCTCTATCAGTTGCACTTATAACCCTGCCCTTTCCACAGGGTTTGTGGATCGTTTGTAGGATCCACAAAATAATACCTTGTAGCCAGACTGAATCAGAGTATGTAATCAGATACACAGCTCCACAATTCTTGTCACCTCCTCAGACTGATTTCTCAAGCTGATTCTTCCAACTCAAACCAGGGGGACCAAAGAATATGTTATTCAGACATGGATAAACTATGCCATCTAGATTCATCCCAACACAAGTCCTTTATTTCCTAAATGACTTCTAAACAAGTCCTTGCAGATTTTCTTGGGATCCAACATCATTTGGAACATGATGTTGAAAGCAAACACACACAAAAATCCCAGATGACTACTTGAAGATGCAACAGAGACCATAAAGAAATCCTATTTTATTGCCGTGTAACAGACACAAGAATATGCTTTCATTTCAGTTCAGTCATCTTCTTGTCAATATGTCTTTCCCCTATGCTCCAGTCGTCTCCTCACATGCTTCAGTAGTCTTGTTTAAATCGCAATTAAAAGATAAAATCTTTTCGAACTTTTTCATCATAAAATTTAAAGGTGAGCAGGGAACAAGGCATTCAGATGTAAAGTATAAAAACTGAGCCCTGAAGTATTCCTGGTTGCATGTGATGGCAACGATGTCTGGCCCACTCTCAAAACTACAAACATATTACTCTGTACATGGGAATTAAGGAAGAGCATTCTTCTTAACAAAAACATTAATTTTTGAATGTATTTTAAGACAGGTCTGAGGGAGCTCCACAACATTTCTGAAAATCTCCAACACAAATTCATTGAAATATAGGAAATTCATTCTTGGCTGTGTTTTAGATCCACGTTTCATATCCACATATCCCATCATATCCATATTTTGGGGGGGGGAGCATAAAAGAGCTAAATACTTGTAAAATTAGAAAGTAGGATATGGCCTAGCTTCTGTAACAGCAAATTTTTGGTGGATATTTTTATTGTTTTAATGTTTTTTAAAATTTAAGAATGGTAAGCCGCCCAGAGTCATTTGGTTGAGCTGGGTAGCTATAAAAATTGAATAACTAAATCAAACAAACAAACAAACCTATCAGAATCTACAGAAATCTACTATTTGCTTTTAAGCTTCCTCTAGTTATGCTAAAGACAGATAATGGAGCTCAGCAAAATAGTAAGAAGGGAATCATTTTCTTTATTACTAGAGTCAGAGGCTGCCACAAAAAAGAGGGAGTCAAGCTATTCTCTGAAGGCAGGACAAGAAGCAGTGTTGGAAACTAAGCAAGGAGAGAAGCAACCTAGAACTAAGGAGAAATTTCCAGACAGTTAGAACAATTAACTAGTGGAACAACCTGCCTCCAGAAGCAGTGAATGCTCCAACACTGGAAGTTTTTAAGAAGAGACTGGACAGCCATTTGTCTGAAATGGTATAGGACAGTGGTAGCGAACCTATGGCACCCGTGCCAGAGGTAGCACTCAGAGCCCTCTCTGTTGGCACATGTGCCACTGCCACCAGCAGCAGATCCATCAGGCTGTCCCTGCCACCCAGAGCAGGAGCCCTGCCCAGCACAAAAGAGGCAAAGCAGCTGACTAGCAAACTCGAGTAGAGATGGTGGAGCAGAGGTCACCCAATCATTGTCGATTGGTGGACTGGAAGAAAAGGGAGGGGGAAGCATTTTACATGCGTCCATGCTTGCACGAGGCCGCAAACACGCACACACTGCAAATGGGGTGGGGCTAGTGCCTGCATGACACTCACTAGCCCTGCACCCGTATGTGGTGCAGCACCTACAGGGTGTGGCAGTGGCCATTTTTGCGCCTTGCAGCACAGTGGCCCATTTTTGTGCCCCTGGGTTTTGCATACCAGAGTCGGCACTCAGAGGTGCTTCCCTGCCCCCCCCCCAGGGCACCACAATGCTGATGCGGTCCTGGCACTTTGCAATAAATAAGTGGGTTTTGGATTGCGGTTTGGGCACTCGGTCTCTAAAAGGTTTGCCATCATTGGTATAGGATTTCCTGCCTGAGCAGGGGGTTGGACTAGATGACCTCCAAGGTCCCTTCCAACATTATTATTATTATTATTATTATTATTATTATTATTATTAATACTTTACCTATGATTATTGGGTGGCTGATACAAGCAAGAAGCATATAGATCAAGGGTAGGCAACCTTGGCTCTTTTATGACTTGTGGACTTCAACTCCCAGAATTCCTGAGCCAGCAGGGCTCAGCTTGGAAACTCTCCCTTTCCCCTCAGCACGGCTGGCTCAGGAATTCTGGGAGTTGAAATCCACAAGTCATAAAAGAGCCAAGGTTGCCTACCCCTGATATAGATCATAGACCAGGTTCCAATCCAGGAACATACATGCCACCAAATCCTTTTGTTCTATTATTCATGTAAACTTATGGTTAAAGCAGTTACAATACCCAGCTGATCTTGACTGATCTTGAAAAATAAATAGGATTAAACTCGATTATATTTGAATATAACATCAGAAATTTCCAAACTATAGGCCACACTGAAAAATGCAAAAAGCATCCCTGAATAAGATAATAATAGCAAATTACTTCCACATTTTATTTAACATCAACAATCCAGCAATATCCAAGTAGTCACCAAATGTCAAGCTTGACTGAAGGGAGTCTTTACTGGATTCCCCCCCCCCCAGAATCAATTCAATAAAAACAGTTGTTCTTTCCCCAAACCACAGAGCCCTCTTTTAAGGACAAAGAATTAACTACATTGTGAACAAAGTTTAAGAGTTTTTAGAGAAAGAGCAAAGCCTAAGATTCTTAAGCATAGAAATTAATGAAAGAACAAGAGAAAGAATGGATAAAAATATTGATAATGCAGTGCACTATCCAGAACTGTCACACATGATAATCCAGAAATACAGTTTTTGGGATTGATTGTTAATATCTGAACCTATTTGAAATATTGCTAAATACATTTGAAGTTGTGAATTTGAGAGAAATTAATAATTGGAGTGAAAAAACTTTTGTATTCATGAAAATCATGAGAAACAACATGCAGATATCATTATTCTGTGTTAACAGCTTTGTTCAAACTCTCAACTTTAAAGAGAATGAGAAGTCCTTGGAATAAACATGAGGTATTGCAAGGATTTGAAGGTTAGATCTGAATGATACAAAGAAACTGGAAAGAATTGAGAATCACTGCAATAGAATTAAAAAAAAAAAAGATCAGCACAAATACTATTGTACATTACAATTGTTATTACATAGTAAAATAAATAAGCACATACATGAACAAAACAAGAATCAAAGACAATCAAAGACTAAAGGGGTAATCTAGCCAGACTGATGTTCTCACCAATCCAAATTAAGAATGATACCAGATGGAATAGAAAAAAAAGTCACATCCATGTGCAGAATATAAAAAAATGACTTTAATAAACAAAGATCCACTATCAAGGCAACAATCTGGCTTTAACACATACAAAGAAAGTGATATATAAAGATGCCTTATACATTACACACACAGAGAGACACATTTCAGCCCTTTGAAACTTGCAAGATTCTGTTGTTACTAAAGTTCTAAAAAAATAGCTTTAGGTCCACAAAGTATCTATTTCTTAGTCTGGTCTAAGTAAGTGTCTAAAATATTCCTTTCTATTAGTGGACTGTCAAAAGAAGAAGGGGACGACAGAGAATGAGGTGGCTGGATGAAGTCACTGAAGCAGTAGGCGTGAGCTTAAATGGACTCCAGAAGATGGTAGAGGACAGGAAGGCCTGGAGGAACGTCGTCCATGGGGTCGCGATGGGTCAGACATGACTTCGCAATTAACAACAACAATTAGTCTAGCCTTGTGCCTAGGGTAGAAATCCTCAGCCCATCCCAAACAAATTGCATTTATCTAATGCTTTGGTAATCAATTAATATAAATGTCTAGATAGCTCAGATGATAAAAAAAAATGCTCTTTGGGGCTTGTTTAACTTTAATTAAAATCAAAATTTGGTGAAAAATTAGAGGTTCAGTAAGAAGCCTAGTCTCTCAACATATTTCAAGACATTGAAACATATGCTGATTAGAAAAGACGTTATATGTTGATGTTATTGTTATATGTACAAATAGTAGAAAAATGTTTATACCCAACTCTGTATGTATTGAAAGTATTAAGAATTATATTTGTTTAATGTAAACAAAAGGAGAATGTTACTGGAAGAAGAGAGGATCAAGGAAATATATTATCAACTAACATATTGATCAATTATAGTAAATTAATTATTATTGATTGTTTTTAAATATTTTAACCCAGATAAGCACTAAAGATTGTTATTGTAAAAAAATTAATAAAATATATTTTAAAAAAGACATTTTAAAGAATTCATTTGGATGCAAAGCAACAATCCATGAAAAATAAAAGAATTCAATTTCTTGGTGCTTAGTCACTTCTCAAAAGCTCAAATGAGATAAGAGTAATCTATAAGATAAAGGTGGCAAACACACTCAACCCACATATATTTTAAAACTATCGTTTAAAAACATTAAACTATGGAAATTCATAATGCAAGCCCCTTTAATACAGTTTCTTACCAGATTAATAGGTCTGAAATATAGAAGGTGTAGTAAGGTCATTTTTAAATTCACCATTTTGCCCATTTTTTTATGTCAGTGAATTGGTGGAGTTTCTACCAATGTAAGTATTTATTTACTGTATGACTACCAATCTGAGGTAGTCATACATTGCTTTCATCTAAGATTTAATGAAACCCTCATGTTTCAGTTGACAATAGTGAACCAAAATGCTAGAATGTTTCTCACTGAATATTTTTAGTAGACATTTCCCATTAAAAAAACAATAAACTTTTAATAAGAAATCAACTTTTCAGAATTATTTTCCCTGTTTGTTACACATTAAGTTCATCAAATTATGAACACTTGGATCTTCAGTTAAACAACTTAATATTGATCAGGGACATTATATGAATTACTGATGAAATTATTTGCTGTTTAAATATGTAAACAATAGAAATGAGCCAAAATATATATGAGAAAAAATTCTGTGTGAACAATCATTTAAGATAAACATTCATTCATATATTTTTAAATCTTTCCAAATTCTCTCTTTATCTGTTGGACAACATTTCCTGAGTTCCTTTTTTAATAGTAATTTATTTTTTAAAAAAATACAGCCAAGTGTCTTTAAAAATGCTAACTTTGGTATGAATAAAACAGCTACTTCCTTATCTCCTAGAGCTCTACGCCTGCTAAAGACTGCTGCCTTGTAGTCTCCTCAAAAGAAGCAATTGTATGGAGCACTTCTGTGTTATCTCAAGTCTTTCCTTGTCTGGAGAAGAATTAGGAAGTCTACTTGCTGACTCTTCATTCTGCTGCAGTCATCAACTCTGCTTGTATCAGAACCATCTTCAGATTGTTATTTTTTCTTCAGAAGTCAACATTCCCAAAATTCCTAACCAGTACGGCTGTTGGCAAAAGGCTACAAAATATAGTAGCACAAATTCACAAACTGTGCCATTAAATCCTGAATGATTTCTGTAATGCTGATAGAGGCAAGATTTATTCTCTAATTGGCACTGTATCCACTTTCAAGTAGTCCATATGGAGCATAAGGTTGATTAGCCTAAGGAATCCATAGGGCAGGGAAAACAAAAAAATTCTGCTTTGTTTGTGATAATTCATATCTGTAAATATGTATTCAGTAAGGCTTAATTGAGTTGCAGACCCCATAGTTACAAAAAAGATGACAGGTTCAATACTTTAGATCAGAAGCCCCCAACCTTTTAAGCACCAGGGATCGGTTCTGTGGGGGGAGATTTTTCCACGGACCAGAGGGGGCATGGTTTCATGTGCTGTCTGCATCCCATCAATGGGGCTTCACTTGTTTGCATGGCCTGGTTTCTGGCATGCCATGACTCGGTGCTGGTCCACAGATCGGGAGTTGGGGACCCCTGCTCTAAATCTTATGTCCTTGGTGTCTTCTACTGTATTTTCCTATAGAATAATTCAAACTAATATTGTCAATTCTTGCTTTCTGTAACATTATCAAAGAAAAGCACATCCATACAAAAGTATTCCAATAGTGATTCCATACATTTGACCACATTTCCTTTAATGGCAAATATCTTTCTAAAGATAATCTTGAAAGAAAATACTCAGGCAGACAGTTTTATTAATGATCTATATTCTGTTCATAATATTTTATATAGTCCAAATACATTTGGGGAATAACAGTATAAGAAGTGATTATGTACATTATAAAGGTATTTTGCACAATAAACCAATACATTGTTATTCCCAGGCTGTAAACAATAGGAATGGGAAGCCAAGGAACAGTGATTTGCCTAAATTAATTCCTGCACAATTGTAGAGTTACTTTTATTTCAAGTTGTATTGCTCTGTTAATTTTACTGTCTGGATGCTCCCTTCTTTTTGCCACATATTTTAAGATTTTTAATTGATTTTCACAATTCCTATTTTATTGTTTGTTTATTTATGAAGATAGTGCCTTCTGCTACTAATGGTGGATTCTTTTCCTTTATCAAAATACTGCTATTAATTTTTATGGCATCAAAACACAAAGCATCTGCAGCACATGCTAGGATTATTAAATGTTCCCCAAAATCACAGATCAGGGATTCCTGGACTTCATTACATATGATTCTTTGACTAGGATCTATTATTTTCTTGAGTCATCAATAAGATTTCCCCTTCCCAAAACTGGATGTTGCATAGCTTTGCTAAAGGCAAGATGTGGCAGACACTGTATAAAATTTGAATTGGGTCTTTGCTGCTTAGCTTTACTATTTTTAATTAGTAGTGGTGGCAAGACATCCTTTGACTGAGAGAGGAAGAGATGCAATATGCAGTGTGATGTATAATGTGCAAATTGTTTTCTAGTCTGACTCAGCAGTGGCTTGTCTGGTAGCCCAGGAAGTCTGCCTAGGCATGACCTGATAAAAAGTCTGTTTAGTTTAACTGCTTGTTTGCTACGCAGGGGACATGAAAAGAGCCCCCACAGGTGTCCCCTGGACAACGGTGATGTCACTGGCTAATCCTTTCAACCAGGAAGTGCCTTAAATGGTGCCTCTGACATGAACAAGATGGGGACTAGAATAAACTTGGAACAAGAAGAGAACAAAACTCTAAACAAAGGAGCTGGAGCTATGGCCCATGTTTTTATGCTTTCTCTGGAGATCATTTTCCTTATCTGAAAGAGATTTGAAGATCCAGAAAGAGGCAGACATTCCTTCTCACAGTTTTCAATAGTCCAAAAGCAGGCTAGCTTGTCTTTTATAAATAAGAAACAGTACTGTCTTGAATTTAAAATTGATTTCCTTGAAGGGTGAACAATTATTCTCTCAATAATTCTTTTTGCTTTCTCTTTTTTCCCTCTGAGCTAAAATAAACAGGAGCAAACATTATTGATATAATCTAATTCCTCCACTTACTTACTTAATGGTTTACTGCAGCAAATATATATTACCTAGTGGCAATGAGCCCCCAAATTACATCATCCTAGCTAAATTTAATTTTCTAAAAGGAGGTGTTTAGTAAATCATGAACACTCTTATGATTTTCTGGGGTTTTTTACTCTTCTTCCCTCTTAAAGAACATATTCCACTTTGGTCTTATGTACTCAAAAGGAAAAGGAATAAATAAAGACTGCAGATTTTAAAAAACTCATTCAGGTAATTTATGTTTGCTTTACAAAGTACAAGTAGTTCTCGACTTACAACCATTTGTTTAGTGACCATTCGAAATTACAGTGATACTGAAAAAAGTGTCTTTTGACCATTTTTCACAATTACAACAATTGCAGCATTCCCATGGTGAAGGAAAAGACAAAAGGTACCCTCCCCTAAAATTATGACCTCTATAGAGCATTGGTATTTGCAGACATTTTCTAGTGCATGAGAAGTAATGGAATTAGCTTAGCTAGTAAAATGCTCAGAACATGCTTGCTCAGAGTGGAACAAGGCAATTGCATGCACAAGAAACCTGAGGGTCGCAAGAACAGGGAACAGATGGTCATGCTAAAATAGATATAGATTTTACAGATATGTCAAAGGCAATGGTTTGAGAAAAGAGAAATTTGGGAGGGTGCTAATGTACTAATTATGGCATGCTGTGCTACTTGTTATTGGAAATTAGAGGAAATGTGCTGATGATTGTTAGACATTGCAAATGCAAGCTAAGCGACATTAACAAACTTTGGTAAGGTCATTGGATGACCTAAGGTAGGCTTATAGAAAAGTATTTATAAAAACAGTACTATTGCAGGAGTGGCCTTTGGGCAGGCCTATTGGGAATGATCTACCTATGTGCTTACTTTTGTGCATAATAAAGCTTTTGTAAATCCCTACCTCACTGTGTGGTTTATTGGGCATTGCACACCAGTTTTCTGGGACAACAGAAACCAGTTTTCTGGGACTTGGGACAACAATAGTCACATGACCAAAGTTCAGATGTTTGGCAACTGACTCATATCTATGATGGTTGCAGTGTCCTGGGTCACGTGATCACCTTTTGCAACTTTCTGATAAGCAAAGTAAATGGTGAGGCCAGATTCACTTAACAACCATGTTACTGCAGTAATTCACTTAACAACTGTGGCAAGAAAGGTCATAAAATGGGGCAAATCTCACTTAGCTACAAAAATTTGGGTCTCAGTTGTGACTGTAAGTCAAGGATCATTTATTTTGTAGTAATAGAGGAGAATATTTGTAGCTCAGGGTTGAAATGAGAAGTCCTTAATACTTTTTGAGTTTGGTTGTTTTCCTGCAGCCACTTCATTAGCAAGTCCACTGAAGGTGTTACCTAGTTTGATAATGACTCAGCTGCAAGAAAACAATCTAAGCCCACTGAGCACCAAGGGCCCCTTGTTTATTTTCTGAATAAGAAGAAGCAAGGAATGGCTAACATGGTCTCTATGCTTGGAGAGACATTTCAGGCTATGGAGTCACATTTAGGAAACAAACTTAACATCCTGACTTTTTTTGATATGTGTTTGTGGAATATTATAATGATATTATAATAATGGTGTATGTATACTGAAAAGTTATGCACCCGAGATAAACTGACCAAATTAGTAGACCAGCGAAACGCTGTGGACATAGTATACTTAGATTTCAGTAAGGCATTCAACAAAGTAAACCACAATCTACTGCTTGGTAGCTAGAAAAAGTTGGAATAGGCAACATCACCACCAGATGGATTTATTAGCTGGCTGACAAACTGTACTCAATAAGTAGTCCTCAATGGTACTACATCCACATGGAGAGAAGTAAGCAGTGGGGTACCACAAGGCTCCGTCTTAGGCCCAGTACTCTTCAATATCTTCATCAATGACTTAGATGAGGGAATAGAAGGGGAACACATCAAATTTGCAGATGATACCAAACTGGCAGGAATAGCCAACACCCCAGAAGACAAGCTCAGGATTCAAAAAGATTTTGACAGACTGGAACAATGGGCCCTATCCAACAAAATGAGTTTTAATGTGGAGAAAAGCAAAGTTTTACATTTAGGTAGGAAAAATCAAAGACATAAGTATAGATTAGGTGAGACTTGGCTCAAAAGCAGTAACTGTGAGAGGGACCTTGGGGTTCTAGTGGACGATAACTTGACTATGAGCCAGCAGTGTGCAGCATCAGCCAAAAAAACTAATACAATCCTGGATTGTATAAATAGAGGCATAGACTCAAGATAGAAATTTAATAATAAATAAATAAATAAAATCACGCAAAGTATTAGTACCACTTTATAAAACTCTAATGAGACCACACCTGGAATACTGTACCAATTTTGGTCACCATACTACAAAAAAGATGTTCAGACCTTGGAAAAAGTTCAGAGAAGAGCAACTAAAATGATCCAAGGCCTGGATCAAACATATGAAGAACGGCAGCAGGACTTGGGTTTGGCTACTCTAAAGAAAAGAAGAAGTAGGGGTGACATGATAGCAGTATTCCAGTATTTGAGAGGCTGCCACAAAGAAGAGGGTGTCAAACTATTCTCCGAAGCACTAGAGGGCAGGACAAGAAACAATGGTTGGAAACTGATCAAAGAGAGAAGCTACCTGGAATTAAGGAGAAAGTTCCTAACAGTGAGCACAATTAACCAGTGGAATAGCTTGCCTCCTGAAATTGTGGATGCTCCATCATTGGAGGTTTTTAAGAAGAGACTGGACAATCACTTGTCTGAGATGGTATAGGTTCTCCTGCTTGAGCGGGGGGCTGGACTAGAAGACCTCCAAGGTCCCTTCCAGCTCTACTCTACTCTACTCTACTCTACTCTACTCTACTCTACTCTACTCTACTCCACTCTACTCTACTCTACTCTACTCTATTCCTTGTGTGTCCAATCACACTTGGCCAACAAAAAATAATCTATTCTATTCTATTCCATTCCATTCCGTTCTATTCTGTTCTGTTCTATTTTCTATTCCATTCATTCTATTCCATTCCAATATATGGAGCAAATTCACTTGTAATGGACAATATACGGAGGATTATAAATATGAGATAAGTTTTTCCAAGTAGAATAAAAAGGGCATTATAATAGAAATGGCTAATCTTTGGCTCTTGGATCTTGGCACAATGAAGAGGTCATATCTAAAAAACAAGAGTTCCTTGTACAAGTA
Source organism: Bothrops alternatus (assembly GCA_034064705.1). NCBI lineage: Eukaryota > Metazoa > Chordata > Lepidosauria > Squamata > Viperidae > Bothrops > Bothrops alternatus. The sequence goes on from JARGCV010000179.1 coordinate 4,288,585, forward strand.
TTTCACTGCACAGATCAACACACAAACATTTTCTTATATTGCAAGGGACTGATCTTGACAGCCCTTGACGTTTGTATGAGTCAGACAGACTGAAGCGATAAGAGGAAGGCTATTAGTAAAATACACAGTTTTGCTACAACAGCATAGTTATTGCATGGAGCTCCAAGGCACTCCTATCATTTTTCTGAAATAATCTGATATTCATCCATGTAATCAGCTTCCCAAATCAAACACGTCCCCTGATTTCTAGTCTGGGAAGGAGTATCTTCAGGAAGGAAAAAAAAACATTTTGTTTCTGCTCTTAGGAAAAGTAAGTCCTCCCCCACTGATTTTTAAATGGACTTTAAAGAATGGATTACTTTTGAGCCCATTCCAGATATCCCAAATGTCATCACTAGAGCACTTGTGCAGAAGACCTAGTCCTTAAAACTCATTTTTTTTTTCAGCTCTTTGAATTCTGAGCTTCAGTTCTGTTCTTACAGTCCAAGGGAGCACTTGGATTACTCTAGTAAGACAACTCAATTATTTCTTTTGTTTTTTGTAATGTTTTGACTTTTTTTTTTTTTTAAAATCACCTTGATTTTGTCTGTAGTTTCTCTTTCGGTCCTGGGGTAAAAAGAAGACAGCAATGAGTTTATCCTCATTCATTTCTATGATATAAACACTTGAACTGTACCATTCAAGCACAGTATTTTTGTCAAGAGTTTAAGACCAAAAATGTTTCTACTGGTAGCTGCAAAATTGCTATTCATAATCCTGAAATTCTTGATGCCATCAGAATACTGTACTTGTTCTTGTCTACAGAGATGGGAAGGGGGGCATGCCCACAAGTCTTGAGATTTCTTAAACAAGCTACTATTTATAAAGAATTCAGACATTTTTTGGATCAGCATTCTCCATCCAATTAATATTACCTGACCTGCTATTTTCAGGACTGCCTCATTAACCAGCCAATTTTTGTGGTTCTTACCTGGATACATGTAAGATGAACATGCTTTTTCAATGGCAGGACCATATGGAACAAACTGAAACTGGAGTAGAGGCTGCTTCATTGTTAAAAAATTAGGGTTTTAAAATATACCTTTTCTCAAGTGTTTTAATATTTTTACAACCAGTTCAAGTGGGTATTGGTCAGGTTATTTACATTATTTACATTTTTAGATTCATGGCCCTGCGTTATGTCTGAATATGTTGGATTTGCAAATCTCAGAATTCCAAAGTAGTATAGCCTTTAGTTAGAAATTCAGAGATTTGCAGCCTCAAATCTCTGCAACCTGGGATTTTTTATAGAAAAGATATAACTCTCATTATATCTCTTGAATCTTATAAAAGAAAAAAAAACACCCTAGTTTATATTATACCGCCTAAAAGTTCTCTATAATGTCAGGGGGAGAAATTTCCTGACAGAAAAATTAATCAGAGGAACAATTTGCCTCCAGACGTTGTGGGTGTTCCAACACTGGAGGTTTCTAAGAAGAGATTGAATAATCATTTTTGTGAAATGGTATAGGATTTCCTGCCTGAGCAGGGGGTTGGACTAGAAGACCTCCGAAGTCCCTTTCAACTCAGTTATTCTGAAATATTGCTTTCCTTTGATTCTGGAAGACTCAGACAAAAAAGGGGGAGGACCTTTGCAAGTTCTTCCTGTAAGTACTGTGGTTTAATTTTTAAGATTGCTTCTACTTTCTCCTTCATTATTTAAGTGAACAAATAACAATTCTCCAAAAGCAGTTTTTCCCTAAGGGAACAATGGAAACCTGTTCACTAGTCAGATATGCTCATTTAAAGCAGCCACTTTTATAAATTAATATGCATGTATACTTGTTATAAAAATCTGCTACTTACCTATCTGCAACACTGTTAAAAGCAAAGTCATTGTATGCCATATGAAGTTAAACTAATGGCGAAAATATCAGTGGTTTCTCCTACTGAAGGCAGGCAAGAATAAGTCACTTTTTCTTGAAGAAAGAAATGTAAGATGCCAACTGCTCTAGGGCAAAATTTCTTAAAACTCTTATTTTCATGGGCTACTAAATAAATGTTTTGATAATATGGAGGTCAACCAATTACAAAGATTTTAGTCTTAGAACATAAGAACATAAGAAGAGCCATGCTGAATCAGGCCAAAGCCCATCAAGTCCAGCATTCTGTGTCACACAGTGGCCCACCAATTGTACATGGAGATCTTGAGCAGAAAGAGAAGGCAAAACCCTCCCTTTCCCTTGACCCCCAACAAATGGTACTCAAGGGAATCCTGCCTGCCTCAACCAACATAGAGGCGGCACATGGACATCCGTTTTAATAACCACCGAAACACTTGGCATCCATGAATCTGTCTAACCCTGCCTTGAAGCTATCAAGGCTGACAGCTGTCACGACCTCTTCTGGGTGAAAAAATATTTCCCTTTATTTGTCCTCACTTTCTTACCTATGAGCTTTAGGGAGTGCCCCCTTGTCCTGGTATTGTGTGATAGAGAAAATAATTTTTCTCTATCCACCTTTTCTATCCCATGCATGATTTTATACACTTCGATCAAGTCACCCCTTAAACGCCGTCTTTCAAGGCTGAAGAGACCAAGGCGTTGCAATCTGGTTTCATAAGGGAGGCGCTCCATTTCCTTGATCATTCTTGTTGCCCTTTTTTGCACCCTTTCCAGTTCCATTATATCCTTCTTGAGGTGCGGTGACCAGAACTGTCTTAAGCTTAGCCTTTGGTCAGTTTTTTCCCCACAAGATAATGATTATATCATTTATGTATAACTTCCCCAGATTTTGAAAGGCTTTTTGAAACAATAATGTTAAAAAAAATAATGTTTACTATCTGAATTACTTCATGCACCCCACACCAAGATAAAGTTTTCTTTGCATAATCCTGGTCAAAAATGTTTCTTAGTAGAAATCTGCTGCTAACAGGCTGGGGATGAGTAGATAGCCAGGCTGATTAATTTTTATTATTATTAATTCCATATCCTGTTCATCCATTTTCTTTGGTGATACTTACATAAGATCACAATTCTACTCAGACAAAATATATGGACTCACATTTGGTAACAGTACTTTAGACTTGTTCCCTAGTGTCATTGTTCTAGATTTTAATAGGCTCTTTGCAACCTATTTTATCACTTGCATACTTCAGTGAACCAAGATTCAACCATGATTCATTTTCATGAACAGTAATGACAACTTCCACCTTTGCTCTGAACTGACTGTCAGCAAACATGGGAAGGCAGGGACTGATATGATAAGCAGCTCTGTCCAGGAAAATTGCACAGCAGAATTACTGCTCTATGATGTCACACATAGCATTATGACCATAACTATTCTCTATATCTCCAAAGACAAAAACAAGTCTAAAGGAAAACGGGTTCCTCATATTTCTAATTCTCAGACTCAAGTCTTCTATGTTTTATTACTCAAATTAAGTAAGGTCATGAAGCATTTCTGGCTTGAAGGAAAAACACTTTAGTGCTCCTTAAACCAAAGGCAATTTTCCCAAGAGATTTCAGGAAAAGATACACCCAACTTTAATAAGTTGTCATCAGGTGCAATGTTAGCTCATTCTATCTGAACCCTTGCATGAATTATAATTAATCATAATTAATTATAAGAATTAGCCAGACAACATAGGATTATTAGGCAGAGTTGTGTTCAAGTTCAAATCCAGGGTGGTCATGAAACTTAGTTTAATGAATGTCACTTGGAGTTGCTGGATATATTTGTATAGATATCTAACAAATAGATGTGAAATGTAAAGATATCTGTGAAAATATACTGCCATTCAGTTAAGAAACTTGGAATTTGATCCTGGCTATCTGATTCAAGTGTTCCATCAATATTTGATATCTCCTCATTTAAATTAGAATCTTATATGTTGTTTAATTTTTGATTTGGAATGTTTAGGCCTCCGGTAGGTTGTTATGATAATATATTCCCAAAAGAAAAAGATCAGTCCTATCACTAAATATTGTATAGTTTTACAATAGTTAGAAAGATTCTTAAATAACATACTAGAGGCTTATTTAAAAGTCACTTTAAGTTAATTTTGTATATTGTTGGTATGTTGTGTAATTATACCCATTGTTTTTAATTTAAAGTTTTAAAACATGATTTAAAATGGTTAAAAGCTACTGTGGGAAATCTTCATTTTAAAGGCTTGCAAGCCAACTTAAACAAAGAAACAAACAAAAATCAAAACATTTAAAAATCAGTAGAGCAATCTTATTTCCAGTTTGCTTAGATTCAATTCTAAGTCAATCAAGATCTAAGATAATATTTAGATGTTTTCAAAACCAAACAATAAAAACAAATAATAAATATGCAGTTTATAACACTGGAAACCAGAACGTCTCTGCTTTTCGTAAGAAGTTAATTATAAATGTCACAATGAGGAGCTGACCAGTGGTGGGATTCAGCTGATTCGCACCACTTCAGCAAAATCAGTAGCTAATTTTTTGTTGCCCAGGCCCAAAATGGACTTCTGGAAGCAACATCCACACAGAGAACCGGTTGTTCACATATCTGAATCCCATCTCTGGAGCTGACCCAAAAGAGCTGCTTCATGCTGAAGTTTTAAATTGTAAGTTAGCCAAAGGATCAAATAATACATCACTTAATTTATCAGATAGACAGAGTCAGAAAAGGACTGAGCAACGTAACAATTAAAAAAATACTTGTGTAAAATTAGTAATGAACAAGCATGACGTATTCACTTCATGATCTTCCTGGTTGAAGTGCTTTAATGAAAAAATTTCAGATATGATTGGATTCTAAGACACTTTAATGTAAAAATTAAACACGGTAAATCATAAGTATTTATGTTCATAAACTTAGAGTAGAGCAAATCTTATTATGTCTTTAAGAAGTATTCCAGGAAATGATATTTTTCCTCCAAAGGTTATCACATCTTACACTACAGAGCCTACTGAGATCTGCAAAGCCTATTTAAGGAATTGGAGCTTAACATGCTGGCAGAGCAGAAGAAGCAGTCATACTGTTGTCTGGATGTACAGTACAAAGAGCATTCAAACAATCTGGCACCACACAGCACTATAATATTTGCTTATTATGTTTATAATCTTTGTATTCTCAGATGTTGCAAGTTAGGAGTTGTGGCTTATACAATAAACCAGGGAGACCAAGCTGAATTCCTACTAGACTTTCTCCCCCTCCTCCCCTTGTCCTCCTCCTCCTCCTCTTCTACCCTTCCTCCTCCTCCACCACCACCACCTCCTTTCCCCAGTCCAGGGGTAGGCAACCTTGGCTCTTTTATGACTTGTGGACTTCAACTCCCAGAATTCCTGAGCTAGCATGGCTCAGCTTGGAAACATCTCCCTTTCCCCTCAGCATGGCTGGCTCAGGAATTCTAGGAGTTGAAGTCCACGGGTCATAAAAAAGCCAAGGTTGCCTACCCCTGCCCCAGTCTATCTCACAAATTGATTATTGTGGAGATGAGATGAGCTCCATATACAGATCCTATATCTTGATCTTCCACAGGAACAGCACCATAAGAACAAAATTTAACAAGAACAGAACAAACCTGAAAAAATAATACATGAGCAAAATGCTTATGGTTATGTGCTATCTTAGGTCTCTGTCTGATCAAGAACCATTTGGTCTTTTATAAACCTTTTACCTCCAGAGTTTCCTACACCCATAATAGACTATTTTGATAGAAAGATAAGAACAAAATCAACTTTAAAGGACAGACAAATCCCACAATTAAGCAAGCAAAGTGCCTGTTATTGAAAGTGCTTTCCATCTGATCTTTACATACAGAAGCTATAATATCTGGGCTCTATGAGAAATATACTACGCAGTTAGAAATAACTTTTAAAAACATTAAAAAGATGTTCTTCAGCTATAATAGCAGCATTTAGAATGTAATAATCATTTAATTGCTACCCCTAATCACAGTAGTGCCATAATATAATCCAGATGAGTATCTGAACATCATTAGAAATGAGTATCAATACACATACACGCCATCATCATCAGATTAGCAGACTGACTGGTAACTATGGCAACAAGGGGTCAAGAAAGCTGGACAGCATTGAACATTTTTTTAATCCCCACATCTCCTTGGAGTGAAACACGAGTGCTTGCAACTCTCTGATCTGCCCTTGTCTTTGAATGTCCATCTAGCATAGAGTAGAACTAAGCCAATTAACTTTTACAGAATTGCTAGAATTGCAAAGAACCTGTCAAGACTGTTCTTATCAATTATATCTCACCTCATTTTCCTGCAATCAAAAACTTCCATCTCATGCAACAAAATAAAATAGGAATGCTAATTACAAATCTACTAATTGCATTTTCAGAAACACCCGGCTAAGAGATGAAACAGATTGTGTCCCACTCAACATGTCTCTGTAAAGTAGCTCAATAATCTATATTAAAATAGATCCAGAATCTTAAAATCTCCCATTCATTCTTCTCTGAATTTAGACCTTTTTTTACATTACAGAATGTTGAGGAAAATTCCAGTTTCTAAAAATTGAATTCCAAACAAATTACATTAGTAATTTTAGCAGTCAAGATTAATGTCTACATAGCCATATTTTGATTCACTTTAAAAATGGTTTATATATATTTATAAATACATTAATGAAATTGCTTAGAAAATCCAAAATAATACATGCTCTTTTTGTTTTTTCATCTTAGATACCTTGATATAAATATTACATGCTTCCTGGAAGGTACAAGGAAGATTGAAGTGGCTCATAAGCAATCACTTATTCCATATGTCAACTGATTTTTCAAACACATTCATAAGTGAAATTCATATTTAAGAGTCTTTCCTTCCTTTCTGTAAATAACATTAATTGTAGCTTTCAGACTCTTCCTCAGAATCAAAGAAACATAGTCTCATTTCAATATCTAATATGCATAAGATCCAATATTCAAGTCAGAGAAAATTGACAAAGTGGAAAACAGAATACATTATTCCATTCTATTAACATGTTTTGTTATATATGACAAGCAAAAATTAGCATTCCTTTTAAAAGTCACACTTTCTCCTTCCTATTCCATAATGAAGGGGTCCAGTGTATGCAATCAGCAACTACAGGAAAAAAAATGTTGATTCCTGGCAAACAAAAAATGCAGATTTTAACAAATATCATAAACTGCATGACATGATATTGTACAGGTAGTCCTCACTTAACAATGATAATTGGCATTGAAAACTCCACCAGTGAGCAACAGAGTCATAAAATACAATGTCAGGTGACCATGCTGACTTACTAAGGCAGTTGTGGCAGTTCCAGTTGTGATCATTAAGTAAATCCCATATAGTTGCAGTATCCTGCAGTCACATGATTGCCAGTTGTGACCTCCTGCTGACTTACCCATTGACTTGTTTGTCAGAAGCTGGCAGTAAAAGCTGCAAATGGCAATTGCATGACCTGCAGGATGCTGCATCTGTCACAATTGTGATCTGGTTGCCAAGCATCGAAATCATGATCACATGACTGTGTAGCACTGTAATGGCATTGACTATGAGAAATGATTGTAAGTTCACTTGTTTAATCCCACTGTAACTTTGAATGGTTTCTGAATGAGTGACTGCTGGATGAGAACTACCTGTAAATTTCAAATTTATAGAAATAACTTCTTACATTTCTGAACTGAATTGGACACTGAATGTCAACATCACAGAACTTGCTAACAGGATATGAAATATAAAAAATAAAACATAACATTTTACATCTGTTCAGAAAGCCAACAAAGGAGGAAACTCATGCTGAAGGCATCATAAGTGAAAATGGAGGTTCTCTCATTCCACAACAGAATCTGTATCAAAACACCACATCTTTATCACTCTGATGGAATTACACTTTACTGCATGTAATCACAATCTTGTAGAAGACAACTAGACATATTCTACTCAAGGGCATGGATGTTTCTACCTTTCCTGACATGGGTTTTCTCCATTGAGGCTTTCCCAGTGCCTGAAAAAGTTTTCACTAAGATAATAATAATAATAGTAACAATAGTAATAGTAACAATAGTAATAGTAATAATAATAATAATAATAATAATAATAATAATAATAATAAAGTTGGAAGGGACCTTGGAGGTCATCTAGTCCAACCCCCTGCTCAGGCAGGAAACCCTGTACCATTTCAGACAAATGGCTGTCCAGTCTCTTCTTAAAAACTTCCAGTATTGGAGCATTCACCGCTTCTGGAAGCAGGTTGTTCCACTGGTTAATTGTTCACCCTTGCACCCTGATAAAAAAAGAGACTCTTTTTTAAAAGTCTTAAATAATAATAAAAAATATGAAAGTGAACTCACTAAAGTGCCTTACTGTATGCCTATAACATTCCATATTTTCTATCAATTTGTCTGCTGCATTCAATGATTTTTTTTGTTTTGGTCCCTCACTGTGAAATGTAGAATGGGGTTTTATTGACAGTAACTATTTTCAACTGCTCTGTGGATTCTTTTGAATGTAAAATTTGGCAGGCTTTAAATGAACTGTATCAGTTTATATAGTAACCTAATTATCCTGGCCCTATTTGGCTGGTGGAGGAAGAGCCCATGTAAATAAACTCAATATTCTACAAAACAAGAGACGAGCAAGTATTTCAGAGTCCAAATGTGACCTTCATGTGCTGAGCTTGAATAGTTTTGCACATGACTGAGATGATATTATAATCTGAAGAGTAGTCACTTGGATGCCAACAAACTGTGTGCCTGGAGAAGCTGCTGTATGGTTAAAAAAAATCAGGTATTAAGTGGTACCACAGATTTCCATCTCACTGTCAAAGAAGACAATAAGGGACAATGACAAAGAGTCACACCTGTATATACCATATTCTCTGATTTTACTGTGTACCCCTCATGCTCTAATTAGCATATGATATTGTTCCACGTCCAACTGAAAATGATTGCCTTTTCCTGTAATTTATTTCCCTAATTCCTCATTTGTTTCAAATGCAACAATGAGCACTACAAGGGTCAGGCAATAAGTGTGAAGGGTTAATAAGAACCAACCCTGGATTCAAATAATAATTACATAATGAGGACTTTCATAGTGATGAAATGCAACTGTAGATTAAATTGCTCCCCTTCCCCACCCCATTTTTGTATCTGTCACACAGACTATATCATTCCATTGTCTGTGTTGCAAAGGAAGAGTGATCATCACTGACCTTTTCTATGGCAGTAATATAACTATATATTTGATATATTTGAAGAAACGTTTCTTTAAAAAAAAGCCTGTGCTACAGCTTATGCTACTACAAAACAAGTTTAACTTTTCAGTATGCCAAATGCATATCATGCTATGAACCATCACAGCAGTACGTAGTATTGATTTAGAAAGAGACCAGAGGATTGGCAAGGTAGATAGAGCATAGTGTGCTCTCTGGGGTTTATGCATTATTTAGCCTTCATAGTTTCATCAGAGGTTAGTGCCTACATGGCTTTTTTAAAATGACAGAATTTCTCTTCTGCAGGCAAAGCAGCCATCATAGATGAGAGAATAGAAGCATGGAACATACCAGAAATAGTACATCAGGCTTTTTTTCTTGGCAGAAGTCAGGAGAAAAGAGTAAAATAGAAGAAGCACGCATGGATGCATGGACTGGGGAAAAAATGAAGCTCATAAATAGAAAAGGGTATAAACAAAAAAAAATGAGACAACGAACCTCCAAAATGAAAGCAAATACATGAAGGGGAGCATAATTCAGCCTTCTTCAGCTATTACTAATACACCCTTAGGGCATCAAATTGAGGTAGTATGTGCTAATTCATTCACTAGTACTCCTTCTGTTTATGAAATGTAAGATAATAGAAGAGGAAACAGTTTCTTTTTCTTCTTTGATGGGTTTGCTACTCTCAATTTCCCACAAATAATAATAATAATAAGCCTACTGTGCTGGAGAGACCAAACTGACCTACAAGAAAGATCAAATGAAGAACAGAAAAGGGGCATAGGGAAGATAAAGCATTATATGGCAATATATTAAAATATAGCAGGAAAACAGATAAGAACATGGGGCAATAGCTAAGAGCAGAAAAGCTGAAGAAAGATGGCCTAACCCAGCCTTAAGTATAAGTGCATATAAAGCCAGAATTGAGAAGACAGCAACAAATAGCAAGTGCCACCTCTGCAAAGAAGCTGAAGAGACAGTGGATCATCTGGTTAGCTGCTGCAAGAAGACTGCATCTGTCTATAAACAACAGCACAACAAAATACAACAGTGGCAGATTGGAAGATCTGCAATTACCATTTGGCTGCAAGCAAGAACTGGTGGGACCATAAAGTACAGAAAGTCGTAGAAAATGAAGAAGCTAAAGTACCTTGGTATTTTAGAATTCAAATGGACAGACACCTGCCACATAACATTCCAGACTTAATAACTGTCAACAACTGTCTGGTTAGTGCACATGGCAGTACCTGGAAACAACATAAAAGAACTGAAAGAACTGGAGAAGATAACAAAAAAAGACCTGCAAATAAAAACAGAACAATTATGGCAAAACAAAGCAAAAGTAGAATCAATAGTAGTAGGCGCTTTGGGTGCAATCCAAAAACAATTAGACCACCACTTGATGATTAGCATTGACAAATTCACTATCAATCAGTTTCAAAAGGCAACTTTATAACACCATGAAATATCAACATCTTCCTATCCCAGGTCCATAGGAAAGACTCAATAGATAAAATTTAAAAATGCCAAGTTCAATCTAAACAATTGACTGATTGTGCAACAAATTGTAATGATAACACCTAGCAAAACTACCTAGTAATGAAAAATTCAACAAAGGGAGCAGCACTAGGCAATTACAGGTCAATTACCTGCTTACCAGCAATTTTCTAATTGCTAATTAGTCTGGTAACTGATGCAGCCCAATAGCATCTAGTCCAGAATGTTAAACTCACAAACTCACAAACTCATGTGACATCGCGCAACATATCAAGCCGGCAATGGGGTGGGTGCGGCTTCCAGATAACACATCCAGCCTGCGGGCTGGCAGTTTGACACCCCTGATCTAGTCAAAAGCATTCTTTTCATCTGAATAGAAAACTGGCCAGACACTAGAGGAAAAAAATCAGTTCCTAATTACAAGATAATTTTGGAGAATTTCAGGAGAAAGAAGACCAAGCAGAATGGAGCTTGGATTGATTACAAGAAGGCATTTGATACCCTGACATATGATTGGATAATCAAGTGCCTAGAAATAACAAGAGTCAGTAGAAACATTAGAAGCTTTATGCAAATATCAGTGACACAGTTGCTGATCAAAAGTGATAGATTGAGAAAGGTTAATATCAAGAAAGGAATTTTTAAAGGAGACTTGAAAGCTGAAGCTGTATGGAAAACACCATCTGAAATAGAATTACTGCCCACATGCTCTATATAGAGACAGCCAAGGTATTGCAATGGAGTTTAGACTGGACAAATTTGCCACCCTTACCATCAACAGGGGCAAAACTGAAGGAATCAAGATGCCCTGTGGAAATAATATCAAGAGTCTGAATGAAAATGATGATTGCAAATACTTGGGAATCCTTCAAGCTGACAACATCAAGCACACTGAAGTCATGAGGAAAGTTAGAAGTAAATACATCATGAGAGTGAAAAAGATCTTAAAATCCAAAGTCAGTGAAAGAAATACCATAAAGGCAGTTAACATCTGGGCAATTCCAGACCTTAGAAACATAGCTGGAATAATAAATTGGACTCAATCTATTATTGAGACCCGGATAGGAAGACCAGAAAAATAATTACAAGGCCTTCCATCCATGAATGGATGTTGACAGATTCTACTTACCAAGAAAAATAAGTGAGTATGGAAGATGCATGTTTATCAGACTGTTGAAGAAAAAAGGGGCATTGGAACAATAAATGAAGGACAATGAAGAAGCTGCACTGAAGCTAGCACACCACAAAGGCTAACTGAGTACTAGAGATGCCAAACTGACCTACAACAAAGACCAAATGAAGAACAGAAAGGACACATGACAAAGCAAAATATACATGGCCATTACATAAGAAGCTAGCAGGCAAAGCAGATACCAAAAGTCTTGGCTAAGAGCAAGAAAGTTGAAGAAAAAGACACAGGGGCTAATTCTGGTTGCACAAGACTAAGTCTTAAAAATAAATGCATACAAAGCCAGAACTGAGAAAACAGTAATAGACAGCAAAGCCAAATAGACATCCTATGCAAAGAAGAAACAATTGACCACTTAGCTGTTGCAAGAAGCATACAAACAATAGCATGACATGACATCTTTTTCTTTGCTCTTAAAAATTATCTCTGCGTAGAAAGAGTGAATAACACTTTTTTTTTACTTATTCAATTTAGGTAGAAGAAAGGCACTTGCATTTTCTCTCTCCTTAAACTTTTTCAGTCAGATGCAGTACACATGCTGTCCAAGGAGTATTTCCTACCAGCTGAAATATTCATTTGGAAAAGAAAGGTGAGGAAAGGTGAAGAGGGGGAATTAACTAAAAGTGATAGTTTCAGAACAGGGAAAGAAGAAGATGCAAGAGATAAGAGAATGCAGTAAAGGTAGTCTTCAACTTACAACCATTCATTTAGTGACCATGCAAAGTTATAAAGGCATAGAAAAATGACAGTTTTTCACATTTACAACCATGGCAGCATCAAAATTCAGACACTTGGACACTGATTCATATTTATGATGGCTGGAGTGACTGGGGTCATATGATAATCTTTTGCGACCTTCTGGCAAGCAAATTCAGTGGGGAAGCAAGATTCATTTAACAACTGTTTTACTAACTTAACAACTGCAATGATTCACTGAACAATTGTGAGAAGAAAACTTACAAAGTGGGACAAAACTCACTTAATAAATGTCTTGCTTAGCAACAGAACTTTTGGGCTCAACGTGGTTGTAAGTTGAAGACTACCGGTAATAGTATTTAAAAAGTATTAATTAAATTCATAATGAAGGAAATTTCTTTTTAGCTGAGAAATTCTGAATGCTAAACAAAGCTTTGAACTTTCTCACTTTCTCTAAAAGAGGGCCCAATGCCTCACATTACTTCCCCAAATCCACCATCCTTTGCTCACCAGATATCACTGTGAGTGAACAATTCAGTATCACATCACATAGCAGAAGAAAGAACTATGTAAAGAGGGCCACTTGGCAAGAAAGCAAAAACAAATAAACTTGAATCATTCCTTTGAAACAGAACAGTTACTATAAAACAAAACACAATATGGTTCTCCCAAAAACCTAAGAAGTAAGATTATATCTTTCTCACATAAGGGAACACAACTGTTTCAAATGAAGAAACAAAATGTAATGCCCACAAAAGATGATTTCTTATGATGAAACAAACTCCACCAAAAATTCAGTGCGAACTTACCTGTTTCTTTTTACCACTACTTAAAACTAAACACTTTCCCACTACCCAGTGCGAACAAGTTATCATTAGGGATAATGATAATCACATTCAGTCAAACATGCAAACCATTATTTCTTGTTACTATGGTTTCAAACTGAACCCATACCCCCACCTTCATTTTAATATGTACAATGGGTCAAATTTGAATGTGAATAATAGGAGCAGAAGGAAAAGGGGATCAAAGGTGCATATGTAGTTATTCTTTTTTTTTAATTTTTATTTTTCCTTTTTCCCTTTACAAACAACACAAAACAAAATACATTTTTTCTTTTTTCTTAACAATACTATGTCCTATATCACTTACATGTATTTACATTGCTTCTCATACTTTTTTATTCCTCACTTCTAACCAGTTGTAATACATGTCCCATATCTCATAGAATTCAGTATTTTCTTTGTCCTTTAATTCTAAAGTAAGTTTATTCATCTCAGCACAGTCTAGTATCATACGTGTAATCATTGCATTTGTTGGTATGTTTTCCTTTTTCCAACATTGAACATATGCAATGCGTACTGCAGTTATTATATGTATAATGATGTATTGGAATTTTTTTTTCAGTTTTGGATTAATTATGCCTAAAAGAAATGTTTCTGGTTTCAGTTCAATTTGTTGTTTTGTTATTTCTTGTATCCATCTCAGTTATTTTTACATAGCATAAACTATTTATTACAGTATTCTTACAAATACCAATACATAATTGTGTGTAAGGAAAAACAAAATGATTTTCATTGTTTCCAGTTTAAATTACATTTAATGAAATAATGTGAGATTTCTAAGCAAAACATTTTAGATATCTTCTATAGAAAAGGGTGGGGAACACCAGCTTATGAAAACTACAACAGTTCAGTTGTTGGATTCAATTCTGTTTCTGGACTTGTGAAATAGCTTGGAGCATTAGACCAATAAAATCTGTCAAGATAGCTAGGAAACCTTTAAGGTTCCCTAACCTCATTAACCACATTTGAGACATGTGGAAGAAGGAAGAAATAAGAAGATAAAGTGAAGTCTCACACTATAAAATAGCACCAAAAATTATCATACAAAGTTGCTGCAGCTTTGTTTCTAGCAATATTATTATGAGGGAATGAAGCTAAAGTTGCTGTCTGCATTTGGGAAAAGCAGGTTTAGCCAGGCAGAAACGTTTCTTACTCCCACTTCCCAAAGCTCAGCTTTCTGCCAAAGAACCATCAAAGTTTATAGTCCCCAAAATTTGAAGGGGTTGGGCCCATCCATCCATCCATCCATCCATCCATCCATCCATCCATCCATCCATCCACTCCCTTACTCACATAGATTACTCACAAGTATCTACACATGTGTCTCAGGTTTCTGGATAATTTAGCCATATGCCGACATTTTTAGGAATGTGCCAACATCCATAGATATTCTTACTCCACCTAGGTCCTTATTCTACAAAAATGTGGGAATAGGAGAGAAGGAGAAGACAAATGAGGAAGTGGAAAGCAACCAGTGGTGGGATTCAGCTGGTTCGCACCAGTTCGGTAGAACTGGTAGCTAAATTTTGCTGCATTCAGAGAACCAACTGGCTTCCAGAAGTCCATTCTAGGCCTCGGAGGCCTGGACAAGGCCTCCCAGGTCTAGAATGGCCCAATGGAAGTATGTGGATGCCACTTCTGGAAGTCCATTCTAGGCCTTGGAGGCATGGAGGAGGTCTCCCAGCCTAGAACGGCCCGCCGGAAGTGCATGGATGCCATTTCTGGAAGTCCATTCTAGGCCTCAGAGGCCCAGGCCTGCATCGAATAAGAGAACCGGTTGTTCAGATTTTGAATTCCACCACTGTAAGCAACTTCTAAGAATGTACAGTTATTGCAGGCAAATGTAGATGCTCCAAAACTGGAGGTTTTTAAGACAGATTGGAAATCATTTGTCTGAAATGATATAAGGTTTCCTGCTTGAGCAGGGAGTTGGATTAGAAGACCTCCAAAGTGCCTTCCAACTCTGTTATTCTACAAGAGCCATCAGTCAACTGCCCCGGACCATAATCTATTGTAAGCAGCATATTGTGATATGATTCCTGGCTACAGCTTGGCTTAGTGCTTGGCCTGGAACTGAGTACCAACTAGAAGAAGAAGAACCTTGCAGAGGCAACACCTAAACCCAACTCATGCAAAACTGTTTGGAAGGAGGCAAAGGACGAGGGGGGGACATGATAGCAGTGTTCCAATATCTCAGGGGCTGCCACAAAGAAGAGGGAGTCAAGCTATTTTCCAAAGCTCCTGAAGGCAGGACAAGAAGCAACGGGTGGAAACTAATCAAGGAGAGAAGCAACCTAGAACTAAGGAGAAACTTCCTGACAGTTAGAACAATTAACCAGTGGAACAACCCGCCTCCAGAAGCGGTGAATGCACCAACACTGGAAGTTTTTAAGAAGAAACTGGACAGCCATTTGTCCAAAATGGTATAGGGTATCCTGCCTGAGCAGAGGGTTGGACTAGATGACCTCCAAGGTCCCTACCAACTTTATCATTATTATTATTATTATTATTATTATTATTATTATTATTATGCCATTCTATAAATTTAAAGACTTATTTGTTTTAGGGACTGAATATTAAACACTTCTTTACATGACTATATCACCTTGCAAGGAGGGTGGAGTTAACTCAGGGCAATAGGAAAAGTGTGTGCAACAATAAAGTATATTGAGGATGAAGGTTGGTTATCTGAGCTTGTGAGTTGGTTTCCAAACATTTCGTTACCAGGCTAAGTAACATCTTCAGTGGGGTTTAGGGATGTCTGTGTCACTGCTCTTCTGTTTATAAAGCCCTTATAAACATTAGAGCACTAACAAAGACATTCTCTAAACTCTGCTGAAGATGTTACCTAGTCTGATAATGAAACATTCAGAAACCAACGCACAAGCTTGGAGAATGAACCTTCACCCTCATCCTACACCTGAGCTACAGACATCCACTACTATTGTAAATAAAGTATATTGAACAATTATCTTCTACGGTGTGGTATGTCCAGTACTTGGGAAACAAAAATTCTCACAGTTATGTATCAACAAAAATGTGCCTTTTCAAAGAAAATTTAAAAAAAGAAGTAAAATAGTTACAGTAATGCAATACCTTTTTTAAACAACTATAGAGGTGAGATGTTAGTTTCCTGGTCTTTACAGAAGACTGAACAGCAATAAATCACTAGCAAGATATTAAAAACTGGTCTTGAGGGATTTTTTTTAAAATAGCTGTGATCTGTTAATCATTTTCAGAGGCTCTAGTTCAGGGGTTCTCAACCTTGGCAACTTTAAGACTTGTGGACTTCAACTCCCAGAAGTCCACAAGTCTTAAAGTTGCCAAGGTTGAGAACCCCTGCTCTAGTTTAAAGTAGATTTGCCTAAGATTTAAATCTTAGATGTAGAATATCTGCTTAAATTATAAAATATGTTATAGCAAATACTTCCAGATATTTTAATATATTAGGTTTAGTCAAGAAATAAAACCATCTAATTGGTACTTATTGATATCTTTTTTAAAAAAGATTGTACCGCCAGTAATTGCTCAGAATTGGTATCAACTTTTTGACTTGATAGGGTGCATTTGCTTGTATTTTATGTATCCTTCCATAATAAACAATTCCCTCTACTAATTAATAAAAATAACCTCATTCAAAACTTAGGGACTACAATGCTCAAGGCAGTGGTATCTATTAATCAGGATTCTGATAACTTTGATGATTGGCCTAAAGATTCTTATGTTGAAATAACAGAAATAAAATTCAGAGTTGTGGAAACTTTGATAAAGAAACCACAAGCTTACAGCTGAAAATGTGACCATAATCACAGAATGCATGCACAAATATTTTTGTAATCTCTGTACTTTACCCATTATGAGCTGTGTTCTTGTTGTGTGACTAAATGAAAGTAAGAAACCCATATATACTTGCTTCAAAATGCATTCAGAATTCTTCCAGTCTTATACCCACCTTTGTCCAATGCTGAATAAATGTTTGATTTAAGAAAGAACTTGGATTCTGTCTCCTCGTTCATGCTGAGCCACACCTGGTTTCCTGCTTAATAATATCTATCCACCAATGAACTGACATCCACAAAAGAAATTATTTATCTTTTTTTTTTTTGCAATATATCACACCTTTTAAAGGGGTTGTAGATTAAAGGAGAGGCTATTTTACAAGTACATGTGAAATTCTAAGGCAAAGAAAATTATTTTGGACAAAAAGTTCTATTATGTAATTATATTTGTACAATTATAGATTTAACCATAACAATAGGTAATTTGTTCATGCCAAAATTTCAGAAAATCCTAAATGCCACTAGAACAATGACATTATTATATAAAGTAAAAGTAGTACTGTAAAGTTTGCATTTTGCCAATTACCAATACTGCATAACGAGAACCAATTTCACCTAGTGATGAAGGCACCATGCTAGATACCAGGAATCTGTGAATTCTAGTCCCTTCTTGGTCAGTCACTTCATCTCAGCTTAGGAAGAGGGCAATGTCAAACAACTTCTGAAAAATTTTCCCAAGAAAACTGCAAGGACTTGTCTAGACAGTCTCCAAAAATCAGACATGACTGAATGGAAAAAAAATATTACATAACACAATAAAAATGTATTTCTTATATTAAAGAATAGGAAAAGTGTTAGAGAATTTTAATTTCTCTGTTGGTGGAAAAATAAATCAGAAGCTCTCACAGTTGACTGCATTTAGCTGATTCAAAATAACTTCTTTATATTTATATCAAAATATTTACAATACCATACATTCTTCTTTACAGCAACATAGCTCAATGAAGACTTCTTACAGAGAGATACAGAGGCAAACCTGAGACTGGAAAAATCCAGCTTCTAACTCAATACCCTTTTGCACAGTAGCACTTTTTTCACATTGGCTGACTGAGTTACCACATGACTCTTCCTGCTCATGAATATTCCAACAAAAAGATTATCTGTTGGAAGGGCATGGGTAAACTGATAACTGGCTACAATCTAACTCTGTTTTAGGCTTTACTAGTTTATAAAAATTATTAATTTAGAAGCCTGATTCAGGTATCCAGTAATAAATACTGAGTCATCATGTGGCTTATTGTTTTGTTTTATTTGTGGCTGGTACAAATCCAACCATTATATTAGATAAGGCTTGCATTTTTTTGGTTACCTTTCTCTCATCTTGCCTCAATATCTTGAATAATTGTTGTGCCTCTCCATACCCAGAGTCACAGAGACAAACAGAATTTTCTATAGCTAGTCCTTGACATGTGAACATTTGCTTAAGAATGGCTTGAATTAATAACAGCCTTTGAAAACAACAGTTATAACCCAAATTCAAACTTATCACCATTACTCTGACCACCAGTTAGAAAGTTGCCTGCATTTAGAACTCACTTATATTTATGAATGGTTGCTGTGTCTCAAGAGATCATAATTTGTAATGCATTTTGCCAGTTTCTGGTAAAAATGTCACAGGTTAAGCTGCATTTGCACTTACAACCACATGATTCAACATACAGTCATGATAAAAATCAGGTCCAATTGAGTGATGAATCAATTTATGACTTCAATGACTTAAAGTAGTAATTTTAACTCAATTGAGACTTCTGGTTCCACCTTGTAATGACACGGACGAGGGATTGCGGAGCTCCACATTCAATGGCTGGTTTCGCCCTGCCAGGGATCCCTAAATGGATCAAAAGTCACCCTGGAGAAGCGACAAAGAAGGAGGGGCACCCCGATGATTACAGGACAATGGTGGTAGATTCGTTTGATCTAAGGGAAGCCTTTCAACCCAACAGGAGAAAGGCTAACTGCATATCAGTGTCTAATTCAAGCTACCAGCAGCTGAAGTCCAAAAGCATGAACCAGAATAACGGTGAACAGTGTGCTTGGAACTTTGTGAGAATATCAATCTTCTCTCTTCTATTCCTGGAAATGAACTCCAAAGCAAAAAATCATCCGAAAGAGAGAAGGGAGGGGACTATACTCCCACTCTTCCATAGACAGAAGTGGTGATTTAATTTTTACAGGGGAAAGAACTATACTGAAATGAAATTAGCAATACTACAGTCTGGATAAATTTGAAAATTAAGAAAACTATTAAGATTTTACATCTGAAAGAGTTTTGATGAAATTATAAAAAAACAATTCTTTGTTTGAAAACTTGGAAAATGAATAATTACTGACATCTAGTGGAGGATTAGAGTATAGAATAACAGCAACACTGACTCAGAAATTGGCAAGATGCAAGAAACAAAGAATAATCTGTTGCCTTGAACCTTAGAAAACAGTTGGAACAAGGAAAGAAAACATACTGGGCTTCTACTACAGACTGATAACTATATTTGTTTTAAAAAACTGCTGACCTTCTGGGATTATAAATATTCAGTGAGCTGAATCTCCCCCACAGAGATTTAAATATTAAATTAATATTTAATATTTAATAAAATATTAAAATATAAACATAAAAGCAGTATATAAAAGTTCAAAATTAAAAAAGTAAGGATGAATTAAAAATCATTGTTAAAAATTAATTAAAAAGTAGGAGAGAGGGCTTTTAGGGTATGAACAAGCTCCCTGTCAGTGCACTCATTTGCGAACCTCAGGCAAGGTCACAGATACATGATTTTATACCTTTCTGAAAGGTCACCTCAGAAAACCAGTGATGGGAGAGTATTTCAGAGAATGGGGGCATTGGTAAAGAATGGATGGGTGATTGTATGATGAATGGAAGGACCGACCTGTCTGCAACTGTTTGCAACTGTGGAAGCTAGTGAAGTGGAGGAGCCTTGCTCTGAGGGATCAGTGGGCCAGGCTATACCGGTCCTATGGGGAAGAGGCAGATATGACGGGAGGCCTGGGGTAGGCTGCTCTCGGGGAACAAGGCCTCGCTGCCTGAAAGCGATCTCTTGTTCCGGCCCCTTGAACCTCTCCCGGAGTACTGGTAACGAGCAAAATCCGGACCCTGGACTCAGGCTGCTGCTGCTCAATGGCAGGTCGGTGGTAAATAAAGCTCTCCTCATCCGGGACTTGATTCTAGATGAGGAGGCCGACATGGCATGTGTAACTGAGACCTGGCTGACCCCAGAGGGAGGAGTTCCCCTCTCTGAGATGTGTCCAGCTGGGTTTCAGGTATGGCATCAGCTGCGACTACAGGGAAGGGGGGAGGAGTGGCGATTATAGCTAAGGAGTCACTCGGGCTGCGCAGACTCGCTGCTACCGAGATATCAGGTTGTGAGTCCCTTCTTATGAGGTTGGACCTAGGTGTACAGGTGGGTCTGTTGCTTACGTACCTGCCTCCCAGCTGCGTTTCTACAGCCCTGCCCACGCTACTCGAGGAGGTAGCCAGGTTGGCGGTTGAGTTCCCCAGACTTATTGTCTTGGGGGACTTTAATGTGCCGTCACTCGGTGAGTCCTCTGGGTTGGCGCGGGAGTTCATGGCTTCCATGGCAACCATGGATCTGACACAAGTAATTGAGGGCCCAACCCATGAGAGGGGACACATGCCTGACTTGGTTTTTCTCTCGGAACAGCTGAGGAATGATCTGATATTGAGGGAATTAGAAGTGTTGCCCATGTCATGGACAGATCATTTTCTGCTGCAGCTTGAGTTTACGACACCAATCCTCTCTCACAGGGAGCTGGAACCGATTAAATGGTTCCGCTCCAGACGCCTGATGGAGCCTATTGGTTTTCAAAGGGCACTTGGGGAATTGCCGGATTCGCTCGTACACAATTCGGCGGAGTCCCTAGTGACAGCCTGGAATATGGCCGCTACGGGGGCTCTAGACCGGATTGCGCCGTTGCGACCTCTCTGTGGTAGCAGACCCAGGAGATCTCCTTGGTTTACCGAGGAACTCAGGGGGATGAAGCACCAGAAGAGACGTTTAGAGAAGCAATGGAGGGGGAGTAGATCCGAATCTGATCGAACCAAATTGGGAGCTTATATTAAGACCTATTTGGAAGCAATCACTATGGCAAGATCTCAGTATCTTTCCGCATTGATTGCATCTGCGGAATCTCATCCAGATGCCCTGTTTAGGGTGACTCGCTCTCTCCTGGATACGGGGAGGAGAGAGGAACCTTTGCAGGGCAATGTCGAAGAATTTAACAGCTTTTTCGCAGACAAGGTCGCTCAGATCCGGGCTGACTTGGACTCCAATTGGAATACAGTGTCGGCTGACAATGAGTCAGTTGAGATGACAGAGGCCCGTCTTAGTCCTGTTGAATGGGAGGAGTTTGATCTGGTAACTCCTGATGACGTGGACAAGGCCATTGGAGCTGTGAGTTCTGCCACCTGTTTACTGGACCCGTGCCCCTCCTGGCTGGTTTTGGCTAGCAGGGCGGTGACACGAAGCTGGATCCAGGCTGTTATCAATGCTTCATTGATGGAGGGGTCTTTTCCGGCTCCCTTAAAGGAGGCACTTGTGCGCCCCCTCCTCAAGAAGCCTTCCCTGGACCCGGCAGTTCTAAATAACTATCGTCCAGTCTCCAACCTTCCCTTTGTAGGAAGGTGCCTGGAGGCTGTTGGGGTCTGGATGGGTGCTAACAGGCTCAGTCTCAATCCCGACAAGACAGAGTGGCTATGGGTTCTGCCCCCCAAGGACAATTCCATCTGTCCATCCATTACTCTGGGTGGGGAAGTTTTATTCCCGTTGGAGAGGGTTCGCAACTTGGGTGTCCTCCTCGATCCACAGCTAAGTTTAGAATACCATCTTTCGGCTGTGGCGAGGGGGGCGTTCGCCCAGGTTCGCCTGGTGCATCAGTTGCGGCCCTATTTGGACCGGGAGTCACTCCTCACAGTCAGCCATGCCCTTGTCACCTCGAGATTCGACTACTGTAATGCTCTCTACATGGGGCAACCTTTGAAGAATGTCCGGAGACTGCAGGTGGTTCAGAATGCAGCTGCGCGAGCCGTCTTGGGTCTCCCAAGACATGCTCATATCACTCCAGCCCTCCGTGAGCTGCACTGGCTGCCAATTGGTCTCCGTACACAATTCAAAGTGTTGGTTATGACCTATAAAGCCCTATATGGCAATGGGCCAGGATACTTGCGGGACCGTCTTCTGCCTCATGAATCCCAGCGACCGATTAGGGCACACAGGGTTGGCCTCCTACGGGTCCCGTCTGTTAGACAGTGCCATCTGGTGGGACCTAGGGCTAGGGCCTTCTCTGTTGCTGCCCCAGCCCTCTGGAACCAACTTCCCTCAGAGGTTCGTACTGCTCCCTCCCTCCTAGCTTTCTGAAAATTTTTAAAAACACATCTATGCAGACAGGCTTGGGGCGTGTGAGCTGCGCTCTGCCCCTGACCTTTGATTGGGAGTGTATGTTGTATGAGAGAGTATAGTTTTATAGTTTTATATTGTAGTATTATTTTATATGACTTATATATTTGTACCTGTATTTCTGTTGTGAGCCGCCCTGAGTCTGGGGAGAAGGGCGGCATATAAGTCAAAATAAAGATAAAGATAAAGATAAAGGCTCTTTTCCTTGACACTGCCAGCTGGAATTCTTTAACTGACAGGTCTGCAATGTATACTTCCTGCCTTACTAGACAGGATGGGCTGATGTAATTGGCTGAAGACGGTTTTATAAGTAGACTGGTCCATGTCATGTGGCTTAAAATATCAGGTAAGTAATACCTGTGCAAATAAAGATGAACAAAACCATTAAGAATGCTCCATATCTAAATACATATAC
The DNA here is from genome assembly GCA_034064705.1 of Bothrops alternatus. Classification (NCBI taxonomy): domain Eukaryota; kingdom Metazoa; phylum Chordata; class Lepidosauria; order Squamata; family Viperidae; genus Bothrops; species Bothrops alternatus. The sequence goes on from JARGCV010000179.1 coordinate 4,311,653, forward strand.
ATATATGTATATCTCCTTCTATGATCGGAGCCCTGATGAGGCGAAGGGGCTTGTGTGGGTAAATGAAATTCTGGGCTAAGTTTTCAGACATGTATATGTCTAGAAGGGTCTCCCAAGGCGAACAGGCCATGATGGATACCCCAGACTAACCCCAATCACATCTGCCAACCTGTGTTGGACCAGCATGGCAGATTATGATCTACCCCTTCCTTGTACATATATGTATATGTATAGAATATGACATCTAGTTTGGAATTGTGGTTAATGGTGCAGGATTTGAAGCCTGGAGACTGTGAAGTTGAGGAACATCGATCTATCAATTGCCCTTGACCAGTGTGACAGATAATGGTCTATAATCTTCAATAAAAAAAACTTTATTCTTCAGTGGATTGATTCAGGCTGATAATAAAATGCATCTTCACTAACAATTTGTTAAGCTAAGGCCACAGTGTAATAAAAATTCAGAAAGTACAATTTTTTTTTACCAAAACAGCACTGCAACAATAAAGATAGATAAATAGGTAACCTTTATTGTATTTTTTTCTCCTGTGGGCACAATGGCACACATTAAAAATGAAATTTAGTTGCTTCCTCTCAAAGTGTACACATACATAACACATTTAAAACATACTATATACAACATATGTATAGACCTACACCCTTACATAACATATAAATTTTACATAACATATAAATTTAAGTAACATATAAATATTATTAACTGTCCATCCTGAATACATAACGGAAAGAGGAAGCTTTAGAGTTCACAAGGTTCACAAAATCACACTAGTTTAGAGAAGTGTGTGTATATTTAAGTTCCTGCCCCTTTCTGCTTCTCTGGCATATAAATCATTGAATATAAAGCATCCCAGCTGGGAAGTCTTCTTCATTTTCTATTTTTTTCCCATTCCCAATTCACACACACACACACACACACACACACACACACACACACATATACCCAAACACATACCCAAAAACATGTTTGATTAAGTTTGGCTCTTGCACATTTATACATAAAAACACATAAGGTACTCTAAACAAACAGACTCCTGGCACATTTTCAGGAAACAGATTTTCATGCATAAGCTAATTCAGAAGCATAAAAGCTTGGATTTAAATTCTTCTCAATGACTACCTGAACAAAGACTGAGGAGAGGCAGGAAAGGTAATATTACTCATGCATGAAGTGAGAGAATGAATATAGACATTTGCCTCTCTTTGTCTCTGAAGGCAAACTATTGACAAGAGATGCTCTCATCTGCATATGCAGCTGTCACGTCAGATTAGCTCATCAGGTAATGGAAATCTGGCCTCTGATCCAGAAAAGCTCCCTTTCCACAGAAGAACTGAGACTGTTTCAAAGCGATTGTATTATCTTAGGCAGCAGCATTAAATTAATATGCGAATGGTTACTATTGGACGAACTTTTTTGTTAAATATTTCTTAATTATTCTTATGCACATATCCTCTTCTCAGAAGTTATTTTCATGAATTTTTGCTTACTACTCTTAAATCTTCAGAAACTATGAAGAAAAAAACCTTGGCATGAAACAAAATCTACTGGTTGAGTGGAGAAAAAAATATAGAAAACAGTACATTGCTAAAGCCAATAGTTTACACAGCTTCAATTTTTGTCTCAATTATATCAGAAAGCCACAAGCTGCCTAGGGTTACTTAAATGATTATTTAAATGGCTGAACAATGAAACATATTAAGTAATTTAGTGTAATATTTTACAATTGGGAAATATATCAGTGGTGGGATTCAGCCAGTTCGCACACTTCAGCTGAACCGGTAGCTAATTTTTTGTTGCCCCCGCCTAGAATGGACTTCCAGAAGCAGCATCCACACAGATATTCATATATTTGAATCTCACCACTGGAATATATAAATATTATTTTCAAGACAAAATGTATAAATTAATTTAGAATATCCTTCTTTCAATATCACAGGTAGACTCTAGTTTAGGACAGCACGTGCTGTTTTCATTTTCAGATAAATCAATGTGTGAACTTGAATTACAAGGAAGGAAGGAAGGAAGGAAGGAAGGAAGGAAGGAAGGAAGGAAGGAAGGAAGGAAGGAAGGAAGGAAGGAGGGAGGGAGGGAGGGAGGGAGGGAGGGAGGGAGGGATAATAAAGAAAGTGGAAACCAAGCAAATATCATTTCTTAAATTATAAGGATAAAGAGAAATAGAATAGAAATAGCAGTTTAAGGTGAGAGTAGATACACTCTATGTTTCATTTAATTTACATTAGCAGATTAGCAACATTATTACTCAAGTATATTATTAACAAGATAGATAGATAGACAGACAAACAGATGGATAGATAGAAATAGAATTATATATGCTAATATATATATACCTCAGAAAACTAATATATATATATATGTATGTATGTATGTATGTATGTATGTATGTATGTATGTATGTATGTATATCGAGTGTTTCTTTTTTTTTTAATTGCACCCTGTAAACCCAAATATATGTTTTTATTTAAATTGCTAACAAAGAATAAGGGAGAAAAGAAACACTCGATATACATATATATATATATGTCTTTGGTTCTTCGGGTTTTCTCCCACGTAGAATTTGAAGTGTCTTGGCGACGTTTCGACGAAGTCTCATTCGTCATCTTCAGGCTGGTGCTTTCGGCTTCTGCTTCTAGGAGAAATGTGAGATTTTAGCTGTTTCTTCCTTTTAATTGCCAGTGTGGATTTGAACTGATTGGCTGGGAGCTTGGCTGTGTTCTGATTGGGTGGAGGTGTGTTCTGATTGTTTAGGGGCTTGGCTGTGCTCTGATTGGCTCTGATTGGCTGGGGGAGTGTTCTGTTTGGGTGGGGGCTTTGTTGTGCTCAGGTTAGTCTGATTTACAAGGGGATTAGAGATGGTGAACTGCATAGCTGTTTGGCTTCGCGTTCGTGGTCGTGCCTCATCTTCATGGTGGGTGTCAGTTTGTTTCGTGTATGGATTGGAGGGGTTTAAGGTGGCTAATGATGCAGCTGTGGTCTGGCTTCTGGTTTGTGGTCGTGCCTCCTCATCAGTGTGGGTTTGGGTTTGCTTTTTGCCTGGATGTGTGGTGGTGACATCTTGTGTGGTTTTTGTGAGTGTAGGTCTGGTGTCATTCCCCGTACTATGGACTCGTCTGTCAATAAGGGCAGGTTTCCAAATGGCTGGTAGGCGGGAGGCATCATCTCATTTGTTCATGCTGTGAGGGCGTTTTTCTATCTCGATGGCTTCTCTGATTATTCTGTTATTAAAGTGTTCAGTTTTGGCAATAGTTCTGGTCTTTTTGAAATCAATTTTATGTCCTGTGGCTTTAAGGTGTTGGACCAGGGAAGAAGTTGGTTCTTCTTTTTTGACTGAGTTTTTGTGTTCTTCAATGCGTGCACTTATTCTTCTGTTGGTTTGTCCAATGTATATGGTGGAGCAAGCAGTATATGGGATTTTATATACTCCTTGATTTTCTAACTCAATTTTGTCTTTAGGGTTTCTTAGGATGGTGGATATTTTTCTGTTTGTGCAGAATGCTGTCTTGATGTTATGTTTGTGGAGGATCTTGCTGATCCTGTCTGTGGTGCCTTTTATGTATGGGAGGAGGGCTTTGCCATTTTCTTGTTCTCTGTCTTGTATTTTAGTGGGAGTTTCTTTTTGGATTAAGTTGGAAATCTTATTTCTTGAAAATCCGTTGGATGTTAGTACATTAGTGAGAGTGTGTAGTTCGGTTTTTTGGTGTTGTTCGTCAGCTAGACATTTGGTTCTGGAGATGAGTGTCTTGGCTACGGAGTTGATCTGTGCTGGGTGGTGGTGTGAGAGTGCGTGCAGATAGCGGTTTGTGTGTGTTTTCTTCTGATAGATGGTGTGTCCTAGGGAGCCATTGGATTTCTTGTAGACTAAGACTAAGGAAGGGAAGTTGGTTATTAGCTTCTGTTTCCATGGTGAACTGTATTTTGGGGTGTAGGCTGTTGAGGTGTGTGAGGAAGTTGTCCAGTTTTTCTTTCCCATGTGGCCAGATTACGAAGGTGTCATCTACGTATCTGAGCCAGAGTTTCGGTTTGTGATCAGATTTTTCTAGAGCTTGGGTTTCAAAGTGTTCCATGTAGAGGTTTGCAATGACAGGTGAGAGGGGTGATCCCATGGGTGGTCATTCTATTTGTTTGTATTTTTGTCCGTTATAGATGAAGTATGTGTTGGATAGACAGTGGTTGGTGAGATCTAGGATATGTTTGGGGGGGTTATATTTGTTTTGGATAGCTGTTAAGGCTTCTTTGATTGGCACTTGGGTGAAGAGGGATATGACATCGAAGCTAACAAATAGATCGCTGGGCTGTAAGTTTTGTTTCTTTATGATCTCTATGAACTGGAATGAGTTTTTTACGTGTGAGGTGATGGATTCTGCATAGGGCTGTAGTTGTTTGGCGAGAACAAACAAACAGAACACTCCCCCAGTCAATCAGAGCACAGCCAAGCCCCTAACCAATCAGAACACACCTCCACCCAATCAGAACACAGCCAAGCTCCCAGCCAATCAGTTCAAACTCCCACTGGCAATTAAAAGGAAGAAACAGCTAAAATCTCACATTTCTCCTAGAAGCAGAAGCCGAAAGCACCAGCCTGAAGATGACGAATGAGACTTCGTCGAAACGTCGCCAAGACACTTCAAATTCTACGTGGGAGAAAACCCGAAGAACCAAAGACATATATATATATATAAAATCACACATTAGCATATTAACGTGTTATATATTAGCATATATACATTATATTTAAATATAAAATTTAAACGCAGCAATCAAATGCAGAACAACAAATACAAGGGGGAAAAGCACACCACCTTTCAAAGAAAACTATCCAGACTCACGGCCAAAAAACCCCACAACGAACAAACCTGGATCAAGAACCTATCCCACTGCCAACTCAAGGATGAAGAACGAGTCCCATCAAAAGGACTCAATTTCAACCACAAAGATGTGCCAAACACAGAATTCCTAGCAAACATAGAAAGTGCCTTAAAATCAATAGACCTCAGCGAAGAAGCCCAACAACAAATACGCCAGACCGTCATTCCAATCCTGAGACACAAATGAAACTCTAGCATCTTTACAAAACAGGAACTAAGGCAATGAAGTCCCTCAAAACCAACAGCAACATCGTCATCCTACCAGCCAACAAAGGCCGAATGATAATCATACTAGATAAGGCTGACTACATACAAAAAGCCAAACAACTCCTACAGGACACAAACACCAACAGACACACAACACAGATCCAATGACGAAACTGACCAACAAGACCAACAGAACCCTAAAAAAGCTACAGAAACTAAACCAAATCACCAAAGAGGAATACCAGAAGATGAAAGCAACTAATTCAAACATAGCGCAGTTCTATGGTCTCCCAAAAGTGCACAAATAAAACAACCCACTCAGACTGATTGTCTCACTCCCTGGCACACCCACTTATAACCTTGCAAAAGAAATGTGGAAATGCCTAAAAACACCTCATCAGCAATTCCCAATACTCCATAAACCAAGGGTCTTCAAACTTCGCCCTTTTATGACTTGTGGGCTTCAACTCCCAGAATTCCTGGTCATCATGCAAAAAATTGAAGAAATCATCCTCCCACAAATAAACCCCAAGCTATGGGTACATTACATAGATGATATTTTCATGATAATCAAGTACAACCAAATAAACCAAGCCTACCAAAAAATCAACATCTTCACAGACATTTGATTCACAATAGAAACCAAGAACAACAATGAACTGCCATTCCTGGATGTCCTTGTAACCAGAACCACCAATGGCCAACTTTTAACATCCGTATACAGAAAGACAACATACACAGACCAAATCCTCAACTTCCACAGCAACCACCCCAATGCCATAAACAAAGCTGTGTCAGAACACTTTTCAGAAGAGCAGAATCCCATTGCAACACCACAGAAGCCAAATTAGCAGAGCAGAGACACTTATACAGAGTCTTTGGGAGAAACTGATATCCATGAGGCTTCATCCGGAGATCCCTACATACAAACAAATACCCAAAACAACACAGCAACTGCAACAAGAACAGCAACGACCAAACGAATCACAATCCCTTACATACAGAACATTTTAGAGATGACAGCAAGACAGCCAATACAACCTCACAGTAGCCCACAAACCAGCCTCAACTCTCAGGCGGACCCTATCAAAACCTAAAAGAGCCAATAGAAGCAAATCAAAGATCAGGTGTCATATACCAAGTCCAGTGCAACAACTATGAAATGAACTATGTGGGCCAAACAGGAAAAAAGCTATCTACCAGACTGCACGAGCACTCCCTGGTTATCAAAAGACATGACCCATTGTCCCCACGTCCATCCATGAGGATTCCCAGAAGGACACAAGTTCAATCTAACTGGGACCACAGTTATAACCCAAACAAAGTCAAGGAGAGAAAGAGAATTCCTTAAGGCCTGATTCTCTACCAATCAGTGAACAGACACATTGACATTGACCCCACCTACCAACCAGTGAGAGCGAGAGAGCTACTTCAACTGAAATATCGGAAGCAACATTACAAACCAACCAAACACACTTCAAACTGCATTGAAGATGTCCCCCGAATGGAGACGAAACGTTTGCAACCTAATTACCAAACCAGGAGATCAAACGAACAGCCCAGCTACCAACCCGAGCTACTAATATTCAAACACATCATATATATATTTGTTTTGATTGAATTCTTCTCAAAATGAAACAAACATTGCCATATAAAAGCTTTGACTGAATACCTTCCTTCTGCAATCAATGAAAAGTAACTTAAAAAACCCTGGAAAGCCCATGGGTGTTTACTATAGTACTGGGTTTTTAATTGTAACTGCAGCCTGGTTTATGATAACAATGAGGAAGATAAATCATACTACTTTTTTTTGAAGGTAGCCAAATAGTAATAATTTCCAATCAAACATTGCCCCAGCCCCTTCAACTTCTTTCACAATATTTGTCAATTACACACTTTACCTATAGACCAGATAAAACATGATCCATATTTACACACTGCCCTTTAGGAAAAGGTGTGTAATATCTTGAATGTGTAAATATCTTTCAATAATCCTTGAAAGATGGATTTCCCAGAGAAACTCTATGCACTTTTTTCAGTAGAAAAGAGAAAAGCATCATTCTGAGCACATTCATTAAATGTGTTACAAACATAAGCGTTTGTGGGGAAGAAGGTCAAGATGGCAGCGACAACTGTGGATCAAAGCTGCCACGTTGCATTTTTTCCCTTAACCCTTATTACAGCATTGTGTTGGCTACAGTGTCAATTTTTTGCTATGATTAAATTTAATGTGAACATTCTCTTTCCAAAACATTTGTTGTTTGTTGTAGTTGTCTCATCACGATCCAAATTCATTGTTGGTTGTTAGATATCAAGGAGTTAAGGTATTTGGTACATATTTTGGACTTCTGCCTCCATGGCTGCCTTATCATTGAAAAAAAATGAAAAAGATTCTTCACTATTGATCCCAAGCAATAAAGAGTTCTTGAATATATGTCATGAACACTGATCACATATCCATTCATAGTTAGCGACATTACACCTTCATGAAGATAAATGGAGGCCATGCAGTTTCCTTATTCTTGTGAGATGAAATCAGTGTGTGTCCAAGGAAAAAGGCAATATTTCCTATTGTACCATGCTAATAGATTCTTTTCTATTGAGGTAATGCAACACTTCTAATTTCAACACTTCTAATTTGAACACTTCTAATTTTAATAACAAACTATATCTGAGTGCATGGTGTTTCAAAAATTATCTATACTCAAAGATAAAGCACTCATTAAGGGTGCATTTGTATATGCATTTTCATCTTGTTCCAAGGTGTATTTTCTCCTTTGCAGTGAGACTCAGGGCAATGCATGATGGTCTGACTTATTTTAGTCTCAAGGCTCAACTGCTAATTTCATAGGCTTCCAGAGAAAATATTGATGGGCAGCAGATGGGCCTTAGATGAAGGGGTCTATGACAAATGATACCATAACATTCCCTATTGGATTTTCCACATTTCAATTTTACTGCCTTCCAAGCTGAGCTACCTGAGCTACCTTTGCCTCCCTTCCTACTCCTACTCCTTCTCCATCTCTCTCTCTCAAGTTCCTGCTCAAGAGTTTGTGTCCTTCACCTGGACTCAGGATGAACATCTGACCTTCTTGACTCCTTCAGATACTAGAATCCCATTGTTCTTTGTCCCTAATCTTCCTAGAACAGGGGTAGGAAACCTTGACTCTTTTATGACTCGTGGACTTCAACTCCCAGAATTCCTGAGCCAGCATGGCTCAGCATGGAAACCTCTCCCTTTCTCCTCAGCATGGCTGGCTCAGGAATTCTGGGAGTTGAAGTCCATGAGTCATAGAAGAGCCAAGGTGGCCTACCCCTGTCCTAGAAAGACCAATTCAGATTTGACAGGACCTCAGAAAAGGAAGAGAAATAAAAAATTGAACTATATAAATTTTAATACTTTAAGCTTTAAACAGATGTTTGCTATTTAAAGCACCTTCTTTAAAAACATACAAAATATATCTGAATATACATGAATTAACCATGGAATAAGCACATTTTTCATGAATAAATTTGGCAAATTCATTTACAATCCCAACCTAAGCCACCTTTTCAGGAGGGAGAAAATGACAAACTAATTGACTGCCTTTGGAGGACAGAGTTCTCATTTCTCAAGCTCTGTTCCATTTTAATTTTTTCTAAGGTCATGATTTCTCATGTTTTTAACAGAAGTCAGTTTTCCTTTTTTATCTGTAATTAAATCCACAAGTTGTTATTCTCTGAAGGTTTTTGCAAATTGTGACTTGATGTTGTAGAGAAAGAGTAGCTTTAAAAACTTGCCAGTATCAGTTTAGTTTAAAAATCTCATTTATTATTCATTAATTTGCCTTTGAGTTTAGAATCACTATATTTAAATATAGAACATTTTGGCACATGCCTGATACTCAAGCTATATTCCTTTATACAGCAGGTATGAACGAGTCAGATTTCAGCTAGACACTTTACTGAGTTTAACTTAAGGGAGGTTCAGGGCAGTAATGCCAGCTTTTCTGCTGACTCAGTATGGCAAATTTCTGCTATGGCAGTTTAATGTGTTTTTTTTTAATTTTTTAAAAAAATAAATATATACTGATGGGTCATTCAGAGATAAATCTCTATTTAGTTGAACAAGGTGGCCATAGGAAATGTTTAATAAGAAGTGTTTTCTTTGCAGGAAAAACTGCAGAGAAAAAGTCAAATCTGTTGAGATATCTGCCTGTCTGACAACCCTGCTGTGAAAAGAAAGGACAAGTCAGTACATGCACCTTTAAGGCACTGGGGGTCAAAAAAAGGCAATATGGTGCAACTGAAGCCCTATTCCTTTTGATACATGGACTAATTAGTGCAGCAATGTAACAAAGACAACTTTCTCACTTTAAGGAAATTGTATTAGGGCCAAGTCACAATTGATGGCCGATCAACAAACTAAGAAGGATCAAATCAGGTTACTTCTGGATGGTTGAGAATCAGAAAACCCCAAGGCCATAGCTGGACTGTTGACTGAAGTTGAAAAAACATACCAGAAAATGGCAATAACATGCCACTTCCTTATTGTTGTCTAGCAAACTAGACACAGGCTCAAGGTAACATCAATTTTTATTTAATAAGAACAAAAATGATATTTAAAAGAGGATGCTGCAGATGAAGTACCGTAATCAAATGAATCAATAATCTTCATTTAAGGTAGCAATCAGTTAAAATATACTTCAAGAGTTATTTCAGGATTTCCCCACACATCCTTATTTATTGTGGCATTGGTTACAAAGGAGAAAAAAAAATAACAGGAAAAACATCATTGATGTACAATGTAGGGAGAGAAAAGAGCAGAATCAGTTCAATGTTCTGTTTGCAATCTCAGGATTTTTAATAACTTTAGCACCAACCTGTATTTAAATCTTTGCCCTAATGAAAATTGGAACCCTTATTTATAATCAATGTGAATTTGCCTTATTGTATGGCACAATCATGCTGGGTACAAAATAAGATGTTTACTAGCAAAAGGGCTGTCATGTGCCTTTCCTAATGTTTCCCACAGAAGCATTAGTTTCAAAACCCAAATATTCCAGTTTTGCCATATTCCAAGACCAGCATGGATTACTATGATTCCTACTATTGCCAACACCTTTTTCTTATCATGTTTTTAAGCAGTGGCCGCTACATATATTGTTAAACATTTTCCACTTCTCTTAATTCTCATTCTCTCCATAAAATTAATTATTTGGGAGAACTGAGTTATATTTTATGCCAGCTTCACCTTTTGTAGTTTACAATGGTAATGAGGCAGGTGTTACAAGTATGCAAACTTATTTAAATTTAAAAGAAATAATGGCATAAACTGCCTTTAATGAATGCTAAAGTGTCATCACACACAACTCCCCCTATTGATCTAACTATGCCATGAGAAGAGAAGCATGCATGCTAATAACACCAGCATTACAATCTTCACAAACCCTAAGGCAGCCTTAGTTGTTTATTTCAGAGAAAGAGAGACAGACAGACAGACAGGCAGACAGACAGGCAGAGAGACAGGCAAAATACAATTCATTTTATTAAAATTTTGAAAATACATTAAAAAACAAATATCAGTGCTGGGTAGAGGAATATTCTTTTTTTTTCATCTTGGTCTGCCTTTCATTTAGCATGCTAAATATTTATTGTATGACAGATTATCCGTCTTTCATCAGAAATGTTCTGGACAACTAATCAATTCACTTAACACCGGAAAAGCTTCATCATAGAAAATATCTAGCAAGATTTTGCTCCTTATAAGAATATGTGGCATTAAAAAAAAATCATCTACAAATTTTTTCAACAAAATTCCATTCAATTGATCAGTTGACATGCCACCAGTAAATAAGCTCAGAAGCTGTGGTTTTCAAATAAGGTATCTGCTCCACCTCAGTATTTTGGTTCAAAGGAATACTTTCACTGACATTGCAACAGCTTGCCACTCTTGTAATGATATGTACAGTTCTAAGTAAAAGAATTATGCAAATTTCATATATGCCCCTCTACCTATCATAGACTTTGAAACCATACATTTAAAAACAAGTACCATCAGTAGCTGTTAATGGAAGAATGTCCATGGCCACTCAAGTTACAGACCTTGCTAGGATTCATTCCCTTTGAATGTTGGGTTCAAAAATAGAGATTGTAAGAAAGTCATTTATACACGGCAGAAAAATAAATTTGTGTTATCATTTCTCTTGAAGGTAGCGAATGGAAGTGTAAAAATAAGAACTGAGAATTAAGTCAACAAAATGTGGGTTGGTAACAGTTAACAGCAGGGTAGAAGATGTCCAATTTTGTTATTCTGTATTCTGCATTCATACTTCATTTAAAAGCAGTTTTTTTAAAGGTTTTCTTAAGATATATTTTCTATGTACTGTTCTAAATATAAATTATATAGCTTATCAAAAATAAACTGAGAATAAGGACCAAATATATTTTTCATCAATAATCCACTAATTATAGAATGTGCAACTGATATCCTTCTCTATTATATATCCAAATGAAACAACTACATAATTCAGGACAATATTCCTGTTTGTGACACTATTGTTGTCAATGCAAGTAATGAAAACTTTACTACCTGAATATTTTCCAGCTGAGCAGATTAGCATAAATCTTATATGCTGACAGTTATGACCTTCTCTCTAGCAAACACTTGTCAAAATTAATTACTTAGATGTTGGGAAGGAGTAATGGGTGAGCTTTTGCCTACTTTACTTGTAAGTGATCTAAAACAAGTAGAAAGCTTTGGCAAGAGTTACACTTCCTTGGTTGGATCTAGTATACAAAACTGTTTGTCAGTCTGTACAGCATTTAAACATCATAACTCCATGATCTCTTGCCAGTCAAATCCATCCTTATTAAAGAAGAAAGATTTATAAGACTGACTGGATGAGTATTCCATTTCTGTGACTGCTGTCACCTCATATTTATGGTATTGAATTATAAAAGAAAACAAGCTTTGAGCAATATATGTAATTACTGTATACCATACACTGCTGTATCCTACTAATGGCAAACCAAGAACGTTCATTTTGCAGATTTTCCTGCTTGTTCAATTTCATGAAAAGCCACTTTGCTAATACATTTGCTTCAGTTTGGCTGATGATATGTTTTTATAAGAATGAGGTGGACATATTAGTTATCAGATCACCAGGTTTAGATCCTATTGCTGTGTTTTGGAAAAGATTCTAAAGTGGCTATGTGAGCTTAGCCTTCTGGCACTTCTGTTTGAAAACAGTCATTGATACTTCTTTCTGCAGAAATATTGCTTCAAAAATTGCATGCTTTCAACTGTTGTAACTATAGTGGTTTTATACTGAACAGCATAAGCTAATATATGAATGCCCTTGATTTATCCAGAATAATAGATATTCTAGTCCAACCTCTGCCCACGCAAGAGACCCTACACCATGCCAGACAAATGCTGTCCAATCTCTTCTTAAAAACTTCTGTGATGGAGCACCCACAACCTCCTGATCTCACTGTCAGGAAATTTATCTTTAGGTATAGGTTGGATTTATCTTTGGTAAGTTTCCATCCGTTGCTTCTTGTCCTGCCTTCAGATGCTTTGGAGAATAGATTGACTCCCTCTTTTTTTTAAAAAAAACCCCTCAGATATTGGAACACTGTTATCATGTCACCTCCTTCTCTTCATTAGACTAGACATACCCAGTCCCCACAGCCATTCTTCATTAGTTTTAGCCTCCATGCCTCTAATAATCTTTGTTGCTCTTCTCTGCACTCTTTCTGGGTCATGGCAACCATATTAATGGCTCCCTGCTATGCTATACACTGTCTCTTTGGGACAGTGTGTTAATTCATAGTTGAAAGTCCAGAATTGTTTACAGTACATGGGATGTACATTACATTACTAGTTACTGTAAAAACATACATAGAACTGCAGAATGGTAAAATCATAATGAAGTACATAGGAAGAGAGCAAGAAATGTTCTGAATGGCTTACATGTACCCATATTCTTGACAGTGCTAACCCAAACTTAAATATAGGCGCTATTTTCCAAGAACAGTTCTAGGTATCATGTTCAGTTGTATTATTTTAATGAGAATTGGGGTTCTCCAATCCTCACTTGGCTTCATCTCTCTTATGTCAACTGTTTAAATAACAGCTTGCCTACAGTATGTCCTTTAACTAATGACAGTGAAGCTAAACATAGGGAAATATTACTGTGCGCCACTTATGTAATGAGCCCAAAGTAAACACATAAAGAATTAGCATGTGGTCTATGCATGCTTTAAAGTGATTAAGAACATATAGAATTAGATAAAATTTTATTAGGAACAGAGGAAAAAGAGATAAAAAGGATATATCAATACTTATTGGAACAGGATATGTTGGAAGAGCAAGTAAAAGACACAATGTTAATTTGGAGTAAAAATTTTGGTTATGGCATTGATTTAGATAACTGGCAAGAATTATGGGAAAGGAATAGGAAGCTCACATTAGCTACTGCATACAAAGAAAACTTATATAAGATGTTCCACAGGTGGCACCTTCCCCCTGTGAGATTAGCTAAAATGGACAAAAAGATCTCACTGAAATATTGGAAATGCAAAGAATTGCTAGGGACCTATTACCATATGTGGTGGGAATGTTCAAAAGCACAAAAATTTTGGCATTTGATAAAACAGTGGTTAGAAGAGATACTAATGCAGAACATCGAGTTAAAGCCAGAACTCTTTCTGCTGGGTATTACTAACGATAAATACAATAAAGGATCCCTATACCTATTACTACACATGCTAACAGCAGCAAGATTAGTCTTTGCACAGAGATGGAAAGATAATGGGACACCCTCAGAAGAAGAGGTAATAAACAAGATTTTATCCTGTGCTGAAATGGATAGGTTGACCTTAGAACTCAAGGACAAGAGTGAAACAGATTATTATGAAATCTGGAACAAATTGTATAATTGGTTGGGGGAAAAAAGATGGAAAAACTCTCTGATTCAGCAAAATACATTGATCAAGAAAGATACTGATCAAAGGAAAAATATTAAAATATTAAAGTGAAAATTAAGAATATAGATGACGGGATCTACCATTTGTTTGAATATGTGGAATATGAATTATAGAAATCAATTGTCAATTTTTTTTTACAAATGTAAACCCAGCAAACACACTGTTATCCAACTATTATGTGATTTATGTTTTAAAAATCCATAAAATTTATAAATATATATAAATTTTATCAATGCATGCTTTAAAGTGATTTTTCAAGCATTTAAAGCTTTGCATTATGTTTATTTCCATCCTATTTCTTCAAAGTTGTGTGCTATCAGGCAAACGTCCACATACCTAATGGGTATAAAAGCTGCAATATGACTAAGTATAAAATGAAGTAAAATAAAATCTGCTGAATTTCATTCTTCCAATGCTCATGTATATAACTATATATTTTTTAAAAAAGTTAACATTGGAATTCAATCAATTTGAAAATAGATCTCAACTTCAGCTGATTTAAATTTAAAAAAAAATATATTTTAAAAATAAAGATGTGATTATATATACAGAGTTGTTCAAAAACCGTTTTTTTAGTTGTACAAATATTATTCTTTTCTTAGGATTATCCCTGGCAATATAGCCAATAATTCTCAAAACTGAATTTGATATTTCATAAATGTACAAATGCCTGGAAAACTTTGTATCCAGGTTTTGCATGCTTCCAAAATTAACTCAGAACCATGATGGCACAGTGGTTAGAATATAGTTATTGCAGGCTAATTCTGCCTACTGCCAGGAGTTCAATTCTGACCAGCTGAAGGTTGACTCAGATTTCCATCCTTCCGAGGTCGGTAAAATGAGGACTCAAGATTGTTGGGAGCAATATGCTGATATTGTAAACAGCTCAAAGAATTCTGTAAAGCCCTGTGGAGTGGTATAAAAGTCTAAATGCTATTGCTATTCAGAATGCCTTCAGACTTGTGCAAGCAAGGAAACTTACTGCTATACATTGAAACCTGGTGAACCTGAAAAACAAACATTACTGCTTTAAGAAAATCAGTTCATTAATGTTCATATGATTCTTAAAGCAGCAACATTTTTTCAATTAAGAGGAGCTGGAAAGATAGTAGACTGCTGTGATTCACTAACATGAAAAGAGAAAATATGAGTGTGTTAGGAAATTAATAATTGAACACAAGGTGTACTGATCTGGACCAGATAAACTATAAAGCAATCCATTCATAATCTGAATTCCTCACTGCTAAATTACCAATAATTTACTCAACAATTAACTTTAAAAAGCTCTATTATGTTGAAATGGGCACTTATAAATTATTTTTAACTGTTTTAATTGATTTTAATGGTAGAATTCTTGATTGTTTGTTTTTTGTTTTAATTCTGTGAGCCTCCCAAAATCACATGAAGTGAGACAGCTACATAAATAAATAAATAAATTTGCATTACAGTAGATAAAGATGGTGTGATAAAGGTAAAACTCAGTATTTTAGTACATTGGGAGGCCTTATATAATTAACATTTTAATTCAGGATGATAAAAACTACAGAAAATGCCTTATATAATTAGCATTTTAATTCAGGATGATAAAAAACTACATAAAGTGTAAGTAAAACATAACATTTTTTTTGTAATTGTCTTCATGTATTGCCACTTTCATTATTGACTACAGCTGTTTTAATACGTTTATTGTTTCCTTGAAAATATCATCTTTGGAAGAAGATATACCCCAAGGTAATATGTGTTTCAATTTAATATAATTTGTAGATAGGTAATTTAAATGGAAGGATAAGATTCCCAAATGTAACTGCTATATGCACAGCAATTATGCAAACTATAATTGCACATATAATTATATATCTACAAGATCTATAGGACTGTCCCACAGAGAAAAAATTTGTCTTATTGACAATAGTTATCTACATTTAAGTCAGCTTAAAGGGGAACCAAAGAAAATAAGTGACACAACCTTTAATGAATGCATAGTGTTGTTTTATGTTAAATACAACAGTGCTTCCAATATTGTTGATAATCAATTTCTAGAGGAGACAGGAAAACCTTAGAAGATTTCCAAGATCTTGGAACTAGGTTACAAGGGTCTTTGTCAAGGCAGAAAATATTTTCTTGGCTAAGCAAGATAAGTGGTCAGCATAATATCGGTAAGTTCAATTCCACACATAATTTCTAATTAACAACAAATGAATTTGGAGCCAAGGAATATCTGGAAAAAGATAGATTTAGGGTTTAGTGTATTTTTCTCTTATTGTCATTCTCTATTTTTATGGCAAAATTTGCAAATGTCATAACATAAACAGTTTCCGTATTTATAGAATTTAGACATTTCTTATGTTGACAAGATTAAAAATGTTTTCTTAGCCTTTCCTCTATCATACATTTACAAAAATGGCCTTGATGGATCTGTTAAATTGTCAGGATTTATACATGGCTATCTACTAGAAATCAAGTACAGTATGAAAATTCATTAGATTGTTTGTTGCAATGTTTTCAGTAGCAAACACAATACTCTTTTCTTAAGCAAGAAATCCACCCATGAACCTTGATGTGCACAGTTCACATTTCAATGGCTTTTCAAGAGATTTGCACAATTTTTACATACTAACTAAGAATATCCATACAGTATGGTCAAAATAGAGAGTCAGTATGATATAGCAGTGAAGAGGCTGACATACAAACCAGGAGACTGTAAGTTCTAGTCCCACCTTGGGCATGAAAGTTAGCTCACTGACTTTGGGCTACTGACTCTCTTTCAGCCCAAACCACTTCACAATATTGTTGTTCTGGGAAAAACAGGAGGCAGGAGAATTAGATATGTTTGTCATTTTGAGCTGATATATACTAAATATAAACAAATAGATAAAATAATCTAATAATAAAAATAATAATCATAATAAAAATGGCTGTGATAGTACAATTGAAGTTCCACATTTTTTATGTGATAGACATATAAAAATGAATAGATTCTTGATCAGTTGTATGTATTGCAACTTGACACTTTCCCTTAATCATGCCCTACAGACATATCTGTTAAATACAGCTGGTATTTTGCATGGATTGTTGGATTGTACATCCTATACATGTGTTTGCTTTGCAAGTCCTATGTTGGCTATGCACAAAGTTTTATCATTCTACATAAAATCTGGTATCTGGAAAGAAATTTTTTTCATATAGTCTGAAAAATACTTATGCTGGGCTATCCTTTAATATTTGAATGTTAATGCTCAAGATTCGATGAGATATTTCCTTCTGTTTCTTGAAACTTTGAAACAGAAAAGGCCTTCACAGACCCATCATACATACATACCCAACAAATGAGTTTTGAAAGAATTGCAGCAAAAAAATTGGCAATGGCAAAATCCAGTACCAATAAAGTTTCTGTAAGCTATAATGTTATTTTGTTTATATCATTTTGATTATTTTAGGCAGTTTCATTCTATAGCCAAGAGGCTGTTATGGAGGCATGTGAGGCAGCCACAATAAATAGAAGATGCCTGAACTACAAAAATATCAAAGGAAAGACTAAAAATATTGACTATCCTTTTGTAGGTGTACAGAAACAAATTACAGCAGACTTTAGAAATACAAACAAGAAAAGAGCATCTAGATCAGATAGAGATAGTTTAATGTAATATAGTTATGCTAATCCTTATAAGCTAAAACCCAGAGAAGAGACAGCAGTGAACTCCTAATTAATTTATGCCAGTAGAAGCCAATAAAAAGCACAGACCATCTCAATATAGTCAAGTAGAATTCCAAGCATGATTTTGTTAAGAAAACAATTTACAATTAAGACTAGATTCCAGAGTGTCTGTAATCAAATCTAGTGCTTTTCAAGAAGGAGATTTAGTTGTCAGTTTGTAGTACTTACCATATGTAGGTCATGGGAAATTATTAATTTGACAGCAAAAACATGGTTATGGCCTCTATACTCCAGAAATAAAAACTTAATTGTTACCATTTTTCTTCTGTGCTATGCAATTATACAAGTTGGAGGTCACCAAGATCAAGTATTCATTAAAGAGTAGATTTTTTTTTTGCTTCATATACAACATTATGAGTTCTCTTTCACTATTATATCCAAGATTCCCTCTCCATTTCATTCAGTTCTTTCACAAACAAGGAAATGTCTGGCATTTCTATCTGAATGAGAGATGTTACACTTAAGATGTTCTATTTCAGCTACCACTACCTCTTCAAAAGCCTATTCATTAAACATCAGTCTTCTGATAAGAAGAATTTTCTTGTTGCTGTGACTGTCTTTCTAATTTAAATGATAGGTGGAAAATGGTTGCATTCAAAAATAAGGATTCTTACCTGCTATTCTGACAACATCAGCAGTGGTGATACCGAGAGCATTTGGGTGCACTTTAAAGGTCACAGCTGGCCCCAATATGCTACAAAAAGGGAGTTAAAACAAGAAATTGGTAACCAAGAAAGATAAAATATATATCTGTCCAAAGATAACCATGCCTTTTTACTTTCCTTTTTTAGGTACAGAACTAAAAAGTGTAAATCATTTTAACACTCTCATTAAAATTAGGATGCATAACTTCATTACAAATGAAAAAAAAAAACCCAGAATGCAGGACCATTTTGGTTCAGTTTTCATTCATTACAAAACAAAAATCAATCTTGCCTTTAGTTGTGGCATTCTCTGATGGACTACCATCTAAGCATTAACTAGGTCTGACTCTGCTGAAATTGATAATAGCTTTTAAAAGAAGATACAATGACATTGAAATGATGCTGTGGGTTTCAAGATGTTATTACACAAAATAAGCTATTTTATACTAACGGTTATATGCCAAGTGTTGCTAGTACTGTATATTCTTTGAATCTTCTATTCAATGATATCATGAGGAAGTTATGTCATGTCATGTTATGTAAAGTCATTGTAATTGTTGAGAAGAGATCATTCATTTTTCACCACTGAGTTTGAGATTGCCGCTGTCTGAGACAGGGACCAATTTTATTCTTTTTTTAGTGATTATCTTTATTAGAATGTATTCACCTATATCCATGCAAGTGGATGTCTCCCACTGATGTTTATAAGAAAAAGATGTAATAATGGATAGAACTGGACAGGCTATCTTTTATTTACAAGTGGAGACATGATACAAAGAGCTAGTGTCTCTAACTCCTAAGAGGTATATCTTTTAAAAGTTCCAACCAGCCTGGAAGAGGCAATTGAAAGGAAGGGATTGTAAATAATGAAGACAAGTTTTGCTTCTTCAGTGATTACATTAGCTTCTAACCTATTTAAACCAATGTGTCTTTCAATGAACTTCCATGACTGAGACTGGACCTAAACTTTAAGCTTCTCCAATCCTAAACTAAAACTTTATTTAGTATACCACATAGACATGGGATGAAATGTTGTGGTGCATTTCACTTCCGATCTGCAAAGCATAGGACAGTGATGACAAACCTTTTAGAGACCGAGTGCCCAAACTGCAACCGAAAACCCACTTATGTATCATCGGGTGACGGTTGGGCATGGCCCATTGGGTGGGTGTGGCCAATTGGGTGGGCGTGGCCCATATGGTGGGCATAGTTGTGGTGGTAATGGCAGACTGGGTGGGACTAAAAAGTTCAATCAATCAATTCCAACTTTGCGAGATCTTTTTTTTCCCCACAAGAAGTTAAAATTGATTGATTGACTGAACCCTTTTTTTTTTGCACATGGCGGCAGAGGCCTAAAGCGAAAAGGTTTTATAAAACCCAGCTGAAGGCCTAGGACTGGGGTGATGGTGCAAGTGCCCACAGAGAGGGCTCTGCGTGCCACCACCACCACCACAGGCATAGGAAGATCATTCTTAGAGAACATATTGATAAAACTGTATGTAGCATGTGCTTATTATATTATAGCTGCAAGAATTAAATATACCTAAAACAAATGCTATCCATGAATTACAATTCTATAAGTCACAAAGGTTTATTTCCCGGTCACCAAATTTTATCGTAAATCATTTCTGATTTTTGTATGGGAGCTCACTATTAAAATAGTATCAAAAAGGTATAATAACTCAGATCTGGAGTCTAGACCTTATTTACATATTTTAGCTACAGTTAAAAATATTTCTGCATAATTTTGCTCAATACTGTGAGTAAATTTCTAGTAATCATTTCCTGTACTGGAAAATAAAATAAGAGCCACCAGATTCAAGTATCTCAAAATACACTATATATGTGGCAAATAAGCCAGCCTCTAAACTCTGTAAACTTTCATGGGCATACATACAATTTCCTTTCCTTTCCTATTTCTCTCCTTCCAATTAATTCCTAAACATTTCCCTCTCTTTTAATGACCTACTAGTATAATTGAAGAAAACTTTTCAATTTTTGTGCCTTACTTTTATCAATCAACAATGGAAATAGAAAACAGTTTCTTCACCTAGACTGCTCTTCCATTTTCAACCTTATCCTTCCTACCCAAAGCCTCCAATATGCATTTCATTGATGACTTTATTTAATAGAAAGTTCAGAAGGGAGAAATAATAACTGTATTTAAAAGGAGACACATTATGTTTACTCTTTGCTTAATTTAAATTCCATAACTTATTAGGAGAGTTACTAGAAAGTGGGAGCGGAAGATTATTTTAGATCTACAACATTTACATTGCTGTTCAGTATCCACATGGAGATCAAATAGACAGTCATTCAGAAATGTGGAAGATAATGTCTGCAGAATAAAAAAGATACTTAGCTCTATTCACTTTTTACTTAAATCAGGCAAAGCTGTGCAAATGCTTGGCATCTACTTGCAGAGTAAAGTTTATTATTTATTAAAGGCAACGGTTCCCCTTTCCAATCATGTCCGACTCTAGGGGGTAGTACTTATCACCATTTTCTAGCTGAGAGAGACAGCATTGTCCAAAGACAATTCCATGGTCATGTCGCTGGCATGACTGTAAACCGAGGCACACAGAATGCTGTTATCTTCCAACCAAAGTTATATCTATTTCTCTACTTGCCTTTGCATGCTTTTGAATGGCTAGGCTGGCAGGAGCTGGGGCAAGGAACAGGACCTCACCCGATTGCACGATGCTCAAGTCTTGAACCAGGCTGCCAGCTTTCCAGCTGACAAGCTTAGTGCCTTTAACCATGGAGTCATCGCACCCTCTTTTTTTTATTACTTGGGCATTCAACCTGGTGCCCTTTATCCAAAAGGAAAGATTTATCTCATACTGAATCTCTACTATGGAAGAGGTGGGCTTTAACCATTGGATTATATCAGGGTCAACAAACTGAAGCATGTCAGACATGTCAGAATTTCTGTGTATAAATGATTCTCAGGTTAGTAATTAGGAAGTTGGCTTATTATACATAATGTAGCATGGTACCTGAAGGGACGTATGAATGATTTGAGGATCTTCTTGATTCCATTCAAAGTACAGGGGGGCTCAGGAACAAAGAATGCTCTGACTAGTTTCAGTTTATTCTTTATCTATTTTTCACTGGTAAAACATATTTTAACAACCTCTCAATTGGATTACTACACTATTCTTTCTTTATTTATTTATTTATTTATTTACTTATTTATTTATTTATTTATTTATTTATTTATTTATTATTAATCAAATTTATATGCCGCCCTTCTCCTAGGACCCAGGGCGGCTTACAACAAATACAATAAAAATTTTAAATTAATTACCCATAAACGTGTTTAAAAGCTGATGCAAAGCACATGTTCATTTGTTCATTTAATTACACTTCTTAACTACTAGGGCTAATTCAAGAAACTGATGTGAGTTTATGAAGCCCAGGATAAGTGTTGTCCTGGAGCCTAGTTACACTGTATTGACTTGCAAGAGCTGATTGTTTGATTTGTTGGAATTTTGTGAGCCAACTGAAAGCAGAACAGAACTGTAACATCCAGCACTCTGATCAGCAGTTTGGCACTAGTAATGTAGCACAGTGACTAGTAATGTAGCACAGTGGTGCAATGAAGCCAGCTGAACCAGTTGATATACATTTTTAAACACAGCATTGTTCAAGACTCAAGTGTTTAAAAGACCACCTCTCAGAATATCCCCCAGTCCTCCTCATAGTTCTACCAAGGGATCTAGCTCAGAGTGCAGCAGACGAAAGTGCTTATAGAATCCCATTTGTAGGTGCGAAAATCTTCCTCCATTAGTATCTCAATTTTTAGTGATCACATAGTTAAACCTTCTCAAAGATATATTCCCAACCTGGCCCTTTAGATTTTACCCAGGATACATCCAGCACCACTATAATTAAATTCATCTATCTTGCTACTGATTATCCTTTTTATTTCTTTTTTCTCAGCATCATAGACTCTTCACATTATATACCCAGAATATGATAACAGAGACTGATCATTTGTGTCTCAAGTGAGAATTCTGGATTGACTGGAGAGAGGATTGCTTTACCTGATATTCTCATAATATCTAAAGCACAGTCCTTTTTTGTAGCAACCATACTGCTAGCATATCTGTCACCAGTCCCATTAGCTTCTTCCACTATTCACTGGGGGGCACATTCTGTCACATGGCATCACTAATATCAACAGCATATTCTCTGGAAAAAATCTTATCAGTTCAAAATTGCCTAGCTTGCATACTGTAAATGAGATGATAATTTACTTATTTCTAGTGTCCAAATGCTGTTTCAAGGCTATTTTCTTAAAACATTCTCATTAATAGTAAAATTACAAAATTTGCTATAACAAATTATAACCAAAAGCACATCATGTTATCTCCGTATCAGCCATGGCTTAATTTTGAATAGAAGAAAATTTTGGAAGATACAGCCATACTGGTAATGTTATAAATTGCTAGTATATAATTAGCTGGTTTTTATAAGAAAGTTATTTATATTAATTTGACATTCTTCCTTCTCCATTTCTCTTTAAGCAGCACTATAATGTTAGCATTAGCATTCCCCTAATTCTATCATGAAATGGAAGAATATGAGTTATTCATCAATGACTAAATTGAAAAGCAAGATAATTTGAGTGGGGAGCATGGGTGCACAATCAATAGAATATTCTTTACATCATTTCAGTTGTAGGGCCACAATTAATTTTATAAATGAGATCACTTTAAGTATTTATAGATTATGGATTGAATCTCAGATGACCACACTTCTTCTTCATGTGGATCCTCATTAATAAAATATAACGGAAGGTTTTAGTCAGTCTAGACAGTCTGTTATACCCTATAGTAGAAAAGAATTTAAGAAGTATGTACTGAAGAAATAAATTCCAGAAGAAAGAATTTTAGGCAGAAGGAAGTAACATTGTTTTAAAATTATATCTTCAAATGTCATGATTAGATAACAAATGAAGCCAACTTCTTGGGTTCTGAATAGTTATACAGATTGTGTGTGTGTGTGTGTGTGTTTGTTTCTATTTATCTGACACCATGGAGTGTGTAAAAATCACTAATTTCTAATTATCTAGAAAAATATAAAAGACTTATAGTCCTATTGGGTAAGTAGATATTTCATGTTTGATTAAATGTCATTTAGTTTCTGGTTAAGGCAAATCTTTTTATAGAATGGTAGCAATTTGGATAGTGAAATTTTTAGACTGTTTATTAGGATAAGTTAGGACTGTTTATTTGATAAGATAGAAAAATGTGGGTTAGACAGCATCACCACCAGATGGATTCGTAGCTGGCTGATCGGCCGTATTCAGCATGTGGTCCTCAATGGAACTGCATCTACATGGAGGGAAGTGTGTAGTAGGGTGCCCCAGGCTCTGTTCTAGGCCTAGTGCTCTTCAACATCTTCATCAATGATTTGGACGAGGGGATACATGGGGAACTCATCAAATTTGCAGATGACACCAAGCTGGCAGGCTCCAGAAGACAGGCTTAAGATACAGGAGAACCTGGACAGACTTGAACACTGGGCGCTATCTAACAAAATGAAATTCAATGGTGAAAAAAGTAAGGTTCTACATTTAGGCAAGAAAAACCAAATGTACAGGTATAGTATAGGGGTACCTTGCTCTCGGAGTCCTAGTGGACAATCACTTAAATATGAGCCAGCAGTGTGCTGCAGCTGCCAATAAAAGCCAACACTGTGTTGGGCTGCATTAACAGAGGGATAGAATCAAGATCTCGTGAAGTATTAATACCACTTTACAATGCCTTGGTAAGGCCACACTTGGAATACTGCATCCAGTTTTGGTCACCATGATATAAAAAAGATGCTGAGATGCTAGAAAGGGTACAGAGAAGAACAACAAAGATGATTAGTGGACTGGAGGCTAAAACATATAAGGAACGGTTGCTGGAATTGGGTATGTCTAGTTTAACGAACAGAAGGAAGAGGGGGGACAAGATAGCAGTGTTCCAATATCTCAGAGCTGCCACAAAGAAGAGGGAGTCAAGCTATTCTCCAAGGTGCCTGAAGGCAGGACAAGAAGCAACGGATGGAAACTGATCAAGGAGAGAAGCAACCTAGAACTAAGGAGAAACTTCCTGAGTTAGAACAATTAACCAGTGGAACAACCTGCCTCCAGAAGCGGTGAATGCTCCAACACTGGAAGTTTTTAAGAAGAGACTGGACACCATTTGTCCGAAATGGTGTAGGGTTTCCTGCCTGAGCAGGGTGTTGATGACCTCTGGGGGTCGATGACCTCTGGGGTCCCTTCCAATTTTATGATGATGATGATGATGATGTATGGGGTTTCATTTGTACCATGAAACAATATAATGCAATCTCTTTAGCCAAATTTAAATAATACACATATAATCACTTTTCCTATTTCTAAATATGGACTTGATGAAGGACAAAGAGGACGGCAGTGGCAAAGAGGGTGATGGATGGATGCATCATTGGAAGCCATGAACAAGTTGGGGACAGATATTTATGGAGAAAGTCTATGTATATGATGAATAAGAGCTAACACTGACTTATTAGCACATAATCAATAAATCAATGAAAACATGCATATGTTTCCTTCCTTCTTTCTAAAATATTGCTTATCTCTATTAAATTTTACAGTTAGGTAAAAATTAGCAACATTAAATTTACAAAATATAATTTTAATTTTATCTTTAACAATTTTAATAAGTTTATTTATTATTTATTTATTATTTGGACATATGCCGCTCCTCTCCGAAGACTCGGAGCGGCTTACAACATATATAAAACATCAGTCACAGTCTA
Organism: Bothrops alternatus; assembly: GCA_034064705.1. Lineage (NCBI taxonomy): Eukaryota > Metazoa > Chordata > Lepidosauria > Squamata > Viperidae > Bothrops > Bothrops alternatus. Next base: position 4,336,892 of record JARGCV010000179.1, read on the forward strand.
AGTCCAAATCAGAGAAATATTTAAAAATAAAAAACCTAACACACATACATCATTCAAACAGCAATCCACAATCATCCCCAGGCCTGCCGGCAAAGATAGGTTTTAAGATTCTTTCGGAGGACCAGGAGAGTGGGAGAAGCGCGGACTTCAAGGTTCAGCAGATTCCAGAGGGTGGGCGCCACAACAGAGAAGGCCTTCCCCCTAGGACCTGCCAGACGACATTGTTTCGCTGACAGGACCTGGAGGAGGCCGACCCTGTGCGCTCTCACTGGTCGTAGGGAAGTATGTGGCAGAAGACGGTCCCGTAAGTATCCTGGTCCAATGCCATAAAGGGCTTTATAGGTAATAACCAACACTTTGAATTGCGCTCGGAGACCGATAGGCAACCAATGAAGCATGCGGAGAGTTGGCGAAATGTGGGCACAACGTGAAAGGCCCACAATTGCTCGCGCAGCTGTATTTTGCACTAATTGTAGTCTCCGAACACTCTTCAAGGGTAGTCCCATGTAGAGAGCAATAGTTGCCAGTAACTATTCTAATAATTTGTAAAACAATAGATTATCTTGTTTTTTCTAATTTGTAATTTCTTACAGCTATATATTGAGTGTGAAGGAAGGAGAAAATGGACTTTTCACAATCACAAAACCTAATACTATAATTGGCTCATGAGAAGAAGTAGATGCTTTTTATACAGTGAAATTAACTATATATAATATATTATTTTTATAATACAAAGTAACAGTAACTTTATCAAAATTGCACAAGAATTAGTTGAGAATGAACCAGTGCAACATTTTGAGTTTTATATTTTTGCAAGCTCAATTACATAAACTGGTTGCATATTGTTCTGTATACAAATTAACAATAATATCCTTAGATCTCCATCTTTATAATCATATTTATACAAACACACTTTGAGGGAGATGAGTAGTCTAGAAACATGAAATATAAATATATTAAAAATATGTTTTGTGTTATAATTCATCTACATGCTGAAATGGAAGCATCATATTTAGAATCTGCCTGAATGAGTTTTATTAAATGGTGATTAGGTTATTCAGATGATTTGTATAACAAGATAACAACCAAAATCGAGCCCAAAATTTATGTTACTAAGTGAGATATATATTTTAAGTAAAATTTACCGCATTTTATGACTTTTATTGCCACAGTAGTTAAGTGAATCACTGCATGGTTGTTAAGTGAATCTGGCTTCCCCCATTGACTTTGCTTGCCAGAAAGTTGATTCCAGGACATTACAAGTGTCATAAACATAAATCAATTGCCGAGCATCCAAATTTTGATCCCATGATCATAGGGATCCTGCAATGGTAGTAAGTGTGAAAAATGGTCATGTCACTATTTTTAGTGCCATTGTAACTTTGTATGGTCACTAAGTGAATTGTAAGTCAAAGACTACCTCTATATTTATTAAGATACAACTTGGTAACATAGCAATTCAAAATAAAATTTTCAGAGCAATCCGAAAGACATTTATCAAATGGACATTTCAAGCACAGAGAAAGAAAGAAGACTTCATAGTGCTATATACATTGCTTTTAGAAGTGGCATATCTCACAAAACCAGCTGTTTGGCTTCAAAAGCTATTGCTCTTGTGCTTTGTTGATAGGCACTGATTGACCACTATTAGGAAGAATTAGGCCAGTATTAGGAACCAACCATCAATGGGAATAAGACTATGGGCTAGCTAGATTTTTTTTTTATTCAAGCATTCTTCCTACTTTCTAGTATTGCAGCCAGATTTATGTATGCTTTGAAATACTGATTTAAAATACATCTTGTCTTTCTGCTGATAATGATTTCTTGCATGGACCATTCTACAGTTCAGAGCAAAAATCAAATTTCTGCATGTTTGATATGCAAAAATGCAGTTTCCCCCCCTTAAATCTTCTTCCAGACTGAGTTGAAATGGCACATCAAACAACATAAATAATAGATTTCAACAAGATACTCTAATTTTTCAATTTGGGCCTCTTAAAAGATGAAAAACTTCTGAATGTTCTTTTTTCATGTTTTGTCTTATTATAACTCAAAACAAAGTAGGTAAAAACTTTACTGTATTTTGAACTGGTCAATTCTCACCTCAAATACTCTGTTTAGGTCTGGAGAGAACACTTTAAGAAACAGCCATATTTAAGAAGAATAGATCGAAAGTGGGTCAAAAGGGATAGTCATGGGATTGATCATAAGTATGGAAGGAGATATTAAAGAAACAGATTGTGTCTGATATAACAGGAGAAAACTGAGGTCTGTACAGAGAGAATATGATGGCATTTTTCAAGCATCTGAAACAGTATCGCTATTATTGTTATTGTTATAGTTGTTATTCCATATTGCAAAGTGCAAACTCTCACTGGCTAGTAGGGAAATCACCCTAACACTAAGAGTTGTTCAACAATGGAACTAGGGAGAAGATTAAGTTTGTTTCAATGCATATGTTCAACCAGAGGCCATATGTTCAACCAAACTATCTCTGATGGTTTAATCTGAATTCTTTCATTGCAGAAGCCCCTCCATATGGATAGTTCCTTGTTGCAAGAGAGGGGCTTGTGTGTTCTGTTAAAGTTGAGAGCTATGTTTGAAGTATACCACCTAAAAGTATACCAGAAGGGTCACCCAAGCCAGACAGGTCTCAACAGAGGAGCCAGACTAAAAGTATCCACAAACCCATTAACTATGATGACAGAAAAAGAATCCTATACAGGATTGGTCATTGCCCAAGTTAACAAAGGCTCTTTCTTATTTGATCTATATGCTGAAATGATCACAAAAAAGCTAGATCTTGAAGAATCAAGAAATATTGAGGTAAAAATTGGAGGAAGAAACAACAACAGTCTTCAATATACTGAAGATACAACTCTACTTCCAGGAATCAAAGAAGGCCTGGAACATCTGATCAAGAAAATCAAGGAAGAAAGTAAGAATTTAGGTGTCTTTCTGAACATCCAAAAGACCAAACTCATGACCATTGCAATGAATAGAAACATCAAAATGGAAATTGATGATAAAGAGAAAGAATGCATGGAAAAATTCACTTTCCTAGAACCCCAAATCACTCAATGCAGGGAAGACAGCCCAGAAATGAAATGGTAGATTGTACTGAGCCACACAGCAATGATGAACATGAGCCAAATATAGAAAAGCAAAAACATCAGCTTGGCAATCAAATGCAGATTAGTCCACTGTATTGTGTTCCCCATAGCTACCTATGGTTGTGGAAGTTGGACTTTAAAAAAGCAAAACAGGAACAAAATTGACATTGGAACTGTGGTGCTAGAGAAGACTCCTGCATATTCCTTGGATAGCAAAGATGGCTAACAAGCAAGTACTGGAGTGCGCAACACCAGACATTCATTGGAACCTTGGCTTACTAGTAGTACATATTCTTCAAAACCTGCTGAATAACAAAATCTGGTAAGGGACACACAGTATCGACTTTGTAATATTTGCAATATGGTTTTTGTAGCACTGTTGCACTGGTAACTAACATGAGGTCTTTTTATGTTAATTAGCCTTATTTCTCTTCCCCTTTCAAATGTATTATTAGTAATTTGCCACAAACCTTAACTTTCAAGAATAATGTAAAAAAGCCTTTTATTTTAGAAACTAAGACTGATTGATGTGTTTGATACATTATAAATAAAATACTTTCCTTTTCTGCTTTTCCCAAGCTTCAATGAACAAAGCAAGTATTTGAGCACAGTGCTGAGAAAAGCACTGTGAATGACATTCTGCCTTTTATTCCTTTGCAAATGTTTCTTTGACTTTTATTCAGAATACAATGCCCTTTCCAATTCTTATGCTTACATATTATTAGATATCTAATTTTTCATTATATAACTGAACAGATGAGTTTTCCTAATCCAATCAACTTTTACTTTGAAGTATCTTTGTTATGCAAACTATAAAAAGAAATGTAAACCTATGTTCCATGTTTCCTCTCTTATATATTTTTTATCTTGGAGCATTCCAAATAAATCATAAATTAAATGCTTTTTATGTTCTGGTATTTTAACTGGGATTCAGCATATTGAAGCGTGAACCTAGAGCCACATTGGTTATCACTTGTCTGCTTATCCACTACTCAATATAAAGTGACACTTGCTTTCCCAAATTTGGCTCTCCTTGGTCAGAGTTATGCCAAATACCTTACCAAGCACATTAACAAATTAATCCTCCTGTGTCTGGAAGTTAAGTCATGGCAATTGAACTTGTTTGCTTCTTGGTCTGAGACATTTCGCTTCCCAGCAGCCCCTTCAGTCTGAGCAAATTGGTTAAGCCTAAGGGACTCTGAGCAGGCAGATAGTCATTGGAATCTACCAACTTCAAAAATTCTTAGGGATATTCCCACACCAACCTCATAGTTTCTTCTCCAAATAAGCAGCTCAAATCAACAAGAAAGTAAGTCCAGATACCATGACTCAACTTTCAGACAATTTTGGATGTGGATGAATTTTTATTGACATATTGCCACATATTTGGGGAAAGAAATCCAGAGGTTGGTGCAAGAATACACCTAAGAATTTTAGGAGTTGGTACATTCCAATGGTTGTCTGCCTATTCAGATTCCTCAACCACCTTATTCAGACTGAAGACATTGCCTGGATGGGCAGCAAAATGTCTCAAACCAACAAGGAAATAAATCTAGCTTTCATGACTCAACTTCCAGACAATTCTACCTGGATGACTGAGAATCTTTGTCAATATCTGTCTGTTCCTTTTGCTTTTATTTTTGCTACTTTCCCCTTTATATAGGAGAACAATAATTGCATTCATCATCATATCAAGATGCAGCCTTCACCCAGACATTAAGCAAGTTGCATAGTGTTGACACTCCATAAGAAAACTAGATCTATTTTTAATATACTGCCACTATCCTTACCTGCGCCTTACAATTTTTCAATATTCTCACAGCGTTTATGACTTATTTTTCATCAAGATTTTCTTGGACACTAACATTTATAGCATGCATTTCAGCTCTACTCTTATATGTAACACTATAATTCCATCACAATCTCTAAAAGAACTGGAAGTCACTGCCTGGTTGAATAAATAAATAAATAAAATATTCCTTCCAGCATTCATTCATATTCCCTCCCTAAATCATTTCATTGCTTTTATTTTGAATTCTATTCACTCTGCTGGAGGCTCCTTGTTTAGTTATTTTCACACACTTTCAAAGTATTTTTTTTTATTATTTCCATTAAATTTGGTCTGCATTTCTTTGTCTCTTTTATTCTCAACCCTTCCTTCCTCTCTTACTTACATTTTTTGGCTATATGTATTTATATAATATATTTCTTTCATAATTTTTTCAACATTTTTTCTTACATAAATTTCTTCCTCATCATCAGCCGTTCTCTCATCATTTTATCTAGCATCCTTTTCAAATTTCCCCTTAACTCCACAAATTTCCATGGCACCCTATGTAACTCTTTTCATTCTGTTCTAAGAAACCTTTACATCCTCTTTTCTTATATCTATTTTCAGTTCATTCTCAAGGGAAATCTATCTTCTAATACTTTTTCATACAGGATTCCATATTTTTTTTAATGTAGTCATTTACTTTTCTTCAGTTTTATTTTTTCTCCTTTTCTTCCATATCCATGTTTCCCCTAAGATCCACTCTTGACACTCAGAAACTCCAGAATCTCCCATCCCTCTCAGATTCTCCATTAATTATTTTAGTCTTTTATCAGATAATCAGGTCTGCTTTTAGCTTAATATTAATTTCTTTGCCATGCATACTTATGAATAGACATTCTTAAACTACATATTCAAAACAAAATACATTTTTAAAATAGATACTCACTAAGCAACCACTATTGGCATTCATTTTTGATTTTCCAAATGACTTAGTTTTTATATACTCTTTATCTCAACCATATATTTATGGTTTTTAACAAAATATCATACCATACCCCAATCACTTACATTATGTACATAATTTTTCCAAAAACTCATACTTAGTTTTTCTATTATTACCATTCACTAGAACATAACACAACTATCCCAACTAATGAATTCCTATTTTCATAACTATCCATAATAATCAAGTTAATATCAATTCATATTTACTGACATATATATTATTGCCTTTATACATAATTAAACTACATTTTCATCTCACTGCATCTACTTAATTTCATCAAATTACATTATTTATTCATATTTATTACATTTTTCTCCTTTCTCATAGACACACCACATATCTATTTTTCATTAGTTATGTTGTTTGGATTCCATTTTATATATTTTGCATATATATACTGTATACATTTAATATACTGCATATAGTGACTGTTGGTTTATTTGTTTTTTATCCGCCAAACAAAGTTATGCTGTTTAAATGGGGCAGCCTTATAAAGTTCAAAATTAAATTCCTCAATCATATAATATTCCATCTAAATTTCTCCACAGATATGGACTTCTGCTGCTCATCATGGCTTTGGTTGATGAAGGCTTTCAGATAATGCTGTTTATTAATACAAAGTGAAGACTAAGTTACCAGATATAGTTATAGTGATGCCACAAGCAGCATTCCATCATAACAATGTTAAAGGCAATACTGGTTATTCTGATGCATTTCAGCCAGTATCCTAGAAATGTAAGTAGAGCCTAGTTCTTCCAAGCAGTTAAGACCTTTAATATACAGCCTATTTTGCAAGCCCATATTCTATTAAGTAGAAGAAACATGCAATATACTGACAGACACTTCAGATGTATACCCTGCCTCTGAATTAAATTTTTTGCATGTTTAGCTCTCATGGGTAAATTTATAAGGTTGAATGCTTTCTTGAACCAACTGTTAGTGACTTGACTGAATAATCCGCACTCTATTAAAATATTGAAAGACATGTATTTTTCCTCTTTTACATTATTTTTAATGTGACAATCTCAAGACAATAGAATTACTATGGGGTTTGTGCCTTGGTTTGTTTTTTTGACTGTCACACCACAGGACAAATTCCAATATTGATGTAGAAATTTAGGAAAAATTAAGAGAAAGATTTCTACTGCACATACTTGATATCAGCAAATGCTGTCATCTGGAGCTTCAGTAATCCAGCAACTTCTTTTATTAAGTCCAAACCTTTTTCCTCACTCAGTGGGCTGTTGAAAAAAAGCAAAAAAAAAAAAGCATTACAAAAATGGAACTCATCAATACATCAGACGCTAAAAATCCCCAAAGACTTATCACTTTAGCCTGTAGGTTGAAAGGCAATGCTTACAGTATTCCTGTCACATTGTGATTGCGATATCAAGGAAAATGGGATCAGGTGCTTTCCCAGGCATGATGAATCACCTGAATTTTCCAGCAATAAGACAAACAATAAGGTGTAAATGGAATTGTTAGGAAGTGTAATGGGTCCAATGATGCAGGGACCAGTTCATCTTGGTCCTCAATAAAAAAATGTAATGCAGTTTAAAAAGAAAGAAAAGAGAAGGGAGCAAACGATGTAAGAGAAAAATGGCAAGATGAAGCTAGTGACAAACAAAGGAAGTAAATTGCAAGCCTCTATCAAATGGAGAAGGAAAAATCCACCTCCACATTCATTAGTTGCTGAATGAATTCTTGCCCAGCAAATGGCAAAAATGTTATAAATTCAAGAATAAAAAAGAGAACTAGTACACCATTCTGTAGGCGGTAACTGAGGAGGAGACATGCATCTCTGATTTTCAAAGATCTTGTGTTCAGACTTTTCTGAATATTTTATTTTATTTTTAACAGGACAATGGGATAGCAATATGTTGTCTCCAACATCTTAAATCAACTAAGATTGCAGAACATTTGCATAATTTTAGCAATTAAGAAAACATATACATGTATGAAATAATATAGCCTTTTCCACCCATCGTACACATTTCACTACAAGAATGCTCATGTTATATTACAAAATGATGTTTGCAATAACAGAGTTTAAATTAAGGAAAAAAGAAAGAGAAATTAAGCTCAAAGAAAGATACTTTGATTTTTCCCCCTCCAATCTTGTGCCTTAGAATATATTGACCATATATTTGGATAAGAATGCAAGGTATGGCAAATAGCAATATTACTACTGTCTGCCATCCAAAGTCACTCTAACAGTAAATAGAGCGGCACATTAAATAAATACATAAATAAATAAGTATAAATAAATAATATATACTGTTAAGTGAGGCAGATGATCTGGATACAACTCTCCTGAAGCAGATATGACTCTCAGAAATTAGGGATTTAGCAACAGTGGGAAATTTCAATTATTTGGATATCCATTAGAAAATCAACAGGAAACTGAGTGTTCCCCCAAATTCCTCAGTGGCCTTGCTAACTATTTTATTTCTCAGAAAATTGAAGAAGGGACAAGAGATGGGATCTTCTGGATCTGATACAAATCAATAGAGAAGAGTTGGTTAAAAAGGTAAATGCAGTGAGACTCTTGGGAGAAAGTGGTTACATTAATCTGGGTTTTATTATCATACAGGAAAGAAAATAGGGCCATCATCAAATTTTAAGGGAGAAAAAATTCAATAAGCTTAGGGAAGTACTAAGGCAGAAATCCTGAAGTGAAATGATTGTGAACATCTCAAAAAGAAAATACTGGAAATACAATTGAACTCCTTTTTATGGAGAAAAATAATTAGGAGACAATGCAAGAAACCACTGGGGATGTACAAAAGGCTTTCAACTGAGTTAAGAGTTAAAATGTGCATGTTTAGAAAAAGGCAGAGAGGTATGGTCATCAAGGAAGTCTGTCTGTAGTGAGGTGCCACCTCACCACTATCTTCTCCCCATCCCCTTCAAGGAGATGTAAATAGCTTATATCTGCAGGAAAAGAATTAAGCTCTACTGCAGAAGAAACCTGGATTCATAAGAAAAGAAACAACAACAATAGGCAAAAGAGCATTTTTTCATTTATGTCCAAAGTAAAAGAAAAATGTGAATCTTCTGTTTGAAAAGATGACAAAATTATAAATACATGACAGGGGCAAAGTAGAATGTCCAAATAGGCCTATGTAACACAAAAAAAGATAGGCAGCATCTGACTCATATGATCTTATGTTAATTGTTGGGACAAGATAAATTTCATCCAAGATTCTTGCAGAAGCTTGCAGACATAATTTGAAGCTCCATTCTGTGATCTTTCAGAAACTGTCAGAGGTAAGGCAGAGGTAAGGCAGTTCAAGAAACTGGTATTCCAGGAAAGCTACTTTATTGTTGTAGGACAGTGATGACGAACCTTTTAGAGATAGTGCCCTCAAACTGCCCCCCGCCCTGCCCCACCCGCCCGCAGGGCCACCCACCACCTCCATGGCCTGCCACAAATCACCCAGGTGGTCCAGCAGCGCCATGACAGCCATACCCTCTGCCCACGCTCCACAGCATCAACTACGGTGACTTGGCACGAGGACTTGCCATGTCCTTGGCTGTGCTGCTCTTCGCGGGCCACACTCAGGGGTGACTCTCTTCTAAAGGGACTGCTGTTGAGGGGATGATGGCGCCTGTGCCCAAAAAGAGGGCTCTGAGTGCCGCTTCTGGCACATGTGCCATAGGTTCGCCACCACTGCTATAGGATATTAATATTAATCTTGTAGGATATTAATAAAACCTTAAAAGTCTGTTCAAATCCTTCAGTGTTCTATTTTTAAGGACAAAAAAGTCAAGATTGGGCGGGGGAGTGTTTTGAGTGTGATTCTCATACTTTCTTCCCAAGGCCAGGGAAACTACTTTCTTCTCCAATTTCCACTTCTTCCTCAAGGCCAGAATTAAATTCCTTGACAAAAATTATGAAGAAGAAGCACAGTTACAGGACTGGAGAAAGCAAATTTAGCTCCTGACTTCAAAAAGAGGAAAAGGAAAGAACTGGGTAGATATAGACTAGTTAACTTGATTTTGAACAGAAATCTGGAGTAGTCTCTTCAAGTACCAGAAGGACTATCATATAGAAGATGGGATGCAGTTGTTCAACTTTGCTCCAGAAGACAAAACAAGAAGCAGTAGCTTTACATTATAAGGAAGCAAATTTTGGATGACTATATCCTAATGTATGCAAAGTACCAGGAAAATCAGGAAATACAGACAGTTCAAATGAATATAAAGATTTATTGCAAGCTACCACTCTAATGGCAGAAGGTGAAGAGGAACTAAAAAGCCTCTTGATGCGGGTGAAGAAGGAGAGTGCAAAAGTTGGCTTGAAACTCAACATTAAGAAAACCAAAATAATGGCATCTGGCCCTCTCAATTCCTAGCAAATAGATGGGGAAGAAATGGAGGTAGTGACAGGTTTTATTTTCCTGGGCTCCAAGATCACCGCAGATGGGACTGCAGCCAAGAAATTAAAAGACGCTTGCTCCTGGGGAGGAAAGCTATGGCAAATCTAGACAGCATACTAAAAAGCAGAGACATCAACCTGCTAACAAAAGTGCATATAGTCAAGGCCATGGTTTTCCCAGTTGCAATGTATGGATATGAAAGTTGGACCATAAGAAAGGCTGAGCGACAAAGAATTGATGCCTCTGAACTATGGTGCTGGAGAAGACTCCTGCAAGTCCCTTGGACCACAAGGTGTTCAAACCAGTCAGTCCTAGAAGAGATCAACTCCGACTGCTCTTTAGAAGGCCAGATCCTGAAGTTGAAACTCAAGTCCTTTGGCCACCTAATGAGAAGGAAGGACTCACTGGAGAGGGGCCTAATGTTGGGAAAGATTGAGGGCAATAGAAGAAAGGGACGACAGAGAATGAGGTGGCTGGATGGAGTCACTGAAGCAGTAGGTGTGAGCTTAAATGGACTCCAGAAGATGGTAGAGGACAGGAAAACCTGGAGGAACATTGTCCATGGGGTCGCGATGGGTCGGACATGACTTCGCAACTAACAACAACAAAAAATCTCTACAAGAATCTGAACTACTAATGGCAAAGAGAAATTAGCGGCAGATAAGAGTAGAAGGAATTCAAGGTGGGCTAGACTTAGATTACTTGTGGGCGCAAAGGGACTCATGATTGATGACGAATTTGACTCCTCCCTTGGGCTCAGCCTGATCATCTCCTACAATATAGTCAGAATAGATTGCCTTGGGAAATGATGGATTTCCTTTACTGTATTTAAGCAGGGGCTCCATAGGCACCTGTCAGGAATGCAGAAATAAAATTGATCCTGCTGTGTGGATTCCAAATGATTTGCAATGATTTGATTCCAAATTCATATCCTTACATTCTAGGATTCTATATTAGATGGAGATTGTATTTTAAATGGTGATCAGAAAGTTAAAACTTCATGTATTATTTCCACCTGCATATGGAATCAGACACAAGACCTATATACCTCAACATATGTTAAGAAGAATTTCATCATGTGTTTATATAAAATAGAATTATCAAAATTCTTATTGAAATAAATGATATCTATGGAGCTTCATAAAAATGAATTAATCAAGACAATCAGCCTCTTGTTTTTAATTATTGCAGTGCCAATATTGACCCATTTATTATTATGAGCAAGATGAATGCTATCTAAAAAGTAAAGCATATGATTTGCATACTAGACAGGGAACTGTTGCTCTTAATATGTAGTTTAAAGCACTTTAATATATATGGTCCCCTTGGCCATGTCTATTTATATAAGCCCTACATGGCATCGGACCAGGTTACTTACGGGACCGTCTGCTGCCCCATAAATCCCAGTGGCCGGTTAGGGCCCACAGAGTCGGCCTTCTCCAGGTCCCATCAGCCAGACAGTGTCACCTGGCGGGGCCTAGGGAAAGAGCCTTCTCTGTTGCGGCCCTGGCCCTCTGGAACCAACTTCCCCCAGAGATCCGTGTCGCCCCCACCCTCTCTGCCTTTCGTAAATTACTTAAAACACACCTCTGCCGGCAGGCCTGGGGCAGCTAACATCTTGCCCCAAGCCAGTGTATGTCTGTGTGTATGTTGAATGATTGGGGGTTTTTTTGTTGTTTTTTTTTAAATTAAGGGGTTTTATATACATGTATTTTTAAATGTTGATTTCTATTATGTTGTGAGCCACCCTGAGTTCTCCGGAATAGGGCGGCATAGAAGTCAAATAAATAATAATTTGGATTACAGCTAGGACAGAAAAATTCTTGATTTTTTTTCAAATATCATACATTCCCTATCAAAGAACTCAAGAGATATTTGGCTTTATCAAAGATAGAATTCTCTGCAGACTAGATTTAAATATACATTATTTGCCTTTATATAATTCCATTATTTTGCCATATTTTAAAACAATTAAAAGGAATCTTGGTATTTTCACAAAGGAAAAAAAAATACAAAATCCTTGTTATTCATGTAAAAAACCACCCCTTTCAGGCTTTAACTGTGAGTTGAAAGAACTATGGTACTACTCAAAATACTGTGAAAGCAAGCTATTGTCATCACACCACAGCCTGTGTGTTAATTAGATCTTTCACTCCTGAGGACAGTGGTTCAAATTTGTGGGGATGACAGGTGTCAGAGATCAGAGTAGTTTTTTTAAAAAATGCACATTCACACATAACAAAACATTGTAATGTTATATTTATCCAGAGGTGCAGGAAAAGCTGTACAATATGTTGTTGACATTAACTTGATATCATTTGTATGCATAAAACTATATTTCTGGAGGCTACAAAATCAAAATGAAGTGCTAAAATGAGATGTAAAGAAAAAGTGGTAAGGGGATTCAAAACCTTTGGTGTTCACTTCCAACAAGGTTGAAAACCTGTTCTGGAAGACAAAAAGGAACAATGACATTTCCTCAGCTTTAATTATTCTTATGGGCACAAGTTAAGTACAAATGAATAACATGTAACTGCACATTCACTCAGCAAAACACAACTCTTGGCTCTGTGTAAATTGTAAATCAAGATGATAACTATTATACTCTTGCTTTTGATGGCCAAACTCTCAGAAACAATGTTGGTTTATAGACAGCATTCAGAAATAATGCACCCCTCAAACATCCTCTTTATTTTATTTATTTGTTTGATTTATTTGCCACCCATCTCACCTCGAGGCAACTCTTTGATAGAACTTCTGCCTAATTTGCAAGTTGTACGCTTTACTGATATTTGTCGCTGTTATTCTGCCTAATTTCTGTTTTTAGAGTGAAGCTTATCAATGCATGAGGCAACAAGGGATTTTGTTTGTCTATCAACTTGTCACAGTGCCTGAGGCTGAGTAGGACTGAGAAGGAAGGATGGCCCAAGGTCATCCAGCTGTCTTCTGTGCCTAAGGGAAGAGTAGAACCAAATTTGACCTGTGCCCTTTCCAAATTAAACCACAGTTTTAGCCTATGTTTCTCTGACATGGTCCAGAAACAAGCAAAAGACCATACTGGAAATGGAATAATCAAATAATTTCTGTGGCAGTTTATGAGTGACTCAAAGATGAATTATTTTCATCTTAGCATGGCTACAAAGAGGAAAACAATGGATGTTCATTGACTCTGCAAACCGAAATCACACTTTCCTCTCTAACCAAAGAAATTGGGAGAATTCTCCTGTGCTACACTTAAATTATACCAGCCATCACCCTGGAAAAAGCCAAAGGGCCATTTCTACCTATAACCATTTATTTTTTAAAAGCATGTAATAAAATAATGGGGAAGCAGCAGGTAATCAATTCAATGTTTTGTGGAAAGAACAAGCCTCTAAGTTCAGCATTATAATCAGTAAAAGAGGAGGCTGGGTAGAATTCTTTGTGGTATACTACTCAGACATGATGTATTTATGTTGGTGAAAGAGTGCAAAGACCCATTTAACAACTGTAGTGTCAAATAAGATATAGCACAACAGTGCATCAAGCCATTGAAACTGAAATATATTCTGAGTTTATTTGCCTCATGAAATGTTAGTTATAGGTTTCTCTTTAAGGGTCATTTATATCCTTCCAAAAAGAAGTTTTTGCTACCTTCTCAAATCAAACACACATATTATTATTTTTTATTGTGTACTCCCTTTTCTTCTTCCAAGCAGTTCAGAGCAGTATCCTTTATTCTGAATTTGAAACATTTTAATGCACTCTTCTCTACATTTAGGCACCTCCAATAAAAAAACGTGTACATAGGCTCCCATTTTATCTTTGCATTAACATTATGGCTAAGTGAGCCTGACAACTGTAGGCTAATCCTGGAGCAAACTAAGAGGAAAGTGAAGATCTGAATCTTGTTTTAATCCTGTGTTCACTGTACACAGCAGGATCTCATTATAAACACTGGATGATTTTTCACATGAATAATGGTCATAGCAGCAAAACTGATACTAAACATTATTTTTAGTTTTAATGGGAGGTGGTGGTATGAGTGAAATGCATGTGTTGAGTTTTGTGATGCAATAGAAATATTGTGCTCACTACAGAATCAGGTCTACCTGCACATGTCTGGATGTCTGAGGGGACTTTCCATGGTGGCCTCTTTCTTCATCAACCAAATCTCCCAATCTCTTCCAGAAATAATGTAATGGATCTGAATAGAAGCACAGATTCCAGGGCCCTTATAGTGCCATCAACAGTAGGAAAGTTCACTTACCCATTAGCATGACCACCAGTGGTCGTCTAAGAAGACAAGGAATACAGCCCATAATTCCCTAACCTGTTGTAATATCACTGCATGTCAGGGAACAAATGCATCATCATTTGGAGACGGTTGCATGGTTGTTTCATTTATACTCTGCAAATGTTTGTTCTGGCTAGAGGGCACTCAAACAGCAAAGCACAGAACAGAAGTTGGATCAACCAATCAGCATGCAGGACACACACCTCCGCATATCATGCAATTGGGATTTGGGAACTGTGCACATACTCATCTACAGGCATTACATTTACCCATCAACCCTTTCATAGTGTAGATATGAGGTGACACCTACATGCAGTTGTGGATAATTCTAAATCAAACTTTAGCTGGAGCATTTGCTAGGGGCAAGCTAAGTATCCTTATAAATGGCCAACAAACAAATAGCACACAAAAATACTGTTGGCTAAAGAAATGCAAAGAACCCTACAAAATATCCCTGTAGCCAGCACTGTTTGAAACAGTTTTACCTGGTTTCATAAAATAATCTTAAATGACTACTTTTTTAAAGTACAATTTTCTTTTTGCCCAAGGGTCATTATTGTGTAATTCACTGTTTCTTTAGAAGAACAATACTCCTGGCACCACTCCATTATCTTATTTGTTCTCTATCACCAACAGTCAAAGCTTAATAAAAACAGTGAAGACTGGGAAGCAGTGTATACTAAGCTAACAATGCCACATAGCGTCAATTGCCTTTCTTTTTAATATATTTAATCCACTCCAGTTAAAGCAATAAAAGCAAAAATGCAAAGTGCAACATATTATTTTTCTAATTTATGTCAGAAGGAAAAGATGGACAAAAGTAAATTGGTATACTTTGGGCATGATTAGAAATATCTCTAATGGAGTTTTCAATATTAAAATATTCTAAAGAAAAGGTTTGCAAATTCTTCTTACTAATTCCACTTCATCTGCAACAGCTTGTTTAGGACACATGTACCGAGGTCAGAGATGGTACATCATTTAAATAATGTTTCACATAAAATAACTCCAAATCAATTATTATTATTATTCCATGTCTAGATCAAACTTTAAACTGTCAGAATGAAGCCATCTTTCTGGCTTTGTTATTGGCGAAAAATATGTCATTATCGGTACATGTTTCTGATAGAAGCCGACATACCAACAGATGGGCCAGGCTCTGCATCTGTCCACATTCACACAGCATGTTATTATATGCTAGGAGCCTCCATTTGAGCATATTGGTCTTACATTTAGGCACTCTAATCCTCAACCTATTCAGGGTCTTCCAAGTATTGCACTACTTGGTCAAATCCTTCAGCCATATTCTGCCTTTAACATTATTCCTTGCTTGATGGTCTCCTTCCTCCATCTTTTAATTCAATTTTATTCTTATATACCTTCAAGAATGTTCTTGCCATAAAACTATTCCTAGATCTGAGTTGACTGCCTTGGGGCATATGTCTGTTCAGAGTACATCAAGGTTCATTCTCTCAGCATTTACTACAACCTGTCTCCTGATCTTAGGTGGGGCAGTGCTAATGAGATGAGACATCCTGTCACTAAACATACTGCTTCATTGATAGCAATATTAACTTGTTTCGTGTATGTGGATATGCCCCACATTGGAGAAGCATACTCTGCTGCAGAGATGCTAAAGGCCAAAGCTGATGTGCACAATGTAAATAGTTGAGATCCCTGTTGAAATTTATCAATTCCCTGTTCCTCAAGTTGACTTTAGCCTTAGTGTTCAGGCATTGCTGTTTAAAAGGTACAGCGCTTTGGAGTTAGACAGTGTTGTAGACAATATCCTTGCCACATAACATCCAACTCTTCTCTTGCATCTCGATTTTGGAGGTGGAAAGCATACACTTGGGTCTTATTTGGATTGGGCTTTCAATGGTTGATGTTATAATATCCTCCTAATTCTTTAAGCACTCTCCTAAGTTCCAACTATCTCATCAAAAGTTGATCCTTGTGCAGCCACTATTGTATTGTCTGCATAGGTGAATAGACATGTGTTGTTGGGACTGGTTGATCATTTGTATAAATGTTATACAATGTCAGAGACAATATACTTCCTTATGTCAACCTATTCTTCAGCATCCTCCATCTATTGTTCTTACCATTCAGCATCATATAAAATCTCTGCTTCTGGAAGAAGCTGCCAATGACCCTGGTAAGCTTATTGTGTCCAAGGATATTATTTAACTTGCATAGCAATATTCTATGGTTAAAAGTGTCATGTACTGCAGTTAAGTTGGTGAAAGCCACTCCAGCAATTAGCTTTCTTTCAAAACCATCTTCAATATGTTGTGTAAGGTTTAGGATTTGGCCACACATGAACTCCCTGCTGTAAACCCTGCTTGCACCCTTATGATCATTTCATCAATAAATTTTGAGATATGGCTGAGAATTATCCATTCCACTGTCTTGTAGAGATGATAGAGCAATGATTCCCAACCTTTTCTATACCCCCATCCCTAAAACGCTTCTGATATATTCTTGCACCCCTTACAAATTTCAAAATAATGGCAACGAAGTATGCATATATACACTATAATTTTGAAAACCCAAATTTTCAAATATCGTCTCACACACCCAAGTGGTGCAAGCACCCCTGGTTGAGAACCCCTGTGATAGAGGAAGGATACTGTAGGTAATTTTACAGATCATCTTTGTCTTTGCTATGTTTCAGTAAGAGAGCACCTCTAACCTGCCTCCACAATTTCAGGATCTTAAATTCAGCTATATAGTTGTTAATCAATTAAAGGAGCCATTCCAGAGTACAGAGACTAAACTGTTTTATCTGTTTTTGTTCTTGGTATAGCCAACTGACTCCATCATTATCTATTGGGGGCGAAACAGTGGCCCCCACGGGAAGGGCTCGCAATTTGGGAGTCCTCCTGGATTCACGGCTGTCCTTAGAGGACCATCTGGCGGCCGTGGCCGGGAGGACGTTCTAGCAGGTTCGCCTGGTGCGCCAGTTGCGTCCCTTCCTAGACCGGGACTCACTACGCACAGTCACTCATGCCTTCGTTACCTCCAGGCTGGACTACTGTAATGCTCTCTACATGGGGCTCCCCTTGAGGTGCACCCGGAGGCTCCAACTGGCCCAGAATGCGGCCACATGGGTAGTGACAGGAGTGTCGTGGCGCTCCCATGTAACACCGCTCATGTGCGAGCTGCACTGGTTGCCGGTGGTCTTCTGGAGTGTTAGTGACCATTTTTAAAGCGCTCCATGGCATCGAACCCGGATACTTACAGGACCGCTTACTGCTAGCAAATACCTCCCGCCGTCCGGTATGCTCCCACAGAGGGGGCCTCCTCAGGGTGCCGTCGGCCAGACAATGTCGACTGGCGACCCCCAGGGGGAGAGCCTTCTCTGTGGGAGCTCCCACACTATGGAATGAGCTCCCCCCCGAACTCCGTACGATGACAGACTTACGCACCTTCCGTCGGGAACGGAAAACTTTCCTTTTTCAACAGGCCGGCCTGGCATAGAAGCTCCGGCTCCAGCCGGGTTAAAATGTTTTAGGGGGATTGTGTAATTTTATGATTTGTACATATTGGGTTTTATATGGGGATTTTATGGCCTAATTTGTTTAATTCATTTTTAATTATTTTAATTCTGTATATTTGTGTGTTTTTTAAATTTTAAGGCTGTGCACCGCCCCGAGTCCTTCGGGAGAGGGGCGGTATAGAAATTTAATAATAATAATAATAATAATAATAATAATAATAATAATAATAATAATAATAATAATAATAATAATAATAATAATAATAATAATAATGCCATCAATACTTGCTGCTTTATTTGTTTTCATAATCTTTGTAGTTTCCTCCAGCTTGAATACCACAAGAAAGGCATTTAATAGCTTCTCCTCTTGTTCCTTTGTTCAGATAGTTTGTTTCCACACCTTTTTATCTTGTGTTTTTCTATTCTTCAGCAGCTGGCTGGCTAATTGGTCTGCTATTACGTCCATATGATTTTGCTGTGGTTGGGTTCTTTCTCCACCTGAGATTTTTAATGAGTTTCCAAGCATATCTGAGGTTCTGTTTCATGTCCAGGTTCTCAACTAATACACACCATCACAATTTTCAATTATCAGCTACTGTTTACATCAGCTCTTCCCCAGCTTTGTGTCTTCCCAGAAAGAAATTATAAATCAATTATCATCTTTATGTTTCTGACATAGAAGAGATGTACTTCAATACAACAAAATGCAATGCAAAAAAGATGAGGTCCTTCACATATGCAGGATTCCAGTTGAATATCAGAAAAAATGACTATCAAACTAATTATTAAACAAGCAGGTTGAAACCTCTTATTATATAGGACAAGCAGAAGCTAGTTAGCCAGGAGTCTCCTCATGGGGAGTCAAAAAAAGTCAAGATGACAGCCACATTTATGTGACTGAAGTTTGAGTCCTCCTTTTTTTACATGCCTCAAAACAGACATAAAAAAGTGGATTCAGTTGCATGATTGTGGCCATCTTGACTTTTTTTTAATCCTCTTCATGAGGATATCTCTGAGCTCAGCCAACATATACTAATTTAACATAGATTCTTGCATTTAAGCAGGAGATTGGGGCTTAAAAACCTAATGGAAAGATTCTATGAATTTATGTATGAAGGACAGCCCTAATAGTGCTGCAAAAATCAGGACGAGTATTAGATGGCAGCAAATAATATATCTTTTCTGTATCTCTTTTGTGCCATGTAATAATTATAAATTTTTTGCAGCTCAGAGTAGCTCTATATGTACAACTTCTGTAATAAAACACTAGTTTTATTTCTATCCACAGTCTAACCGTGTCCCAAAAGAAACTCAGCAAAATCTACAATGTCTCTGTTATGATGAACCATTCCTACTTTCTGGGCATTCCAATGGGATAGATAGACTGAGTCATTTTAATATTGTTCAAACTCCATTCACATGGTGGGACTAAGACACTGAATGAGAGTGCTCTATATGCTTTTCTGCCTCTCATGTTAGATGCTAAATGCTCGCAAAAGGTTTAGCCCCTCTGCCATGGGAAATAGTTCACCATACTAGTCCATGGATCGAAAAACCAACCCAAAGTATACCAAATGTGAGTTTCAGGCTTTTCACGTTTCTTCCCTGGGAAGATAAACAAAGAAATAAATCAAACAACAGGAGGGAAAAAGCAAGGAAGTTCAAATTACAGCAGAAGATTGAACCATAAGGCACAACATTCAAGACAGATCCAACAGGTGTTGTGAACTGAATATAGAGTTAAGCTAAGTATTGTTGATACCAAGTCTTCATAGGCAAGACAAATAGTTGCTTTCCCTCTCCTTGCTTGGAAGTCATGTAGTTCTCTGTGGCCCTTAAAGGCCACTGAACCGGCCAATCTCAAAGCCTATAAACAATTACTGCATTTTGAGATTGTGCTGCTAATCACAAGGGAAGGAGTTTGAAGCAAGATAATCAAGGAACAGGGGAAAAAGAAGCAGAAATTCAGAAAGAGAATATTCTGAGGTAACATAGCTGAAGTCATTAGAATATTAGAAAGCCGGAGGAGATAGCAACAGATCCTCAGGCACAACAGTCCTGTGGGAAAGAAGAAAGTTAGGACCTTTCTGTTATGCCTGCAAGGAACTACCTACTCTGCCAAGACCTTTTCCATAATTAGAAGCTTCAATTAGTTTGAAAATATAAGCCAAGATAGAAAATATATTAAAATAAGGATGGGGAACTCACTCTGATTTAATGGCCATATCTCCTACTAGGTAGGTACCATTAGGAAATAGACTTAGTTGATAGAAGCCTAAGCCATTAAGTTTTCCCATTATGACAAAAGAGAAAAGATTAAGTGAGTCTTAAACAATGATGAGAATAAAATTGTTCCTGACTTCCCAACACACTTGTCAAATCTGTCCATTAAATTAATTCCATTTGATGAGAGACACTTTTGCCCAGTTACAAAGATACCCATGATTATTAGTGCATGCCAGATCTGTTTCTGGTCTAGCAAGAACTACATCCACTTTAAAGAAAAAGTTTTGCACATCAGCTAAAAAGCAGGAATCCGATATAGTTTTTCTTCTTCATAGTGATTTCCTAAAATCACTATTTTAATAATAATAATAATGATGAGATGATGATGATCATGATGATGATGATGATGATGATAATAATAATAATAATAATAATAATAATAATAATAATAATAATAATAATAATAATAATAATAAAGTTGGAAGGCTCCTTGGAGGTCATCTAGTCCAACCCCCTGCTCAGGTAGGAAACCTTATACCATTTCAGACAAATGGCTGTCCAGTCTCTTCTTAAAAACTTCCAGTGTTGGAGCATTCACCACTTCTGGAGGCAGGTTGTTCCACTGGTTAATTGTTCTAACTGTCAGGAAGTTTCTCCTTAGTTCTAGGTTATTTCCTAAAAATAAATCCAGAGTGCCCAAATATAGCATATTGTCTTCCTACAACAGTTCAGCCCAAAAAGCCGATTTTCTATAACTGGGAGAAAAATATCAAAGGCTCACAGTTCTGACACAAACTTTATGCCCATTCCATTTTACATGAATTCAGCCTATCTGATTATGCATGAAAGTGGGAAACATTTTAACCAAGTAATTATAATATTATTCCAACTCAAATTACCATGTCTGGAGCATCATACACTAGTGTGATGTTTATCAACTAACTAATATATAAAATTTACTACAAAAATGTGTTTTATAGAAGCAAGCAACATATACCCACTGATTTAATTTTAATAACTAAATATAATTGAAATCACATTAATTAAACTACTGGATCATTTAAGAATTCTAAATATTATTTCTTAAAAATAAGGAATATCATGGGTTCATTAAAAACAGATCATGCCTAACAAATTTTATTTCATTCTTCAACAATGAGAGTGAAATGCCATGGACATAGTATACTTAGTTTTCAGTAAAGCATTTGATAAAGTAGATCACAACCTACTTCTTGGCAAGCTAGTAAAATGTGGGATAGACAGCACCAACACTAGGTAGGTTTGTAACTGACTAACAGCATACTCAATGTGTAGCCCTCAAACGAATTATATCCACATGGAGGGAAGTAAGGCAATGGGTACACCAAGGTTCTGTTTAGGCCCAGTACTCTTCATAATCTTCATAAATGATCTAGATGAGAAAATAGAGGGGGAACTCATCAAATTTGCAGATGACACTAAGCTGGAAGGAATAGCCAACACTCCAGAAAGCAAGCTCAGGATCCAAAAAGATCTTGACAAACTTGAACAATGGGCCCTATCCAACAAAATGAAATTTAATGTGGAGAAAAGCAAAGTTTTACATTTAGACAGGAAAAATCAAAGCTATAAGTACAGATTAGGCGAGACCTGGCTCAAGAACAGTAACTGTGAGAGGGACCTTGGGGTCCTAATGGACGATCACTTAAATATGAGCCAACACTATGTGGCAAGAAGCAGAAAAACCAATGCAATTCTAGGCTGCATTAATAGAGGAATAGAATCAACATCATATGAAGTCCTAGTGCCAAATACTGCAACCAGTTTTGGTCACTACAATAAAAAAAGACGTTGAGATCCTGGAAAGAATGTAGAGAAGAGCAATAAAGATTATTAGGGGCGTGGAGACTAAAACATATAAATTGCGTATGTCTAGTCTACTAAATTGCATATGTCTAGTCTACTAAAAAGAAGGACTAGAGGTGACACAATAGCAGTGTTCCAATATTTGAGGAATACCCACAAAGATAAGGGGGTCAAACTATTTTCCAAAGCACCAAAAGGCAAGATAAAAAACAATGGGTGGAAACTAACCAAGGGGAGAAGCAACCTAAAACTAAGGAGAAAATTCTGACAGAACAATTAATCAGTGGAACGGCTTGCCTTCAGAAGTTGTGGGTGCTCCATCACTGGAGGCTTTCAAAAAGAGACTGGACAACTATTTGTCTGAAATGGTATGGGGTCTTCTGCTTGAGCAGGGGGATGGACTAGAAGGCATCCAAGGTCCCTTCCAACTCTATATTATTCTAAGTATCTGTTTAGTGCTTGCAGTAAGAGTTCTGTAAATAAACTGTGTACTATCTGAAAAGCTACATCTTGACATTGTCAAAAGTTGACTGAGAATTTATTTGTAGGTCAGGCTTCTCTTCCAAAGTAACCTGAGTCATTCAAGAACATTTTATACTGTTAACTTTAGTGTTCTGTCATTAAAACCTTTTAGCAGAAAATAATGAACTGCTTTTGATCTAGTAGCCCATTCTTTCATTAGATTCTCCCTGCTATGGATTAGAAACTCTGAAGATCTCAAACACTATAATCATTACAGACCTACTATGAGAGATAATCACATAGTGCTACCTTATTTTTTAAAACTGTCATCAGATCTCTTGAGGCTTGCTGGGACACAGTTTGAGTGTTCCACGCCTGACCGATAAATGGTTGGGACAAATATAAATAGAACCAATAGGATTAAGCTAGTGTTTGATTTCTCCCAAATAATCTGCTTTCAGAAAATTAAACTGGGAAAAATCTTGCATATTTCTTTAACACTTCTTTTCCAGAAGTAATTTTTCTGACAGGACTTCACAAAATGATTAGGAAACCATGCAAGGTAACATATAATTTCATATCATATCTCTATATCTTTATATCTCTATCCATATCCATATCCATATAACTCTGGGAAAATTTTAACCAGTAAGAATGTTTTGAACATTGTATGGAAAATAAATTTAAATAAGAATTATAAACAGGATTCATGACAAGGCAACATGACAAGACGCATTTGTGCCGACAGGCTTGGGGCGTGTGAGCTGTGCTCTGCCCCTGGGCCTGGGAATATCCCTCCATCAGTGATTGTGGGTCAAATGTGCTTGTTTGCTGTATGAATGTGATTAATTTTATTGTATAATTTTATTGTATTGTTTTGTAAGCCGCCCTGGGTCCTAGGAGAAGGGTGGCATATAAGTTTGAGTAATAAATAAAATAAATAAATAATAAACCAAGATAACAAGATAGAAAAGAAGCATAATATAGATGTGATTATTATTGGTAGAAATTTTAGAAAAATCTTTATATTTAACTGTTACCTATCAAATTAATAAGAATTGTATTAATTTAAGGTTGCAAAGAGAATATTATTGGAAGAAGAGAAAATCAAGCAAAGCTATTATGTGGACTTTGGAATACAGAAAGTGAATGTTAATGATTACTTTGTAAACATAAACCCAGACAACATGCTGTTTACCAGATATCAAGATGTTTATGTTAAAAAAATCAATAAAATATATTTTTTAAAAAAGAATCTGGGACTGTGGTAGAGGTCCAAATCAATAGGCTGAACTGAATTCTGTTCAATATTAATTGTATTGCTTTATAAAAATCAGTAAATTATATGGTTTTGATTACTGTAAGCATACACACATACATACTTGCATAAAGTGAAAAAAAGTTGCTTGGCCACACTAAGTGAAGGGGAATTGTTTAGGGCTGCATATAAAGTATTTAATGTATATAAATATCATTATTATTATTATTTATTATTATTATTTATTTAATTTCTATGCCGCCCTATTCCGGAGAACTCAGGGCGGCTCACAACATGATAGAAATTACAATAGCATACATAAATATAAAAACCCTTAAGTTAAAAAAGGAAAAACCAATCATCCACAAACATACACACAAACGTACACTGGCTAAATCACATAGTGTTAAAAGTTTACAATTTTATGGGGCCACATTATTAACACATGTGGACTATGGAACATGTTTATGCTGCTCTAAAGCATTTTTGTTTTCAACTTGTCACACTCAAGAGACGGGAGAATAAACTTCAGCAAGTGCTCTACATTTTGGTAAGTCTTTCTTTTCTGTTACTGATCAGCTCTCCAATTGTCTACAACAGAGTTCCCCAACCTTTCCAGTTTCGCAGACTGGCACCAGGGAGGTGGGGGGAAGAGGGGATGGTTCTATGTGAATGGTGGGGCATGAGCTCCCCCATTGCTCATGCAAGGGGTGATGCAAGAGGCTTGATTATGAACAGCTCCTGGCCCAGTAATGGGCCATGGCCCAGGGATTGGGAACCCCTGGTCTACAAGATTTTCTGCCAAGCAGGAAATTAAGTTAGAGTAAATGTAAAAAATGTCTTTCAAAAATTTTTGATGCTAGAGTTCATCAATCACTGTGCTTTTCAGTCTGTCAATGTATTTATATCCACTTGGAATTCCATGTAATAATAATAAAACAAAATCTCTGAAGTTCCTCCCTAGGCCCTTGTTAATATTCCAAGTAATAACCAAATAGTAATAAATAATTCTGTCTATTGTTACTGAAAAAGCAGTTTGCGATCCATAATAAAACTTAGTTCTTTTTAGAGAAATGTTCTTTTTAAAAAAAAAAAAAAAGGAGACGAAAATGTTTTGCAAAAAGAAATGGATTTAAGATTTGGAAAGAGCTAACTTTTGGGGGTTTCTCAAAGGTCCAATTAGTTTATTCAGTATTTGTTTATAGGAGTATTACTTTCAAATTAATACCCGTTCACTAAAAGCCATTGTTGAAAGTTTGTTGAGAAAGCTATGCATGATCTCTACATAGAGAATCAAGTGCAAAGATAAACCGGTCAATAAATTTCTTGTGTTCTGTATCTAGATGCTTATGAACAGCATGTAATGTATTGTAACATAAAAGGTGCATAAAAGGAATTTATCATTTTTATGCAGGATTCTTTATTCTGTATGCATAAATAAATAAATATTAATACCTACAGGAACTGTACAAGATTTCCCATTGGATTCAGCTTTGTGTCTTGAATTTCAGCTAAATTGAAATTCAAAGGAGTTGCTGAATGCTGCAAGCCCTGTTTAATAAGGATTTGTATTAGGTGGGCCGTATCATGCCAGGGATAGCATTTCCCAAATTCTGTTCCCTAAGATCTTAAACAAGCCAAGAGTAATGGTTGTAAGAACCCTGCAATTTAGCTTCAGCTGGCACCAATCCATTTTTTCCACCTTCGTTTCCTCTAAGGCTTTATTAGCTACTGAACATTCATAAGCTTACTTCTGTTTTGACAGAGCAGCAAATCTCTCCTTGTCACATGTTATGCACATACCTTTCTTCTCCTCCTTCCCTGGCCACAAATAGGTGTGAAATTTAAACCTTTTAACTCAGACACATTCAAGTCCAGACCAATTTATAAAGCAGATGACACTTTGCAAAAATCAATTTCAGTGGTCAGACTATGAAGGTCAATGGAGATTACATATCATGGAAAAAGTAACAGGAATGTAGGAGCGAAGAAAGATCAGCTCTCCAGAGCAATTATGGAAATGTGACACTAACAGAGGCAATCCTTGAGTAGTCTTACTTCAGATAAACACAGGATCCGCCAACATCACTGAAACAGTTGAAAAGGAAAGAACGGGGTATGTTTTAGCAGATTTTTTTTTTCCTTTGCATTTTTCTGCGGGTTTTCTGATGTAGCTTCGTTGTATTGAAAAACTAAGCTGGAAATGATAACCTTTCCAAATTCTCTAGAAAATTTTTAGGAAGTGAGACTGAATAGACAATTTCTCCAAATTTCTAAGAAGGGATGAGAACTTGTCCAACCATTTGCCAAAGGCAACTCTTAATTTTAAGAGGGACAATAGAACCCCTACTGAAAAAAAGTCCCTAGAAAGGGTTCCATTCTGATGACTTCTATTGGGGATTTAACAGAAGTCTGGGTACCCAGGGAGGAGATACAGTGAAAGAGAGAATATTCACAAACTTCATCCTTGCAATTAACTGCAAGAACACCATCTCTCTCCTTGTTAGTTATATGCATTCATAACATAACTGTTATGTTATGTTATGTTATGTTATGTTATGTTATGTTATGTTATGTTATGTTATGTTATGTTATGTTATGTTATGTTATGTTATGTTATGTTATGTTATGTTATGTTATGTTATGTTATGTTATGTTATGTTATGTTATGTTATGTTATGTTATGTTGTTATGATATGTTATGATATGTTATGATATGTTATGTTATGTTGTTATGATATGTTATGTTATGTTATGTTATGTTATGTTATGTTATGTTATGTTATGTTATGTTATGTTATGTTATGTTATGTTATGTTATGTTATGTTATGTTATGATATGTTATGTTATGTTATGTTATGTTATGTTATGTTATGTTATGTTGTTATGTTATGTTATGTTATGTTATGTTATGTTATGTTATGTTATGTTATGTTATGTTATGTTATGTTATGTTGTTATGATATGTTATGTTATGTTATGTTATGTTATGTTATGTTATGTTATGTTATGTTATGTTATGTTATGTTATGTTATGTTATGTTATGTTATGTTATGTTATGTTATGTTATGTTATGTTATGTTATGTTATGTTATGTTATGTTATGTTATGTTATGTTATGTTATGTTATGTTATGTTATGTTATGTTATGTTATGTTATGTTAATATTTGCATTATATTATATTAATATAATATATGGCCTAGTGCCGTGGTGGCGATCATGCCACCACACCATCACCTTAGTCCTAGGCCTTCAGATGGATTTTATAAAACCTTTTCGCTTTAGGCCTTCACCGCAGTGTGCAAAAAAAAAAAAAAAGGTTCATTCAATCAGTCAATTTCAACTTCTCACAGGGAAAAAAAGATCTTGCAAAGTTGGAATTGATTGATTGAACTTTTTAGTCCCACCCAGTTTGCCATTACCACCAAAGCCATGCCCACTCAATAGGCCACGCCCACTCACTGGGCCACACCCACCCAATGGGCCATGCCCATCCAGCACCCGACAATACATAAGTGGGTTTTGGGTTGCAGTTTGGGCACTCGGTCTCTAAAAGGTTCGCCATCACTGGCCTAGTGAATAACTGAATTAGACCCAGAAGCAGACTGGCAACCAGTGCAGTTCCTGAAGCAGAGGTGTAACGTGCCATTCTAAGGGGCTCACATAACTATCTGTATCACTATATTTTGCAACAGCTGAAGCTTCTGGATAATTTTCAAAGGCAGTTCTATGTACAGCCCATTGCAGAAATCCAAATAGCAGGTGACTAGGAAGAGGCACAACTGACACATGATACAAAACTTTGATTACGCCCTATGTTATGGGTTTCTTAAGGAAATAGTTCAGAACTCTTCTGTTTTCTGTGAAGTTTTGCAGGCTGTGTTATCTGCCGAGGATAATGGGAAACCACATCTCCCATGCTTTCCTGAGAGATATCCCTCCCAATGTTTGTCTGTGCATTTAGTTACATATTACCATTTCTCATTTGTAGCTTGATTCCTGAATTTTTCTTATTTTTCTTCTTTTCAAAAGAACTAACTGAAGCATTGCAATTGAGATAAAAGTAATATGCAAGTGAGCATATTTAGGAAGAAAAAGTGTAAACATGAGCAAAGGTCCAGTGTAAGCATCTATTTTAGATGAACGTTGAGCCCAGATCTAAATTTTCAGTTATCCTACTCATTGTAAAACTTAATCTCAGATAACTTGTTAAAGATTTGGTCATTTCATCATATGATATATTTATCTGCTATCATCAGGCTGGAGCAAGCTTAATACAACACATAATGTACACACCTTCCTTTAGATTCTGGATAGCATGTGACAAAATGCAAGTGAAGAACAGATTGAATATAATTGGGTCCAGTACACAACCCTGTTTTACCCCATTGGAAATGGCAAATGCAGATAATGTGTCACTGTTGTAAATAATCTATCTTGTTATCAAAGAGTAGCTGAATCAACTTCACATTTTTCTTGGACATCCCTAAAATCTCAGGATGATCCAGAGTGCCTCCCTGTTTAAAGTGTCAAATGTCTTTTTCAGGACAATGAAGACAGAAAAACAAAGAAGCTTGGTCTCTTGATGCACTTCTCTTGGACTTGCCTCATGACAGTCATGTCTGTTATACTCTTTTGTGGATGAAAACTGCACTGTGCCTCTGGAAAATTCGTTTCCAAGACAGTAACAAGTCTGTTCAGGAGAATACATGCAAAGATCTTGCCTGCAATGAACAGCAGATAATAATAATAATAATAATAATAATAATAATAATAATAACAACAACAACAACAACAACAACAATAATAATAATAATAAAGTTGGAAGGAACCTTGGAGGTCATCTAGTCCAACCCCCTGCTCAGGCAGGAAACCCTATACCATTTCAGACAAATGGCTGTCAAGTCTCTTCTTAAAAACTTCCAGTGTTGGAGCATTCATCGCTTCTGGAGGCAGGTTGTTCCACTGGTTAATTGTTCTAACTGTCAGGAAGTTTCTCCTTAGTCCTAGGTTGCTTGTCTCCTTGATTAGTTTCCATCCGTTGCTTCTTCTCCTGCCTTCAGGCGCCTTGGAAAATAGCTTGACTCCCTCTTCTTTGTGGCAGCCCCTGAGATACTGGAATACTGCTATCATGTCCTCCCTCGTCCTTCTCTTCATTAAACTAGACATACCCAATTCCAGCAGCCTTTCCTTATATGCTTTAGCCTCCAGTTCCCTAATCATCTTTGTTGCTCTTCTCTGTACTCTTTCTAGAGTCTCAACATCTTTTTTACATCGTGGTGACCAAAACTGGATGCAGTATTCCAAGTGTGGCCTTACCAAGGCATTGTAAAGTGGTATTTATACTTAACGTGATCTTGATTCTATCCCTCTGTTAATGCAGCCCAGCACTGTGTTGGCCTTTTTGGCAGCGGCAGCACACTGCTGGCTCACATTTAAGTGATTGTCCACTAGGACTCAGAGATCCCTCTCACAGTTACTACTATTGAGCAAGGCACCCCCTATACTATACCTGTACATTTGGTTTTTCTTGCCTAAATGTAGAACCTTACTTTTTTCACCACTGAATTTCATTTTGTTAGATAGTTAGATACTTCTGTTTCTGTAATCTCATTTGCTTCCCATGTTTTTATAGAGAGCCCCAATGAAGACAGCTTGGAAATCATCAGGCATTTCCACTGTGGACCAAATGACTTCCAAGATGTCTTGAGACACCTATAAGGTATTTGGGCTTAGTGCTTTGTAGATCTCAGCAGGAATGCCCTCCTCTTTGTTGCTTTATTTGAATTCATCTGGAGGTCACTTTCTTGATCTCATTGTTTTTGTCTGTACTTTTGACTGCAGATGCTTAAATTTGCCTTTTTTATTTTTTTGAGACAGATGGATTGTTCTGCCAGTCTGCATAGACCTTATTCTTGGCCTGGCGGCTGATGAAATGGTCCCATGGTTTTCATCAAACTAGTCTTGATGTGCCCTGGCTTTCATTCTAAGTACAGTTGTTGCAGTCTGAGTGATGACTTATTTAAACTGCATCTACTTTTCAGAACTGGTTCCTACAAGTGGTAAATTGCCAGAGGGTTTTTCATTAACTACATCTTGGAAGTGTAGGACTTGATCTGGGCCTTGCAGTCTGCTGATGTTGAATGACTTTCTAACAGTCCTTGGTTGTTTGGTTTCTTATGATATAAAGGGACTATGTTTAGGACCAATTGGAGCAGCCTCACTCACATGGTGAGGGTAAGGGTGATGTCTTTTAAGATTGTGCTGATTTACTACTCATCAATGATTGGACCAGAGATGCACCCAGATAGTTTTGTGTTTGTTTGCATATCTGAATATTGTGTTAGTAATGCACAAGTTGTGGTCAACACATTTGCTCAGAAGCAGCAGATAGTTGTTATTTATTCCCTCCTCCATTGTTTCCCAAGGACTCCACCCCAGTTGTTATTATCCCTACCTTAGCACAGAAGTTGCCCAGAATGACAAGTTTTCATTAGCAGAAGTTATTCAAATAATCTGGTTCAAGTTCTCATAGAAACCTTCCTTGCCTTCATCTGGACTTGTGAAATTGGTCCATGGGTGCTCACAGTGATGAAACACTGGCACTTGCTGACAGGAAAGTGGAATTTCATAATGTGTTCCTTTATTTCAAGGCCAAGATGAGATAAGTGGGCACATCATCAGAAATCAGGAAGAGATCTCAAGATCAAGCTATAAAGATGCTATGAAAGAAATCCTATATCAGCCAAGGGGACTTACAATTTATGGCTACTGGTAGAACCTGCTGATGAGCCCTGTGCCTCCACTGAAGCCTCCACTGGCTTTGAAGATAGTGCCCAAAACTGATAGAAAACCATGAATGGTGTCAAAAAATAACCCTCCCCCCAGTTACTATAACAATGGACTTCCAATGCTCTCCTTGTCCTAGACTCTGTGCTTCTAGACTGGAATTGCAGAGTCACCTCTGTATCCACAGATGAACTATCAAACCATGTCTTCTTCAAACCCCAAAGACTATCATATTGGTATATAGGTACCCCACATATGCACTTTTTTGTGCAAAAAAGATCAGTTGCTACCAGACAGCTGTTACTTACAACTACATTCATATGAAGTCAATTTTGGCAGTTAGTCATTTAACTCCTGTTCAAGCCTAGTCCTCATTTAATAGACTGCGATGGATCTACTGATATCAGTGGACTCTACTGTAAATTATGACTATTTATTGATTACAGTGGTTCTATTTTAATTACATCTAAATCTGACTTCAACCTATATTTTGGACATTGTTATCCCAGTAGGACATAATAGAAATTGTGCTGCTAATTGCAGACATAATCTTTAAAAACATTTTGCTGAAGAATTTGTGGAGGATTTTGTCTATTAGCTACAATATAGATCAGTATAGACTACAAGAAAGTCCGCTTCATAAACAGCAAGAGTTCTTCTGATAAAAAGCTACCATTTTGACAGGTCTTTAAACCACCACAAATCTTTTCTTCAAGATGCTATAAGGAAAATATTTACATCACTTCCATGGCATAATTAAAATACCTGGTGTTTCCAGTAAAGTCACCTTTTAGAATCATGACTACGAATCCAAGAATGAATTAACCATCTCTCATATTATTTTAAGTATATGGCAGAATACTTTTTTTCCAGTCACATCTGAGCTTACAAAGCAAAACAAACTTCAAGTTATTAACCTCCCTACATCTAAGTTCTCTTTTGTCAACAGAACACTGCTTTCATTTCTTTATTATAACCAATAAAATTCTAAGATACAAAAACTACAATGTACAATTTCAAGAGGAATAGCAGGATTAAAAAGAGGGATACTTTTATAATGAAGTAAGAAGGCGCAATGACCAAGCAATTAAGATGCTGGGCTTGTCGGCTGGAAGATTGGCAGTTTGAGACCCAAGTACTGCCTGATGGGGTGCACTCCCATCCTTGCCCGAACTCTTACCAACCTAGCAATGTAAATGTAAGTAGATAAATAGGTGGGAAAGTAGCAGTGTTCTATGTGCCTTCAGCATATGGTCATGCTGGCCACATGACCATGGAAGCATTTTTGGACAATTCTGACTCTTTGATTGTGAATCAGAGATGAGCACTGACACCTAGAGTTGGACACAATTGGATAAGGGAAACCTTTACTTTTTTACTTTTTTTTTTTTAACAAAGTAGACTTGAAAATGTGAAAATGTTGAGAAAAAATGGTGCACTTACATGTATTTCCTTACTTCGGGTCTGTAATTATAACTAGAGTGGGGAAAACGCTTTGCTTGCTTTAGAGAATTTCAGCACATACAGTACTTACATTCTCCACATACTCTTTAATATTCTCTCACCAAAACTGCCCCTATGTATTTAATTTCATGTAATAATAACCCGATGGTCTATGTATGAAAAAGAACAGAAGCAAGAACTGAAATGATGTAATTGAACAAATCCAAGCTCCATAGCATAGCTCTTTATTTGTTTCTTCAAAAGCAGAAAAATAGGAAGGGAAATATTAAAGAATAAATTATTTTTAATAGTGAGACCTGTGTACAAATGTCGGAGCACAAATGCTTTAGTTTAGTCTTTTTTTAAAAAAGGAAAGAAAAACTTTGACAATGATTCACTTCAAAGTTCACTGACCTCCATAAAATTTTCTTTAAAAAAACTATTTACTTTAGGAAGAGATATAGAACTGTTGTAATTCAAATATGAACATAATAAATTAGGGAGAAAAAATAATGTATAATATTTATCATGTTTTCTACTGTGAAGTCTAATATTTAATATCTTTCAAGCCATTAATACTTCTGTCTGCAAATCACTGGACCAGAAAAGGACAATGTGTGAGGCAGACAAATAGTTTTTCTTTTAAATATTTACATAGGAAATATATAAACTATTACTTTTTTAGCAAAGCAACTGGGGAGAGACATTAGCCAAGAAAACCGTATTCTGACTATTTTTTTTCCAAAAGAGGGTTATGGAATTCTGGAAATTGCTATCCAACGTTTCCCAAAGATACCAGATCAGGCAAATATGATCCAACTATATTGTTGGGAAAACATTTTTTAGGAGGCAGTGTGCAAATTACACCTAAATCAAATTCTAAATAATTATTCTATCATCAATGTACAGCAAGTTCATAAATAACATTTTAATATCCATACTTACTCTTTCTCTGTCATGATGTAGCCATATTCTTCCACTTTAGAAGACTTTGCATCTAACTTGAGGCCTTCTCCAATCTTTTCTTGAGCTGCTTCATAAACACTTTTATCTTGAAGCCACATATTTTTAATCCAGTGATGAAGCTCACTTAGCTCCTTGGAGCTGGGTTCAGACTCTGCCTTTTTTTGAGCAGTCAGTTCTCTTGAGAAGGTTTCGCTTTTCACATTTTCAATCCCAACCTTAACTTCTTCAGATGAAGAAGAGAGGTCTAAATCATCTGATTTTTTCATTTCTGTTTTAAAGGGTTCTTTGGAGATATATGACCTTGGCAGATTTTCAGGAATCATATTTTTACTCAGGAAATCTGGTACCTTTGAATCTAGATGGTCCTCCTATAATAAACAAACAATAAAAACATCTAGCTTATTATAGTTGCTTGTGTCTAATTCATCAGTTCAGCTTTATAGTATAGAGTTTACAGAAAGCTTATGCTATTAAGAATTATTTTAGCAGTTTTTATGTTGGTAGTATTGTATCTTGAGGATGAAAAACCCTGGAATTCATCTAAGCTGAAAATTAACTTAAACACATCCTAGGCTATAGTAAAGAACAAAGAAAAAATCCCACTTTTCAACTTAATTGTATTTATTTTTCAAGAGGCCACACATTTCAGAACATATGTTTCCAAACATCTCTCTTTTATGGGTCTCCATGAAAACACTCACTGTTGTTTGCTAACAAATTTTAAAACATTAATTCATAGCTTGGAAGAATTTATAGCAGTAAACCTTATCTTAAAACCACATTTTAAGCAAAATGGTTTTAGCTGTATATACCACAGTGAAAACTCTTTTTAGTTGTGAAAACTCTTTTTAGTTTTAGTTCTTCAGATCTTACCAACATATAGTATCATTTTTTCAGTGCTGAAGAAAATAATATCCTTAAGTATACTTTATGGATTTTGGGCACAGGAAAACTGCTATGAAAACCAGCTATTTTCCTATGCAAAATACACTTACTAGCTCCATTGCTAATAGAATGTTCCCAATAATGTTCTCATCCAAATTATTTGATCCAAGCTGGGTAACTATATATTCTCCCGCAGTCCTAGCAAATATATATTCTAGCAATTTTGGGATAACTTTTAATTAGCATTATTCTAGGGACAATATTCTACTTAAGAACTAAATCATTTTGATATATTCTGCTCTCCATTTGGGTTTTCATTGATCAGAGGGGAAAATCATTCTGAATAGGAAGAATTTAGATTAAATCACTGCAATCCTAAACAGATTTATATGACTAAATCAAATATATTTGCTAATGGCATGAGTTAAACCTTTCAGCCTACATTAAATATTTTGATTGTTTAGTTATATTGAGTACTTGCAGTAGTGACAAATCAGTAGAATTAAATCACTACGATGAATCCTCATTGGCATTGCTTTAGAATAGAATAGAGCTGGAAGGGACCTTGGAGGTCTTCTAGTCCAGCCCCCCCTGCTTTGTTGTCTTATCAAAACTAAACCATTTTTATTATGTTTAGAATATCTTATTTTCCCTGTATGTTAAGAAAACATATACACGTTAGGAATTTGTGTTGTTAACTTACCTCTTTTTTAATCTCCGCAGCAATGTTCCATGCCCCCTTATCTGTGGAAACAAGCATTTATTGTGAGACATAAAACACAGACATTGCTTTGGTTTTCTGTACAATGTGATGTTATTACTGTATAGTAAACATTAAGATGTTGTGGCTAAATGACAAAAGTAAAAACATAGATCAAGTTTGTCACTTCAACTCCATTTGGACACTTTGCTAATGCAAGATCAATTGAAACCATGCTGTAAGAGTGCATTACATTAATTAGTTCAATAGTAAGGCTGACGAATTTACCTCTGTTTATCAGTGCCTGGAAAAAAAATCAATAGCTTGTCCTGCTAGCCAGAAAAAATGTTTACAGTAATAAATGAGAAACTGCAGTAGATTTATGACTCAGGCGTTTCTCAAGAAAAGGGTTTTCTGATATCTTTTATTTCACACTTAGAAATAATTATTTCAGAGTTATAGTAACACTACATTATTAAATACTGGATTAAGACTCCACCTCCACCCTCGTTCTATCTTAAATAATTTTTGATAATTTTAATGTTCTATATTGTTGGTTTTATCTGTTGCAAGCCTCCCAGAGTTGCTTGATAACAAGATAGGTGGCATATAAATTTAATAAATAAATAACATAGGAGAATACACTATTGCACAAACAAGGACAGGAACAAGAAAATCTGTAGTATAGTAAAAGGTGTTTATGCATTTCTGTGAATTAAGAATAAATTAATGACAGATCCTTTGAACTTCATGTGTGCTTCATATATAAGTAACAACCATGATAGATAGACAGATACATTCACACACATGCTATCTAGATTCCTAGCTCATGTGTCAATGAACAATAATGCTGCAAGCTTTATTATCTGTAAGTCTTGAGAAACAAGCAGCATAGACCAAAGTAATAAATATTAATTAATAACAGGAAGGCCCTGAATTCAAGAACACACCATTCTTATAGAACAAGAGTTATTCATAAACTTGAAAATTATTCTCAAAAAGATTTGCCTCTTTGTGTTTAATGGATGCATCATTTGAAATATTTAGTGCTTAGTTAAACTGACACACACTTGCAATCAATGGTGGTAAAGTTAATCATGACTATTTAAGTCCTGTTGATTTCAAAGGGCTTCCTTTTTGTACCACTCAGACCACATCTAACCTATATATTTGGAGGATATACTACTCTATCACCAGAGGTGAGAACTGCTTCGAAGATTTTGGCCTCCTGGAAAGGTATTAAAACTTGGCTTTGCTGGTCGGCTTGCGGCCTGGAGGAGGGCACTCACTGCTGGAGGTATTTGATGGCTAAGAAGACCTCATCCTCACCCATCCGTCTCTTAGTTCTGGTTTCAATATAGTTTTTAAAATTTTAATCTATGTAGCTTTACTGTTTTAATATTTCAATTATTTTTCTGCCTGTTTTATAACTTGTAAGCTGCCCAGAGACACCTTATAGGGGAGATGGCTGACGTAAAAAATTAATAAATAAATAATACGCAATAGCTAGTTCCAAATTTAATCACATTTATATTAGAGTTAAATAAATAAAACTCAAGTTAGTCACTATCAGTAAAGCAACAAAGAATGATCACTAATTTTAAATACAACACTGGTTTTAAGGGGCGCATCTATATCTAAAGGCTTTAAGCAGTCCTATCTTATACTCTTTTTTCACTCACCCCCTGAATTTCCACTGCAAATGTTCCCTAAAATATAGTGGGTAAGAGGGAAAACTTTTCTTTGTTCAAAACGTTTTCCTCTGAAAGACACTACCCAATCCTCACATTACCCTAATCCTAGCTCTCTAATACAAATGTCTACGAATGAATAGTGTCACAGCACCATTTGTACTCACTTATCATCTGGATCAAATTACAACTGAGTGATAATTACCAGCCCCATTCTTGAACACACCATAATAACAACAAGGGAAAAAGGAAAGCAGGAGAAAAAATAAAAAATTTTTTCCTCTTGGTAATACTTTACAAGGTATTTTAATCTGATTTTGTAAAAAAATTAAAATAAAGGAAACTACTGTACTGAATATAATACCTCGCACATGAAAACCTTCATTCCCTCCCATTTCATAATCGTATTCTCCTTCTCCATCCACTCCTGTTGCAGTTCTCTCTCTTTCAACCTTCCCAGTGGCGTTGCTCTTTTCTTCATTTTTATCAACAATTTGAACAGCTTCAGCAATGATATCGGCCATCTTGTCCAGCTCCAGTGGGCTCAATTTATCTACATCCACACGATGTTTCCTCAGGTCTCTCAAAACGTCTTGAATAAATATTTCTTAAGAAAGAGGGGAGGGTAGCTTGATTACTTATGAAAAGTTTAATATTATGTATAAGAAAAAGAGAAACAAAGCATCACTGCTTTAGCTATAGTCTTCAATGGGAAATATTTAATTATCTACATGTCCTTATTGTATTATTCAATGCTAATAGGTATTTATAAATATAACCTTAGAAATATTTTTTCTTTTTCCTAATATGTTTACTGAATTGATTCAATTGAATTAATTTTTAAAATTATTTTCTTATATAAATAATTATATAATTGCAAACAATGCCTACTGAAACAATCAATTTGACATGAACTGATAATGAAATATACTCATAACCAGACCAATAAACTAATATTCCTGAATACAATAAAATGATTGCATCCAACAATTATCCCATAAATGAGCATTTACTTCACTCTACAGGGGTCCCTAACCTCTGCACCACCGCCCACTACTAGGTCATGTGCCGTTAGGAACTGAGCAGCAGAAGTGGTAGGCAAATGCGTGGGTACATGACCACTTGTGCGAGCAGTGGGGGAGCGCATACTCCATTTGCACAAGAAGCAGGTACGTGTGCCTACTGCTCACCCAGAACCATCCTCTCTTCCCCCTGCCAGTCTGCAAAGCCAGAAAGGTGGGTGAACTCTGTTCTACATCAACACTTGCCCTATACTAAATCTCAGCTATGATTTGGTGTAACAATTAAAGCAATAGGCTTTAAGCTGGGAGACTGAGTACTACTCCTTCCTCCTGCACAAAATCAACTGAGTGATCTTGGACTGCTAGAATCTAGGTAATATATAATAAATGCTTATCAAGAGCAATAATCATACAATGTATTAGAACTTGAAAACAGGAATAACAGTAATAGCTATACCAGCAATAGAATATATATACTTATTAAACAGATTCTTGAAAGTTAAAATATTAACAATTTAAGTCAATAAATTATTGCTCTTTAGTAAGCATTTTTTCA
Source organism: Bothrops alternatus (assembly GCA_034064705.1). Lineage (NCBI taxonomy): Eukaryota > Metazoa > Chordata > Lepidosauria > Squamata > Viperidae > Bothrops > Bothrops alternatus. The sequence goes on from JARGCV010000179.1 coordinate 4,374,791, forward strand.
GCTATCTATAATTAGCACCATTGCTTTTGGGTGGAGCCCAGGAATTTTCAGTATTTTAATCTATGCCTGAAAGCTATGAAAAATGGGATAATTTTGTAGCAGTCACCTCTTGAACTTTCTCGGTTTGGCTTCCAAGAGGAGGAGGAGGAGGATCTGTTGCTTTGTATGTACATGGAGATTCTCTGCACTGCAGTCAAATTTCTTGAGTGTCTAATCACACTTGGCCAAATAAAGCATTCATTCCTATATATTATATGAGAATATATACCCCATGTATTAGAAAACTTATTTAGACATGAATATATAATCAAGATGAAAGAAATATTAATATTGATGTATATTTAGATATAAAAAATGTTTGTGCTATTAAGAATTAATTTGAATCTATATCATCTGCATCTATATCATAATGAGAAGGAGGAAGATATTTAGTTGATATTCACACAATGTACTAATTAACTAACTAATTAACCAAACTAATTTTACATGGTGTGCAAATGTAGCATATGTGATTAATTTGTAAGTCTATGTATTATATGAATCCCCATCATGGGTTAAGTTAACTATGCATGTGTGATGCTGCCATAGCCATTTTGAAGATAAATATATCCCTGAATATTGTGCAATTTTTATTCAGGTTCCCTTTCTCCCTCTTTTTCTTCCACTTGGGCTTCCACATATGATTTTAAATTTACTTTCTCACATTCAAGAAAAGACTCTGAATCAGGAAATCAAGTTCTAAACTTAGTTCAGATTGTTTCTAAGTTTGAATTCTAAAATCCTACCTGGTAAGATTATCATAGACAATGTTGGTATAATTAAACAATTTGGTAATAATCCATTAGACATACAGTAGTTATTCCAGTTTGGTTAGTAGTTAAGGGATCAAGGTAGAAACTGAGAGACCGTGAGTTCTAGTCTTTCTTAGGTATGAAAGTTAGCTGGGTGATCTTGGGCCAGTCAATCTCTCAGCTCAACTCATCACACCAGGTTGTTGTGGGCAAAATAGATCAAGGAAGGAGTATTAGGTATGTTCGGCACCATGAGTTATTTACAAAAATAGTAAAGAACACACACAAATCTATTCCTAAAGCAGAGCTCTCATAGTAGTTTTGTAAGCCCACTACATAAAACTCAGCCAGCATATGAAGCCAGCATCCTTATTCTGGATGCAATAAACTCAAAGATAAGGATTGTGCTCTGAAACTAGTAACTTGTAGTGAAATAGGATCAATTAGGAAAAGCTCACAATGCTACCTCAAACATTTATATGTCAACATAGGCTTATTAAAATAAATTTTAGTATTTCTTTATAGATTTTGCTTGTTTGCAACATTAGTTCCATTTATATCACAGCTGGACAGCTAGTCCAGTAAAACTCTGGGTTGTCTAAAAGAACCTAGGCATTTCATTTCTGTTCCCTTTCACTTCAATTTCTTTTCCCTTTTTTTCTATTAGGCCTTATCTCTCTAATCCCACCCACCCCAAAAATCTCATCATCTAAATAGCAAAGCAAAGTTGAAATCTCAAGAAAAATAAAAGTAAAGGAAAAGAAATGAAATAGAAAATGAATGTCCAATGATCCAACTCCAGAGTCCATTAAACAGCTGATCTTTCTAATTGAATATGTAAAGCCAAAATAGAGAAGGGAAAAAAAACTTCGTCTATGTTGTGCTGTCTCTCACTCTGAGCACTCACTAGGATGCAGTCCATTAAAGGAACATTTCCCGCAGATAAAACTTCTTATTAAAAGTAACTGATATCTATATGTAAAACCTACCCCCCTCGCCCAAACGATGTATTCCTGCTATTATGAAAAAGTCTTTCTCCAATGTCAAAAAAAATACTTACTGCAGATTTAATGGCATAAATAGCAATAATTCTGAAAAATACTCCATACATTACAACTATTTAAACTTTAAAAAAGCTGGCAAAAATAGCTGGGTATATTTGGTATGTGAATCATCTTAAAAATGAATACATAATTGAATGAAGCAAAAATATAATGTTAACATCTCCTCAGTTGCAGCAATGAAAGTCCAAATTTACAAAACAAAAGAATTAAAGGAGTTTTTTTTTAATGCATTCACAGCATTGTATCTACACATCACAAAAGTTTTATCAGGTCCCATTATGCCTGTGGAAGTCATGCAAAATCCAATACATTTTGCAGCACATCATTCTCTGGAGCTCTGTGTAGACTCCTGCTAAGAAAGGTGAAAAAGGACTGCATATGATAATGAAACCAGCATGGGCATAGTTTGCTTTAATGGTAGACCTATTCCTGAGATGTGTGATGTCACCTGCACTTGCATTTACATTCCATTTTGCTTTTGAAAGCTATTATCAGACAGGTGCCTCACCATGAATGCTGTCACTTTAGGAATGTCCTCACTAGGCTTTCTTCTCATTAAAGAGAACACTTCAATTGATTTTGTGCTTTCACAGCAAAAGAAAATGAAAGCATACAGTACAAAGGAGATGCGTAAAGAAAAAAAAACACCAAAACATGGCTATGTGATACTCCAAGCTTTTGCTAAGGAATTAGTGTGTCACCAGTTATGTCAATTTGAAGAAAATAAACTGTGTCCATGCATATTATTGGAGCATCAGTCCATGATTCTAAGAAGTTCTACAAGAAGTGTGGAGCAGGATTTCCCTCATTCCTTACTTGCCATAATTCAAAGTAGAACATCTGAGCCCGTTCCATTGCCATTCAATGTACTTGAAGAGATATGACAAAAAAGAACTGTATATGAATATCAAACCTGAATGGTAATTTCAAACTGGCCATTTAGGACTTTACACTGCAGTTCGTAACTGAAGAAACTGCAATTCTGAAGGAGACTGAGAAATTACAGTAATTGTCATGATCCTTATCTGTTGTTATCTTATTCCATGAGATAAGCTTTAGCTTTCAAATCTTGTTTGGTCTCTCTATAATACATTAGATTATCGATCCACCCTGAAATGTATACTGCCCCTCTCATCAAGCTCATTAACATGAACTTCTGAGGTGCTTGCCTATCATTATTACATTTCTATCTGTGCAATTTTTGAATTTAAATCAGTTCTAAAGAACCCCAGGGTTCCCTGAATGCTGCTTGAAAATCACTGAATTAAAAGGAAACAAAAACAAAAATAAGATGAACAAGCAAATACAGATAATATATTTGAATCCCTTACCATCTATTGGACTTAGAGAAAGCTTCAAATCATTTTTTGTAGATCCAGACACCAATCCAGATACTGGCCTCTGTAAAAACTGTGGTTTCATCTCAAAACTTCCTAGCTTTTCTTTGGACATTATTCCATCAAATTGATCATTGTAAAGAGGTTTAGCCCTATTGCCATAAGGAGAAGTTTCTTTAGTCCTGCTAACAGATGAACGTCCATCGAGGTTTTTGGCTGATAATTTCTCAGTGATATATGCATTAAGTGTCATCAATAGATCGTTCCCGTCTAATTGTTCTTCAGGTTTTAGTTGAAATGTATCCATCTGTGATTTGCTGAAGGTCCTTGCAGGAATGTTTTCAATATACTTTGAATGGACAGGTACTGTATAGGTCATACCAGGAATTTTTCCATTAGAATTCTGCATCATATAGTTGATCATGGTCCTTGGTGGAATATTGCCAACCTAACAGAAAAAAGGTAAATTGCATTAGAATTATTCTTATGTTAATCTATTATAATCAAGCAACATGATGATTATAAAATTCAACTTTGTAGGAATGCATATAGTTGATTCTTTTGTTTTGGACAGAGAGAAGATAATCAATGTTATATTTATCAACTAATTATTTTCAACCTTTATATATAATATAAAAACATGCCTTATGGTTTACTTATTTTGCACTAGGACATAGGGATATTTTACCAACCTAGTTTTCCTATATTTAAAGAGGGATTTATGAAGCCATTGAAACTAATATCTTAACTGTTTCATCATTCTGGTGTCTGAGCATTCAGAATGATAGAAGCTTGATCTTAAGTTTAGTTAAAATTAAAATTCTCATGTTCTTTCTTAAAATGCGAAGAAAATTCCAAATCTATGAAAATAAAGCAGAAAAATACTAAAGAGATGGAAAGAATATATCAGCAATCTGTATGGTCACTGAAGGATCCTAGAGTTAAAAGTTATGAAAAATAACCAGAAATTCAGAAGGGAAGGAAGGAAGAAATCCACATTTATAAAAAAAAACATCCTATGAATTGTTATTAAGGTAATGGTAAAATTTAAACAATGTGAAGAAAAATCCATGTGGTCGCTAATGGTTAGCAATAATTTGATGGCACATGTCAGCCTTCCCAGGTAAAACAGGCAGGAAACAGACCAGATGAGCTAATTCTGCTTTCAGTCTGAAAGTACAAATCTTTCACCATTTCTTTTTTACAGCCTGATAAGTTAGGAAGGATCCTTTCTGAGTTTCTTTCTCTGCCCTTAGGCAGCTGTGGACCCCCAGCCCCTTATCTGATTCAGTGCCTCCCAAGGTCATTCCCACATAACATTACATCATGCAATCAATCAATCCAAATTTAAATAACTTAAAGACAAAACATCTTAGTTGCTTTCTAATGTATCTTTGAACATTATTTCAATAATATAATTCACATCCAGAATGGTATAAAATATAGAAGAAATAATGTGGGTTGAAACTAAATTAATGCTGGTTTGCAGATGAACATATAGAAATTGCATTTGCGAAGTTTATTTGCAGAAATGCAGATGCAAAACAGGACATCATTGCCCAATTCTGAATATCACCTTTCCCCCAATTGTTCCTGAAGAGGAAGAGATTATCTTTTGGGGGGGGGGGATGCAATGAAAGGAAAGGCAAATGGGAAGAGCTGTTTCACGGAAACTTCTCTGTGATCAGAAGATCCTTTTCAGAAAGATTGGGGTTCTTTCAATATCACTTTTTCCATCATGGTTCCACTTTTCCATATGACAAGACAACCAAACCTAAGTAATCAGCTAAGGCAGGGTACTCTGTTCCTATGACACAAAACCTTATTGAACACAAAACATAGAATAACAGGGTTGGAAGATATCTTAGAGGTGTTCTTGTTTGCAAAATATACAGTCTGGATCACTGACTATGGATTTTAAACACGGAGAGAAAAGTCTGAACATTCTAAAATACAAGCGATTTAAAAAAAAAAATCCCTGACATTCTTTTAGCAAATGAGTCTGTTGACAAGAACAAGACAGAAACCTCAAGCAGTCATATACAAATTGGGTGGAAGTGTCAATCGCATGCTAAGCTGGTATCAAGAGAACAGCTTGCCAGGTCACAATCCAGCAGCCTGAAACGCTATTCAAAAAATCCTAATTAAAAATATGATATAAACAATAGTAAAGCCTAGTTAGAAAATATCCTCACTTCTGGCAATCAGTCCAAAATCACAGAGGTTGAAAATATGTATGCTCATATGTAACCTGCAGTTGCAGTATTAAATTTAAAACAATCATTGGCAAGTTACTGCCTGGACAGAGGCGTAGTATTATTCAGTATTCCTTGTCATTGTTGTAGCGAAAATTCACTATTTTGGCTGAGAAATTCTGGGAGTTGAAGTCCACAATCATAAAAGGGGCAAGTTTGAAGACTCCTGACCTAGACCATATAGTGGTGGTTAAAGGTCTGTGAATCCCTTTGAATTTTCAATATTTTAATATGACCTAAATATGTTCTAAAACATGATCTGCTATGGAAAGAGGGATGACCAAATCAAATATAAATTGTTGGCCTAAAGCTTTATTTATCTATTATTAAATTTATTTGGCACCCATCCTGCAGTTCAAGATGAATCTGAGTGGCTTACAATGCAATAAAATATGCAAATATGAAGACAATTATAAATATAAAAAGCAGATTAAAATTACAAAAAAAATCATGAAAAGCTTTATGTTTGGCAAAAAAAGAGTAAAGACTACACATTCCAGCATAAAAATCTTAACTCATCTGTGAAACCTGGTACAGGTAGTCCTAGACAAGGGGTAGGCAACTCAAAACACTCAAAGAGCCACTTGGACCCGTTTCCCACCAAAAACAAAACACTGGGAGCCGCGAAACCCTTTTGATATCTAAAATGAAGATAACATTGCATATATCTTTTTTTACCTTTATGATAAAGGTATATATATCATAAAGGTAAAACAGGATATATGCAGTGTTATCTTCATTTTAGATGTCAAAAGGGTCTCTCTGTCTCTCCCTCCCTCCCTCCCTCTCTCTCTTTCTGCCCTTGGTCTGCCAGTCCCCTTCCCCCCTCTCTCTTCCCCCCTCTCTCCCCTCTCTCTGATCTTCTGCTCACCTGGCAAGCTGGCTTCAAGCTGTTCTCCAACAAGCTCAGGGATAGGCAACCTCGGCTCTTTTATGACTCATGGACTTCAACTCCCAGAATTCCTGAGTCAGCATAGCTGGGCTAGCTAACTCTCTCCTGCCCTTCCTGCTTCAGCTTGTCGGAGAACAGTGTGAGTCCACTGTCTTTTACACACACACACACACACACACACACAGAGAGAGAGAGAGAGAGAGAGAGAGAGAGAGAGAGAGAGAGAGAGAGAGAGAGAGAGAGAGAGAGAGAGAGAGAGAGAGAGAGAGAGAGAGAGAGAGAGAGAGAGAGAGAGAGAGAGAGAAGCAGGGAAGCGCAAGTGCTTCTCTCTGTCTCTCTATGCAAATGGCAAAGGAGGCTGGGAGCCACAGGGGAAGGCTCAAAGAGCCGCATCCAGCTCCAGAGCCACAGGTTGCCAACCTGTGTCCTAGACTATGGTTGCTTAGCAAAAGTCAAATTTACAACAAACACTCTCCATAACTACTTATGACTTGATTTTGAAGTTCTAATAGCCTCCCACCCCCTGAGATCACAAGATCACATTTTGGGCAGTTGACAACCACAGTCACGTGGCTACAACTTATTACTTTTTTGCCAGAAACTGGCCTTTACTTCTAGGTGTTTTCCAATAGGTACAATGGGTTTGCTTAACAAATGCAGCATTCACTTAGAGACTGTGATGCTACTTTAACAAACGCTGCAAAAAGGACACAAAATTGGATGCAGTCACATGGTGACCTACTTAATACATGATTTACAACGATAATTCTGGAATGAATTTCAGTCGTAAATCAAGGATTACCTTAGTGCAGTGATGGTGAACCTTTTAAAGACCAAGTGCCCAAACTGCAACCCAAAACTCACTTATGCATCATCGGGTGCCGGGTGGGTGTGGCCCATTGGTCGGGCATGGCCAATTGGCTGGGTGTGGCCCACTGGGTGGGCATGGCTGCAGTGGTAACAGCAGACTGGGTGGGACTAAAAAGTTCAATCAATCAATTCCAACTTTGCAAGATTTTTTTTTTCCTGCGAGAAGTTGAAATTGATTGATTGATTGAACCTTTTTTTTTTGGCACACAGCAGCGGAGGCCTAAAGCAAAAAGGCTTTGTAAAACCCAGATGAAGGCCTAGGACTGGGGCGACGGCGCGCGTGCCCACAGAGAGCGCTCTGAGTTCCACCTCTGGCACCCGTGCCATAGGTTCACCACCACTGCCTTAGTGCAATATCATGGTTTGGGCTTGGTTTGCTGCCTCTGACCAAGCAGCTTGCCATCATTGAGAGAACTATGAGTTCTGAATTATACCAGCAAATTTACAGGAAAATATCAGGATGTCTGTCCGTGAATTGAACTTCAAGAAAAGTTGAAGCAAAATGACAACCCAAAACATGCCAGTCATACAACCAAAAAATAGCTAAAGCATAAGAAAATTAATGTTTTGGAATGGCCAAGTCAAAGTCTTATTTTTAATCCTGTAGAAATGTTGTGGAGGGACTTGAAGTGGATAGTTCAGGTATTGAGTAAGGAAGAATGGCCTCAAATTTCTCCAAGCCAATGTACAGGAATGATCAACATTTATCAGAAATATATAGTTGCAGTTATTGCTACCTAAGGGGGCACACTATTTACTGAAAAGTGGTAAAAAAATCAGTATCACTTCCCATGGGATTCTATTGGTCAATAATTACCTCCAGCATAGACAGTCTCTGGGATAGTGTTGACTTGCATAAAGTAGCTGAAATAGGAGCTGAGCTTGTCCTGACTTTTGTCAGAAGTTTGGCTGAATCCTGTATGTGTTTCAAAATATATTGTCAGTCTGGTTTTTGTTGCTGTTTTATTGTCTGGACAGTCCAAAATTATTTCATTGTAAGTTCAGCTCACTTCTGATAATGTTTAGATTTATAGGAATTCTGAAATTCTCTATGCTTGAAGATTATTTAAATAATTTGTCCTCAATGATTATCTAAAATAATTCTTGTGTATTCTGCAAGATTTTCCAACCTGAAAATTTAAGGGATTCAAAACATATCTTGACTTATATCATATTTGTCAGGCATGAAAAACTAGGTCCACATATGAAGGTTCAATTGAATTGATTTATTGAGAAAAGGCTACACACAGGAGTCTTCTCAACAAACAGTCAGCACCTGGTTAGAATTAGATAAGGTTCAATGGCAATTAAGGATGGATTGGACTGAATTCTTTGTCACGGCATAGGGATTCTAGGCTGACCCCTCATTTTAATCCTCCCCCCCCCGGTTTTACCAGTCCTTCTCCTACAATATTCTGTCAACTTCCCACATTTGTAGAATGGGAGATACATAGGACAATACTGAAAAAGTTATATTTGATTCAAAATTATATTAATAAGGGCAACAAAACTTTGATCTTTTCTGAACAAGATCATCAAGTTCAGATGCTAATAGCTGCTTGTGACTATTACACATAAGTAATTATATATTGGTAAATAATAATAATAATAATAATAATAATAATACTAATAATACAAAGAACTACAAATAGAAATAGAAAGACTGTGGCAAAGGCAAGCAAGGGTAGTAACAATAGTAATAGGCGCCTTGGATGCAATCCCAAAATAACTGGAGCACCACTTGAATACCATTGGCATTGACAAATTCGCCATTAGTCAATTGCAAAAGGCGGCCTTACTAGGAATTGCTTCCATTCTGTGACGATATCTGTAGTACCATCAAACATCCACATCTGCCTATCCCAGGTCCTTGGTAAGGACTCGATAGGTAGACAAAAATGCCAAATCCAGTCTGAACATCTGGCTGACTCTGCGATGATCCTTTTTTTTCAATCTTTTTTATTAGTTTTTTCCCCCCATATATGCAAATTTTTCCAATCAACAAGTTGTCTGAAATTTGCTAAACTAATACATATTCAATTCCTAATCCTTGCTTCTTTTCTCTAATCAAGCATAAAATAAGTTCCAAATTTGGTAATGGTCTGTATCTTCTTTGTCTTTTAGCATCATGGTTAATCTGTCCATTTGTGCACATTCCAAGATCTTCCTGGTTATTTCTTCCTCTTGTGGCAAAGCTTCATTTTTCCAAGGTTGTGCAAAAATTATTCTTGCTGCTGTAGTCATATGTAAAATTAGATGATCCTTAACAACAACAATAATAATAAAGTTGGAAGGGATCTTGGAGGTCATCTAGTCCAACCCCCTGCTCAGGCAGGAAACCCTATACCATTTCAGACAAATGGCTGTCCAGTCTCTTCTTTAAAACTTCCAGTGATGAGCATTTACCCCTTCTGGAGGCAGGTTGTTCCACTGGTTAATAGTTCTAACTGTCAAGAAGTTTCTCCTTAGTTCTAGGTTGCTTCTCTCCTTGATTAGTTTCCATCCATTGCTTCTTGTCCTGCCTTCAGGCGCTTTGGAGAATAGCTTGATTCCCTCTTCTTTGTGGCAGCTCCTGAGATATTGGAAGACTGCTATCATGTCCCCCCTCTTCCTTCTCTTCATTAAACTAGACATACCCAATTCCAGCAGCCTTTCCTTATGTGTTTTAGCCTCCAGTCCCCTGATCATCTTTGTTGCTCTTCTCTGTACTCTTTCTAGAGTCTCAACATCTTTTTTACATCATGGTGACCAAAACTGGATGCAGTATTCCAAGTGTGGCCTTACCAAGGCATTGTAAAGTGGTATTAATACTTCACATGATCTTGATTCTATCCCTCTGTTAATGAAGCCTATGCAATATGAGAAACTCTTATGAAAAATAATATATATTAAAATACTGCCAGATAACCTGGTACACATAAATAAACCTAAATGATAACTGCAGAAAAAGAATAAATCATGTTTGTCAAAAGATTATTTAATCTTAAAATAATATTAAAGATATATCATAGTTTCTTATTAAAAAGTATGCTGCAATTAATTTAATTGCATTTGTTGTATGGCAATGTGAATCATGCAAAATGTTAGTCGTGACTTAACCTAATCCAATAATTAGTTCTAATAGGAAATAACTGTAATTATCTTAGTTTGGAAGCAACCCATTTTTCTATTCTAAATCCATGATATGTTTTGATAGTTTACAATATAGCAATTACTGAATGTCCTTTTCAGTTCCACGATGGAAGGAATGATTGAATATGCTTTGAGCAGATGGAGTTAATATTCACTCAGGTTTTCCTACTAATATTGCTAAACTTCTTGTTAAGTTGAACTATCACTTGAATGAGGATAAAAAATTTTTTCCACATATTCCAAAATATACTTTGTTGACCCACCATGAATGATGTAAATGACCTAGATAATATTCCACATGAACAAAAAGAACAGAACATTATCTTGAAATATAAAGTCAGATTGACTATGACATAGCAACCACTAACTTTAGATAAACAAGTGACCCATCAGAAAGAAAATGTCAAAGAGGTGCACATTATTTCATTCCTTTCAAACTGGTGAATGTTAGACTATTCACATTTAAGTGGCTAAAATAGTTTCTCAGATGTCATCAACAAAAATGATGGTGCATTACATGAAAAAGTAAGTACTAGAAGTAATATAATTATCTAGAGAATACATTTAAAATGTCACTGGTTAAAATCATAAGCAAACTTTACTTGACAGGAAAGATAAACAAGTCAACTGAATATTATTTTTTACTCAGTTTTCTGTAGTATTTTTATGAAAAAACGTGGTTTGTCACCTATCATCACAAGAGATTGCGATACTATACATTAAAGGCTCAAGAAGATCTTAAAGTCCAAACTCAATGGAGGAAATACCATAAAGGCAATCAACATCTGGGCAATTCCAGTCATTAGATACACAGCTGGAATAGTGGACTGGATTCAAGCAGAACTAAAAGCAATGGATAGGAAGACCAGAAAAATAATGACAAGGAATCATGCCCTTCACCCACGCAGTGACATTGACAGACTTTATCTACCACGGCAAATAGGTGGGCATGGAATGCTACAAGTACATCAGATGGTTGAAGAAGAAAAAATGGCTTTGAGAGAATATCTGAAGGACAGTGATGAAGATGCACTGAAATTAGTATATCAGGAAGGCTTACTGACTACTGGAGAGACCAAACTGGCCTACAAGAAAGACCAAATGAAGAACAGAATAGAGGCATGGGAAGACAACGCACTACATGGCCAGTATATATATAAAAAAATAGCTGGGAAAGCAGATAATAAAAAGACCTGGCAATGGCTAAGAGCAGGAAAATTGAAGAAAGAGACTGAGGGACTAATTCTGGCTGCACAAGACCAAGCCTTAAGGACAAATGCATATAAAGTCAAAACTGAGAAGACAGCAACAGACAGTAAGTGCCCCCTATGCAAAGAAGCTAAAGAAACAGTGGATCACCTAGTAAGTTGCTGCAAGAAGATTGCACAGACTGACTACAAGCAGCGGCATGACAAAGTAGCAACAATGGTGCATTGGAAGATCTGCAAGAAATATCATTTGCCTGTAAGCAAGAACTGGTGGGATCATAAAATAGAGAAAGTCATAGAAAATGATAAAATTAAACTGCTCTGGGATTTCAGAATTCAAACAGACAAGCACCTGCAACATAACACCCCGGACTTAACCATTGTTGATAAGAAAGACAAAAAACTCTGGATAGTGGACATGGCAGTGCCTGGAGACAGCAGAATAGACGAGAAAGAACTGGAGAAGATAACAAAATACAAAAACCTACAAATAGACATAGAATGACTGTGGCAAAAGGAAGAAAGAGTAATACCAATAGTAATAGGAGCCTTGGATGCAATCCCAAAACAACTGGAGCACCACTTGAACACCATTGGCATTGAAAAATTTGCCATTAGTCAATTGCAAAAGGCGGCCTTACTAGGAACTGCTTCCATCTTGTGACGATATCTGTAATACCATCAAACATCCACATTTGCCTATCCCAGGTCCTTGGTAAGGACTCGATAGGTAGACAAAATGCCAAATCCAATCTGAACATCTGGCTGACTGTGTGATGATCCATAATAATAATAATAATAATAATAATAATAATAATAATAATAATAATAATAATAATAATAATAATAATAATAATAATAATAATAATAATAATAATAATAATAATAATAAAGTTGAAAGGAACCTTGGAGGTCATCTAGTCCAACCCCCTGCTCAGGCAGGAAACCCTATACCATTTCAGACAAATGGCTGTCCAGTCTCTTCTTAAATGCTCCAGTGTTGGAGCATTCACCGCTTCTGGAGGCAGGTTGTTCCTTACCAGGTAGACCAGACAGGAAACATGATCAGATAGGCTAAATCTACTTTATTGCAAAGTTACAGTAACAAAATCTTGGAAGTACAAACCTCCTGCCATTGCCTTTACAGTCTGAAAAATCAGGGAGGATCCTTTCTAAGTCTCTTGCTCCACCCATTGTCCAGTCATGATTATGCACTCTCCTAGTTGACCATTCCATAAGCAGCATCTCTTCACCCTATTTCCCTAGGACTTTCCCATATACCATTATAGATGAATATTAAAACAATGAATGTCTTATAATATTATTTAAGTTTGTCTATTTACATAATGTTCCCATGAAGAATTTGACAAGCAAAATACTAATGTTATCGTGTTACTATTTAAAAAAAATATGCTACAGGCTTATGTGAGAAGCCATCCATTTTTTGAAAAAGGATAAAAAAAAGTTTCTCAGATGTCATCAACAAAAATGATGGTCCACTACATGAAAAAGTAACTACTAGAAGTAATTTAATTATTTTTACCCTAATTATGGATTTAAAATTGCATTTGGAAAGCGATATCGAGTATTCATTTTAAATGAGAAAATAATTTTTGAGACTATGTCCACAACTAATGAAATTTTGTTTGGATTCTGTAATTGAGGGTTAGAAAGTGCCCAGCTTAGCTCCACTTTTTGAGAAGGGCTTGTCAAAGAGAGTAAAATTAATTAGATTTCATCAAAGAAATATCCAATGAGATTAAATCTTGACTTCTTGTTCTGCATAATTTTGCCTTTGCATATTTCATACTGGCAAAGTTTAGCAGCTTGTAAGCATTTTTCTTTCTTAAATGTTAGAAGAAATATTATATCAATATATGAAACTTTCAATATACTATATAAAAGCTTAATGGATATCATGCCAATTTGAGAACTAGTTTAGTGTAAAGCAGACATGTTAAACTCACAATGTCACGTGACATCGCACAACGTATCGGAGCTTTTTCCCCATTGCCGGCAATGGGGTGGGCACAGTTTCCTGGTGATGTGTCCAGTCCATAGGTCGGCAGTTTGAAACCCGTGGTGTAAAGGTTAAGTTGTTGGCTTAGAAACCAGGAACCTGTGCGTTCTTGGCCTCAAGAAACAAGACATTTCTTATTTATTGATCTTAAGACTAAAATGCTTCATTGGAGATTGTAATCAGAAGTCACATACAGTAAACAGATCTGTTTATCACAGACTCTAGATAGGTATATCCTTAAATAGTCATTCTTGCTACTTTGCATGATCTCTGTCAGCAAATCTCTCTGGTTTTGTTATCAATTTTCTCCTCTTCTTGCTGAAGAACTTGCATATTTCTCAGGCAGAAACAGGAAGAAAACAGCCATCTGTCTAAAATAAAATATAAAAATCAAATAAAATCTCCAAAGTTAAAATTGCACAACTGGACCTATATATTGCATAATATAAAAATGAAGGTTTGGATCATGAAGCAGCAGAATTGATTGAAATCCTGCCTGATTGCAGGCAATCATAAGAGGGTGATTAGTCAAATAAATTTTTAAAATGTTAGTGTTCATCAGTGTGAAGAATTTGAGCCTTAGAGAGTGCAGAGATTCTATTTTTGTCAGTTTATTGATCAGTAAAATTGCTTTCCACTAAACACTGGAGTAGAAATTTTATAAATAATTTAATAGTGATAAATTAGAAGAACAATCACTACTTTGAAACTTTGGACCAACACCTCCCCCCCCCCCCGCTGAATAGATAGTTAAATGTTTTCATGCCTTCAGCCTTCAATACTTTTTATAACCTATTTTTGAGAAGATTAAGAAAAATACTTCGAATTCCCTTTTGTAGTTATGGGAATGGGTTGTTCCTGAGCATTCTGATTGGATGGGGCTATGGAAATATGCTAAGATACAGTATATCTGGAGAGAGAGAGGCTCAGCCAATTTCACTGTATACATGTTAGATAATAAAAGATTTTATTATTATTATTATTATTATTATTATTATTATTATTATCATCATCATCATCATCATCATCATCATCATTATTATTATTTGTTCGTTTTTTCTAAAGTAGCAGTCCCCAGCCCTAATGGCTTGGCAGCCCAGAAGGGGGGAGAGGGGAACCAGCCCGCACAAGAGGTGGGCCAGCCTGGGTATGCACTCATGAGGACCGGTTCCAAATAGGCCACAGCCCAGTTGTGGGCTGGAGCCCAGAATTTGGGAACCCCTGCTCTAAAACATTGTCAACAGCTGTGCTGAATGAAAATTTAAGGGGATTAAAGGAAGTTGAAGTCCCAAATATACGTGGAAAACTGGTATGTAATATTTCCCAGACAAAGACCGATGAGAATGAAGAGGACAGAACTTGATGATGCCACAGCGAAGTATTTTAACAAACACAAAGCTGCATGTATAGTTTTGATGTTTTAATACCTTGTTGAACTGATTCACAATTAGTACATTTCGTTATCAAAAACTATTCAGAATATATATGACCTAATCATAAGATTCTTCATACTACATAAATCTTTATTTTACACTCTCCCCAAGTGCTGTTATATTACAGAAATGTATCAACTGCAGGTTCATGGCATATATTCCATTTCCTTGGCGACACTAGAAAATGTTGGGGGTTTTTTTTGAATATCATGCATAAAATCATTTAAATGATTTTCTATTCTCTTTTACTTATCTCTTGCCAACTTCAGAAACAAGGGTAACATTAAGCAACCAACAGCCCTAAGAGTAATTGCTGTTAATATATCATGAAACCACCAATGATTTACAAGAGAAGATAGTTCATCATGCTAAGACTCTTACATAACCTTTTTTTCCTCTGTGATATACACTGAAGCTTTGAAATAATTCTAAAAGCTACTTCAGAGGAACTGCATAATGAAGGCTGCTAATTAACACCTTCTAGTTAAAGGCATCATACAGAATACAGATGATAAACCAAAAGAAGGGGGGAAGGATCCAAGACTCTTTTTTGATGAAACCTTATAATGATTTTACCTTTGAAGCCTGATTGTACAATTGCTACATAATGGGATAGATTACAGGCTGATTACCAAATGAGGAACAATCTGTTTTGCTGTAAATGCAGTTAAAGTAGAAGGCATCTACCAATCATTTGTTTTATCACATAGATTGCCTTTTAAATAAATAGTCCATCTTTTGGTAAATTCACATTTGTCTGCTTATATCAAACACTGAACTATATGTGTGTATATAAATCACAAGAAATTAAATCCTATAGATTTTATTTTGTTTATATCCTGACTCTTATTTTTACCAATAACTCAAGGTAGTGAACATATCCAACACACCTCTCTCCTCCTATGTTCCCCACAACAACAATCCTGGGAGTGGGCGGGCTGAGAAAGAATGACTGGCCCAAGGTCACCCAAGGGACTTCATCTATAAGGTGGGAGCCACAGCAGCTACCCACCTGTACTCTTCTGCTGCAGATGCCACAGCTCCATTTGCCTGGCAGGGCAGGGACGCACTCGTGCATGGGGACACACATGGGGCTGCTGCCTCACTTTCCATGCTGTGCCGTGCCTGGGCTGGGCGTGGAGCCTCCGCGCCACTTCTTCCCCTGTGGACATTGGGAGCGCCCACCCTGCCTACCCCTCGTCCTGGGGCAGCTGCCACCGTCCCACTCTCCACAGCCCGTCACTGGCCAGCCAGGCATGCCAAGCTCGGGCCTTGGGCAGATGGAGGCCAGAGGAGAGCGAGAGCCATGGTATTCTTCAAAGACCAGAGGGCAGGACAAGAAACAATGGATGGAAACTGACCAGAGAGAAGCAACCTAGAACTAAGGAGAAACTTCCTGAAAATGAGGACAATTAACCAGTGGAACACTTGCCATCAGAAATCGTGGGTGCTCCATCACTGGAGATTTTTAAGAAGAGACTAGACATTCACCTGTCTCAGATGGTATAGATTCTCCTGCTTGAGCAGGGGGCTGGAGTAGAAGACCTCCAAGACCTTCCAGCTCTATTCTATTCTAAAGCACCTTTGGGGCACCACCAGATGTTTATGCTTTTCTGAAGTTTATGATAAATGGTACCACATGGCCATAAACATTTATTTAAACTGAAAGTGAAGAATTATTTATTTGAACCTTCTGCTGAGCAGGTGATAATAACCTATGTCAGAGATTGGTTAAGCTTAGTTGTTTTTTTTAGCTGGGAAAGAAAAGAAAATGCAAATTTCTATCATTATCACCTTTCAAGATCTTACTCCTAATTTTGCCAGGTGGAATAAAAACATTTTAAAGAAGGCATTACAGCTGCATATTATCTGGGGAAATCACTGCATATTAATTAGGTAGCACTTTTAATCAATATCTTAAACTAATGCTTAACAGTTATCATACTTAGTGTTTCATATCACTTTGCCTTAAAAACACGTTATAAATCTCCTGTGGACTACAATAAGGTATTGCTCTGTTTTCATAATATAAATGATAAGTATTATATTGCTTACATAAATATTAGATAATATCAAATGCATCATTATATTATCATCAGCATCCAGGGGCAAACTAGGAAGATAACAAAATCAGTTGAACTAATTATACCTTATTGTAAAACTACATTGACATACTGCTGTCATGTCACCCTTAGTTCTTCTCTTCATTAGACTAGAGCCCAGTTCCTATAACTGTTCTTCATACATTTTAGCCTCCAGTCCCCTAATCACCTTTGTTGCTCTTCTCTGCATTCCTTCTAGAGTCTCAACATCTTTTTATATAATAGAAACCAAACCTGTATGCAATATTCCAAGTGTGGTCTTACCAAGACATTATAAGGTGGTACTAATACCTTACATGATCTTGATTCTATCCCTCTATTAATGCAGCCTAGGACTGTGTTGGCTTTTTTGGCAGCTGCAGCACACGGCTGGCTCATATTTAAGGGATTGTCCACTAGGACTCCAAGGTCCTCTAGCAATTACTATTATTGAGCAACGTGGTATATGCAGTACCATGGAATGAGCCATGTGCAGATGTGTACATTGGGAAAACAAAATAACCACTTCATAAATGCATTGCACAAAACAGGAGAACAAACCCATCAGGACAAGACTCAGCCATTCTTTTGAAGATAGCAAAGTCCACATTTTGGACAGAGGACCACTGGTTTGAAAGAGGGGTCAAAGAGGCCATTTTTGTCAAAATTGAACAGCCCTCTCTCAACAGAAGGGAAGGGATACGATACTATCAATATCCAATCTTCAACACAGTCCTTTCAACAGTTCCAAAAAGGCTCCACACCCATTTGAACTACTCAGGTGACCCTGAGGACACAGATAAACCTCCAGGTGGCATCAATGAGTCTCTAAAAAAATGCAAGTGACCAGCTGTTTGCAAGGAGTATAAATCCTTCCATTCCCCCCACCATCTAATTAGACATGAAGAAGCTTCTTGGATGAAAAGCGAAACATCTTCAAAGAAAAACAAGAACATCTAATTGCCTTGTGAAAAAGCATCTTTGGGATGTTATTGAGCCAAGTACCATTTATACATTTGGTTTTTGTTGCCTACATGTAGAACCTTACTTTTTTCACCATTGAATTTCATTTTGTTCAATAGAGCTGAATATTCAAGTCTATTGAGATCTTTCTGGCTCTTAAGCGTATCTTCTGGAGTGTTGGCTATTCCTGCAAGTTTTGTGTCATCTGCAAATCTGATGAGTTCCCCTCCTCTCCCCTCATCTAAATCATTTATGAAACTATTGAAGAGTACTGGGCCTAAGACAGAGCCTTGGGATACTCCACTGCATACTTCCCTCCAGGTAAAGCTACTAAATAATCATTAAATAATCATGACTGGTACACATGGGGATTCCCTCCTTTCCTTTCAGAATCACTGCTGTTCTCCCTGATTTAGGGGCACAAGAAACGTCCGTGCAGATGCTGCTGAGTCTGAAGGGTAAACTAATATTTGTTTGATGCTGGCATCCCGGTATTACTTCAGAATGTTTAATGTCTTTGTACATTAATCAAATTTACATAGCCACCCATCTCCCAGAAAGTGACTCTTTGCTAGGATTTGGTTTTCTGGCTTCAAACTGATGTTGAAAGAACATGATCAATGGGGAAGTGGGTGTACTATGGCTGCCACTTTCTCTCCAAACATATTTGGAAATCTGCATATTTTTCTGGTAGTGCCAATCCTACTTTGTTCTTGGAATGGTACTGCTTGTACATGATGCTGATGGCATTTGGGGGAAGGGAATGAGAGTATCCGTTGTACTGAACTTACTTCTGGATAGTGCATCAGAAGTCATTATGTTCCCAAGTGATGGGCATTTGGAAGGAGGCACTTACAAAGAGCTTTATGAACAGTTTGATCTTTGACTGTCAACTGTAAAGGAGCCATTCTCTAAAATTGGCCCTGCTGTTAATGGTTGTTCTTCAATTGTCTCAACTATCATTTCTAGAGTTTGAGTAGACAACCTTAGTTTCAATACTGTTTCTACATGAAATGAGCAATTGCCCCTAAGCCTACAAGAACAGAAAGTTCCACTTTTGCCTGGAATCTAAAATAACAATACAAAAGTATTTAACATGTTTGCCTATTGTTGACTGCCTGAATTCTACTTAAATGGTAGAGAGCCATTTGAAGTAAAGGTTTGCTTCCAACCCTTCCACCTGCCTATCTCTTCCCAATCTATGTCCTTTTGTCCCCCTGTTGCCCTACACTGCCATCCCAAGTAATCTTTGCTGTCTTCTTGCTCCTGCTGCTGCTGAGATGTGCCTGGTCTAGCCCTTTGCCTCAAGAAGCTGCTTTGCACTATGCTGCTGAGCCAAGTTGGGGCTGGGTTTCCTGGCATGCCACTGATCAGAGGCTGTTTGTTCAGTATCATGCCAGGAAACCCATCTCCAACCTGGCCCAGCCGTATGGCATAAAGGGATTTCTTCATTCCCAGGTCACAATCACATGACCAGGGGGGGTGTTGGGATAGCTAGAAGTCCAAGGACCAGTCATAAATCACTATTCATTCAGCACCATTATAACCTTCAATAGTTGCTGAATAAACAGCCATAAGTCAAAGATTACTTGTAATAAATTGGTATCTTTAGACAGTTGTTACAAACCGAGCAAGCCCTAATCATGACTCTAGTGCTATTGGCTTAGGCTGGAGGAGACAATGGAATAATGGGTTGGAGCAGCGTTTCTAAGCAATGTAGATCAGGAGCAAGGAGACATTCGCTCACTCAGATTCTTACCCTTGCAGATGCATAGGCTGATCACACAAATGTTACCTTTAATGCAGTACTTATTTCTTCTCCAAGTGTCCCATTCCTTGTCAAGGCTGAATTATTTAAACAGCACATACATCTCTGTATCAAAAGATGAGCATATGAAATGATGCAGCCATCTCCCCAATTTGCCTTAATCAATTTGGCTAGTAACCTACTGAGGGCAGAATCAATTGTAGTGTTTTAAGAAAGGAGAAAGAGCAAAGAAAACTAGAAATGTGCATCTCAGTTTCTAGGTATGTCCCTTAGCAGACAGTATTGTACTGTGCTTTTAAAAATGTGTATTCCTGGACTACTTTTTATTCTGCAGACCCAACACCTCTGGGTATCTATCTCCAAGGCAACACAGAATAATAATAGTGAATGGTGCCATCATAATACACTTTCTTACTAAAGAGCTCCAGCATAGAGAATGATTTATGGATTCATATGACATCCACAGCTTCACCAAAATACCTCTTGGACACATTTTCACTTTTCAACAGTTTCAAAGAAAATCCTCAGTTCACTGGAGTTACAGAAATTGCTAAGCCAAAAGCACCAGAGGCAAATGAAAACCATTAATTAATTCCTAAACTACTCTGACACATTTTTGCTGGATTTTTTCATTATGGCTGGCACATCTATTATCTTATTCTGAATTGTTGATTTTATGCAAACTACTAACATATTTTCCATATTCATCAGAAAAAAAATCCTTTACTTTATATGCTTTATTTTAGAATATTACTCCCCCCAAAAAGTCTGCAACCCTTTTGCGTGTACCTGATATAGGAGATGACCAGGTGGAACCTGAGGGCAGGGTCAAACATGTGATCAGTTTGAAGTTGTTACATTACCACAATACATCCAAGTCCAGCCCGCCTCCATGAATTCTGTTGATCCTTATCTAGCACCAATTTGGCTTGTGTATTAGTAGATCAGATTCTTGTGTATAGGTAGCATGAAATAAACTTTTATTGCTTTGAATTCTACTCCAGTTTGTGCACCTGACATTTGATAAAACATTTCACTATCTGTATTCCATATTGTATGTGAATATGCCTCCCATTCTTTAACTGATTTCAATTCTTTTCTGTCTTTATGTGATCAATATGCTGTCAGATTCCATCACTTCATTACCACAACTTCCATAACCGCAACAACCCTTGTCATTTCAATTTATTTGTCTATTCTGGAACTTGATAGGATGTGTTCACACATAAGATTGAATACCAAGTTGTTTTGCTAGTTTCAAATTCTGGCTAATGCTATGTCACAATATAGGATAAAGATGTACAGTACACATGCATATTAGCAAACCCAAGAAAGAGGATGTGTTCTATAAATACAGTCTGTATTTCACTTGCAACAGTTGTGAAAAATAGCAGAATTAAGAGGAAATGTATTTCAGCCTGAACCATTAACAGAGAACAAAATGCAATTGGAAGGTTGCCTCCCTTATCTCCTGTATCAAGATGGAAGGCTGTTCTGGTTTAATCCATCAGCCAGAAAACAAACAGATACAGTGAGTTGTTTTGCCCTTCTCTGCCATTAGAACATTCCGTTCTAACTATCAGTTGTCGTAGGACTGAACAGCGGAAGGGAAGGAGATATGTGGACAATACAAGAGATAAAATATTAAATTAAAGTAAAAACATAATAAAATCATGCCCCAAAAGGGCTTTTTCAAGAGGCAAGTGGACTTTCAGAGTCCAGTTGCTTCTTGAAAAAGCATCTTTGGGACAGCCATGACCTGGATGACTGAGAATTTCCATAGACATAAGAAAATCACCATAATATGGAATCAAGGATAGATGGAATCAAGGATACTTTGATATCTAAGGAAGCTAACCATCTAACTGTTTCGGGTGTTGCTACAATGAAATCATCCCAGGTGCCTTGAAATTTTCTGAAGAGACATTCTTCAGTTTTATGTGTTATAGTTTGTTCCAGATCACCGCAATCACATTGCAGGCTCTCAGCCTTCATCATTTAAAGAGTTTTGCCTTAGTTCTGTCATGGCCTGTATTGATTCTGTTCAGGTGGCTCCATATTTGGGGGGGGGCAACTGCATTTCTTGAAGTCATTTTTTTGTATCTGCATGATCTGTTTGATTGTGGTTATTAAAAGTTGCCCACCTTAAATGCCATTTTTATCTAGATTGTAAGACTGTGATATATTATCCCAAACTGGGTTTCTAGATTTAAGCCTAGTGAGAGGTAGATAGAGAATCTAATATTTTATGTAGTGTAAGATCTCTAAGAGTCAATGACATGTCTATCTTATTCCACTCTTGGATGATCTGTTGTTGTTGCATGAAATCAGGAGGGGCAAAACATGGAACCGTGAGATTTAATGGTTCCAGATATTATTCTCACTGTGTCATTAAGATGAACATCAGTCTTATTGGTATAATAACTTCTTTCCCATACATATATGCAGTATTTGGCAACAGAATATATTAATGATTGTGCCACTATACACAGTGCTTTTTCTTGTGCTCTCCAGCTTGTTTCCACAATTTTCCTAATCAAGTTATTCCTGATTTTCAATTTTTGTCCAATTACTTCAAGATGTTTTCCAAATGTAAGGGATCGGTCAAGGAATATTCTGAGATGGTTTGGATGATAGTTGTATTTTATCCTCTTTCCACAAAAATATATGTTTAGCTCTTCCTTTGCTATACGATTGCTTAGATGGAAGGTGGTTGTCCCTTCTTTCCAGGTTGGGTTCCACACAAAGAGAAGCTGCTGTAAACAAATTCTACTTCTTGTTTCATTTATCAAAGCTGGTTTCCAAACTTCCATGATTTTTATTAATCTGACTGCAGCTTATGGCATGGTGTGGCTTGATGGTTTGATACTCAAGCTGAAGAAAACTATTCTGTCTTCAAGCAACAGGCCTTCTGGAGAACAGGTTAAAAAACTGATACTTCAAGGTCACTGTAGGAGACACCACTAATAAATCCTTTCCCATTAAGAATGGTTTGCTACAGGGAACAGTTCTAGCCCCACTTCTATTTAATCTATATACTAGTGATTTACCAGAAACCAATTCTAAAAAAATTTGCTATGTCGATGATGTGGCAATAGCTATTCTGGAAGTGGAATACATTTTTTGAGGAAGCGGAATACATTCTTACTAAGGAACTGAGGTCACTAAGCCAATATTATGAGAAGTGGAGGCTATGCCCTAACCCAAATAATAAAGGGGCTAGGATACTGAAACAGAAGTATTACAAATTGGATTTGGAGGATAAGGAAGGTAACCTAAAATCTTCCTGTAAGTTCAAAATTCAGCTATTTCGTCAATACCTGCTTATTAACATTTTGATATATTTGTTTCTGCAAGCCAAATCCAAACTAGAATGTCCTGGTTCAATCCTATAGGATTGAATCCTATAGTTTTATATGAAGAATGAGGACCATCAGAAACTCTTCAAATGATGATCAATGATCCTTTTTAATTATTTGTAATCTAAACAAGTGAAATGGGAATTTGGCACAACAAAAAGCAAAGCATCAACTTCAACCATTACATGCAGCAAATAAAGGTCCCACTGGAATGTTCATGAGCATCATGTGGATTGATTCACACCTTTTGATAAATGGTATTTTATGAATTTCTGTATCCGTCATTTTGTCAGCGCTGCTAATACATGGATTCAAAATTCTAAGTATACTCCCACTATAACAAGATTTACTGTGTCACTTTTACACAAATAGATTGTAATAGCAAAATGAATCAAGCTCTTTTACCTTAAAAGGGGATTTGTTGGCATTTATTGTTGAATATAAATTGGGAGCTCTAGACTGAGAAAGAATATCCAGATAAGCGAGGTATTGTCGAGGGGAATTGGCAAACTTCACTTCTTTTTCCAAATTCCTGTCAGGTGCCTGTTTTGAAATCCTATGCGACACAATCAAGGTAAACAATATTATCTACATGCAAAAAATACACAATAGATTTTTAAAAATTAAAAAAAAATAATTAAAAAAATTAACCTAAAACATTTGTAATATATAACTTGTGTTATACATGATTTATATTTTCATGGAAGAGAAAAGAATAGTGGCAGCATTAAAAAGCAGAAAAATGTCATGGCAAAAAATCATGATATTAACATTAAATCAATTTAATGAGCATATTTAAAAATAATTAGAATAATTTTTTTTTAAAAAGTTAAATGTTCCCCTCTTGTTAGGAAGTTCTTAAGGGTAGCACTTTACAGTTTGTGATGATATTTTCTAGGAATGTCTAAAAAGGAAGAGGCTGTGAACATCTATGTGTGTATGTATACACAGTCTTTATGATGATACTTGAGAGACAGAGAGAAAGATTATAGACATTCATGGATAAGCCAAGGATGTCAGATTCAAAAATACACCCCAAAATTGGATTCTACTTCCCCACAGACTAGCTCAGTGATGGCGAACCTTTTAGAGACCGAGTGCCCAAAAACTGGCCTCGCCCCAGCTCCACCCCGTCCTGCCCCTGCCCTGCCCCTACCCCATCTCCCACTCCGCCTGCCTGCAGGGCCATACAACGCCTTCGGGGCCCGCCGCAGATCACCTAGGCAACCCAGCAGCGCCATGGCAGCCACACCCTCTGCCCGCACTATCAACTGTACGGGATGGGGCATGCGGCAGAGTCTTGTCTACGCTGTCTGGCTACCATGTCCTTAGCTGCGCTGCTCCGTGTGGGCCACGCTCAGGGGTGACTCTCTTCCAGGGGGGCTGTTGGTGAGGAGGGGGTCATGGGGGATGTGAGGCTGGGGCAACAGCACGTGTGCCCACAGAGATGGCTCTGAGTGCCGCCTCTGGCACGCGTGCCATAAGTTCGCCACCATTGGACTAGCTCATCTGCAAGTATATACAGTAATATTTTTAAAGTACCAATACTTATAAATAAATCCAACCATAGGTAAGCCAGCCCTAGAATGTTTAACCAACATTCAGATAAAAATATGCCATCTATAGGTAAACCAATTGTGCAAATTAAAACATGCAAAAATATCAAAAGATGGCTTTATGAAAGGACAGCCTTGTGGCAGTCAGCCTGTGTTCTTCCTTCCCTGTGTTTCATCCCTTGGGAGTTTAAAGCAATCTGAAGAGCACGCACCATACCTGGATTCCAATTATAAAAGGAAAAATGCTGAGAGCCCTCAGTGTGGGTGGGCAGGTCTGTTGGGGGTAATTTGTGTTGTGTAGGAGAGCAGAAAGGAAAAATTTGCAGCTGAACAGCTGTTAGCGCAACAAGCAACTGATGGTAATGCAAGAGCAGGCTTGGCCTTCACAAAAGCAGCAATAAAAAAGCTGAAATAAGCCAGGCCCCATCTCACCACTCCAGTAGAACAGGAACCCAAAAGCTGATAAAGCAGCTTTCCTTTCCTGTGAAACTGTAAAATCAATGATTCAACAGTAGCTGGCAACAACAAAAGCGCACCTGAAGGTGGCTAAATGGTGGATAAAAAATTGATATTCACTGAAGTAGCAAAGATTGCTTAAGAATAAGATATACACAGATACACACATAAATATTGGTAAATATATAGGCTAATAGTACATAGACTTAGGAATAAGTATTAAGGTAGAAGTTAAGTCAGTTTGTTAAATTTTAGATAATAAAAGCCTTCTGCAGGAAAACAGGGGTAGATAAAAACAGGCCATTGTGATGCTGGTCTGTATCATTTCACAAAAGAACCTCCTAACATGCTTTTCTATGAATGGCACAATTTTAATGATATTAATAATATGAAGTTGGCTTATCTGCAGATGGGCTTATCTGCAAGTATACATGGTGGTATTAAGAAGACACCCCGAATGACTCCTCACTGGAATATAAAAATGAGAGGAGCACAATTAGACTTGCAAGATTCTGTTATTAATATCTCAGTATATATCTTTTCTGTTCTGGTCTTCCTGTAAAGCACCTTGCTGTAGCCACCTTACTCCAAAACCAAAACAGGTACATTTACAAATAGATTTCCCTTTCTAAACAGTGCTAATATAAATTGAGCACCTACCTAAGAACCTCCACTCTATAGCTGGTTCAATGATTCACTTGAAGCTATAAATCCATTTCCCTCAGAACATAAATTTCACAAATGAAAACACACATGTGCCCTCAGAAAATCACACTGGCCATGTCAGAATCCCTTCCAAAAACTCAGCACCTATGTCAGTGACTCTGTTGTAGAAGTCATCTTTTCAACTCTATTTTCCTATTTTTTCAGTCTTTTCAAAAACTCAAAGGTCTATCTTCCTGAAGGGTATTTGCTGAGGCAAGACTGAGTCCCACAGACTATGGAAGGAAACAGTGCAATCGTCTATTGCAAGTATATTCCTAAAAAGAGAAATATTATTTCCAAGAAAAACATATATTTCTATGCTTTCTCTAAATAACATTCAGACCGCTAACTATTTATCTTTGTATGAATCTAACCTAGAGGATTTAGGTGTTTAGGAAAGTTTTGATTTCCAGAACTGTAATTGAAAGTGAAATAAATTATTATTATTAGTTGTTGAAATACATAAAATACATTTTATGTTGCATGTCCCCTCTGGAAAAAAAAGTTCATCTGATGGGATGTAAGAGATGAGCCTTTTCTACAATGGCATCCACCTCCAGAATATTATTCCTCCGGAGGTGTGGTTAACATCCATGGCTTTCTTGAAAATTCTCAAAGTGCCTTTTTTGCTTTCCAGCAAGCCTGGGGATCTCCTGGAATTAGGGAGCTCATGTGTTGGCTGTATTATTGGTAAGACAAGTAGTCCCTGTTACAACCATTCATTTAGCGATTGTTTGAAATTATAAGGGCACTGAAAAATTGACTCACAACCAGTCCTCGTATTTACAATCATCACAGTATCCCCACAATTATGTAATCAAAATTGGGGCACTAAGCAGCTGACCTTTATGACAGTTGCAGCACTCCAGGGTCACATAATTGCCATTTGCAATCTTCCCAGCTAGCCTTCCAATAAAATCAGTGCTGGAAACCAAATTCACTTAATAATCACATGATTCATTTAAGCCATGCATTTAACAACCATGGTTAAAAAAAGATACAAAATCAAGTGTGGCTTAGAAAGAGAAATTCTGGTCCTAACTGTGATCATAAATTGAGGATTGCCTGTATTTTCCCTCTGTAAATATCCTTATCCATGTTTTCTGTTTTAGTTGATTTAGAACTATATTTTAACTGCAGATCTTATTGTGTACCACCTGGAATCAACAATCCACAATTTGTGTGAGATGGACAACCATATAGATTTGCATGAAGATATACCTGGTTGAGTCTTCAAGATCTTCAGAGGAGAATGTTTCCAGATGCCAGTCATGGGTCTTAGGGAGATTAGAAAGCTCACGAGCAATAATATGCTGTGTATAATCATCATGCCATGTAAAGCCTGCAAAATACAGTTGCAAAAATACTGATCCAGAAAGTTTTGGCAAACAAAAAGCAGAAGAAAAAAAACACACTAATCTTGCACTACATAAGCAATTAGCACAATGCATTCAATATTGGTAAGCTTTTTTTAAAAAAAAATCAATTTCCTACTTGTTTTAGAAGAATAGCGACAGGAATCCTTGTTCCTGCAAATTATTGGGCTAACTGTACTGAAATACTGATGTTTTTAAAATGTTCCCTTCTAAAAGAGACGATGAGTGTTATGATGAGATTTAAAAAGATTATATTTAATGGAATTTTAGTAATTCTTGGTCACAGAGGAACTATAAAGCTGCTTTATTGTCTAATGTGGTTGCTTTTCTTTAGTTACAGAAAAGAACTGAATAACTCAGTAACTAAGCTGGAATGAATTTCAAAGCTGAATAGTGAGATATAATGAAAAGTTATTTCTCAGACCTGTATCTCATTAGCTTCAAAATATATTCCAAAATATATCAACATTTTATATGATGTTGTTGGAACAAGCTAATCATATCCTGGCATGGATTACACTGATCCACTGAAAACTATAACCATAAGCAGCAGAGTAATCTATCTAGGGATCAATATGTATTTTCTTTACCTTACTTAACAGTTTTAAACCAGGGCAAAGTGTCATTGTGAAAGTAAATTCAATGCAGTTATGTATTAATTACATCCCTTACTAATCTCGTGGTAGTTATACTTAGAATAATGATGAGATCCCAAGAATAATTACTAGTTTGTAAATGTTATGATTAACATTTTAGTTCATATAGGATTACCACCTAGAATTATCCATGATTTAATATGTCTATATCATATTATTACCAATATTGATATT
Organism: Bothrops alternatus; assembly: GCA_034064705.1. Lineage (NCBI taxonomy): Eukaryota > Metazoa > Chordata > Lepidosauria > Squamata > Viperidae > Bothrops > Bothrops alternatus. The sequence goes on from JARGCV010000179.1 coordinate 4,402,887, forward strand.
CAACTTTCTGACACCTTCTTGTACAATAAAATATTAATCACTGATATTGCAACTGCAGTGTTAATACTTTTTGGTCAATTAACTTGAAGAGCAATTCTAGATTTCATAAAAATTATTGATGTACTAATCAGTTGATGCACTAATTATTGATGCACTAAATTATTGATGCACTAATCAGTTTTAACAGTACCTGAGAAAGAAAATTCAATTCCATAGAATTTATTTCCATTTGATACTATATAACCTGTGAAACAATAAGTCTAAAACTAACACACGCTTATTAACTGTAAATCCAAACAGTATTATAACAACTGATGTTTAATTTTAGAATTTCAATGGAAAACAAATACAAACAAAAAAATGTCATTTTCACTTTTATTCTGCATTGCAGGTCTGAGTTTACATTAAATATTTAGCCTAAGCTGAAACAATGAAACAAAGACAAAAGGACAATGAGTTGTGAAACAATCTATTTAGATAGAAAACTATATTTTAGACATTCCTAAAGTAGTATCCAAAGAAAACAATATGTCTTGTACAACTTTCTTGAGTTTCTCGCTGATATTATTTTAATACCTGGGCTTTTAAACAGTATTCAGAATCTTTTAATTTGGCAATTATAACATCATTTTCATTTCCAATAGCTCCTTGTCTTTAATTTGTAGAAAATTAAAAAATGGTGGTTGATTGCATTCCAAGGTTTTTGTTTTTATTTCAATATGCACCCTTCCTAGAAAAAAAAAGGAAAAAGTATGGGAAGAGTAGATGAAAGAAAGAATTATGGAAAGCAGGTAAAAAAAAGGATGAAAGAGAATTATTTTTTATGTTTGTTATATGGAGCTTATTTTATCATTGGTCATACTCAGTATGCTAGTTACACTGGAAATGAGCAAGGCCCATCGTATGTGGTATCTTGACTGTGTACCCTAATGTGGCTTGAAATTCCAAATGTGTTGGTAGGCCACAAAAGGCGGCAATGCCTCAACAATTGTGAAAAGGTTTAGAAAGATTTCTGAGAATAGAAAGAAACCAGCTTTGATCAAATACAATGCCAATCTACAGTTTATCCCCACCCCTTCTTTTCCCTCATGAAATGTGGAATTTTATTTTACCTAGCTGTACAGTAGTCCTTGATTTGTGACAACCACTGAGCCCAAAATGTTCACTACTAAACAAGATAGATGTCAAGTTGCCCCATTTTATGGTCTTTCTTGATACAATTCTTAAGTGATTCACTGCAGACGTTACATTACTAACACGGTTGTTAAGGGAAACTGACTTTGCTTGTCAGAAGGTTGCAAAAGGTTGCAAAAGGTCACCTGAGCCCGGGATACGGCAATCGTCATAAATAAATTCCAGTTGCCAAGTATCCAAATTTGAGGATCACCATGGGAATGCTGCAACAATGGTCATAAAGGGCCAGAGTCACCTTGAAGCTGCCCAGAGTCACCTGAGGGGGAGATGGGTGGCAAACAAATTTAATAAATAAATAAGTCACTTTTTTCAGTACCTTTGTAATAATGAATGTTACTAAATTAATGGTTGTAAACAGTGGTGGGATTCAAATATGTGAAAAACCGATTCTCTGTGTGGATGCCACTTCCAGAAGTCCATTCTGGGCCTGGGCAATGAAAAAATAGCTACCAGTTCTGCCAAAGTGGTGCAAACTGGCTGAATCCCACCACTGGTTGTAAGTCAAACTACCTGTAGTTTTTTGCTTGATTTCTAATCAAGTTTGATTTTTATCCTTTGTTCCATCCCAGCATAGGTAGTATTACCTTTCACACCAAATGTCTATGGAGATTCTCAGTCATCCAGGTCATGGTTGTTCCAAAGAACCTTTTTCACAAGTTTGGATGACCAGCTGTCTGCAAGGAGTATAAATCCTTCCATTCCCCACCACCCAATAAGAGCTGAAGAAGCTTCTTGCATGAGAAGCGAAATGTCTTCAAAGAAAAACAAAAGGTCCAGTTGCCTCATGAAAAAGCATATTTGGGACCTTTGCACCAAAAGAAAAACGTCTGAAGATTCATCTTAATCATTGTTTATTGTAATTTTAATTCCACTATTTTACGAACTACACATAGAATTAAAAATCAATGAAAAATAAGTATAAAATATTTCAAAAACTATCCCTCTTTTATAGCTCCACTTTTCAAGATGTGTAGTGAGGGCTAAGCAGATATTTGAGGGAGCGCTTCACTTTGACAAACTCTTCAAAACTACTTCTCAGACATGCATAGTTTTAATAGCAAAGAATCCATGATGCTTCACTTCACTCTGTCCTTAGCCCCTTCTGACATTTATAAAACATCTCTCTGGTCCTCAAGAAGATAAATACCTACTCGGTACAAAGCATCATTCACAAAGATCTATGAGTAGCATTGAAAAACAATCAACTACATTCTTTAATTTGTTTGTTTTGAGGAGAAGATTTCAACCCAGGATGCTTAATAAAATAGCTTCCACAGGAGCATTAAAACCAAGTAAACACCCAGAATCAAAATTAAGTCTGATAAGCAATGGCAATTTTACTTGGCAATTTCCCAACCCTTTGTCTCTACTATCATAGCTAGTGTTTTCTACAACTCAATTACATCAATTTAACACATGAGGTTATACAGGACTGCAGTTTTTCCATGTCACTAATGTAGAAACGTTCTGTAAGACACACTACTAGCAATTAAGAATCCCTGCTGGAGCTCTGCCTACAGTGTACATCTTCCAACTGAGAATTCCCACCAATGGGCAATGAAAAAACAAGCAGATGCATTAAGGAACCTACTTAAGACAGTGGTTCTGAAAAGCTATTAATTAAAACAGAGAAATACAAACTGAAATATTCTATGATTAAATAGCAATTATTGAAGGAATAACCAAGATATCTACAACTAAAGAGTTTAATGGAAACTTAAAAACTAAAACTTTGATTACAACAGAATCGTACCAGGCTTCATAAGGCATGCCAAACAGCCTTTAAAAGTGAGTCTTACTATTTTTTCCCCCATGCTATTTAGGGTATACAACAGATGCTGATTATAGCCACTTCCTTTTCTTCCTCAGTAGAAGATGTCATAGTTTAATGTCATAGTTTCCCCTTCTGTTGAAAAAAAAAAACTTCACTCCTTTTTTTAATAGATAAGAGATAGTGAAAGAGAGAAAGGATCAGTAGATGGTTTGAAGATGGAGTTTTTTAATTTTTGAGAGAGAAGACATGTGGTACCCATTTTGGCTATTAAAATACAAAAACAAAAACCTCACAAGAAAAAAACTAGCCTGATTTTTGGTAGTTTGGTTTCCTGGAATCCTCAACATGTAAAATGCTGCCACAGGCAGGGGAAATAGGTTGCTGGCAAAGGGAGCTCAGATTTCAAAATGCAGAAGTATGTCTGCAAGGAGGGAGAAAGGTTGCTTTTCCCAGACCTGAATAGAGTCAACCTATTCTCCGAAATACCAGAAGACAGGGCAGGAAGCAATGGATGGAAACTAGTCAAGGAATCAGTGGAATGACTAGCTTCTAGACGTTTTTGGTGCTCCAACACTGGAGGTTTTTAAGAAGAGATAACAGAATAACAGAGTTGGCAGGGATCTTGAGAGGTCATCTAGTCCAACCCCCTGCTCAGGCAGGAAACCCTATACCATTTCGGACAAATGGCTGTCCAGTCTCTTCTTAAAAACTTCCAGTGTTGGAGCATTCACCACTTCTGGAGGCAGGTTGTTCCACTGGTTAATTGTTCTAACTGTCAGGAAGTTTCTCCTTAGTTCTAGATTGCTTCTCTCCTTGATTAGTTTCCACCTGTTGCTTCTTCTCCTGCCTTCAGATGCTTTGGAGAATAGCTTGACTCCCTCTTCTTTGTGGCAGCCCCTGAGATATTTGAAAACTATTGTCATATCACCCGTCGTCCTTCTCTTCATTAAACTAGACATACCAATTCCTGCAATCATTTCATACATTTGTCTGAAATAGTATAGAGCAGTGATGGTGAACCTTTTAGAAACCGAGTGCCCAAAAACTGGCCCCGCCCCCACTCCACCCCCCTGCCCACCCCACTCTGCCCCCATCCCCTGCCCCACCTGCCCACAGGACCACTCGCCGCCTCCAGGGCCCACCATAGATCACCCAGGCAGCCCAGCAATGCTATGGCGGCCACACCCTGTGCCCGCGCCCTGCAGCATCAGCTGCATGATGGGGTGTGAGGGCAGAGTCTTGTCTACACTGCCTGGCTGCCATGTCCTTGGCTCTGCTGCTCCATTTGGGCCATACTCAAGGGCGAATCTCCTTCAGGGGAGCTGCTGGAGAGGAGGGGGTCGCGGGGGGAGGCAAGGCTGGGGCAACGGCACATGTGCCCACAAAGAGGGCTCTGAGTGCCACTTCTGGCACCCATGCCATAGATTCATCACCACTGGTATAGAGTTACCTACTTGAGCAGGAGGTTGGACTAGACCAGTGCTTTTCAACCTTTTCACAGATTGTACCACTTTTAGGATGTAGCAATATTCGAGTACCACCAGTCACCTAGCAAGGTGACAAAAACTTGATGATCAAAAAAAGGAAAAAAGTGATAAAGTATAGGTAGTTCTTGGCTTACAACAATTTGCTTAGTACTGTTACAACGGCACTGAAAAAAATGACTTATGACCATTTTTCACACTTATGACTGCTGTAGCATCCCTAGAGATGTGATTTACATTCAGATGCTTGGCAACTGATTCATATTTATGATGGTTGCAATGTTTCAAGATCATTTGATCCCCTTTTGCAACCTTCTGACAAGCAAAGTCAATGGGGAAGCCAGATTCACTTAACAATCATGTCACTAATTTAATAACTGCAGTGATCCATTTAACAAATGTGGCAAGAAAAGTCATAAAATGGGGCAAGTGTCATTTAATAAATTTCTCACTTAGCAACATAAATTTTGGGCTCAGTTGTGGTCGTAGATTGAGGACTAACTGTACACCCACTAACTACATTTTTAATGGGAAACTTATGTCTGTTTCTCTTACATTAATCTTTGCATTATTCTATCCCCTTCTCTCCTTCTGCTTGTCTCACAGAAGCCTCTTCTCTTCTCCATCTTTCTCCATCCCCTTCTCTTTCCCTGTCATGTTTTTTTTCTCTCCCTCTCCCCCAAATCTTCCTCCTTTTATATCCTCTCCTCTCTCCCCCCTCCTCCTCCTTTTCTCTTCAGTGCAACTCCAGCTGACTCCTCTCCCCCAGGCTGCATGCTGCTCCCAGAAGCGCCAATCAGCTGGACCCACACACCGATCCTGGATGCTCAGCAGAGCCCCACCAACACCACACCTCCAGCTGACTCTCCCACAGGCTTGTACAACACTGTCGCCACTTCAGCTCATCCCCTGCTACACTTTTACACTTTTTTACAGTGCTTTTCAACCATCATATGGGTACCACGTGCCAGGTGTCAAAGTACCACCAGTGGTATGCATACCATAGGTTGAAAAGCACTAGACTAGAAGACCATCAAGATCCCTTTCAACTTGGTATTTCCAAATGCAGGGATTTCTCTGCATGGAATGGGCTGTTTTGCTGGTGAATTAAATGTTTCTTTGCAAAGCACTGCTCAGCCACTTCATTGCTAGGCTGCATGGGTAGCTGGATCAAAAAAGATGCCACTTATGGAATTCTCCCATGTGGCCCAGCAGGAGAGGGCGGCTCTCTTTCCCTTCCCCCACCTCTACAATGTACGTGAGTGATTGTGAGGGGTGGAGGAAGCCCATGTGGTTGGGGGGGGGACCCCAAGGAATGGGAAGCAGAGCACAGGGTATCTCAAGGGGTATGGGAAGCGCTGGGACATTCAAGGAAAGTGGTGCCTGCATTAGGCCCTCCACATTCATTCCTGAGGCATCCCATGTGCATTTAATGATCTGCACATTCTTTTAGCAAATGCATTGGGGAGAGCATGGATGGCAGATTGTAAATGACATAGTTCATTGAACATTTATCCTGACTTCCAACAGTAATGGCCAGGCTTCATTACTGTCCTTACTCAAGGATTATGTATACATTTTTCAACCCAATCTAGCATGTGAAAAAAGAACACTGTCATCCGCATATAACAAGGAACAGTTTTTCCTTGCAATTAATGATGGACAACAGCCATTATTCTGAAGTAATGTAGTCTCCAGATCAATGAGATAGATATTAAATAGGGCCAGAATACAACTTTATGTCACTTCCTTCTTCATTGTAATATCATCTGTAATTAAACCTTTTATATTGCATTTAACTTACATTATACTATCTTGATATACTGCTTATATTAAATAAGTGAGACAACTATTTAATTGCTTGTAACCTTCAAGGGGATGAAGAGACACTAAATTTTATTTATACTTGCTATAGTTAAAGGTGGGAAGTAACTTCTCTATAGATATTTCTTTACTTTTTCTGTATTCTATTCTTACTTTTTTCTTTCATCTCTTTTTCTTTGCAGTTTTTATTCTTTCTATTCTATACTTATTCTTTAAATTTACCTTATATTAAATTTTACTATTATAATAAAAATTCGTAACAAAATTATACCCCTACTCACACACAGAAATAAAAAAACCCCAGCAATATATAATAGCAGGTAACCATCAATCTATGGTAGATCATTAGAAGGAATAAAAAATTCTTATTTTTCCTTCTTCTGCCATAAATTTTATTTCCTGTTTGCTGCTCTCATGGAAAACAGGATATCTTGAACAAAAGTGCTAAAGTACTCATTAAGAGGAATTAAAGTGGAATTTGGAATTAGATTTATGACTGAAGCTCTTTAAACATTTGGAACTTGGTCTGAAAAGGTTCAAAAACTTGTGAAGATCAATTTAGACATTAATCTGATTGTCAATGCCTTTAAAAATTATAAGAAAACAGTTTTTGTTTTATCTTCGTCTTAACACTTCATCTTAAGTGTTCAAACTCTTTTATTTTCATTTATTTATTAAAGTAAATTTACTCTAAATTTTATATTTTAGAGTAAATTGGATGAACGTAAGTATTTCTATCAGAGCTTGAAGGGTATTTGCAACCATGGAGTTTTACTTGTGGAATAAAGTAAAAGATTCATCAGTTTTTCAAACAGCATCTTATCCATTAAAAAGACTTTTCATCTTGAACAATTAAGCAATTTTGGGTCCTCCTCTTCCATAGCCTGAGCCAATATGAAATATTAAATAATCAAATATTAGAATTCTATTACTGATGCCTCAGAAATCCAGCAAATTAGCTGCCTGAAAATCTGTTTCTACTTGGCTACAGTAAGTAATAAAGTGGTATGTTTTAATTTTCTCTGCAGTTTCTTTTTAATCTCTTGTTTCTTTGGCTTGCTATTTTATTTAGGTGAGGAAATACTTTAAACCCTCTGTGGCGATTCTCCTTACACAATTAAAGTTCCCATGCTATGTATACTGCAAATTGTTAATTCCCGTGTTAGCTGTCTGGATGCCTGCAGAATTTGGTGTGAGTAGCTTTCATCTTTGTTTTCGCAACAAACAAGTCAACATACAGACATAATTCTCTGCTAGTTACCTTCGCACATTCTTTAGGGAAGCCTTTTTATTTCCAGTCCCTGAATGGAAGCTTAAGAAAACAAATCCAGCAATGATCAAATATATTAAGGGAGGTCTTGTTAAGGGGACTGGGGTGGGGAAGAAGCAGTTTCCTATATTAGCTATATATAAATGCAGTACAAATACAAATTTCCTGTTTAATTTTTTCAGCTATTAAAATACATTTTTACTATTCCATTTTAATCTGATATTTTCTGCGCAGTAATACTTTCACATAACCATCAGCACAACGAAGTCAAATAATTGTGGTGAAGCTGTTCATCCTTTATTGCAGAGGGCAAATGTTCAGATAATAGAAATGTTATTGGGTATACATTCTGTGCTGGGAGGAGGGGGAGGAGATGATGGATCTACTACTAGATCTACTTCTATCTACTAAACAGAATGTTGAAGTTCACCAGTTTTCCTAATTCCTATTTTTGTGGAGTTCGATTCACATTGCTGAGTAGAAGGATCAAAAATTTAAAAAATGGGTTCCTGAGGCAACAAAATCACATGTAAAGCTGAAATAAAACTATATGATATTTCAGAACTCAATCACAACATCATACCATTATTTTACTCTCTAAAATACTGCATCTATTTTTCTTTTTTTTTTTACTATTCACTAACTCTCATCTTATTGCTTTTTTCCGAGGTTGGGTTTCTTCTTGAACCTGTTGTATTATTATGCTAGGTAACATTATCAATGCTGTGACATGAAATGAAGTTGGGTGGCTGGTTTTCACAATCGTTACATTGTAGGTTGTAAATTACTTCTCTTTTATTTTCTCTTACTACTGGGTCTTTCAGTTTGCTTAAGTTTTGGGTTGGGTTTTTTTTTTTTGAAGGATTTTGTAGATTTGTAGCTATAGTGATACCAAGGGGTTGTAGTAACTTGTTAGTAGTTTCTGATCCTTTTTTTATATACACACAAGGATTATTCCTCCCTAGGGTTGGTACTTCATGTCAGATCAGACAGAACATCAAGAATCCAACCACTCTCAGCAAATGCATTATTTGCTATTGCAAATCTCATATCCTTTTCCTCAAATTTCCCCACCGTGTATTTGCTTATTATAAATTACAAAAAGTAGTTACACCAACACTGAAACATAGCACACATTTCTAAACAGGTGCAGGAGTAATAATTCAATCTTCATGCCCCTTCTGTGCTCTGAGATTGCCACAATGAAGTCAATTAGCTTCTGTCAGCAAAGTAGCCTCTGAAGTAGCCAACTATCTCCAAAATGGGACTGAGGCCACTGGCTCATTTTAAACATTATATTAAAATAAATGGAAATTTGGCACAGCTATTTCAAAAATATACAGTTTAAAAACAAAGAGATGGCATGCCTCAATTACAAAAATATATGCCTATAATCATATTTATACCACATCCTTGTTAAGGGAATGTGAAAAAGGTGCTTCTTTAATGATCTGCAAGTTCTCAGGAACATTTCATGCCACATCCTACATCAGATTTTAGTTGAAAGAAAGGAGATTAGTAGATGCACATTAGTTGTTTTGTAGAAAATGAGTACACTAGCATCTACATTAACCAAAGTAAAGATTTAAATTGATTTATTTTCCCACTCTATGAAGAAAATTCCCTAGGATGGCAGATGATCCATAATTTTCTAAAGATTGACTCTTATTTGCCTTCTCCGACAGACAGTGAAGAAGAATGGATCACTTCACTGTTAAACAACAGCTGAGCATAAGGCTACATTTCTGACAGAACTGGTGATCTGATCACACATGACAAGCCAAATTTCTGGGTTGATAGATTAATGGCAAAACTGATGATCTGGGAATGCAGACCAATTAAGTTTCTAAGCAGAGAACTAGGTTAGATAAATGAATGACAGAACTAGTGATCTGGTCACATAAGCCAAGCCAAAGACCAGGTATCTGGACAAGGCAAGACAGAAAAGACAAAAATCGTTTATCTGACAACTCACCAAAGAGCCAAGCAAGATTGACAGGCCCAGCTTCCTCGCTATTTGGAATATAAGATACTTGATGAATTATCAAAGGGTACTGCCATCTTCTGGATAACTTCCTTGTTAATGCTTTTATATGAGTGTAAGGAGTCTTTCAATAGACCAGTGCTTTCTACCTATCCTTGAGCCAGCAGAAATATTACATAATCTTTTTGTCCTTATAGTTTACACCAGATACTTATAATATACCAGTCACTGGTGTACCAGTTGCATTATTTCAGTGCAAGAACATGTAAGCTAGATTGCTTGGGACTACATTCCCCATGGTAAACCCAATCCAAGAAATCCAACATTTGGGGGCATTTGGGACATGCAGTAGTTAAGCTGCTGGAGCGGAAGTGGAGAAACTACAATAGCAACATTACTAATTGTATGTAGCACTGCAGAGAGAGATGACCATTTCCCTCTTAAACCATATAGCCATAGTGGCGAACCTATGGCATTTGTGCCACAGGTGGCACGCAGAGCCCTCTCTGTGGGCACGCATGCTGTCGTCCCAGTCCTAGGCCTTCATCTGGATTTTATAAAACCTTTTCACTTTAGGCCTCCATCGCCATGTGAAAAAAAAGAGGTTCAATCAATCAATCAATTTCAACTTCTCGCAAGAAAAAAAAGAGCTCGCAAAGTTGGAACTGATTGATTGAACTTTTTAGTCCCACCCAATCTGCCGTTACCACTGCAGCCACGCCCACCCAATGGGCCACACCCACCCAATGGGCCATGCCCACCCAACACCCGACAATACATAAATGGATTTTGGGTTGCATTTTGGGCACTCTAAAAGGTTTGCCATCACTGCCGTATAGCATTATCACCCCCAGTCAGCTGCTGTTTGTGCTGATGCTGGTTTTCAAGCAGGCGAATTGCTTGGAGACTTGGCAAGTATAAAGGAAGAGATCTGACTGAGGGAACCAGACTCTCCTGCTACCCAAAAGAGAACAAGATTGTGCCTGGGGACCTAAAGCTAATAGGTGTTGGACCAATCCACCCATAAGAGAATCAACTCACTGCAACCTCAAACAAGTGGTTAGAGAAGCGTATCAGATTATACAATATTTTTTGGAAAAAACACTACACCACTTATTCATTTACACAGCAAAACACAACTTTAACAATACTCCAAGTCTTTTAACAGACTAACAGAATAACAGAGTTGGATGAAATCTTGGAGGTTTTCAAGTCCAACCCCCTGCGCAGGCAGGAAACCATTTCAGATAAATGGCTGTCCAATCGTCTTAAAAACTTCCAGTGTTGGAGAATTCACAACTTCTGGAGGCAGGTTGTTCCATTGATTAATTGTTCCAACTATTAGGAAATTTCTCCTTAGTTCTAGGTTGTTTCTTTCCTTGATTAGTTCCCATCTATTGCTTCTTCTCCTGCCTTCAGGTGCTTTGGAGAATAGTTGACACACCCCTCTTCTTTGTGGCAGCCCCTGAGATATTGGAAGACTGCTATCATGTCATCCTAGTCCTTCTCTTCATTAAACTAGACATACCCAATTCCAGCAACCGTTCCTTATATGCTTTAGCCTCCAGTCCCCTGATCATCTTTGTTGCTCTTCTCTGCACTCTTTCTAGAGTCTCAACATCTTTTTTTCATTGTGGCGACCAAAACTGGATTTATTTATTTTTTAAATTGAAATATGTATGGAATTCATGAAAAATAGATTGTTGTTACTGTCTATGCTGTGGTTAGGTTCAAATAGGCAAAGGTCCAGGCACTTAAACACAATTATAGTGCTCCTGGCTGTAATTATCTGGAGCCATGGGAACTGCTAGAATTGATCAAGTCCTCCTTCTCAATATTAAATAAAATCCCACTGCTGAACTTGAAACATTTAAAATTTATCAACATCCTCAAATGTCAAAATGTTGACATTCATTGTTCTGAACATTTGTCAATTATCCTCTAAGCAGGGATTCTGATCTCTTTTACAAATCAAAGAAATAATTGGAAGCAAAAGAAACTATTTTAATCACTGTGGTGGAGAATGCCATCAGCCTTGAGTGGAAAATGCCTTCTGGGTATAATTAGTATCTCTCTAAGGCAGCAGCAGCACAAAGTGCAATAAATCGACAAATATTTTGGATTTTAAAGTAAGGAGGATATGTACGCATTCTTCTTCCAGTAGTAATGCAATTGTACAATATATACTTTGGGGTGCTTGTTTTTACAATCAACTGTACAATCAACTGTAAGGGTATAGTTCATCAAAAAATAAGAAATAAACTGTTCTGAGGAACAGTTCAAATAACATAGCCCCATGTTGTTTCCAAAAATAGTATTAATTATACATTTATGCTTGTCTACGATCAAAACAAATTCCTCCTCCTTCCCCCATGAAAGAGAGACTCTAATGTTAGTCCTTTATGCATAACAGTGTACTGGGGATCCAGTAAATGATCACTTCAACACTTCAGATTGATATTGACCCTTTTTAACCACATGGATAGGCATTCTCTGGAATGAAGTAAATGCTCATCAGCAACTAATTCTTTTCTTCAGCTTTCTTACTCCAAATAATGCAGAGTACAAATATCTTAACACCAGGGTACCTGCAGGATTATCTGCTCCAGCCTGAAGTGATCCCACCTTTAAATGATTCAGGGGCAAATTTGTAGTCCTTCATTTATGGGAAGCAAGAGAAGCTGAATCTAGAAGGCACCACTTCTCAACTGCAACTTTGGAACTGTCTCCTCACAGAGATCTGGTTAGCCCACTCCTTGATAGTTTTCAGGAAGTTGTTAAAAATGAGCTATTTCAGAGTATGTGCCAATGATGTTTACATAGCTTTCATATTTATATTTAATCGTTCTCATTTTATTATGACCATGGATTTTCTGAGTTATGATTTGAAGATTAAACTTTTAAACACTGTGGATTTCTTGATATCTTCCTTTTATTGTGTTAGTCAATGTTTTCCAATTGCAGCAGGATGTAAATGAAATAAATAAATAAACAATTATTTGTTTGGAATATTATTTTTAATACAGATTGTGAGTATTAAAATAATATATATATATACATAGTAAAACCTATGTACTATATGTTCATATGTAGGTTTCAATATATATATATAAGCAGATGGCTTGATGGCTCAGCGGGTAAAGGGCTGAATCTGTCAGCTAGAAAGCTGACAGCCCAGGTCCGAGTGCTGAGTGCCACGTGACAGTGTGCATTCCCACTCCTTGCCTCAGCTCCTGCCCACCTAACAGTTCAAACAGTGGTCGGATTCAAATATGTGAACAACCGGTTCTCTACGTGGACGCCGCTTCCAGAAGTCCATTCTGGGCCTGGGCAACAAAAAATTGACTACTGGTTCTGCCGAAGTGGTGCAAACTGGCTGAATCCCACCACTGAGTTCAAAAACAGGCTAATGTGAACAGATAGGTAGGTACCACTTTGGTGGGAAGGTAGCAATATTCCGTGCACCTCGGCATATAGTCACACTGGCCACATAACCACAAAAATGTCTTCAGACAATGCTGGCTCCCTCAGCTAAGAAATGGAGATGAACAGCACCCCCTAGAGTTGAAAATAACTTAATTCACTTATTTAGCTCACAGATGTATTTTAATACATCTAAATCTATCAATTGGTGCACAAAAAATACCATATGTTTAATTCTTCTATGTCTTCAAAATACATTAACATCCATTTGGGATTTAGTTTATGCTCTCCTTCTCCCATAAGAAGAAGGGGGGGAAGGAAAATAAGTACTAGCCATAAAAACTGGACTGCCACTTATCCATAGTTTTTAAAGCAATGTTACATGTTGCAATGCAGTGCACAGGCGCCAGATGTCACTACAAGTAAAGCACCATAAAAGAGTATTGACAATAAACATCTGTGCATGGAATTTTATCAGCACGTAAAATAAAATAATGTCTGCCTATTAATCACTTGGACCTGTACATCAAGAACTTTCCCATCAAATATGTTGAGTGAAAGATGTTCAGTCTTGTATGAATTTTTATTTACTAGTGCTGCGTAAAAACACAAACAAGTTATAGACATTGTGTTTTAAAAACAAAGCAAAAGAAAGCTATTTAGAATCAGAATAGAATATAAAGGTTGAGATTAATTTTGGAGGTCATATTGTCCAGTCCTTGCCCAAGACTGGAATCCTTTATTAGAGAATACCAAACTTCTGTTTAGCATTTCAATAAAGATAAGGTCACCCTTTTCGAAGGAGTCTTGTTCTATGGCTGAACAGATCTTACTTTTGGGAAATTGAGGTCAATGGCCTGACTTCTATTATAAACCAACAGAAAAAGGACAGTTATGCATTTGTGGTTAGAGTTAACCACAAATGCTTTTCAAGAACTGCATAGTGCTTTAAAATAAAATTTAAATCAATGGAATTTGTCAGGAAGGATGACATATATATTTCAGAAATAGTGAGTATGAAAAACTTAGTCTCAAATATTTAAGAGTAATCCAAGTTTACTTGAGTCTTGAGCAATCTAATATGTTGAGTCATTTTCTATCCTACCCTGTATGTATGTAAAAGAAACACTTATGAAATAAATAAACTATCAGCCCAAACAGCACATTTCAAACCTTAGTTAAGGCATCAACTATTTTATTTCTGTCATACTGTCACTGATAACTACAGACTATCATAATCCGGATATCTTTTTTTCCCTTTTGCTTTTGTATGTGCAAATCTAATAAGTACTTTTTGCACAATTCATCAATATATAATGAACATTTATATAAAATGTTCAACAAACACAGATTTTTTTTCTGGGATGGATAAATTGTCTATCTTTTTTCAGCAGGATATTTTCCAATTTCTAATTCAGGTATGGTGAGTTGAGAGTTTTTGATCCTATGGTTCCCAATGTATTTCAAACATATTCCTAAATCTTGCTGATGCTTCTCACCTGTAAGTAAAAACTGGCTTAAGAGAAACTTATTTTGAGCTAGGAAATAATGCAAAAGAAATAGATTAATAATCTTTGTTTTGCCTTTCTTTCCTATTAATTGTGGGGTTTTTTTTAAAAAAAAGTCCTTGATATGTTGCAATTTAAGTTTTAGCGGTGCCTTTTAGAAACATCATTTCTCTTGATATTGTGTGTGTCGTAGAGAAAATATCCCATGCAGGGATGTCTTTGTTGCAGAACAGCTTTTTTGCAGCTGAAACATTCCAGACACTTTGAATTACTCCATGTAATACGGTACAGTGGTAAGAATGCATGCTAATTTTGCCAACTGCCAACAGTTCCATTCTCATTGGCTCAAGTTTCACCAAGCCTTCCATCTTTCCGAGGTCAGTAAAATGAGGGCCCAGATTATTGGGAGCAATATGCTGACTCTATAAACCGCTTAGAGAGGGCTGTAAAGCACTGGGAAGCGGTATATAAGTCTAAGTACTATTGCTAATAGCATGTAATAGGAAATGAGGAGTCCTTGGTACTCTCTGAGCTTGGTTGTTTTCTTGAAGATGTTTCATTACCCAAACTAAGTAATATCATCAATACTAGTAAGGAGTGTGGTTTGCTGTCAATTTATATTCACTCTGACAAATCAGCCAACAATAGACACATAGACATTAACAACATCTATAGATTATGTGAAAGAGACAATCAACCAGCCCAAAAGAGAAAAAGACTCCAGCACCTCTCCACCAGCCATCAACACTCAGATCAGCATAGATTAACTCCAAGGTTAACATCAGACCAACAATCAAGTAAACAATACCTCAATCAAGAAACTGCCAAAGAGCCAACAGTAAACAATCTTCCCTGCTATTCCCATATTATAACTATAGTTATGCAAATTATTGTTTTAGTCTGATAAAATTGATGTCAGGCTGTATAGAGAAGGGATGTCAAACTGCTGGCCCACAGGCTGGATGTGTCACTGGGAAACCGTGCTCACCCCATTGTTGGCAATGGGGAAAAAGCTCCGATATGTTGTGCGACATCACATGACCACCACCCACCAACATGACAGGCAGGCCAACTGAAAATAAACTGAAAGGAAACTGCACTCTTTAATAGCACTGATGATGTTAGCTCAGAGAGTAGCAAGGACCCCTCATTTCAATCCTGAGCTACAATTATTCTCCTTTATTGGTAACAGGAAATGTATACTTGGTTCCTGTCACCTTGATTTCAACCATCACTCCAAATAAGCTATTTATTTTTTCCTCAGCTACAAGTTAGTTCTGAAAATCAAAATTACAAATATATAGCACAATACTTTTTTTCAAATTCCAAATTAATCTGGGCTGGAGAAAACCCATACCTGTTTCTACTTTACTCTTTCAGGCCCTAGCTAGTCTCATTATTAGCAACAAATTTTATAAGTCACTGGTGTGTGAATTATATATGCTCTAGATCAGGAACTCAAGATAGCTCACTGAAAGAGCCTCCTTAACTTTATCTAACTGGAAACAGTTAACCCAGGAGTTCTGATTACAAGTATTGATTAGAAAAAAAATTAAGGTTACAATAGCTAGTGGTGTACTTGCAAACAAGATATGTATGTGTGTTTATGAATGTGTACATACATGCAATCTTTGTACAGTCTCCTCCTGATTTTTGGGTATCAAGGTGAGGAGATTGCCCTTTTTGGTGAAGGAGGAACAATCTGTTTTAGTGTATTCTTTTGATAAGTGCTATATCTTTTATCAACCTTGAACCTGACTAACAATTGTGGTGGAATGTAGTCTGGATTTCCAGGAGGGAGGGATTTCTTTCCAGAGATCTAAAGGCAGTGGAGCCTGAAAAGAAAGAGGATTTAAAAATAGCTCCTTCCCTGTGATTCCCATATTATAACTATAGTTATGTAAATTATTGTTTTAGTCTGGTAAAATTGATGTAAGGCTATATAGAAGAAGGGGTGTCAAACTGCTGGCCCACGGGCCGGACGTGTCATTGGGAAACCGTGCTCACCCCATTGTCGGCAATGGGGAAAAAGCTCCGATACGCGATGTCACATGACATCACGAATTTGACATGTCTGCTCTAGACATGTATTAATTTAATTTATTTTTAAATATTTATTGTTATAATCTGTTTTAATTGGGCTGTAAACCGCCCCGAGTCTACGGGAGAGGGGCGGTATAGAAATTTAAGAAATAAATAAAAATAAATAGAGTACCTTCTTTTTTGTTCTTCACCTGTAGACAGAACCTTGTTAGACTAAAGCAACAATTTTTTTAGCCATCTGGAAAGCAACCCCCCCATACACACACCTCGGGAATCCACACAATTCCCACAATAATCCTTTATGGTAGGTTACACCAAGAAAGACTGTCTGGCTTAAATTACTCAAAAGTTCCCATTTTTCAGAGTGGACTTGAACCTTTAATTTTAGCTATGTTCAGCTAGTAGGCTTTTTTTGCCAGAGCAAGGACTAATAGAATTGCAGAAATATATTCTCATCCCTTCCACAACTTTGCATAAGGCTACACAACACTTGGTCTTTGAACTGCACCCAAGGTTGAAAACTAGGCTGGATTTAATTTTATTTGCATTTAACTGAAAGTAAATACAGGAATTTGGTTTTTCTCCAGCCATATTTTTGAATTATTATCTTTCCTTTCTGTCACATTAAAAATTACAGTTTGTTAAAAAAAGAAATCCTGAGGGCTTTGAGTAAGGAGGGTCACAGGCATGCCATAAAATTCAGGTTGAAGCAGGTGATTTGAGCTTGTTTCGTCTCCTGTGGAAAAATCAAGCAGAAATGGAGGCAAATCCTGATGGCCACATTTTTGCATTCCCATCCCTCATTCCAGGGTAATGATTATTAATGTTATGCTAGCTCAAGATGGAATATAACATCAGCTGTGATTTCCTAGCATCCTGTAGCTAAACTGTGTGTGACAGAATAATCAACCTATGAGGAATTTATTCCCTATTCACAAGAACGGGGGGAAATGACCTGAATACTGCTAAAATAAAGTGTCCAGGAAGTTATATTTTTACAGAGAATTATAATACAATTGAATATATTCCACATACAAGTCCAAAACCACAACAGGGAAATTAAAAACAATATTTTAAATTATCAAGATGGTTCTGTTCTTATTCATTAATGTTGAACTATTTATTTAATCCAATGCAGTTTGCCAGATATTAAAATGGTACCTTTGCTTAAAAGTGAAACATGTGTCTCAGCGATTAACATGTCATTGATTCACTTTCTTCACACAACAGATGTTAAGCTAATCCACGTGGAACAGAGCAGAAGTGAAAGCATGCCCTTAATAAAATGTCTACTGAATATTTGCATTCACTCCCATGACTAAGTGCTAGTGAATCTTCCTGCATTCCTGCCCACAGTTACGTGTTGAAGCATAACGTTTACTGAGGCAGCTATTCTTGCCAAGGATATATTGCATTAATAAATCTTCCAAACAAGCCCTAGTAAATGTCACTTCTGCTTAAATGTTCAGCAGAAATTGGTGACAAGTGATGCTTTCTTTGCCCTTGTGGAACTCAAGTGTTCGGATGTGAATCCTAATAAAGTTTCTGCCAGAATCAGCCTTCAATAAGTTTCCCGCAAACTGGTTTGGAATGCTAACAAAACAAAAGGCTTGTAAAATTCAGGCCCCAAAGAAACAGGACTAGGAAACCATTAAATGACCAACATTTGCAGCGTGCAAACTCAACACATGAACTAATTCAGTCCTTTACAACTGCAGTGAAACAAGGATGGCTGTGAAACTTTTTTTTTTCAAAGAAAAGAAGTGATGTGGTCTTTATGTATTGTATTTATCTAAACTATAGGGGATCATAAACAGAGGTGAGAACTACATCAGATAACTACAGGGTTGTTGTAACTCAAGGTGAATTCAGATAACTAAGCTAAAAATATTGAATTTTCTTTTCTTCTTGAATACATGCCATAAGAAAGTATTGTGTTAAAGACTTTATTGTGTGCTTAATAAAGTTAGTAAAATGACTAGATCCATCGGTATTAGAATGGCAATGTGTTTCAGTTGAATATGAAGAAATGAATTTAAAATGTCCAAGCATAATGTTCTTATGATAACATTATAAGCTTTTTTATTTATGAAGAAAGGAGATAAAACATGAAATATAACAACATCAGAGAACAATGTTACAAGATGAAGAATTTTAAACTCATATCAGTTTTGAAAACAAAAATGAATTCGTTTTATAAAGTATTTTATACTTTATACTTTATACTTCATTTGTGACTAAATGAACTTCCTAAATTTAGAAGCACACAACACATGGAAGAAATGTGCAAGAAATAAAAAAAGCAAAGAGTGAAAGCAGAAATAACTGAAACGGGAAGCTCTGGCCCACAAGTTCAGAAAGATCCACTCTTTAAAAGTATTAGAAAGAAAAGTAGAGTCTTATTAGTATTCCTGTTCCCAGTCAGGTCTCAGGGGAGGCTTCAGTTCCTTACATGCCTATTCAGAAATAAATTTCTATTAACAGATTTTCAAGGGCAGAGGATGGGATTTAGCACCATTCCCATTTTATCCTATTTTTATTTCTATCTAATAAACATGGATTGGTTTACGCCTTGCATTAAGCCACAGGGGTTTGTGTGGCTGACTGAATTACACATAAACACACACACACAATATGCTAAAAGTAAGCAAAATACAATGCACAAAGCACAACGAGTAAATCCAAACAAGATGACTGGAGAAATTCTCTGTCTTATCTCAGGCATGAGTAACAATCTGTTATTTCAGGATTTACTATTTCAAACCTATTCTACACTTAAGGTTAGGGTTCACAAACTTTTAAGCACCCTTTGTACATTTTGTGCAAGTTGGAAAGAAAGTTTTCAATTCCATCTCCTTGAGTACGGGTTCCCCACAGGGCTGTGTCCTGAGTCCACTACTGTTCACCTTGATGACCCACGACTGCTGTGCCAAATCTGCTATGAATCATATTGTGAAGTATGCAGACGACATGGCATGACAATGAAGATGCTTATAGGGAAGAGGTGAAGGCTCTGGTGGACTGGGGCAATAAAAGTAACCGCATTATAAATGTTGATAAAACAAAGGAGATCATTGTAGATTTTTGAAAGAGCCGGCATAGTCATACTCCACTCAGTATTAAGGATGCAGCTGTAGAGGTGGTCAACAGTATTAAGTATCTGGGGGTGCAGATAACTAACAATCTGAATTGGTGTCATGCCTCCATCCGAGCCTGACTCTGAGGAAGACATGGAGTTCCCTGTTGAGGCCCAGGAGGGGGTGTCTGTGGCTTCAGAGGACTGTGGGGAGGAGCAGGCTGAGGCAGGCCAGGGCCCTTCAGGTTTGGAACAGGGCAGGCAGAGTTCAGGCAAGGAGCAAGGCCCCTCCCCACCTGATCCTAGAGTACCTGATCCACTCCACAAGGCACACCTGGGGAGTAGGATTTAAGGAGACACTGTGGGGTGGGACATTTGCCGGGAACAAATGTGAAATCTTGAGATAGTGTGCTCTTGTAACCTGGACACTTTGTATTCTGAACCAGTTTGCTTCCTGCTGATCTCTCCTTGCAGTCTGCAGTTTGCAGTTTGCAGTTCACAGGCAAGCTGGGAGTTAAAAGGATTATACGTTTGCTTGTTATCTGTCTTGCTTTAAAAATAGTGTAAACTTCCCTGGCTGTTTTGTTTGAACTCATGCCAGCATATGTGGGGGTTGTTGGGTGAACATTGGCAGTGATTATAAAGACTATTGCTCTGGCCAGCTAATTGCTTTGCCTCCATTCTGGGCCCTGGGTCATCACAATTGGTCTCTCCACACCTCATCCTAGCATCTGCATTTCCTGTGTCACATGAGGAAAGCACATCTCTTTCCTTGTGTCCTGACCACTTTTTACACAGGCACAATTGAGAGCATTTTAACAAACTGAATCACTGTCTGGTTTGGTGGCAGCAGTGCCTCAGATAGAAAGTCCATACAGAGATTGGTGAGGACAGCCGAGAAGATCATAGGAAGCTCGCTCCCTGGTATTCAGGACGCTGCTTATAAGCGCTATGTGCTTAGAGCTCAAAGCATTGTTAGAGACCCCACACACCCACTTTACGGTCTGCTTTTGTTGCTCCCCTCTGGGAGGAGGTTTCGAAGTATTTCTAGCAGGACTACCCAATTCTGTAATAGCTTTGTTCCCTATGTCATCCATCTGGTAAACTCGCAAGATTTGTTTTTCTTGCTATGCACATGTATACATAACCCAAATTAGACTGTTGTTTCTCTGTATCATATAATATATGTGTGTATATGCATAATTTTGTATTTATTTATTTATGTCATATTTATGTAGTGTACATTGGAGGTGGTGACCCTTTGAGAACCTATGCAATGAAATTTCATTTTAATGTATGCCGATTAATGCACATTCAAAGTGACAATAAAGTTATTATTCTATTCTATTCTGTTCTGCTCTGCTCTGCTCTGCTCTGCTCTGCTCTGCTCTGCTCTGCTCTGCTCTATTCTATTCCATTCCATTCCATTCCATTCCATTCCATTCCATAGTTTATTCCATTTCATTCCATTAAAGTTAAGAAATCTAAACAATAAGATCATGATTCCAGTCCCCCTCCTTCAACCATATCTTTCTAGAGAAGAAAAAAGTTCTACAATAAAATTATATACTTCCCCAGATAGGAAGTTCTTTGGAAAATTAGTTTCTTGTTCATCTCTTGCCAGATGTTAGATTTAGAATTTGCCAGCTGGCTCAAATGCAGCCAAATATCAAAGGGCATCTAATATTATTTTAAAGACAAAGAACACTGGCTGGTTGTTAAAGGACTTTTGATAAAAACAGTTTTTGTGGCTAAGGTTTTGAGAACTGGTACATTCATTGTGATTCAACTTATACCAGCTGAGATTTTATGAGGACTTATCCAGATGTTATAAAGATTCAGATGTGTTTATTACCTACAGCAATGCTGGTATTTCTTTTATGAATCAGGGGGCAAACCGCTCACTCCAACTTAGGGAAACTACAAAATCTTACATTTACACTTATGTAAGACATATGTGATGGAAAAAGGTATTTTTGCTACTGAGCTTCAATACTGAAAATAAGTATTGCATGAAATTAGGGCTCTTCCAGTATGAGAGGTCATTGTGGATCCATCCATTAACTGGATGTGGCTCAAATCAGTCCCTGAGTGCCATTTCAAGATTCCTTATGAGGATATAATAATAATAATAATAATAATAATAATAATAATAATAATAACAACAACAACAACAACAACAACAACAACAGTTGTCAATAAGAAAGACAAAAAAGCCTGGATAGTGCACGTGGCAGTGCCTGGAGACAGCAGAATAGATGAGAAAGAACTGGAGAAGATAATAAAATACAAAGACCTACAAATAGAAACAGAAAGACTGTGGCAAAAGCAAGCAAGCAAGGGTAGTGCCAATTGTAATAGGCACCTTGGGTGCAATCCCAAAACAACTGGAGCACCACTTGAACACCATTGGCATTGACAAATTTGCCATTAGTCAATTGCAAAAGGCGGCCTTACTAGGAACTGCTTCCATCCTGCGACGATATCTGTAATACCGGTACCATCAAACATCCACGTCTGTCTATCCCAGGTCCTTGGTAAGGACTCGATAGATAGACAAAATGCCAAATCCAGTCAAAACATCTGGCTGACTGTGCGATGGTGATGATGATTATGATCATCATCATCATCATCATCATAATGTTGGAAGAGGCCTCGGAGGTCATCTAGTCCAACCCCCTGCTCAGGCAGGAAACCCTATACTATTTCAGACAAATGGCTGTCCAGTCTCTTCTTAAAAACCTCCAGTGTTGGAGCATTCACCGCTTCTGGAGGCAGGTTGTTCCCCTGGTTAATTGTTCTAACTGTCATGAATTTTCCCGTTAGTTCTAGGTTGCTTCTCTCTTTGGTTAGTTTCCATCCGTTGCTTTTGTCCTGCCTTCAGGTGCTCCCTCTTCTTCGTGGCAACCCCTGAGATATTGGAACACTGGTATCATGTCCCTCCTCATCCTTCTCTTCATTAGATTAGACAAACCCAATTCCAGCAACCGTTCCTCATATGTTTTAGCCTCCAGTCCCCTGATCATTTTTGTTGCTCTTTTCTGTACTCTTTCTAGAGTCTCAGCATCTTTTTTACATCACGGTGACCAAAACTGGATGCAGTATTCCACGTGTGGCCTTACCAAGGCATCGTAAAGTAGTATTAACATTGTTTCCCAGCCTTTAGGATTCAAGGCATACCAAATACCAGAAATCCAAAACCAACCTGGCTATATATTGTGGCCTTGTGCCCTCAACAGTTATTCCCAAGCATCAACAAAAATTACATTAAGATATTATTGAACAACATTCACACTGATACTTTTTGTTAGGGTTGGCACTGACAACTGTAGCTAAGATTTCATTGCCAATATGATGGTGGGATTCACATTTTGCAATTCATTGGTTGAATAAACTCAATAGGATGAGGTCACATAACACGGCGAGCCCATATGAAACGAATTACATTATGACTTTACATGATATACAGTCCTAATATGAAAAACTGTTACATATAACTGAAGTTGTAGCAAATTCCTTCATCTGTTATCTCTTGATACTATACAACAATTACCATATCAATATTCCGGTATTCTCATTCTGGGATCAGCACATCAACCTTTTCTTTAAAAAAAATAATAAACAAGGCAACTTCTGAAAACAAAGGTCTCTAATGGAGAAACTCTGAGAAATTCATCAACCCATCCATAGAAAGGATGGTTATTAAAGGCAATGCAATATTGTGCTTTTATCAGCCACAGTGATAAAAACCCTGTGCTAATTTTTCAACACCAAATTCATATTCAGAAAAATAATTCAAAGTATCATCGCTCGACACCATTAAGAAATGGAGGTCAAATCTGCCAAGTTGGGGAAGGAGGAGGGAATGCTTTTAGTGGCCACACAAAAGAGAAAATGGGATCGGATCATTAGCGAGTGCAGTGGCATTATTTAAATGTCTTTGTTAATCAGGCTCCTGACAGAAGAAATTATACTTGGAGAATGTGTTCCTCAGAGCCTTCTCAGCATGGGCCAAATCTATTTAATACTCTAAATATGCTGAGTGATAATGAACTTATGGTACATATCTTCATACTAGTTTTCCTTTTTTTTCTTTCTGTTTTTGAACTTGACATCATTTCAGGTCTTGAAAAGACAGCTCCTTTCAAGTTTTGTTTTATTTGTAAGAATGAGCAACCCATAAGCCAACATCCTTTTTTCTTGCTTTTAGAGACCCCCTCTTGAAAATTTTGAGCTAGGAATCCAAATGAATGTAAAACCTTGAGAAAATAAGTGAGCCATTGGGTGGGGTGGACTTTGAAAAAGATTACAGGTTGTCCTCAAGTTACAACCACAACTGAGCCCAAAATGTATGTTGCAAATGAAACATTTATTAAGTGAGTTTTGTCCCATTTTATGACTTTTCTTGCCACCGTTGTTAAGTGAATCACTGCAGTTGTTAAGTTCATAACACACTTGTTAAGTGAATCTGCCTCCCCATTGACTTTTGTTTGTCAGGAAGTTGCAAAAGCTGATCACATGATCCCCAGGACACTGCAACAGTCATAAACATGAATCAGTTGCTATGCATCTGAATTTTGACGGGGAATGCTGCAACGGTTGTAAGTGTGAAAAACGGTCAAAGTCACTTTTTCGGTGCCATTGTACTGTAACTTTGAATGGTCACTAAATGAACTGTTGTAAGTCGAGGACTACCTGTATTCAATCCTGAGAAACAGGAAAGTGTGAGAAAGAAACTCAAAATAACCTCACCTTGATTTTGTTAAGTATAAGAGGGGACCATAAAAAAACTTGGTTGGGTTTTCAATGTTCTGTTATTCTATCAAACTGAAATAAAGAACAGTCCTGATACCACTGCCATATCTATTTCTTGACCTGGATTACCTTGAAGAACTAATGGAAACATGTGAACATGATATTATATGCCCCAAAATCAGTGGTTCTCAACCTTCTTAATGCCACAACCTTTAATACAGTTCCTCATGTTGTGGTGACCCCCAACCATAAAATTATTTTGTTGCTACTTCATAACTGTAATTTTGCTACTGTTATGAATTGTAATGTAAATATCTGATATGCAGAATGTATTTTCATTGTTACAAATTGAACATAATTAAAGCATAGTGATTAATCACAAAAACAATATGTAATTATATATTGTGAGATATTTATTTCTAATTACAAATAAATGAAATTTTGGCATTGTAGTCCAAGGACTTCAAGTCACATTCCCTCTTCTTTTAAATATTCAAATACATTGTGCAAAAAAATAATGGTAATCCTGTGAATTATGTTGAATTTTTATCATTTTTGATGCTGACATTTGATCGGAATTGCAAATTAATGGTGGAGAATTGGGCCCCAAGCCTCTGTAAGATAA
The DNA here is from genome assembly GCA_034064705.1 of Bothrops alternatus. Taxonomy (NCBI): domain Eukaryota; kingdom Metazoa; phylum Chordata; class Lepidosauria; order Squamata; family Viperidae; genus Bothrops; species Bothrops alternatus. The sequence goes on from JARGCV010000179.1 coordinate 4,427,847, forward strand.
GCTCATACCTGGCAAGGAAAGATGAACCCATATAAAACTTCCAAGGGGAAAGATGGCAATTAATTAGCCCCCACTCCAATTTAACTGATGAGGACCACCATAATTTCTCCACAGCCTGCCAATGCTTGCTACTCCGGCGTTTTGCATCCAAGCCAGAGAAGTTTTTTCCTCCAAGCAGGGAGAGGGAAGGATCTGCTCTCAAGCCTGAGAGGCAGAAACCACGCGTGCAGCTGCCCTTCATCCACGCTCCTTTCACACCGGTGGGAGAAAAGGAGCTGAAGAATGCGAAGCAAGAGCCCAACCCCTTCCTTTCCCGCTCACGGCATCCCTCCTTCCTGCCTGCACTCACACAACCCTCTTAACTTCAAGTGTCTCTGAAGAGAGTCAGCTCAAAGTTACAATTGATGAGTTGTTGTTCCTCTTCATCTTTTGTGTTTCGTTTGAAGCACCATTGTATATAGTTTCACCTTCGGGACTTCCTCCCTGCTCCCGGGATTTGCTCACAGTGCCTTCACACCACATATCCTCCCACACTTCTTTTTGCGTGGCACTCACGCCTAAAGACCTCGGGAGGGACAGACCGGAAAGATGAGGGATACTGCTCGTGCGGCTTTTTTGCAGCTCCAGCAAAAGAACCTGGGGGAAGCAGCCCCAAGGGACGACAAAGTCCCTTCCACCACCACCCAATCCTCTCCTCGGACATCGCAGCCACATGAAAAACCAGCAACCCCCCGTCTCCCCAGGCCAAGGGGTGCAGGATGAAGCAAAGTTTGGTCAAAATATGCCTTCCACGAGGAAACGCTTACCTTGAGATGCTTTTTCTATTGCCCCATCTATTAGCTTCTCTATGGGCGTGGGAATATTGAGGGGGGGCTCTCTGCTTTTCTACAGATACAATTTCGCCGCACGATAAAAAAAATGGTTAGAAATCCTGCCAAGTCATGTGATTGATTGAATTATTTCCACCCCTCTTTTCCTCCTAAACTCCCCCCCCATTTTAGAACAATACTCGGCAGCTTTTTTTCATTATGTCAGACAAAAATGGCTGATGACAGAGAAGAGGATCGCGGCTGCCATTGCCAGGGAATGCTTGGCTGTCCTCACCGCGACTGTGGCTGCAGAGGCTTCAGCCGCGAGGTGAATGCGGAGGTTGATTAGGGTCTGGTATCTCCCAGTCATGCCTCGAATGTAGGAGGATAACTCTTCCTGATTCCTCCCTTCTCTTCCCCCTCCCTTTTCCTACTTCTCCAGGCTAGGAAAGTCTATAGTGTCTCGGTTCCTAAGACCATCGGAAATATGTATTTTACAATGGACTTAGGCGACCCCTTTGAAAGGGTCATTCGACTCCCAAAAGGGTCGTGACCCACAGGTTGAGAACCGCTGCCCAAAATAGACATAATATGATTTGAAACACAGCTTCACAAAATTTTCTTTCAAACTCAGTCATGCTCATATTTCTTATATGGCCTCATTCATTTTATGGCCCTTGAATACTCCAAAGGTTTACCATCCCTGAACTAAAGAAATTGAAACTATTATTTTAAAAGAAAATTCAGAATATTAATATTCATCTCCATATTAGAATATAAAAGTTCTGATTCTTTGTTCATCAAATTACAGAAGTATAACATACAGAACAGTGAAAGCAAACTAAAAGGCAAAATCCAATTCAGTCCAGAATGGATTTATATTTTGCATTAATCCTGGTTTGTTTCACCATGTTTACTGATATAAATTACATGGTTTGAGTTCACACAAGATAAGCCCCAAACTGTACATTATAAGCTACAATGCTTGGATATACATGGAACATTAAACACAAATAAAAGAAAATTATATTATGGCTTAGTACAATCCATGAGCTCAGCCATAGATTTAAGCAAAACTGCCTGAAACATAGCAGATTTTAGGACTGTTTCTTCAAAAATAGCTCTGCTCTTTGGGGATGTGAGTGCAATGTCATGGAGCAAGCAGAAAAGGATCAGCATTTCTTTGCAAGTGTGGTCTTCTTTCCTAGCTCAACATGGCTGAACAGGCCACTGCTGAAACATAATGTATTGACTTAAGCATGGTGGAAAGTGATCCCACTCTGCTTTGTAAAATGCAATCTTGAGCATATTTACCTGGAAAAAGCTCTTGTTTGCAATAGTGGGAATATCTGTAGTTAGGGTGTAGAATGAGGGTGAAGGTTCGTTCTCTGAGCTTGTGAGTTGCTTTCCGAACATTTCATTACCAGTCTAGGTAACATCTTCAACATAGTTTAGGGGATGTCAGTGTCAGTGTTCTATTTATAAGGGCTTCAAGTGTGGGTGAGTCAAGTGAGGGTCTTGTAATGGGTCAGGTGTGAATCATCAGTGAGAGGCTTGTGATGGGTCTTTTGATGGGAATGGTGCATCAGCTCAGGGTCATTGGGAGGTGAACTGATGGTGGGGGGAATGGGGCTGGCATTGGTTGGTTGAGGATTGTGTTGTCTCTGGTTGGCTGCGCAGTTGATTTAGATTCTGGGGGATTCATAGGCTGGTTGTAGGTTGATTGTTGATAGAATTGCTTGTGGAGTGCCAGACTTCAATGGACTCATGAGTGTGATGGGAGGTAGTGTGGGCGATGATTTTAGTGTTACTTCAATCAAACTGGTGTTGTTTGGTATTGGTGTGGGTAGACATTAAGGATTTCGGATCATGGTGTTTGATTGCCAGACGGTGTTCGAGGATCCTGGTGTGATGTGATGTTTGACCCACATAGAATTGGTTACAATTGATTTTGTAGATCCTATTGTTATATAATTGTTATATTGTTATATTGTATATAGATTATATTGTTTTATTGTTTCTTTCATCCTTCTGTATATTGTCTTTGGTTCTGGATCATTCCTAGTGGAGCGTGGTTATGGGTTTGTGGGCTGTTGCTATTCCTAGGGGTTGGAGAATTCTAGCTGTCATTTCCAATACCCCTTTTGTGTATGGTAGGATTAGTTTTTGTGTGGTGGTTGGCTGTGTAGTGTGTTGTGGTTTGGGTGCTGTGTGTCGGAATACAAAGTTTTTTGGATAGCCATTGTGGAGAAAGACGTCGAACAGCCATTTCTCTTCAGCGTTGCTTAGTGTTGTGGTGCTGTACTATGTCCTGGCCCTTTTGAAGAGGGCCTGGACACAGTTTCTTTTGTGTGTAGTGTAGTGGTTGCTTGTGAAGCTAAGGATCTGGTCCATGTGTGCAGTTTTGCAGTAGATGCAAGTTTCCAGTTCTCTGTTGTCAAGTCTCCTTATGTCAATGTCAAAGAATGGGAGTCTGTTGTCTGTTTCCTCTTCGTGTGTAAACTTGTTTCAATAGGACATAATGCTCAAAATATTTTTAGGGCTATTCTGTAATATAGGGGTGTAAAACTTGATTTCATTGAGGGCCGCATCAGCATTGTGGTTGCCCTCAGGGGGCGGTGAGAGAGGTGGGTGGATACGGCTGACAGGATGGACATGGCCGGCTTGACATTGCTTGAGTCAGGGGAGCCTGTGGGGGGTGGGTAGGACTATGAGGGGATCCAGAGGTCTCCAATGGAGGGGGATGGCACAGTGGCAGGTGATGGGGTCTTGTCCACAAGAGGAGCCTTGTTGTCCCTCTCAGGCCATGCAGGGGGTTCCTGGAAGTGGCACAGGCTTCCCGGAGTCCGGGGTGATGGAGAGATCAGACACCTGGCCCAGCCCAGCCCTTGAGCTGCCTTGCTGTGGCCCCACTGTATGTCTTTGCTTACCAGCACCTGCCACAACTGGTATGGCATGGGCATCACCTGGGTGGTATATCCAGTGGGCCGGATTTTGTGCTGTCCCCCCACACCTCTGCCTTCACCTGCCACTTGGAGGATGAGCCCAGCAGCTAATGCATTTGGACCCACCTGCTGTGCACAGGTTATGGGATCCCAAGTACTCCGGCTGGGGGGCAGCTGAGGGGCCAGAGGGCTGCAGCTGCTGCCAGGCATTGCTGGCCTTCATGCACTTGCCACCTCCTGTGCATGTGCCCGGGGGGGTGTCCAGCCAAGCTGGGGTGGGCTGGGTGGCAAGAGCCAGTCCCTTGCCATCTCTGGAACGGCCCTCTGGGCCTTGAGTTTGACATGTGCTCTAATACAATTAATGTAATACAATTGATGCAGTCATTATCGCTCAATAAAAAATAAATAATGGGGCAGTCAGTAGATACACAAAAGTATTTTTCCATGCAGAATTATGAAACAGAATCTGCTATCAAAAGATGTGGTGCTGGCTACAATTGTGAACAGATGTAAAATCTGAGAAATTCATGAAGCTAGAAAGCTAATTTCCTCTGTCTTCAACCTTTTGCTAAACAAGAGAGTTGCGTTCTCCATGAATCCTCCCTCTAAATAGGCCCTATGCCTTCTTTATCCTTTTGTGTACTTGACTAAACATAGTAATAAACAATGTACAGTTTAAGAACATTAGAAGACATGGATGCCAAATACTTAAGTTTAAGTACCGTCCTCTTTTGTCCGGGGGGGGGGAAGGGCCAGAATCATGCAAAAAGGGTGCTGAAACATTCCTAGGATTGGTTAGTTGTGTGATTCAAATGGCCTGACAGGATATTTTAGCAAATTGGCTTTTTTGATATCTAACAAATATAGAAACATCACTGGATCTTCTCCATAATTTTTCAGATGCATCATTGAATTATCTCTACAATTTTGCTATGACCTTACCATAACATTGGAGCCCATAATGGTGGTTGTAACTCTGAGATTTTTCAGACAACAAAGTTCTCCCCTGCTGGACCTACTTAATGTTCCACTATACTGACACACCTTCATTTTTACTGATTCTGCAATGCATTGCAAACTAAGAAATAAAGACTCAAAGCATCCACTCTGAGATGTCACACTCCTACAAAACAAGAATCCATTCTTTATCTCCATTTCTAAGGAAAATAAAATAATTTGCTTTCTTGGTTCCACTATGTTATTTTAGGCTTTGTGCGTTGGTCTACAGTGATTCCTATGAAGATTAACTTAAAAAGCATCAAGTTACTTTTGAAATATCGTAAGTTCAAGAGCTAGGAGACACAAAGAGGCAGGAGTTCCTGCAAATATGATAATGGAGGGAAAATTTCAGAAAACTGCAGCATTTAAAAATATGCACTCTTTTTCAACTTTTCCCTGGCTGAGCAAGAAATAAATACACTTTGCTCACAAATGCTGCCAACTCTATGGATCCTAGAGACCCAGCATTTTCACAAAAATATATATTACCCACTGACAAGCTGGAACATGAGTTCTCCATATACATTCTTTGTATTTTTTTCAATATCTTACCATGCCAGAACAGCTGAATGAATGTATCATGCAAAACTACACCAAAAATAATAATAAAATAGAACAATTCTAACTTCCAGGTAGGAGCTAAAACAAGGAAGCTCAAACTGGGAAAGCTGAGTAATGTTTTCAGGGCAGGAGAAACTTTTGGCAGATTAAAGTAGGAGCATAAACAATGAAATCCTATTCCCCGATCCCAGCCTGATTTTCTGGCTTGCTTGTGTTTTTGCCATTTCTTTTCTTTTTTTCTCCCCTTCCAAGACTGATTTCTCTGCAGAAATGATGTAGCTCAGAATTACAGGCCATTTCCTACTCAGTGCTTTGTGGCCCGGTGACATGTTGACAGGTGCTGTACATAATTTGAGGTGTATTTGGGAAACCACAATAAATATGAGCTGAAAAGGTCATGTCTCACCCAGGTATCTTTGGCTGTTCAGACCACATCACCGTTAAAATGTCGCTTGGAAAGAGAACTAGTACACAGACACTCTCTTGATTCTTGAAGAACAGAGTTTAATGTCTTGTTAAGGATTTCTGCTAGGAAAGAATGGTTGTTTTGTTATGCAGGCACCCAAAGGGGCAGTCATCTTTCTGTGAGAAAGATACTAGCTCTGACTATTCTGTTTGAAATAAAGATATCTAGGAAACATGCAATTGTTTTTGTTCTCTTCAAAAGAATTATAAAATAAAATTTTGATTACCAGAAAGGTGCTACAATCCAGCCCTGCTGCTTAAACTACATTTCATGCTTTTTAGGATCAATATTATATTTCACATTAGCATAATAAGAGAGCACTCATATACCAAATATGAAAAGAGGGTTACAGGTTAAAGAATCCTAAAAGAGTAGCACAACTCCATCTATTGTTTACTCAACTTAATCATGCATGTAAACATTTGATTGCTCAGTATAGAATATTTAATCTGATTACTGCTTAATCTAATCCTAAAATGATTTTAAATGTCATGTACCAAGGCCTTCAGTTTTATGGATTGTCCTGAAATAGTGCCTTGCAAAGAATGTTATGCTAAAGGCCCGTGAAATTATCACCTCACATTATTTTAGTTCTGCTCTATTTTCTAATGTCTGCATGTTTCATAGAAATGTTCTGTAAATTTATGAGATGCTTTTTGTAAACCTAAGATGTAGGCTTGCCATGCTCTCACCTTGTCCTTGTAAAATTATAGGTGATCCTCAACATACAGCCACATATGGGATCAGAATTTCCATTGGTTTTGTTTAGCATGTCACACCCAATTTTATAACCTTCCTCACCATGGGTGTTCAATGAATCATATGATTGTTAGGAAAATCTGACTTTCCCATTGACTTATTGGCTGCGAAAATTGCAAATGGCGATCACATAATTTCAGGACACTGCAATCATTGTGAATACATGCAGGATGGCCAAGTGCCCAAATTTTAATCAGGTGACTGCAGGATGCTGCAGTGTTTGTAAGTGGAAGGAGTGGTTGTAAATCACCTTTTTCAATGCTATTTTAATTCTAAACAGTTGCTAAATGAATGGCTATAAGTTGAGGCCTACTGGTAATAGCATGCTAAATATTTGCTCCATTCTTAACAAACCTTTCTCCAAATTGCCTGATCTGCAATTTCCTCCCCTTTCATTTGAAATTTTTGTATTCATAATAATGAAGAATCTCTAAACCTGGGTCACTTATAGTGTGATGGGTGGCACATAAATTTAGTAAATAAAAAATAAGTGAAGCAGTATTGTGAAGCAGTGAAGCCCACAATACTCTGATTGCTATGAGTCTATGTGCAACTTAATTTATATTGACCTTTGTTGTCTCACACTCTTATTTGGAGTCCTGGGGGGGGGCTTAGGTACTGAAGCATGTTTCTGAGCATATTTTCTTCTAGAATTAATCATTTATTTATTTATTTATTTGTCCCATCTTTGCTACTTTATAAATAAGTCAGGGCAACAAACTTACCTAAAACTCCTTCCTCTTTCTCTTTTCCCCAACAATAGTCTTGTGATATGGCTTGGGCTAAGGGGAAGTAACTGACCCAAAGTCACCCAGCCAGCTTTCACTCCAGGCTTCTAGCCAGTACCTTAAACACTACACCACACTGGCTCACATAATATATTTTTTGTTTGTTTGGGGCTTTATCCAAATTATACGCATACTTCCTGGCTGGACTCCAATTATTATTAAGGCAACCTGGAAGTTTAGAGAACTTCTGTTCTAATATATTTGGAGAGAGCTGCCCTGAGAATGGTTCTAATAAGGCATCCTAATAACCATCAGCTGCAAAGCTGCTTAATCAAAATGAAAAAATACAGCCCTTTCATAGTCTCTAGACTAATGCATGAGTCTACAAACTTCACAAAAGTGTGTTTTAAGTAAATCACTAAGAACCAGAACATTAAGTTTTAGTTGCTCAGCCAAAAAGTCTAATAAGCACCACAAAAGAGGGGGCATCTGTTTTTCATGCTTCTCTGCATTTGTTTATTTTATTTATTAAACAAACTTGTTGTTGAATCAGTAATCCTATATTCACAGACTTTATGCTGTTGCTAATAGCAGGAAAGATTTTTTTAATGTTGTTTAGACTATAAAGATGCTTCATTTCTACAGATAATTCCACACAGAATTATCAATTATCAACTTTTTTGAACCTTTCTCCTTATCCACCAAACAATTTGGCTGATATAATAGTTCAGTCCAATTCATATGCGGATGCATTGCTCAATTCTTCTATCTACAAGTTCTGCTTTACAAAATTTTATAGAACAGACAATGCAGGAACCTACAGTATTAATTCACTATCAGTTATCTCATTCGTCTTGCTGATGCTTAGCTTTTAACTGTGCTTTTATTCTTTTTTAATAATCCCCCAATACTTGGAGCAAATTAGGCTTCAAATTAATTCAAGTGTCCTTTGGTTTACCTTAATCAAAATTTGCTACTAATATTATAAGGTCCCTGGCCCTTACTTAAATTTGAGATACCATTAAAAGTCTAATCAGGCAACTCAAACGGAGGCTTCTTGAAGAAACAACATTTCATTTTCGATCGAAATAAATCCTGGGTGGGAACACAATCTGAACACTGGCAGCGTTGCATTCAGAAGGGCCACACCTTAGAAAGTTAGTAGCATTACTTTATAAACTTTGTTAGCCAATGAAAATCAGACAATAAAGCCATTACATCATAAGGAAGACATCAATCATTCCTGTACACTCCCTTATTCCCTCCTTCAGTACATCCGTCCATGTACATGTTTCCCACGCTGGCATGATTTTTTTCCTGACGCAAATGCTGATTACAAAAGCGAGATAGCAATAGTTACGCTAAACAATTTCTTTTTGCTCCTGTTACAGAACTCTTCAATATCATGCAGAAATTGCATGATTAACCAACCTACTCCAAGACTCCACATACAAACCCCTAAACACAGATCCCACCACCTACCTGGAAAAAACCACTAGATCCAAAATAAAAGCCTCCCCCATTAGTGAAGAGATTCAGCAAAGAATCATTCCCAGAGAGAAATCATCCAGATGCCCTAAGCTCTATAGTCTCCCCAAGATACACAAAGAAGGAACCCCACTTAGACCCATAGTCAGCTCCATAGGCTCACCTCTACAAAACCTAGCCAAATTTCTCGCCAAACAACTACAGCCCTATGCAGAATCCATCACCTCACACGTAAAAAAACTCATTCCAGTTCATAGAGATCATAAAGAAACAAAACTTACAGCCCAGCGACCTACTCGTTAGCTTCAATGTCATATCCCTCTTCACCCAAGTGCCAATCAAAGAAGCCTTAACAGCTATCCAAAACAAATATAACCCCCCAAACACATCCTAGATCTGACCAACCACTGTCTATCCAACACATACTTCATCTATAACAGATAAAAATACAAACAAATAGAAGGGGCACCCATGGGATCACCCCTCTCACCTGTCATTGCAAACCTCTACATGGAACACTTTGAAACCCAAGCTCTAGAAAAATCTGATCACAAACCGAAACTCTGGCTCAGATACACAGATGACACCTTTGTAATCTGGCCACATGGGAAAGAAAAACTGGACAACTTCCTCACACACCTCAACAACCTACACCCCAAAATACAGTTCACCATGGAAACAGAAGCTAATAACCAACTTCCCTTCCTGGATGTCTTGGTCTACAAGAAATCCAATGGCTCCCTAGGACACACCATCTACTAGAAGAAAACACACACAAACCGCTATCTGCACGCACTCTCACACCACCACCCAGCACAGATCAACTCCGTAGCCAAGACACTCATCTCCAGAACCAAACGCCTAGCTGACGAACAACACCTAAAAAAGAACTACACACTCTCACTAATGTACTAACATCCAACGGATTCCAAAGAAATAAGATTTTCAACTTAATCCAAAAAGAAACTCCCACTAAAATCCAATATAGAGAACAAGAAAACGGCAAAGCCCTCCTCCCATACACAAAAGGCACCACAGACAGGATCAGCAAGATCCTCCAGAAACATAACATCAAGACAGCATTCTGCACAAACAGAAAAATATCCACCATCCTAAGAAACCCTAAAGACAAAATTGAGTTAGAAAATTAAGGAGTATATGAAATCCCATGTACTGCTTGCCCCACCACATACATCGGACAAACCAACAGAAGAATAAGTGCACTCATTGAAGAACACAAAAACTCAGTCAAAAAAGAGGAACCAACTTCTTCCCTGGTCCAGCACCTTAAACCCACAGGACATGAAATTGACTTCAAAAAGACCAGAACTATCGCCAAAACTGAACACTTTAATAACAGAATAATTAGAGAAGCCATCGAGATAGAAAAACGCCCCCACAGCATGAACAAACGAGATGATGCCTCCCACCTACCAGCCATTTGGAAACCCGCCCTTATTGAACAAACGAGTCCCTAACACAAAGAATGACACCAGACCCACACTCACAAAAACCACACAGGATGTCACCACCACACATCCACGCAAAAAGCAAACCCAAACCCACACCGATGATGAGGCACGACCACAAACCAGAAGCCAGACCACAGCTGCATCATTAGCCACTTTAAACCCCTCCAATCCATACATGAAGCAAACTGATACCCACCATGAAGATGAGGCATGACCATGAATGCAAAGCCAAACAGCTATGCAGTTCACCATCTCTAATCCCCCTGCAACTCAGACTACCCTGAGCACAACAAAGCCCCCACCCAAACAGAACACTCCCCCAGCCAATCAGAGCACAGCCAACCCCCTAACCAATCAGAACACACCTCCACCCTATCAGAACACAGCCAAGTTCCCACCCAATCAGTTCATACCCCCACTGGCAGTTAAAAGGAAGAAACAGCTATGATCACACATTGCTCCTAGAAGCACGAAGCCAAAAGCACCAGCCTGAAGATGACGAATGGGACTTCGTTGAAATGTCGCCAAGACACTTCAAATTTTACGCGGGAGAAAACCCGAATTACCAGAGACCTACATACAAACACCCACGAAAACCTCAGAATATATATATATATATTCTGTCTTGGCGACGTTTCGACGAATAACCCAAATAACCAAAGACCTACATACAAACACCCGCGAAAACCTCAGAATATATATATTTGTTTTCTGAGATTTTCGCGGGTGTTTGTATGTAGGTCTTTGGTTATTTGGGTTATTCGTCGAAACGTTGCCAAGACACTTCAAATTCTACGCGGGAGAAAACCCGAATAACCAAAGACCTACATATTATATTATTATATTATATTAATATATATATTACAAATAAATTATATTGCTTTTTCTTTTTTCAATTCAAATAACAATGCTGCCTCTTTGCTATCGTGCTCAAGTAGTCTAAACTATCTAACCTCTACAGTTTGAGATACAGAGATAAAGATAAGAATTGAAATATTCATTTTATACTGAAAAGCTATAAACTACAGGTTTTCCATAGGACTTTATTTGAATCTGGATCTCCATTTCTTTTTTTAAAAAAAATAACTATAATAGTTTCTACATTAAAAAAACTCTTGGCCTTAAATTTTTTGCTCAAATATTTTTAATAGTCAGCTTAAATTTACATAGAATATAGTGAAAGTGTTTGGCATATTTGTCTAATATTCCCATTAAGATTCATTAGTGTTTTTTTTATATAAGACCATGTACTGCTTCATAGCTGAACCCAATATTGGACTTGGAGCATATGTAGTCCTGAGAAAAGATATGGCTGCTTTAAAGAGTTGCAGACTTCTGCTACCACATACCCTGAGTCCTCACAAACTCCACAATTCCATATTCATACACACTATTTAGTTATTCAGTAAATAATATTTTTGTGTAAAAACACATATGTTATTTCCTACTTAACAGAAATGACTTTTTTATCAAATGCTGCAGACTGAAAAAAGTTTATATCCTCACTAAAAATAGTTCTGTCCATCATCCATATCATTCCAGTCTGGGTTGTATCAACTATTTCTTAACAGGAAATAAATATGTAAAATGTGACATCAATTATTAAAGTTTCAATTACAGCACACACACACACAAAGGCAGGAGAAGCCATGCACAGCAGAAATGACTAATTTGAAAAGGGAATAAAGGATATCTGCCCAGATAAAGTGAAAGGCATTTCATTTCTGGAGAATTTATTCATATATGAACAAAAGAGAAGCTGGAATCCATGTATGATAACATCTTTCTGTTTTCTCTTTCAAGACAAAGGTTTGGTGCCAGGGATGTTTTCATATTCAGATCCTTCTATTATTAGTTTTTTCTTATTCCTTCTATTTGTGTTTGACATTGCATCAAGTTATTCCACTAAACTGGTTCTTACATTCTACCCCCATTCATATTTAGCCTTTGTGTGTGTGTCTGTGTCTTTGTGTCTGTTTGTTTGTTTAGGTATAGAAAGATGTATATATTTTTCAAACCTATGTGGAAATAAACAGGACTGACTATACCACACTTTTCTTTACACAACAATAAAATACACAAATGAGCTTTGAAGAAATCTCATACATACATTGTTTTTTTTTTTCGTTTTTTTTTACAATTCAATTTACACCTCATTTGGAACTTTCCATTGTTTAATATTTTGCTCTATTTCTGAATTCAAGAACATTTATTCTGAAACAGCACACAAAATTAACTAATTCAAGTAACTGTTGCTTTTTAACTTCTAAACAAAAAGGATGAAAATAAACATTTTGAATAACTCTTATTTGGGTGGTGGGGTTACAGATTGCTAAAACAGATTTCTTCTCCACTAATTCAATTGCATTACAACCTAGTATATTTTGTAAACAAACAATAATGAGCTTGAAAATGTTAGATCTGGGAACCATTAATACATTATAAAACATATGTGTGTGTGTGTGTGGTATACCAAAAAATGTCCTGGAAAAATGGCTAAACTGCAATTCTCAAAAGATGCTGGGAATATATGACCTACAAGTAAACAAGGGATCAGTCATGGACATTTGTCTATGTTTGTGTGCCTGAAAGCTAAATTTCTTTGTACAGGACTTGTTTTCTAACCAAAGAAAGCTGCTGGACAAATAGCAGTCTGGAAAGAGGAAAGGATTTGGGGATATTTTAGAATTTGTTTAACCTTTTTTTAAACAACGATTACATAGGGTTCTCTATACTTCAAATCAGATCTTTCTGTAATTCCTTAAAGAAGCTATTTATTGTTTCCCAGGATCACACAGCTCTCCTTCATAGCTTGAATACTATCCTGAAAAAAACTTAAGGCTTGCAAACACTTACATACCCATAAATGTTCCAGCACATTTTTTAACTTTTGAATCCAAATTGCTACATAGCCCTCATGCTTATTGGAGGCTCAATCAACCGTTTTATTTCTACATTTGTCTAAAAAAATAATAATTTAATAACTTACTCTAAGACTTGAAGATGACATGATCTTGAGAGATTCTGTGGACCGTAATAAATGAGGATGAGGTGTTGTTTGCCTACCTTTAATATAAGACACAGAAGCATGCCAGGAAATTGTAGAAGAATTAAGAAATGGCCTGTCCCTCGTATTTGTTTTTTCTTCTAGCACAGAATTCTCAATTGATATGCACCACTGTTCTGCCACACAGCTCCCTCTACCTTGCTTTGTCCCATCTGTTTTTAGAAATTGACTAAATACCTGGAATACTTTGGTATAATAACTGGAATGACCATTAACTGATCCAAATTATTTAAGGGAGGCTAAATCCTGACTCACAAAGCCAGCTGCAAACCATTCTGTGGCCAAATTCTGCTTCCAAAATGAAAGAGGCCTTTCCTATAAAGACTAGTGTTGGAAAATATCCATTATAACAAAAATGTAGTCTTTTACAATTCATAGTGAGCTCTGAATGCAGCTTCCTAATCTTCCGAGATTTAATGTTCCAGTTCACTTCAAAGCCATTAATGCATACTTAATACCTCTTTATCCAGAGATGTTTTGTAATCTGCTGGTTTAAAAAAGAATTGGAAATAGTAACTTTGGGAAGATTTTGCAAATTATTAGTGGTCTTTTAACAGGAGCAAAATCTTTAAAGCAGCAAAATTCTTGTCTTGGGGTTAAAATAGCACACAGACTCTGCTAGCAATGAAGATATTTCTTTGCCAGTTTCAGAAGCAATTTTTTAAAATGAAAATTCAGTATGGTTCTTCGTAAACATAAGTCTGCAGAATTCCTCATATGAGTAAGAGCTTGATAACAAACGGAGGACAAACAGAATTCTAAAGTTATACAAAATTCCAAATATACATTGTCATTATCAATAAAGAATTGTGGGAGAAAAATAAAGCAATAAAGCATGACATGAACATCTGCTCTTCTCTCTATAGAAGTGGGGGCTGGATATAGTAAGGTAAAACATCAAAGGGTCTATGGGATACAAGTTATTTTGTAAACACTGACCTAGTGCCATCAAAAGAACAACCTGAGGACTTCCGGTTCTGAATTACGGCGCCTCTAGCTGTACAAAGAGACTCGTCTCCTCGTCAGCTATTTTCCCTCCGCCGGTAGACCCTTATGCAGGTCAAAAGTCACCCTGGAGAGTGCAACTACCGTCGAGGAGGCTGTGCTCAGCTGCGGAGGAGCGGCTGCTCCCCCAGTTGGCTGAGCGAACTCTGAGGGCCGACGGAGAAGAAGATCAGCCAGTAAAATGGCCGATCACTCAGCTGCACCAACCACAAGTCAAAAGAACAACTAAGCATGAAGACCCACCGTGGTGAATCTGGGTGAGACTCCCTTTTCTCTTGCTATCCTGATTTTTCCTGTAAAGAGCTCTTTGTTAAGAAAGTGGTGGCTACCTATATCGGAAAAAGAGCTTTAAAAAATTCTTTGTCTTTTTTGGTTGTTTTTTCTACCATTGGACTTTCTCTGTGGGGATATTTAGGGGAAAAGAAGAAAAAAGGGACATTGCTAATTTGTTCCTATCAACTTTATAATGTTGGAGATATCTCTCTTGTTAATTTTTTTAAAAAATAAGTGTGAAAACTTTTTGTTTCTTTAACTTTATCAACTTGGAAAAAAGATCTTACAGTCCACTGAGGACATCTGGTGGTCAAAAGTGACATTACAACTCTATCTTTGTGATTGGAAGAGGGATTGGACTTCATACAACAGTAGAAGAGAAAAGATAATCTGACATTTGGTGGTGAAGCTGGCTATTAGACCTTTGGAGGCAGATATTTGTGGACTTTTAAATATAGTTTCTAATAAAGGAATAGGCTAGTCTACCACCAAAATGGAAGAAAATATTCCATATCTTGACTATGATTTAATATTGGAAAAAAATTTGAAATGACAGCAGACATCAAAAATTATTGGAAATGGACTTCCGGTTTCCGGTCAAGGCGACCGGAGCCTTCCTAACACAGCTCCGGACCGGAGCTTGCTTCTTTTGCCCCGAAATTGATCCTCGGAGAAGGGGAAGCGCCGGAAAAGAGGGCGCTTCCTAAGAAGACTCCCAGCTGGCTCTTACCGGAGAGGGATCGTCCTCGAAGAGCCCAGGAAGACAGGGAAAGGGGCCCGAGAAGGCCGGCGACGGCTGGCCAGCCGGCAGGCCTGAAGAAACCGCGAGGCCACGCATGCGCAGAAGCAGCTGAGAGCCGAGAGAGAGCCGGCTGACACAGGGGAAAGAAGACGATTGCAGACAACGACGGGACCGGAGGGGGCCTGAAAACAACTCCCCGAGAGGCCCCATCAGCAGAGGCCAGCAGCAGACAGAAGACCCCCGGCAGGACCCCCACAAAACCCCTCCCAGCCCCCGGAAAGAACCGGAGGAGGTAAGGAAGAGCCGGGTGGGTGGAGGAAGAAGGAACCGAACGGGCAGGCTAAGACAAAGAGGCGGTGAGGGAACAAAGAGGGGGGGGAATTCCCGCAGACGCGCTACCTCCCCTTTCCCCCCCACACGGAGGGCAGCAAGAGGGGGGAGGCCAGCACCATAGGCCTTGGAGGAAGGCTAAACCCCCCCGGGCGGAGACGAAGCCCCAAGACAAGAGAGACGCGTGGGGAGCGTTACTCAAGAAAGACCAGCCAGACGCCTAAAGCCGATCTGTCTAGGGGCGTGGGTGGCTGAAAACTGATAGTGCTGCCCAGGGAGAAGAGGAGACATCCGCACGGGCCCCAAGCCACAGACCCCCCCCAGCCTTGGTCCCACCCCGGCCAACAATACACAATACAGAATTTATCTGAAGGCAGACTGCACCCCCTAGTGGACTTGGGGATGGTTGTTGAAAAGTGAACTGTGAGATATGTACATGTGCTGACTTTTGGCAGAGGAACTTGAACCAATCCATCTCACAAGCTTGAAAACCTTACACAGGGTCAACCCCCATACAACTCTCTAAAGCAAAGGGTGGCCTTAAGGTTAGACAGACAGGCAGGAAGAGAAATTTAAATTTAAATGGCAGCCAAACGGACGAAACACACCAAACTGCCAAACCCGAAGGGAGCTGCACCCTCTCCGACCCAGCTCCCCAATCTGCCAGGGAACACCCCACCCAACCACACACACCCCCATCCAACTGCATGCCCTCAGACCCAAACGCCAACCCATGACACCACAACAGCACGCATGATCCAAGAACTAAAAGAGACGATTGAGACACTAAATGAGATGATAGCGACGATGGTGGTAAGGATGGATGGCATGGATAGAAAATTGGCAGAAATGAGTGCGAAGACGGAGAAAGGATGCATAGAAGCAGAACAGAAGACGGAGGAAAGATACAAAGACATGAACAGGATGCTGGCGGACCAAGGGAGAGACCTGGAGAGAAAGTGGGAAGAACAACGCAAAGCGGTGGCCACAAACCTGGAACAAATGAAGGAGGCAATGCAAACACATTACAAGAACCTCCAAGAAACAAGGGAGAATATGGAAAAGATGATGAAAGAAGTGGAAAACCGCGTAGAGGGACAGATTGCAGAGGTTCAGGACCAGTCCACCATGATGCAATTCTGGCAAATGTCATTTGCGATCAGATTCAGAGGGTGGAAAGAGACAACATACGAAACCCAAGAAAGCCTGCTCAGGACCTTTGTAGAGGCACTGGCAACATTCCTGGGCAGGAGCGCCAATGAGATTGGGTGGCAAATCGAAAAAATCTACAGAGTGGGCGCCTGGAGGGCAGTGAACAGGCAGCAACCAAGGTCATCCACTTCACAACACAGAGGCTCCGGAACCACATCTCTGCCACTTCCTATAACAAGGCATTCTACATAGAGGAACAGGAGGTGAAGGTTCTGAAAGAGATCCCTCAGGCGATGCTGAGAGACAGAAAGGACTACAAATTCCTGACCACAGAACTGAGATCGCATGCACTGCGATACCGGTGGGAAACCCCAACAGGACTGTCACTTTCCTATAGAAACAAGAGACACTACTTGACCTCGGTCCAGAAAGCCAAAGACTTCCTCGAAAAGGAACTGAACTCGGGAGGCCCTCAACCCACCGCGGGAGAAGACGCAGATAGACCACGGGAAAGCGGGAGGGATCGAGGCCAACGAGCAAACAGCGCAGAGGCACAGATCAGGGCAGTGGCAGAGGAAATGAATGGAATACCTAGAGAGGCGAGGGCACAGAGAGCAAAGAGCAACAAAAACAAGGCAGCAAGACAGCCTACAGAGGACAGGCTACCAGGCTCCACTACCAAACACACAGACCAGCAAAGCAAGACCGCACAAACCAATACGAGCAGCAATCCGGATATCATGGGAACGGGACCAAAGAAGACAACAGGAGAAATAACAGAAATGGTCTCGCAAAAGTATCCTGCAACAGATGATGGCAACTAAGTATTTGACTTGGAATGTGAACGGACTGAACTCCCCCCAGAAAAGGAGAAAAATTCTCCACTATCTGAACCAAGATAAAAGCGATATAATCTGCCTACAAGAAACACACATCAGAGCAGCAGACCAGAAATATCTGATCAACTACAAACTAGGCGCGCACTTTGTGGCAGCGGCGCCAAGAAAAAAGAATGGGATTGTTATATATGTAAAGAAACATGTAATGGCCAAGCTAATAGAGTCCGACCCCCAAGGTAGATACCTGGCAATTGAAATAACAGAAGAGGACAAGAAGATTCTAGTAATGGGCGTATATGCACCAAACCAGCAACAAGGCAAATTCTACAAAAAGCTACACAAGAAAGTAACACAACTTAACTACAGATCTTACATCATCATGGGCGACTGGAACGGAGTCATAGAGACTGCTCTAGACAAAAAAAGAACTGCACCAAACCCGCAAAAACACTCTAAGTTGCCTAAATCCTTCTTCGATATGAAGGAGGACCTCGAACTGACAGACGTATGGAGGAAAAGGCACGGCAAAGAACAAGAATTCACCTTCTTCTCTGGCAGACACCAATCCTTCTCCAGAATTGACTTTATATTAACTTCTAGTGACTTGCTAACTTGTCTAAACACGGTGAAAATCCTACCCAAGACATTGACAGACCACAACCCTGTGAGGATGGAATTAAGACACGGCCCGAAACAGAGGAGATCCTGGAGAATCAATGAAAACCTGTTTAGACACGAAGACAAGGTGGCGGAATGCAAAAAAGCTATGAAGGAATTCTTCAACACAAATATGAACAACGAAACACCGATAGAGAAGACCTGGGAAGCCAGCAAGGTGTACATGTGCGGGATCCTCATAGCCATGAATAGCAAGCATCGTCGCCAACAAGAACAAAAAAGAAAAGAGTTAGAAAATGAGATAAGTAAAAGGGAGCGGCTACTAATAAAAAGGCCAGAGGACAAAGTCACCAAAGAAGGACTCAAGATCTTAAGAAAGCAATTTGACATGTTGATGGCTGACCAAGTTGCAAGGAATATACAATATGCGAAACATAAGACGTTCTGCAAGGCCAACAAACCGGGCCGCTGGCTAGCCTACATTATAAGAAAGAAACAGAAATCCCGCATAATTGAAAAGATAGAATACAAAGGTAAGGAAGAATTCCAACAAAAAACCATCAAGAAAGCCTTCACGGAGTTCTACTCAAAACTATATGCCGAGGACAAGATACAAGACAAAGAGGTAGATGAGTTCCTACAAAAAGAAAAGATACAGGCGATTACCGACACACAAAGAGAGGCCCTGAATGCCTTAATCACAAAAGAGGAAATACACTCAGCGATCACACAACTGAAAGCAGGAAAATCGCCCGGTACGGATGGGATAACAGCGACCTATTACAAGCATCTCCAAGAGGAGATGCTAGAACCCCTCAGAAAACTATTTGCCAACATTCAAGAAGGAGGCCAGGTCCCACCATCCTGGAAAACAGCCTACATCTCATTAATCCCAAAGGAGGGGAAAGACAACACACAGCCCGCAAACTATAGGCCCATCTCACTACTAAACACAGACTACAAAATCTTCACAAAAATCTTGGCCAATAGACTAATGACTGTACTACAAGAAACAATACACCCAGACCAAAGGGGATTTATAAAAGGACGCCAGATGAAAACCAACGTGAGATAGCTGTTGAACATAATAGAGTACCTGCAAAGGCACAACCAGATACCCGCTGCTCTTATGTTTGTGGATGCAGAAAAAGCTTTCGACAGACTGAATTGGCCGTTCCTGACGAACTTGATCCGGAAGATGAAAATGGGAGTACAGTTTCTCAACTCCATAACGGCAATTTACCAGAAACAAACAGGCCAGATCATTGTCAATGGAGACTTAACGGATTCATTTAATATAGAGAGAGGCACGAGACAGGGCTGCCCGTTATCACCCCTTCTATTTATTCTAACGCTGGAAACTCTACTAAACAAGATAAGAGCAGCAGAAGACATACAGGGCATACGGATCAGGCAACAAGACTACAGACTATGTGCCTTTGCAGATGACTTGCTGGTGACAATGTCGCAACCAGTACAGTCAGCAAAAAGATTGATGGAGATAATGGAAGACTATGGTAGGGTGTCAGGCTTCAAAGTAAATATATCAAAAACAAAGATGCTAGTCAAAAACCTAGACAACAAAGCAAGACAGGACTTGGAAAGAATAACGGGTTGCGAAATTGTCAAGAAAGTTAAATATTTAGGAGTGGAGATAGAAGCAACGAATGCAAAATTATACAAGAATAACTATGAGGAGCTGTGGAACAAGATACAAGCAGACCTGGAAAGGTGGAAAACATTACGACTGTCCCTGCTGGGCAGGATAGCAGCAGTTAAGATGAACATATTACCAAGATTCCTATTTCTCTTTCAAATGCTGCCCATACTCAAAAAGGATGTGGATCTGGACAACTGGCAGAGAGACGTCAACAGATATATTTGGGATGGCAAAAGACCGAGGGTGAAACTAAAAATCATACAGGACGCAAGGAAGAGAGGGGGACTAAAAATGCCTAATCTAAAGCTATATTACTATGCAGCAACACTAGTGGCGCTGAGTGACTGGATCAATATGACGAACGACAGAATATTGAATGTTGAAGGACATGGCCTACTATTCGGCTGGCACGCATACTTGGTGTATGATAGAAAGGCAGACAAGAACTTCAAGGAGAACCCATTACGAATCCCACTGTTATGGGTCTGGACGAAATATAAATACCTTTTACATGACAAGATCCCCACCTGGACGATCCCTGGACACACAATAGGGGATGTAAACACAACCCAAGGGCAAAAAGTGGTGCCCTACAGTAAACTGGTACTGGGAGAAGAAAATGGGTTCCAATTGGTACACCAAGCAACGCTAGCAAACAGAGGAATAGGAGGTACCTGGCTATCACATGTACAACTGCAATCAAGGTGGCGTAAAGATAAGAAGAAGGGCTTCTCCCAGACCGACGAGAAACTAATTGCACAGATTAGAGATCAGGGGGCCATGCACATCAAACGAGTGTACAGCGTTCTGATAGAAATGGACTCTGAAACCGAGCTAGTCAAGAGCTGTATGGTAAGGTGGGCACAAGACTTTGGGCACTCTATCACCATGGACACGTGGGAGAAAATCTGGGTGAGGAACGTAGAATTCACGAAATCGCAACAACTAAGGGAAAACTTCTACAAGATGTTCTATAGATGGCACCTAGACCCGAAAAAAATATCACTCATTTACCCAGGCTCCCAGCCCAAATGCTGGAGGTGTGGGGACGGGGAAGCTACCTACTTCCAGATATGGTGGACATGCAGAAAAATCAAAGCATTCTGGAGGAAGATATGGTGGACACTTCAAACCATTTTTAAAAAGCGTATAGAATTTCTACCTCAGGCTTTTTTGTTAGGGATTACAAAGGACATCACTACCTCAGAGACAAATTTATTTTTGAACTTAATTACAGCAGCAAGATTGTTGGTGGGACAGTACTGGAAGAATCCGGAAATACCGCCTATTGAAGAATGGACTGTGAAAGTAACAAATTTGGCGGAAATGGCAAAAATATCAGCATACTTGAAAAATCGCTCCAAAGAACAATTTGTGACGGACTGGAAACAGTGGATAGACTATATCCAAGAGAGACACCAATCAAACAGAATGCAGCTGGCATTTAGCTAGGGCTCGATGGGAGGAGGGAAGAAGGGTTAACAAATCAAATGTTTACAAGAACTAACCCCCAATGTTGAATGTATATGTTCTATAACTAATGCCTCTTAACATAACCTTATGACTAATGTTGTTTGCTTTAATATTGTTAAAGCGGACTGAATCTCTACCTCAGGATATGAAACTTTTACCTCAGGATCTCTGGTTAGGGACTATAAAAGATTGCACTAGTAATGGGATGAAGTCAATTCAGAAGCGCAAACGCACAATATGCGATAGACTAGAAACAGTAGATAGACCATATATAAGAGAAACACCAACCAAACAAAATGTATTTGGAGTATACTTGAAGATGTAAGGGAGGAGGGAAGAACGTTTACTAAAACAGATGTTTACAAAGATTAATACCTAATGTTGTATGCTATGTTCTAGGAGGATTGCTTAGCAATAAGATCTTATGTTTAATGTTGATCACATTAATATTGAAACAGATAGGAGAAACACCAATCAAATAAAATGTAACAGGAGTATAGTTGAGGCTAGACGCGAGGAGGGGGGAAAAGGCTTACTAATTCAGACGTTTTCAAAGACTAATACTTAGTATTGTATACCAGGTGTCATGATGATTGCTGCATAATATGTTTTTTATGTCCAATGTTGATTGTTTTAATAAAAGAATTTTTATAATAATAATAATAAAAAAAAATTATTGGAAATCTAGGAGACAATCTAAAGATGCCACCTTATAAGCCAACGGACCCTTCAACAATGAATCAAGCCATGGAAAAAGGAGCACCAGAGGAAGAACAGAGCAATATTGAACAAGCTTTCACACATTAAGACACACAATATAAAGAGACAGAGACATTATGCTTACAACCTAATGGTGAATCTACGTTGGGAGAAAAGGTGGTAACCACTGAGCCAATGTTACCTACAACGGATGGATAACTTGGATGATCAAGAACTAACTGTAACTGATTCAGTTCAACTACCAAAAATTACAAAGATTGACATTCAGATACAACTTTCTGGAAACCACAATAAAGTGGATAACTTATTTACAATTATAATATGGAATAAAAGTCAATATAACACCCAGATGATATTGGCAGGAAGAGAAGAAATTTTTGCTCAGTTTGAATTGATTAGAAACTTTTCTAACCAAAGTTTGAAGTTTGATAATTGAAAAGTTTTAATATGGGAACCAACCTGGCCTAGAAAGAAAGCTAGAGTCAGGTTTAAATGTGATATAAAACGTTACTTGATGGGTTAAAAAGGCTTTAGAGATTTTGTCTGATTTAACAATGAAAGAAGGATGAGAATTGACAGTTATCATAGTGGATAATTATTAGGGAGCAAACTTGCTTAAGGGTTAAAAAGATTTTATAGACGTAGAGTGATGAAATGATAAAACACGTTTTTAAAAATAAATATGTGCGGAATTTTTTTGGGAACTACATTATTTTAAATATGCTAATTATTTTGAAATATAGAGAGAATTTCTGTTTGATTTAATAATGAATGAAGGCTGGGAACTTCCTGACATTATACTTGATAAGTATTTGAAGGTGTAAACTTTATAAAAGGGCTTAAAAAGATTTTTTTATAGATGTGGATTGATAAAATGATAGAATATATTTTTAAAATTAGAATTGTATTTGTTGGATTTATATTGTTATTTTAAACGTGAAAAATATGCTGTAATAGAGAGAGTAAGAGCTACTTGTGATAGGGAAAAAATGAGTTTTAATGAACGATCTATTATTAAGGATACCTGAAATCCCAACTATATGTCTATTGAAATGTAACTGGAATATGACAATTGTAATTAGTAAAGCTTAACACAGGATATAGATTATCATAATTGCAAGGTGATTGAGGATTTTTGTTTGATTGAACTTTATCTAAAATTGTATTAATTTTAATAAATAATATTATTCCTTACAGAGAGGAAATTGTTTAAAATTAATTTGAGCCATATGTATATGATTTTGTTTTTGAATGATCTGACACTCTGACCACCATGTTGTGTCCTAAGCTTTTGTAAAAAGAAAATGGAAAAAAACAATAAAACTTTTATTTTAAAAAAAAGAGCAACCTGAGAAACAGATAGCAAAACAGTTCCTTACAATAGAAGGGCAAGAGAAAAAATTAAATACACCTCAGAACATACATACAAACATAATAATAATAATAATAATAATAATAATAATAATAATAATAATAATAATAATAATAATAAATTTGCAACCCCAAAACAACTGGAGTACCACTTGAACACCATTGGCATTGACAAATTCGCCATTAGTGAATTGCAAAAGGTGGCCTTACTAAGAACTGCTTCCATCCTGTGACGATATCTGTAATATCATCAAACATCCACGTCTACCTATCCCAGGTCCTTGGTAAGGACTCAATAGGTAGACAAAAATGCCAAATCTAGTCTGAACATCTGGCTGACTGTGCGATTATGATGATGATAATGTTGGAAGGGACCTTAGAGGTCATCTAGTCCAACCCCTGCTCAGGCAGGAAACCCTATACCATTTCAGACAAATGGCTGTCCAGTCTCTTCTTAAAAACTTCCAGTGTTAGAGCATTCACCACTTCTGGAGGCAGGTTGTTCCACATTAATTGTTCTAACTGTCAGAAAGTTTCTCCTTAGTTCTAGGTTGCTTCTCTCCTTGATTAGTTTCCATCCGTTGTTTCTTGTCCTGCCTTCAGGCACTTTGGAAAATAGCTTGACTACCTCTTCTTTATGACAGCCCCTGAGATATTGGAACACTGCTATCATGTCCCCCTTGTCCTTCTCTTCATTAAACTAGACATATCCAATACCAGCAACCATTCCTTATATGTTTTAGCCTCCAGTCAACTAATCATCTTTGTTGCTCTTCTCTGTACTCTTTCTAGAGTCTCAACATACACAGGTAATTCTCAACTTATGATCAATTTTTTAGTAACAAAGTTATGATGACATTGAAAAAAGTGACTTAAGATCAGTCTTTACACTTATGACTATTGCAGCATTCCCACTGTCTCTTAACAATTGGCAGATATTTATGATGGTTGCAGCACCCTGGGGTCACATGATCACCGCGACCTTCCTTGCTTCTGTGACTAGCAAAATCAATGGGAGAAATAGGATTCTTTTAACAGTTGCATGGTTCACTTAAGTACCAGGTCAAAAGAGGTAGTAAAATCAGGCACAACTCACTTAACAACTGCATAAGTTAACAATGGAAATTCTTAACCCTATTGTGGTTGTAAGCCGAGGGCTATTTATTTATTTATTTATTTATTTATTTTATTAATTCGGCTTGTATGCCGCTCCTCTCCGGAGACACGGAGCGGCTTACAACATATACAAAACAAAACATCAAAGAATCTAAGTCAAATCAAAACATTAAAAATAGACACCGAACACACGTACAACTTTCGAACAACACAATCATCCTCAGGCCTGCCGGCAAAGATAAGTTTTCAGGTTCTTTCGGAAGGCCGGGAGAGTGGGAGAAACGCGGACTTCAAGGGGCAGTTGGTTCCAGAGGGTGGGCGCCACAACAGAGAAGGCCCTCCCCCTAGGACCCGCCAAACGACATTGTTTCACTGACGGGACCCGGAGGAGGCCGACCCTGTGCACTCTCACCGGTCGTAGGGAAGTATGTGGCAGAAGACGGTCCCGTAAGTATCCTGGTCCAGAGCCATATAGGGCTTTATAGGTAATGACCAGCACTTTGAATTGCATTCGGAGACCAATAGGCAACCAATGCAGCGTGCGGAGGGTTGGTGAAATGTGGGCACAACGTGGAAGGCCCACAATTGCTCGCACAGCTGCATTTTGAACTAATTGATAGAGAGTACCAGATTCACAGACTTTATAGAAACTGATCTTCATGGATTGCTTGGTATCTTAGAAAAATCCCTCCAAATTTTATTCCTGAATGTTCTGATAAGCTTGCAGATGTACCTGTACTTCTAGAAAGGATTTATTGCTGCTCCTAGAAAATTAACCCTAAATACTGTAAACATTGGCTTGATTGAGACATAATGCCAAGCCATAATATGGTTTTTTTGGTTTAGCTTACTGTGGCAAGAAAATTGTGCTAGTTTGGCTTTATCAGCAAACCATAGTTAAAAATCTTAGTATTAAGTTTTAATTAGGTAATGGTTTGTTATAGCTGAGACCAGAAAACTTAATTTCAAGTGAAAGTACATTAATACAATGAATTGTTGTTGTTAGTTGCGAAGTCTTGTCCGACCCATCGCGACCCCATGGACAATGTTCCTCCAGGCCTTCCTGTCCTCTACCATCTTCTGGAGTCCATTTAAGCTCACACCTACTGCTTCAGTGACTCCATCCAGCCACCTCATTCTCTGTTGTCCCCTTCTTCTCTTGCCCTCTAACTCTCCCAGCATTAGGCTCTTCTCCAGTGAGTCCTTCCTTCTCATTAGATATTTGAGTTTCAACTTCAGGATCTGGCCTTCTAAAGAGCAGTCAGGGTTGATCTCCTCTAGGACTGACCGGTTTGATCGCCTTGCAGTCCAAGGGGCTCACAGGAGTCTTCTCCGGCACCATAGTTCAAAGGCCTAAATTCCGTTGTGCTCAGCCTTTCTTATGGTCCAACTTTCACAGCCATACATTGCAACTGGGAAAACCATACAATGAATACCCCACAATTAATTAATTAATAATTGCAGGAACTAGAGATTTCTAGTCTAAGAAAGAAAAGCACTAGGGGGTGGTATGATAGAAGTCTTCCAGTACTTGAGGGGCCGTCACAGAGAAAAGGGGGTCAATCTATTCTCTAAAGCAGTAGTGGCAAACCTATGGCACGAGTGCCAGAGGCGGCACTCAGAGCCCTCTCTGTGGGTATGCGCGCCATCGCCCTAGTCCTAGGCCTTCAGCTGGGTTTTATAAAACCTTTTTGCTTTAGGCCTCCGCCGCCATGTACAAAAAAAAGGTTCAATCAATCAGTCAATTTCAACTTCTCGCGGGAAAAAAAGATCTTGCAAAGTTGGAATTGATTGATTGAACTTTTTAGTCCCACCGAGTCTGCTGTTACCACCACAGCCACACCCATCCAATGGGCCATACCCACCCAATGGGCCACACCCACCCAGCACCCGACGATGCATAAGTGTGTTTTGGGTTGCAGTTTGGGCACTCGGTCTCTAAAAAGTTCGCCATCACTGCTCTAAAGCATCTGTGGGCAGGACAAGAAGTAACAGGTGGAAGATTATTCAAGATGCAACCTACAATTAATGATAATTTTTCTAACAGAGAGAACAATAAATCACTGGGATGGCATGGGTACCTCTTCACTGGAGGTTTTCAAGAAGAGGTTGAAAAACCATTTGTTCAGAATGGTATAAGATCTCCTGCTCAAGAGAGGGTTGGACTAAAAAACCTCCAAGATCCCTTCCAACCGAACCCAACCCAACCCAAAAATCCTTCCATTCTCCTCTAATCAGTTAGAAGTGAAGAACCTTCTTGGATGAGAAGCAAAACATTTTCAAAGAAAAAAAGCTAAGAAAGTCCAGCTGCCTTTTGGAAAAAGCACCTTTGGGACAACATAGCTTATTCGCTATGTGATATATGTGACCTGCATGATTTGAGAATTTCCATAGATACCTGTTATTCTATGTTCTATGTTCCTGTTTCAATGCAGTTAAGCACAACTGTTGGATACCTTACTCTCTAAAGCATGAAGACTGCTTGTATTTTCTATAGGACAATACTCAAGTAATTCAGGGCAAATTCTCAAAGGAAAATCATGATTGTCCACTTTTTCTTGCATATCTTTACAAGTAACCTAGCCTCACATCAAGATTACATTTGCTGAAGATCAATTCATTTTCCAAGCTCTTAAAAGGTCACTCAATACTTAGTTAGGTTTAAACTAATGATTCAAGCGCAATAGCTGAAAATTAACATTTCTACATCATGATATATTCTAATTACAAGACATAAAAATGTACATTAACAGGACAATCATAAATGTCACAATGCAAATATATCACATAGTAAATGAGCTAATTAGTACATAATTACTATCTATTACCAATTGCTATAAGGGGTATGGGGAATGGTGTTTTTTAGAATGAAATACTTTGTTTATTCTGACTCTACACTTTATTTCCATTATTTGCTCATATAATTCAGATAGGGATAACTGAGTATTTTCAAAAAAATGTATTTAATTGTATATATTTATATTTATTTACTATTATGAGTACATTTTAGTATTTTAGTATTTAGTATTTTAATGAGTTAGGTGATAAATTAATTTAACAAATAAATATTATTATTTATTTGTTAAATTAATTTGCCACCTAACTCACTGTAGGACTACTCTAGGTGCTTTACAACAATAAAAGGGAAGAAATGAAAACAATGTAAACAGAGGTAAAATAATAGAACAATGAAATAAATAACAAAAAAGGAACATAACAAGAATATATCTATATGATATCCAAAACCGTTTAGCTGGAAGAGGTTAGAACAGTGATGGCGAACCTTTTAGAGACCGAGTGCCCAAAAACTGGCCCAGCCCCCGCTCCACCCCCTGCCCTGCCCCTGCCCCACCCCCACTTTGTTCCCCACCCCACCTTCCCACAGGGCCACTCACCACCTCCAGGGCCCACCACAGATCGCCCAGGCAGCCCAGCAGCACCATGGTGGCCACGCCCTCTGCCCATGCCCTGCAGCATCAACTGTGCGGGATGGGGCATGAGGGCAGAGTCTTGTCTACGCTGCCTGGCTGCCATGTCTTTGGCTACACTGCTCCATGTGGGCCACACTTGGGGGCGACTCTCCTCCAGGGGGGCTGCTGGTGAGGAGGGGGTCATGGGGGGATGCAAGGCTGGGAAAACAGCACATGTGCCCACAGAGAGGACTCTGAGTGCCACGTCTCGCACGCGTGCCATAGGTTCGCCACCACTGGGTTAGAAGATCATTAAGCTTCCCAGTCTCTGATAATATTATATAAATCTATTCCATCAAATTTTCTGCTATTTTTAAATAAGAAAGAAAATAATTTCATTTAAATATTTCATTTTAGAAGTGTCTGGGTGATGACTTTCTTAATAAACATTTTCTGCACAAAATGTTTCCTTCATCTACACATCTTTCAGCAATTAGATATAATATATATTTTAGTTATATATAAAATATATTTTATATATTTATTATTTTTATTGGTTGGAAACATGCAGAAGTGGCCTTCAGGCTGCAGTGGACAGACAATGGCTAAAATGATGGAGATGATGGTGATGATGATATATTTTACCTGTATGCTATTTTGTATAGGGAAAAAACAGAGATCAGTTATTATTTGTTCCCTCTGTTCTGCACCACCAGAAATGCCCAGCCTACTTATTCCTCATTGTTTCATTGCATCATCATTTTTTTCCACAGGTGAAAAGTCCCAGCAAATAAGATGAGCAAGAATAACCAAAATATATAATTGTGTTGATTTAGGAAAAGCTTCATTCAATACTGAACTTATAAAAACCATCATTAGAGCCAAATACTATTGTTCAACTGCTTATCAGTTTGGACATCTGGGTATGTGGATTTTGTTTAAATACATAATTGGTTTAGATCCATAGTTTAATTTCTGTTTGCATATAATTACTTCTGTTCGCATATAATTACTTCAGACCTAGTTCTTTTTTATCATCTGATGAAAGTACTATTACAAATATGTGAAAATCTTTTCTTTTATTTATATTATTTCTAAAGGTGAAACACACTAGTTTGTACAGCATTTCTTCATAAATTTTGCCTTTTGGAACATTTCATCTTCAAAGTCTTGTCTAATTATTATTCCATCTGCCTTCAATTTATCATGTCTTAAATATAACAAACCAAAATATACTATAACCAACAATATAGAGCCAGTGTGGTGCTGAACTTAAATCTCCATTAGCCATTAGGTCACCCACTGACTTGAGGTCAAAGAGTCCTTCTCAGCCCAATTTATTGCACAGGGTCATTCTGAAAATAAAGCTGGAAGGTACCACATACATCATAGATGAGCTCCTGTGAGGAGGGCAGGAAATACACATAGCATAATGTATGAATAATATACATTGAGTACATTTCACTGCGGATATAGTTTAAATTTGTACATTATATTTGTCTGTGAGGTATGCAGTAGGATGGTGCATTAAGCATCTTCCCACCTGTTATATGATTTCCAGATATACAAGCTGAACTTGATAGATAATAAGTTCTAACAAATAATGCACATATATCATTTCTCAAGTTGTGGATGGGAGTGACAAAGAAACTTGAAACAGAGTTCATGATCTGGTAGAAAAGGAAAGTTGGTTTGAAAAAGTTTTGGGAGAAGAAGAAAATGACTAGTTATCTCAAATTCTTACGTTTAGATACTTCTAGCTGTCAAAGATTTATCATTCTAGAATGATCCAAAATCCACCTACCGGTAGAAGTCCAAGGTGAAGAGGAAGATAATAAAAAAAACTAAAGTGACATGGAATCAGGTCTATTTGACACAGAGTTGAAGTAGAAGAGGATCAGAAGAAGGCCAGAGAGATTGCCGAACAAAGATCTCTAGTAATGAACTATTAAGAAGAAAGAAGATTTAAAGATAGCTACACCCAAATCTTACTGTGAGTTCAGCATGCTGACAATAGCAGACATTTTATTTTTGCAGACAAGGAGCTAGCTAATTGCTGAATAGTATGAGCAATTACCATCATAAAGATTTTACTACTTTCCACTGCCTACCAAACTCTTTTATACAGTAGATGCACTATTAAAGGGAGTTGGGAGGGAGACCTGCTTAAATTACATGCCATTTACATGATTAGCTTGGCATGACTGAAAGAGAAATCAAGATTTTCCTATCTATATATAGAAGGTGACCAATCGTCCTCCTTTAGGGAGGACAGTCCTTCTTTTGTAAGTTCTGTCCTCTCTCGAAAAGTGTCCTCCTACATGTCCTCCTTTTCGATATTTGAAGACTAATCTGTAAATCTCCATATTCGATCGATGCCGATCCGATCCATTGCGTGTGATGTGACGTATTTGTATTTGACATGACGATTCATCAAGGTTCGGTGCAGTGCGGCGAGACGTGGTTATGAGACGCATGCACTCTGCACAGGAGAATTGTTTTGAGAGAGTGTGCCGCACGCAAGAGTGCGCCGCACGCAAGTGGCTTTACTTCTTACACGGCACACACGCACGCATTAGACTCACTTTTTTTCTTCAATTTATTTGTGTCCTCCTTCTCATTGTAAAAAAGTTGGTCATCTTAATATATAACAATAAAGTTTACAAAATATACTTTACAAATTGGAGTTGGTCTAGTTCAGTGGTGGCGAATCTATGGCACGGGTGCCAGAGGCGGCACTCGAGCTCTCTCTGTGGGTACATGCGCCGTTGCCCCAGTTCTAGGCTTTCAGCTGGGTTTTATAAAACCTTTTCACTTTAGGCCTCTGCTGCTGTGAGCAAAAAAAAAAATGGTTCAATCAATCAGTCAGTTTCAACTTCTCAGGGGAAAAAAATCTTGCAAAGTTGGAATTGATTGATTGAACTTTTTAGTTCCACCCAGTCTGCCTTTACCACCGTAGGCACACCCACCCAACGGGCCACACCCACTTGGCACCCAAAGATGCATAAGTGGGTTTAGGGTTGCAGTTTGGGCACTCAGTCTCTAAAAGGTTCGCCATCACTGGTCTACTTGGATCCTGACAAATCCCCCAAAATAAGTTGTAACAAAGAGCTACAGTAGGTGTAAGTAGCCTATAGATAATAGGTTGCAAAGGCCCTTTTTTGCATCTGTGGCTCAAGGAGCATTTTAAAATGAGGCTGACAAAATTCAACAAGTTACAAATTTCAGCAGTATTGTATGATTTTTTAAAAAAAATTTTGTAGGGAATACAAAGATTTTATTAGGTTTCATACATCTATTTTGAGATAACTAGGCTTCCTTCATCTAATTAGAGTCAAGAAAAAATCCATTCCCCCCAAAATGGGTCAAAGATGGTGTGTATTTGCCACACCTCTCATTGTCTTTAACAAACAATTGTCCCTGAATGTGCTGCTGAGCTATAGGGGCAAAGAAACAGTTCTATATTTGTATGTTAATATGTGATTTGACCCTTTCCTGACTCCATCATAAACTTGAGTTCAGAAACTCAAGTCCTCCTTCAGTTGCTGACAGTTCTCTTAAGAAAAAAAATGTAATCTTTGTTGTTGTTTTTTCTCCTTCACACAAACAATTAGCCATCTTTATTCACCTAAGTCATTCTCAACTTCAAATACTGTTTATTGTACAAATTGTTAGGAAATAAGAGAGCTAGCCAGCAAGAATAACTGTTGATAATCCACAGTGATCTTTTTTAAAAAAAATCTGATTGAGAATAAAGTCTTCAATAAAAAAGCATCTTCTTTTTTCCCCAGTCATTGCACTAGGTGTTGCTATTCAGATAAGTTCACAGGTCTTATTAACTCTGCAAATCAGCCTGCACTTCCATTCAAAGAAATAAGACAGAAAATGACCTTTTGATCAAAACTTAAGAACATACAAACATACAAATGGAAGAGCATACATTTTATCCCTCCCACTCATATTTGATAAATATATATCACAACAACAACAATAATAATAATAATAATAAAGTTGGAAGGGACCTTGGAGGTCATCTAGTCCAACCCCCTGTTTAGGCAGGGAACCCTATACCATTTAGACAAATGGCTATCCAGTCTCTTCTTAAAACTTCCAGTGAAACACTTTAATGTTTCTGTACCTAATTTCTTACACAGATGTCAACATCTATAGAAAATTGTGGAAAAATAGTAGTAATCATTTAACTTCTCCAAGAATTACAAAGCTCAATTGATCTGAAATGTATCTGTAGGTTTATTACTCAAGAGTAAAATAGAGACCAAGGTTTCATCAATGTACTCCAGGAGTTAATCAGTTCTCCAATGCAAGAATGACTATGTCACATTCAATAACTGCTTTGAGGCTGTCTATAATCTATAGGCAATTAGCTTTGTCTTTATGTCCAATATTTCATTTCCCTCCAACCACTACTTCTATCATAGCCTTCTTATCAAATAGGAATTACTTTATCTTAGGTAATAGCTTGTACATCTGATAGAAAGAACTCTAACCCTTATGCCTTCCTAAGTTTGTTAGTTTTTGAGGTTGTCTCAAGACTTTATAATTATTCTTCAGAAAAACAAAGGGCTCTTTTCTCCATCATAAAATGGAAATTATTGTATTTTATCAGGTCAAGTAGGGTAGATTTAAGTTATAGATACTAGATGAAGAATGTTGGGGCATGGATCAAAATGAATATGAAATAGTCTCTTTGACATTCAAAGATTATTATTGGTGATGCTTTCTTGTTTCTACTTTTATAATTTCAGACTAATTTATTAGCAATCATAGGAAGAATTTTATATAAAACCCCTTTGATAGACTATGAAACCTAAAGACATAATCTCAGAAGAATGTATTTAGATGCATAAAATAAAATACAAGCTACAGATTGTTTTGTAAAAGAAATTTTTTCTTCTGTTCAATCATTGCCTGGACTTAATCACTGTAATTTTCTTGGCCAAGTTTTTCAGAAGTTGTTTGCCTTTGATTCTTAGGGCTTCCTAGAGAGAGTGATTGGCCCAAAGTCAATCAGCTGGTTTCATATCTAAGGTGGGACTAGAACTCACATACTCCAGTGGTCTATCTTCTACTCTGATGTCTTAACCACTATACTAAACTGGCTCTTTAAAAGAAACTAACAAATGCAGCTATCAAAATATTTTAAAAATAGCAAATAGATGATATGCTTCCCCATTAAATCAATAACATGATGAAATAAATTTAACTAGTTAGTGAAAATAAAATTTTGGGGTTTGCAAATCCATGAAAGCTATCTTTAGACCTTCAGTAGGACTGATCTAGAATAGAACCCCTGATCTAAAGCAGAATCTGATAGTAGATCTCAACCATCGCTATGTCATTATTATCCAATTCTGATTTTAAACGGAGATGCTAAAGTTTGAATATCATTCATCTTTCATACCAAGATCTGTTTGCATAAGTGAGTTATAGTCTTAATCTAGTTTCCTTCCAGAACAATAGCCTTTTCAACTGGTGACTTATTCATTCATTCACTCACTCACTCACTCACTCATCACTCACTCACTCATTCACTCAGTTACTTACTTAGATTGTGCCCTTAGATTAGTTTTGACTCCTGTGTTTGCCTGGACTAATCATTGTAGTTTTCTTGGTGACGTTTTTTAGAACTCATGGCCTCCTGGTTCAAGCTTGATACCTTAACTCAGGGATCTCCAACTTTGGGAACTTTAAGACTTGTGGACTTCAACTCCCAGAATTCCTCAGCCAGCAAAGCTGGAGAACCCTGTCTTAACCTACAAAAACTAGTTCTCATTAATTTAGCCTTGTAATAATGATCTTAGAAAATAATTTGTTGATCCACTCACAGGAAACTTGTTTTGCTATGCTATCACATTCTATATATTGCATCTTGCTGGGCAGGAAACTTTCACTCTTTTTCTGTAGCTTTTCTTTCCCATTACTAGAAAACATGAAGAATTCTATCCTACAAATCAACAGCGGAAATACCGATAACAAAGAAACAGATATTTAAAACAAGATCAGAAAGTAAAATGTGACTATTTATTTGCTCATACTTCCATTACTTTTTAAATGAGATACTCAGGTAAAGTTTTAGTGTTATTCATAATACTTTTATGTTTATAATTGGACATATCAAAAGCTTTCCCACACATTCTTATTCTATGCTGGGCTCTTAAAAAACACTATTCAAAAAGAATGAGGAAAAAAATTAGCATTTAAAAAGGATCACAGAAAACCAGCGAAAGCAATAAACCAAAAGAAAAGATATATGAAATATAGAAAATGAATGGGAGAGACACATGAATGATATAGGAAAAGAAATGCATTTCATTTTGGACTGGCAATTCATATGAGATACAGGATCCAGCATCTTGCACAATTTTATATGGTTTAAATAATCATTTTAGGAGCACTCTGGGACTTATAGGAAGGCAACCTAGAAAAGAATCCAATACATAGAAAAACACAGCGACTGCAATATAGACAGTCTTCAAGTTACAACAGTAATTTGGACTGGAATTTTTGTGAGGCCATTTTTCAAGGATCTCATGAGGAAACCACAAGAAAGCTTCATGTGGCCTGCCTCATGAAGGGCCAAGCCTGACCCTGTCCTAAAGAAGGTTCTGATGACCAATAGATAATTTTTACTTCAACAAGAGCTTAAAGAAGTAGAAAAATGCCCTGGAATAATATATTTCAACAACACATACCCTGAACCTACTCAAATAAAGTTTTTTGCTGATGGGTAGATTCATTGAGAAAAGATCACCTCTGCCATTGTGTCAGAAATTTGTGAGTTGCTAAACTTACCCTGCATAATGATATTTGCAGCAAATTTCCCTACAGCTGCAGATGAATCTCCAAGGAAAGTGAAGGGTAACAATAATTAGTTCATTGCCCTGTCCAGCAGCACAATCGTGCCACAGTTGTAGACAGACATCTTCAGTGACGCCTTCAGGTGTTTCTCTAAAAACCTTATCAATGCAATACATATATGTAGCTATGACGAATCCATGACTTAGTGTCACAATTGTTATCTAGAGTAAATAGAAGGACTATTGCACATAAGCACAACCTCAACAGATCAGGAGGAAATGTTGTTATATATCAGTGATGGAGAATGAGATCTCCTTGTGTGTTATATATGACCTGAAGAGATATTGACATATAAATATGAAAAGCTTCTTTCAACATGTAAAAAACAAGAAAAAAATAAGGAAATGATTGGTCCATTAGTGGGAGAAAGTGGCAAGAAGGTGACAAGCAACAGGGAGAAAGCAGAACTACTCAATTCATTTTTTGCAACTGTATTTACACAAAGGGAAAAAAACACTCCAACAGTACCATAAAAAACAGATTAGAAACACAATTTAAGATAGACAAGAAAATGGTAAGTGAGTACCTGTCCACCCTAGATGAATTCAAATCACCAGGACCAGATGGACTACACCCCAAGGTTCTGAAGGAACTGGCAGATATGATTTCAGAATCATTGAACTATATCTTTCAAAGATTCTGGAGCACTAGGGGATTACCAGAGGACTGGAAAAGAGTTGAAGTAGTTCCCATCTTCAAAAAAGGAAAAAAATGGATCCAGGAAACTATAGATCTATCAGCCTGACCTTAATACCTGAGAAGATCTTGGAAAAGATAATCAAGCAACGAATCAGCAAACATCTAGAGGCAAACAAAGTTATTACCAAAAGCCAACATGGGTTTGTCAAAAACAGATCATACCAGACAAATCTTATTGCATTTGTTGACCAGGTGACAAAATTAGTGGACCAGAGGAATGCTGTGGATATAATTTACTTGGACTTCAGTAAGGCATTTGATAAAGTAGACCACAACCTACTACTTGATAAGATAGACAGCATTACTACCAGATAGATTTGTAGCTGGCTGACCGGCCATACTCAGCATGTGGTCCTCAATGGAACTGCATCTACCTGGAGGGAAGTGTTTAGTGGGGTGCCCCAGGGCTCTGTTATGGGCCCAGTGCTCCTCAACATCTTTATCAATGATTTGGATGGGGGGATAGATGGGGAACTCATCAAATTCGCAGATGACACCAAACTGGCAGGAATAGCCAATACTCCAGAAGATAGGCTTAAGATACAGACGGATTTTGAGAGACTTGAACACTGGGCACTATCTAACAAAATGAAATTCAGTGGTGAACAAAGGCAAGAAAAACCAAATGCACAGGTATAGTATAGGTGGTACCTTGCTCAATAGTACAACTGTGAGAGGGATCTTGGACTCCTAGTGGACAATCACTTAAATATGAGCCAGCAGTATGTTGCAGTTGCCAAAAAAGCCAACATAGTGCTAGGTTGCATTAACAGATGGATAGAATCAAGATCACATGAAGTTTTAATACCACTTTACAATGCCTTGGTAAGGCCACACTTGGAATACTGCATTCAGTTTTGGTCAGCACAATGTAGAAAATATGTTGAGACTCTAGAACATCGGTTCTCAACCTGTGGGTCGCAACCCTTTTGGGGGTCAAATGACGCTTTCACAGGGGTTGCCTAAAACTATCAGAAAACACATATTTCCGATGGTCTTAGGAACCGAGACACCACTCCTCTATGCAGCCGCCACTGCCGCCCTCCTCCTCTGCCAGCTCCTCCACCTTCAGGGCGCCCTTCTCCTCCAACAGTGCCTGCTCCTGCTGCTGCAGCGCCATTGTGCATGCCCCTGACACTGCCCTGGGCTGGCTCAGCTGTGTGGGCGGCTGGGCTGAGCCAAGCCAGGTCTGGGCTGCTGCTGGCATGCCCGCTGGGCTGCTCTGCCGCTGCTGCCACTGCTGACTGAGCTGAGCTGTGGCGCCGAGCTGGTCTCCATGCCTCCTGGTTGCCCTGCTGTGCTCCGCCCCGGCCGCCCTCCGTGCCACATGGGAGCCTCCCCTGTGCTGCCCGGCCTGCCTCCCTCACCGTCAGAGGCTGCCTCGGCCCTCTGGCGCCCGGCGTGGCCGTGGGGCTGCCGGGCAGGAGCGGATCCTTCCCGGCTCACCAGGCTCCAGGCCTCGGAAGTGGCCAGGGGGCGGGGAAGAGGGCGAGGTGGCGGCAATGCCCGCATGTACATCAGAGGCCAGCTGGCCAGGCTGGGAGGGGAGAAGCAGTGCCTTCCGAGCGGGAGCTGGCACTCCGGCTGCGCCCCTCTCGCGTGCGATGGGCTGCGCGGTGTGGAAAGGGGATCCCACGACTCCGCCGCTGCAATGGCGCTCAGGAGGCAGGAGGGGTGGATAGGTCCCAGAGGGGTGGCTGGGAGAGAGCAAAAGGTGCTGGGATGAGGATGGGGGCTCCACGTTGGCGGGTGTGAGAAGGTGGCCAGCGACTCCGAGGCACGTGGATCCTCCGCGCAGCTTCCGAGGCCCCGGATGTGCCACCGCTTGGCTCTCCACCAGGCTCTCCGCCAGAGCCTCTCCTCTCCCCAGGCAATTGTGCAGAGCTGCTTGTGCATCCTTGGCAGCACCTCCCCCCTTCAATCTCCTTCCTTCTCCATCTCCTTCCTTTCCCCTTCAATCTTCCTTCCTTCCTTCCACCTCCATCTCCTTTCTTTCCCCTTCAATCTTCCTTCCTTCCTTTCCCCTTCAATCACCTTCCTTTTCCATCTCCTTCCTTTCCCTTCAATCTTCCTTCCTTCTTCATCTCCTTCCTTTCCCCTTCAATCTTCCTTCCTTCCTTCCCCTTCCCTCCCTCCCAACATTTGTGAGCAAGGAAGAGTAAGCTTCTCCAGTCAGCATTGCTACATTGTTTTTGTGATTAATCACTATGCTTTAATTATGTTCAATTTGTAACAATGAAAATATACCCTGCATATCAGATATTTACATTACTATTCATAACAGTAGCAAAATTACAGTTATGAAGCAATGAAAATAATTTTATGGTTGGGGGTCACCACAACATGAGGAACTGTATTAAAGGGTTGCGGCATTAGGAAGGTTGAGAACCACTGATCTAGAAAGAGTACAGAGAAGATCAACAAAGATGATCAGGGGACTGGAGGCTAAAATTTATAAGGAACAGTTGCTGGAATTGGGTTTGTTTAGTCTAGGGGTAGGCAACCTTGGCTCTTTTATGACTCGTGGGCTTCAACTCCCAGAATTCCTGAGCCAGCATGGCTCAGCTTGGAAACCTCTCCCTTTCCTCTCCGCATGGCTGGCTCAGGAATTCTGGGAATTGAAGTCCATGAGTCATAAAAGAGCCAAAGTTGCCTACCTCTGATCTAGTCTAATGAAGAAAAGGACGAGGGATGACATGATACCAGTGTTCCAATATCTCAGGGGTTACCACAAATAAGAGGGAGTCAAGCTATTCTCCAAAGCACCTGAAGGCAGGACAAGAAGCAATGGATGGAAACTAATCAAGGAGAGAAGCAACCTAGAACTAAGGAGAAATTTCCTAACAGTTAGAACAATTAATCAGTGGAACAACCTGCCTCCAGAAGCTGTGATTGCTCCAACACTGGATGTTTTTAAGAAGAGACTGGACAGCCATTTGTCTGAAATGGTATAGGGCAGTAATGACGAACCTTTTAGAGACCGAGTCCCCAAACTGCAACCCAAAACCCACTTATTTATTGCAAAGTGCCAGGGCTGCATCAGCACTGTGGTTCCCTCAGGGAGGGCAGCAGGTGTGGCCCATTGGGTGGGAGTGGCCAGGGTGGTCACAGCAGAGTGGGTGGGTGTGGCCAGGTAGGGGTGGCTACCTCGATGGTCTAACACCTCTACTCGAGCTTGCTAGCCGGCCGTTTTGCCTGCTTTGTGTTGGGCGTGGCTGCTGCTCTGGGCGGCGGCCTAATGGACCTGCACAAGCTGCTAGTGGTGGTGCGCGTGCCCACAGAGAGGGCTCTGAGTGCCGCCTCTGGCACGTGTGCCATAGGTTCGCCATCTCTGGTATAGGGTTCCCTGCCTGGTATAAGGTTTCCTACCTGAGCAGGGGGTTGGACTAGATGACCTCCAAGGTTCTTTCCAACTTTATTATTATTATTATTATTATTATTATTATTATTATTATTATTATTATTATTATTATTGTGTGTTAACTTCCCTTTAGCTACAATCATTCTTGAAAATCTTAAAAGTGTTAGGTTCAGCTTTCTCTTTGTTAAATCCTGCTTCATGGCAAGCAGACACTGAAAAGTGTGTTGTCTCTAGGGCAGGGACATATTTTCAAGTCTATCATGCTCAACTACTGCTAAAGGTCCCAGTGCTGCAATTTTTAAATCAACGGGATATGTCATTGATATTTTTGAGTCACCATGATAAGGCTTAGATCCAGAAATTGCACAGCTGCAACTGCTGGATTTTCTTACCATTCTACCTCCTCACTATCCTGGTTGCCCTCCATAGTCACAATCACTGCATCACACAAGAATAACAGAAGACTAAGGATTCTCTCAGTAAAATCAACTTAAATCAACACAATTATCAAGCAACATGCCTAATAATGAACCATGGAGGTCAATAGCTTTAAGGCAGAAGAAAAAAAGGCAAAGGCCTCAGCTTCTACCCATTGTGCCTCCTTTAAAGAAGCATTACTACAAAAAAATATGATATAAAGACTGCTAAGACTTAGATAAAGGTACTGCTCCAACTTTTGACAATATTTTTAAATAACTGATTTCTATATTATATCAAAAAAGTATCTGAGAAAAAAATAATCTTATCTTCCCTTGAGTTCATAGATATCATTTCACAGTTAAATAAGTCCTTACCAAAGAAGGCAGCTATCACAAATTAAGTTTATATATTTTGAGATTATTAATCTTTGCAATACACTATAAACAAATACAGATCTGGATTTAAGGCACACTATGGGAATGTCACATATCTATGACATTTATATATTTGCTTTCAATTCTGGCATTTCTATAAGGCAATTGTGGCTTACCAACCTGAACAGCTCTGTGTAATAGTAGTTTTTCAATATGATACAGGAGAAAAATAATAAGCAGCTTTTACCAAGAGTAGAGGATTGGAGATGGAAGGGAAGAGAAGGGAAAGCAAAGGTTTTTAAAGCCATTCCCAAATGAACTGGTCCCAAAAAAAATCAATTTGTAATTATCTGCTAACAAAAATCTAAAGGCTTTTCTTTGATAAGGGTGGTAATACATGGGGCCATAATGTGAATTATTTTGAAGAATAAAAGAACCATTGTCTTCATGACCTATATAGCTTTTAGTAAGCTTTCACTCAAAATTACATTTTATACAGCTCATGAATGGCTTTTCCTTCCTCTTGTAAAAGGGGGGATGGGTTATTCCATCTTGTAAGCTTTCAAGCTTAAGCGAAATTCAGTTTTCTTCCTATTTTGATGCCATTTTGCCCTTCTGAAAATAAAGGTGCTGGCTTTGCTGAAAAGATGACACTTTGGTAAAACAAGCTGCCCTTTTAGATAAGAATGTGAAAAAATTGATAAGTTTGACTTGCTACTTCTGCAGAAATTCAACTTAAGATTTTTTTAATAAAAGGAAAACAGACAATTTTAAGAATATGATATAAGACATTATAGTATAGTATAAAATAAAAACAAGCATATAGATGAATATGCAACAGAACATTCAGAAAAAACTCATGCTCTGCAGACATTTACTAAAAACAAAATCATTTAGATTGTTTATCTGATTGTATAATCTGATATGGTATTTGAATTTGACGCTATTTCAATTTTCATGTTAGGTCTTCAATTATTCCAGTAACAATGGTTATGCGTCTAATCACACTTGGCCAAATCAAGTATTCCTCTCCATTCCATTCTACTCTTTGGTCTCATATGCCAACAGCAATATTCCTGAAACTGAGCAGAGATATCGCTTCTACAGCAGTTACATAAAGTACTTGCCTTTGTTTTAAGTAATTGAGGAGGTCTTCTGCTAAGTGTGTACAGTGACAATTCCTTATGATCAAAGCAGTTTTAGATAAAAATAAATAAACTCAGTATTTGAAATATCTTTTTTTTTTTAAAGTATGGGTTTCTGTTCCCTAATCATGATCAAATGAAAAAGTATCTATCACAATTCTATAGTATGGAATTCTCCAAGCTTGGGTGTTTGCTTGTAGACATTTTATTACCCAACTAGATAACATCATCAGTGCAAGTGGATGTGAGGTTTGCTGCCTGTTTATATGCAGCAGTTTACCTTGCTAGTTTTGGCGGTGTGTGTGCATGTGTGTTCTTCTTGGTGGTTCCTTGATTATTGTTTTCTGCCTGATCCCTGCTTATGTAAGTGTTGGCTGCTGGAAAAGATGTGTTCTTGTCTTTTTATTTCTTTTCCAGGATTTTTATTATGGGTGTACCAATGTTGATTTATCTGAATGCCAAACTTCTAGGAATTTCCTAGTGCTTTTTGGATTTGACTTGGTTTTGAAAAACATCTTAAACAAACCAAAAGGTTCTATAATCCTAAAAGAAAAAAACAAGTCTGATTTACAGGTAGTTCTCATTTAATAAGAGCATTAAAGCAATCACAAGCATGGTTGTGGTTTCACTTAGCAACTGCTTCACTTAAACGACTAAGTTGCCAGTCCCAATTATGATTAATAACATAAGAAGAGCCATGCTGAATCGGGCCAAAGCCCATCGAGTCCAGCATTCTGTGTCACACAGTGGCCCACCAATTGTACATGGGGATCTTGAGCAGAAGGAGAAGGCAAAACCCTCCCTTTCCCTTGACCCCCAACAAATGGTACTCAAGGGAATCCTGCCTGCCTTAACCAACATAGAGGCGGCACATGGACATCCATTTTAATAACCACCGATACACTTGGCATCCATGAATCTGTCTGACCCTGCCTTGAAGCTATCAAGACTGACAGCTGTCATGACCTCTTCTGGAAGTGAATTCCATAAACCAACGACCCTCTGGGTGAAGAAATATTTCCCTTTATTTGTCCTCACTTTCTTACCTATGAGCTTTAGGGAGTGCCCCCTTGTCCTAGTATTGTGTGATAGAGAAAAGAATTTTTCTCTATCCACCTTTTTTATCCCATGCATGATTTTATACACTTCGATCAAGTCACCCCTTAAACGCCGTCTTTCAAGGCTGAAGAGACCAAGGCGTTGCAATCTGGTTTCATAAGGGAGGTGCTCCATTTCCTTGATCATTCTTGTTGCCCTTTTTTGCACCTTTTCCAGTTCCATTATATCCTTCTTGAGGTGCGGTGACCAGAACTGTACACAGTACTCCAAGTGTGGTCTCACCATCGATTTGTACAGAGGCAATACAACACTTGCTGACTTATTTTCGATTCCCTTCCTAATCATGCCAAGCATGGAATTTGCTTTTTTTACTGCTGCTGCGCATTGGGTTGACATCTTCATCGAGCTGTCCACCAAAACCCCAAGATCCCTTTCTTGGTTTGTCTCAGAAAGTTTGATCCCCATCAGTTGGTAAGTATAATTGGGGTTCTTTGCCCCGATGTGCATAACTTTGCACTTGTTTAGGTTAAAATGCATTTGCCACTTTTTTGCCCACTCACACAATTTCGAGAGATCCTTCTGGAGCTCCCGACAATCAGTTTCCCTTTTCACTACCCGGAACAATTTGGTGTCATCAGCAAACTTTGCTACCTCACTATTTACTTCTACATCCAGATCACTGATGAATAAATTAAAAAGTAAAGGTGCCAAAACTGAACATTGGGATACACCACTTCTCACTTCTCTCCATCCAGAGACTTGTCCATTTATTGCCACACTTTGCTTTCTACAATTTAGCCAGTTACCAATCCAGGACAAGACCTGTCCTCTAATTCCGTGGCTGAAGAGCTTTTTTAGGAGCCTTTGGTGAGGGACTTTGTCAAAAGCCTTTTGAAAGTCAAGATATACAATATCAACTGGAGCCCCTTTATCTATGTATTTATTTACACCCTCAAAGAATTCTAACAAGTTAGTAAGACATGATTTGCCTTTGCAGAAACCATGTTGATTTTCTTTCAGCAATGCCTGTTTTTCTATGTGCCCTGTAATTTTATCTTTAATAATGGTTTCCATTAGTTTGCCTGGAACTGAGGTTAAAATGACTGGTCTATAGTTTCCTGGATCACCTCTGGATCCTTTCTTGAAGATCAGAGTTATATTTGCTTCCCTCCAATCCTCCGGTACAGTGCCTGATCTTAGAGAAAGATTATATATTTTAGCTAGAAGTTCAGCAATTTCACACTTGAGTTCCTCGAGAACTTTAGGGTGAATGCCGTCTGGACCCGGCGATTTGTTGACGTTTAGTTTAGAAAGGCATGCAAGAACATCTTCCTTGTTTATCTCTATCTAAACAAGACTACCTGTATAACATACAATGCAAGTACTGCAACAGTCACTGTGTAGGAAATACAGAAGACTAGCAGAACACTAGAAAAATTCACATGGGCAGATTCAGCCATTCTTAAGTGGGAAACTATTAGTCTCTTAGATCAAGCTAAATCACATTGATTCCGTGATTGCTATTTATTTAAAATATAAAAGAACAGAAGCAGTAACATTTAGACAAACAGTCATATAATTACATTTCTTCTGATAGGTGCCCAGAATCGACTGAAAGGACTGAAAGCACATTTTATGAGCAAGATATATTGCTGTTTTAATGTTTGTTTATGATGATTTTTAAATATGTAAGTAGGATAATGTATTAATATGAGCTACCAACTTTTATATCTCTGTTCTATGCTGAAATCCTTGTTATACTGATAACTTTTTCTACTATCCTTTTGCTAAAAAAATTGGGATTACTAAACAATTCTGTAATTATTCAGAAAGCCAAAAAACAGCAGAATGGTAACACACACTTCACCAAAGTAGCCAGTTCTTTCTATAGTGCTTTTCAACTATTTTTTATTATTATTATATTTCATCATTGTGTTTAAGGTGGATTTTTTAAAAATATATATATATCTTAG
Source organism: Bothrops alternatus (assembly GCA_034064705.1). Taxonomy (NCBI): domain Eukaryota; kingdom Metazoa; phylum Chordata; class Lepidosauria; order Squamata; family Viperidae; genus Bothrops; species Bothrops alternatus. Next base: position 4,471,760 of record JARGCV010000179.1, read on the forward strand.
AAATTTTTTGGAAGCTTGTATGCTGACAATATTTGACTCTCAATTACTTATTGCTTTATTAATAAAGAGTACACAAAAAAACCAAGCAAACTATCTTGGAGTTATTGGCTGAACAATTCCATTTGTGTTTCTTTCGTCCTGGGTCTTTAAATACAGTGTACATAAATCCTGTATGTATAAATTATGCACATCATACAAGCACTTCTAGAGGACCCTACAAACACTGTTCTCACAAGGCAAATTATATGAACTCTCATTAAGCAGTATCAGTAATGGATGCAGCAAACAGCTTTAGGCATTGGGAACATAATCTATGGTTAGTAAAAACTATTAGTGAAAAGAAAAGCTCATTTACAGCTTTCAGAAATCAGCAGCTATCAGTCTCTCCCATGTAAATGAGCTGAAAGGAGTAGTATTCTGGGATGGAAAACATTCTGCAGAGTGTAAACGGGAATGTACTGCTAATCATTTCTCTCCCTTGTGGGTACTTTAGCTCTGCTATGAATAGTGTGTATAGCTTGAACTGGTTATCTAGTAATAGCACTTCATTCCCTTAGAGACATAGCAAGTAAGGGAGGGGGCATTGATCAATGTCAAAACTTAAAATTTACATATAAAAGAATAGCATTATTCCCCCCCCATCCCACCCCGCTCCTAAACGTTTCACAAATTGCAACTAGGAATGCAAATTTAGATATCCCCATCTTTTCTGAAACATTTTGCATACATTAAATTATAGAACATCATTCTCACATCACACTAGAAGGTCTTAGAGTTATTTAGTTAAAATAAGTGCTTCTTGAATACTGCAAACATAAAAGGAAGAAAGAGAAAAGCAACAATAGTAGTTTTAAGAGGAAAATGTTGTACAATGTTTAAAAATCCACTTTTGTTTATGTAGGATCAGATTCAAGCTCCATAATAAACTTTCTAAAACAGAGGGAATAAAAGAGTTTAAATTATCTCATTATATACAATCCAATGTTTATTTAACCCTCAGCTGTTAAGCCTGCATTAGTATGACTTTTTTATGTTGATTTCTATTTTTTTTTTAACAAAATGGTTTAATTGAGTGATGTCTTCCTAGGGCATTGTGTAATCTAAAAATACAGTGACTAAAATGAAAAAGCAAATCAAATGTTACCTGTGGGGAAAAATTACATTCAAACTTTGGCGAACTTTAAGATGGATAAACAAATGAGGGGTAATTTGGCTAAAAGCAAACTAAATTGTTTCTGCCCTGAAAGAACAGAACACAGGAAAGTCACCAATGGCGATGTCTCCTATGAATCATCTTTTGCATAAATTTTCCAGTTTATTCTGTGTAAGATAGCAACTGAGGACATATTGCGTATGAGCAGATATATGAAACCCTGGAATTGTGTAACAATATTAGGGTCCACAATCATGTTACCAGAAAAGTGAAAAAAGCTTTGGCTCTGTTACAGGATAATTTACATGAAAATAGTGACATGATTCAAAACTAAGGACGTTCCTGGTGTGGCACAAACATAAAAGCCAATGGTCTAGTGAATCTGAGAGTACCCTAATAAATAACTTATATGGATTTGCTAGAGTTAGCAGAGTATCTATAACCATAATCTTTAATTATTCACAGTTCTTAAAATGAGAAAGTAGAAGTGACATTGAAGTCATTACTTAGGTTGGACTGATAGAATAACACCGTCAATTATATCAGCTGCATTCTTTGTTATTCAATATCCAAAGCAACATATACCGTAGTTTTATAAATGCTACTATTAAATGCTGCTATATCATTTTTATCTTATTGCACTGTTATTATATTGATATTTTGTCAGCATTAATACTTTATAAGAGAGCCAGACTAGTGTAATGATTAAGGCATCAGAGTAGAAGCTAGACTAGAAATTATCCAGTTCTGCCATAGATATGAAGCCACATGGGTGACCTTGGGCTAGTCATTTCCATAGCCCTAAGAAAGACGCAATGGCAAACCACTTCTAAAAACCATGCCAAGAAAATAGCACGGACTAGTTCAGGCAGTCATCAAATCAACACTGGATTCAAAGGCGTGCACATACACACAAAAACACACACATAAAATCCAGATACTATTTTGGCATTTATTCTGCTTATCTTTTAATTATAAGGGTTTTTTTAAAAAAATACTGAATTTTCATAACTTCATTTAATAGTGATCAAGAAATACTGTGAATAATAAATCCACAAATAAATAAATAATCCTCCTCAAATGCTAAAAAGAAAAAAAAAACTTATATCAGTGAAACTAAGCGCTCCCAATTCCAAGGATACTGTGACAATGAAGAATAAAAAAATAAGGGAGGTTTTCCTTGAAAGACAAGTGAGGAAACCAGAAATAGGTAATGACAGTATTTTATGAACAACTTCTATTTTAGGAAATGGTTTATAGTATTTAGATAATGGTTTATGCTAACTATGAAGAATAATGACATGTATTTCCCATCACGTTCTCCAATATGCCTAAAAATTTAACAAGTATGCTGTTGCAATACAAAGATATACTTTAATGAACAAAAATAGAACCATATACAGTATCCTATTTCCAATTTTCCAACAGCTAACTTTGGTTAATCAAAATATCAGTTTCTGCCTCCTGTGATCTAAAAGAGTTCCTTTCTGAACTGGCCACCTTCTGTTACATTACACACAGGTTTCTACACTGATCAGACAATAGAAATTCATGGACGACATCTCTGGAACATCTTTTGATTTTTTTTTAATGGGAAAAATACCTGAAGATTGTCCACCTGTAGAAATATTGAATTTACCAAAGCTGACATAAATATTAAATATTCAAGAGCTGACATAAGCTTCTAAGGTTTTTCTTCAATATTAAGTACATATATTAGCAAAGCTTTGCAAACACCTGAAAACCTCTTTATAAACGTTAACCTCAATACCCATATGACTGGTTTTCTCCTATATAATGTGCATTTCTTTTGATGGGCGATGTCCGTGATGTCTAGGATCTATTACTGGACCCATAATAAAATATTTCCACAAGCACAATAAAACATAATTAAACTGAAAATGACTCCAAAACCATATGTTTTAATGTATTTCCCAAAATTCTTTGAAAAATTTATTTTGCTGTTTGTTGCCTAATATTTTTAAATATCTTGATTTATTTTATTTTGGCTAAGAATCTGACTATTATTTAAATCCATCTCAAGGCAGGCAGAAAAGTGCATATTTTAAAAAAAGTATGTTCCCAAAGTATTGATAAAGATATTAAACTCTACAGTAGCATCATGCATATTTCTACTGTTGGTTAACTTTAGCAATATATTTGGAAAGTTCACCCACTCCATCATATGTTATTCTATGCCAGGGGTGTGAAACTCAATTTCACTGAGGGCTGCATCAGCATTGCGGTTGCCCTTGGGGGGCTGGGTGGATGTGGCCAGAGTAGGTGCAGCCTACTGGGTGGGCGTGGATGGAGTGGGTGTGCCCTACTGGGTGGGCATGGCCAGTTCTATATCATTTGTGTCAAGGGTGACTTTGGGGGCCTGGGCAGGAGTGGGACAGATCTGAGGGTCTCTGGCAGAAGGGGGTGGGACCGGGGCAAGTGCCAAGGCATAGTCCACCAGGCAAGTGCCAAGATGGCCACCACAAAATTGTACATTGGCTCCCAGCTGGCCTGGGCCAGGGCCAAGGCAGCGGGGGCCGTTCCCTCACTGTTTCCAGGATGGCTTTGCAGGCCACATGAAACCACTTCATAGGCCGCATCCGGCCACTGGGCCTTGTGTTTGAGATGTCATGCATGGATAGAAAAGGTGGATAGAGAAAAAATCTTTTCTCTATCACACAATACCAGGACAAGGGGGCACTCCCTAAAGCTCATAGCTAAGAAAGTGAGGACAAATAAAGGGAAATATTTCTTCACCCAGAGGGTCGTTGATTTATGGAATTCACTTCCAGAAGGGGTTGTGACAGCTGTCAACCTTGACAGCTTCAAGGCAGGGCTAGATAGATTCATGGATGCAAAGTGTATCGGTGGTTATTAAAACGGATGTCCGTGTGCCGCCTCTACGTTGGTTGAGGCAGGCAGGATTCCCTTGGTTACCATTTGTTGGGGGTCAAGGGAAAGGGAGGGTTTTGCCTTCTCCTTCTGCTCAAGATCCCCATGTACAATTGGTGGGCCACTGTGTGACACAGAATGCTGGACTCAATGGGCTTTGGCCTGATTCAGCATGGCTCTTCTTATGTTCTTATGTTCTTATGTCTGTTCTATGCATTCTAAATACTTTTTATATACTTTCATAATAACAAAAAGTGAGCATGATGACTCAAAAGATTGAAATGCTGGACAGGAGGGTTAGCAAGCGCGTGTTCAAGGTCTGAGAACTTCCGTGGGGTGGTATTGAGCTCTCATCCTTCATTCCAACTGCTGCTGGGAACATGAAAGGAGCCCCCAACCGGACATTCCCAGGGCAATGGTAATGTCACCAGCTAATCCTTTCAATCTGGAAGTGCCCCAGTGCTTCTGACTCAAGTGCAAATAATAACAAAGAATTTAAAAAGACTATTAATGGCATCCAATCCAACTTCCTGCTCATTACAAGAATCTAGTTTAAAGCATCATGGCAAAGACACTATATCTTCTTAAACATTCTTCTTTCTGATTCTATTATCAAACCACTCTTGCTCCTAAGATTTGTTTCCTTGTTACATGAAACTGTAACTAGTTATATGGTAATATTACATGTTCTAAACCTGAGATGAGAGAAAATCTGGATCATCTTCTATTCACACTTCTGTCTTTTAGCAACTGTTGTGCCTTACTGACTTATATGCATTCTGTAATATTTAGGACTAGTTCTCAAGTTGCAGCAGTTGCTAAATTCTTTTGGATATGACTTCCTAAGAATTTCAGAAATTGTTGCGATTTAAGAACCAGTCCTGTGTTTAAAAAAAACTATCTTCAAATCCTTTTGTGTTTTCTTCCCAGTCTTTGTCAGTTCTAATCCAGCGTATATCAATAATCCATCATCTGATTAATGCAGATCACACTCCCAGAATATAATCTCTCCCACTAACATTATTTCCAGTTATTCATTTTCAATATTTTGGCACAAGATCTAAGAAAGATGAAATAAGAACACTACCTGAGCCTCTAAAGTCTTACATTTCAAAATATTGCTATTGTAGCTGTTTTTAATGATATCATAGTCAAAATGGTGGAATAGACGCTCTAATGCAGGAGTGTCAAATTGGCAGCCCGTGGGCCAGATGTGTCACTTGCAGGCCATGCCCATCCCGGCTCAAAGGCAAAAAAAGTGATACATCATGATATATCACGTGATGCAATCGAGTTTGACACCCGTGCTCCAATGCAAAGGCTGGGGATTGCATCACAATGCAGTTTTTTGCGCTTTTTTTCGTTACAGTTCCCCCATGATGGATATTGCTTCATGAGTTATTCACCAGTAATCTGTTATCCAGCAAACTGACGCAAATATTCCCTTTTGGAGAAGCCAGGGATTTATTTATTTATTTATTGTAATTTTGATATAAAGACATAATATTCATTTAAACTTTCAACAAAGTTAAAAAAAATATTTTAAATAGATCTGTTTCCATTGCAAAATGAAATCAATTTTTTTCACTCTACAAACAATAAACATTGCTCCTTTTTGGCAAAACATAGCTGGATTATTGATTATTTTTGTTCTTTCTTTTGCATTGTGGCCACAACACAAAAGAAATAAGAAGCTCTGAGATATAATACTTCCTATTAAAAGCCTTTTAAGAAGCAACAATCAACAGAAAGGGCAAATTCCACTAGTTTTTTTTTCTTAATATGCTTTTTTTTCAGGAACAGAAGTGTGTGGTTTTTCCTTCATCGTCATGAGTTTACCCATGTATTTTATTGCTATTTTATGAGCAATTTTCTGACTTTTTTTACCAGGCTTTGAAGACTGCAGATGTCTACATCTGATTCCAGACTCATGCAGCTGCTTCCTAAGTTGCTTCCAAACTTCTCCACATCTATGGGCATGTGCTTTAAAAAGATTGGGGTTCTTTTAATGATTCAGAACCCAGATATTAACATATGTGTAATTGAAATGTAATCTGATGTGAGCACAGAAGAAAAAAATATTGTATATAAAAATATATCAGCAGGAGAAATAGAATTAACATTGATGAAAATAAAGAAGGAAAGATAAAAAAAAACCTGTATTGAGAAAGAAAGGAAATCCTTTCTTGGCTTGTCATAAATAACAGTGAAGGGGGCACCATGACAGACAGCAAAAGAAAAGAAAAGAAAAACAAGGTTTTAATAACTGCATGAATATGACAGGATAGCTAGCTACAGAAAAAACAATGTAATTGAGAAAGCCAATATTACAATCGTATAAAAATGAAAAAGAAAACACTGTTTTGTTGAAATGAAAAAATACAGAAATAAGCAAGATAGGCAGATGGCTGAAAGAAAGTATTTTTGTGACATAACATCGAAAGGGTGATGTGCTTATTAAAAGACATTTGGGGTGAAATTAGCAAAAGAAGACAATATTAAACTTTTAAAAAGTATGTAGGTCAATTTACTGTGATTTAGATATGAGTTTAGAAACTGTACTTCTGAATTAAGAGATAGAAAATCTGAAAATAAAAAACCCATAATATAAGTTCTAATCTTCTGTAGAACATTATGTTTTAAATAAATATAGAACCAGCTCATTTCTGCAGTTCTAGAAATTGCACTCTATTTTCCCATTAAAGTAATTGCCATGAACTATCCTTGTTACAAGAGCAGTGGTCCAGAATTTATTTTGTCTCCAATCAGGTTGCAAACTATATTCCGGTGTCACTAACTACTATTTTGTTTGAAAAGTTCAACTTCTGAAGAAAGATGTCAGGAAGATCCACCCAATTAAATCAGAAATGACCTGACAATAAGACTGAATTTTACAACTTTGACTTCAAGCACTGTACATTGAGGTTTTTTCCTGTTGTATTGTAACCTACACAAAAACATGTCAAGTGATGGATGAAATGCTGTCACTCTATTGCACATGGATACCTTTTTATATGCTCTTATTTTCCACTGAAAATAATCCATCAGGATTTGCTTGGAAGAATACTTTACCTCTTTACTGTAGTGTTATTGTTTACCAACAAAATCGAATATTAAAAAAGAAGAAAATGCTTTCAGAAATAGAAGTGTATTAAGATGTCAACATTCTTTCCAAACACTTTAAGAGAGTTAACTTCAAAAATTATGAGATGCCCAATTGTTCATTTTTATTGCCAATTTTGAAACTATTATAGCAAACAAGAGCCGACTAGAGAAATCCATATTTCAATCCTCCCAAATAAACAAAAATTTACTCTTTTAAACTGAGGCAATAGATAAAAGATTTATGGTTAATTGTAAAATAGATAAAGTCAAAGCTTTGTCCTTCCATATTTTTTTTTAATCTGCACATTGTCTGCTTTCATGCCATAGTATTTCACTTTTTATAGAAAGTTCCACCCTCAGATTAAGCTTTTAAAGATAATCTTAGAATAATAAATAAGCATTGCATTACTGGATGCATGTAATTAAAGCTTTTCTTGACATTATTTTTCTTAAAAAGAAATTTGCTCAATTAAGAAACATTTTATATATTTAAAATGTTCCTTTATACAAAGAGGAAGTGGTATCATTTTTAATTCAGTTCTAAAATTACAGTGAATGCTCAAAATTGTTATTCTTCCTCAAATTATTAACACATAAAATGGATAAAAGTGGTGCTAAAGTTTCCACAATAATTCAGAAAAAAAACTCTCTCATTGTCCATCCAGCCTTGAAGAGCTACTAAAAGGAACATATGGAGCACATTAAGTTTATATAAAAGCAAAGTACAATCCTCAAACTCAATTACTGTAGCAATTATCAGAATTACAGGTGAACTAAGATACCTCATTATGGGATTTTTATTGCAAAATCATCTTATTTAATTCACACATTGACACAAGCAGAGAGTCCAAGCATCAGCTACAATTTTTAAACCCTACTTTTCTTACTTTTACATTCTTTGTGTCTTGTTTCCTACTTCCAAAGAAAAGAAATGTGGGCTGTAATTATATTAGATTGCCTTCTAGAAACAATCCCATTTAGTCAACAAACTCTATTAAATGTTTCTGTTTTGAAAAAGCTAACAGGTGAAACAAATAAAAACTCTGAGATTCTAGGTGTATCCATATATTATTTATTTGTATATCACCCAATCCCCAAAGATTCTGGGCAGCTAAATCTCATCATAAAAAAGTACTTCAATTAAAAAAGAGACAGAAATTTAAAAACAAAATAAAAAATCAAATCAGAAAATTACAGCAAACTTATTTGCAACCCCACTTCTGATCAAAGCCTCACCTCCTCCTATGTCCTATGAATAGCTAACATCTTTTCCGAAAATCATACTAACAAATATACAAATATTAATGAGTGAGTGGGTGGCATATAAATGATGGAAGGAAGGAAGGAAGGAAGGAAGGAAGGAAGGAAGGAAGGAAGGAAGGAAGGAAGGAAGGAAGGAAGGAAGGAAGGAAGGAAGGAAGGAAGGAAGGAAATGACCAGGCTGAGCTCGAGGGAGGGGTTAAATGCATCATCAGTCTCAAGTCCCTTAGTGCCCACAAGAGATCAAAATCCAGTTTAGCTTGAATTCCACTGACTCTTATCTTCCACCATTTTGCTTTGACCATTAGTAGTTCAGATTCTTGTAGAGAGCATAAGCTTGCAATAAACTTTTATATTCATTTGAACTACCTGGACTTCCTGATTTTCCCATGCTTGACATTAGATCAGTGGTTCTCAACCTTTTTAATGCTGCGACCCCAACAGGTCGTAAGTCAAGGACTACCTAACAGGTTGTAAGTCGAGGACTACCCAACCGGTCATAAGCGAGGACTATTTCCCACGCCGCGCATGCGTGGTGCCACCCCCTGCACCAGCCAAGGCGTAGCTGGCAAGGGGCAGCGACAGCGCAGGGCGACCACCGGCTGGGCCACCAGCTGGCTCAGCCCAAGGGAGGTAAGGCACCCACCGGGCCCCACATGCACCAGCAACCCTCCCTGCGCCTGCTGCTGCCCCACTAGCCTTACCTTGGCTACCGCCCGTTCAGGGCGAGGGCAGGCAGGCCCTGGCACTCCTGGGCGGCCGCAGCAGCTACGGCGACCAATGGCTGGGCCACCAGGTGGCCCAGCCCAAGGGAGGTAAGGCACCCACTGGGCCCCACGCGCACCAGCAACCCTCCCTGCGCCCGCCGGCCTCCCACCTCCCACCCCTGGCCCTCTTTTACTTACATTTTTAGTAGTTGCTCAGCAGGGAGAGGTGGAAAGTTCCAGACAGCTCGCCTTTACTGCAGACAACGTGCAGCACCGTTTGCAGACTGGGACTTTTGGCGGGCTCAGCAGGGCAGAGACAGCCTGGACAATTCCTATTGGCTTTTGAAAGCCAATAGAATTAGACTCTATTCAAGAGAGTCTATTCTATTGACTTTCAAAAGCCAATAGAATAAGAGGGAGTAGCACAGCTAAGGAAAAGGGGGAAAAATGGCGGACTGCGTTGCTTGGCGACCCCCGTGAAATGGTCGTTCGACCCCCAAAGGGGTCGCGACCCACAGATTGAAAACCGCTGCATTAGATAGATAGATAGATAGATAGATAGATAGATAGATAGATAGATAGATAGATAGATAGATAGATAGATAGATCTAAAATGGGACAAGTTTGTATTAGATGTATATGAGTTTCCCTCCATCATTTTTCAATTTGAACAAATTATCTGAGCAATGCAAATGTGCACACATTCATTTTTCTGTTTTTCCCTCTTCCTTTGATGTGTGCCTTGTTCTTATTGACACTTAAGCAACAGCAACTTTGCTCAAAATATTCATCTCTCTCTCTCTCTCTCTCTCTCTCTCTCTCTCTCTCTCTCTCTCTCTCTCTCTCTCTCTCTCTCTCTCAGTAACAGGAAAAGACCAGCCCACCCAAATGCTGAACTTTAGCTCCTATCTAGGCATCATCATCATTTTCATTGCACATTAGAATGAAATTATTTGAAGCAGTACCTTTTACAGTTTAAATCCTACATTGCTTCCTCCCCCTTTTCCACAGCTTAATGGACACCTTGCTTTGCACTTCTGATGTTCAATATGACAATAAGTTATTGATGCACTTGGTATTCCTGCTAATTCCTAACATCTCTCTCACACAGTTTTGTAAATTTGTATAAATAATTAACATAATAAGTATGCTTGCAGAAAAACAACAATGCAATCCAAGAAACACACTTTTAGGAATTGTAACACACCATTTCAGAATAGTATTTTATATTGTACCAAATGCTTAATATCTTATGTGATTTACATTCCTAAACACAGCAATTCCAAAGAGAGGACAACCCTTTTAAACTTGGTCTCCTTCCTCATTCTGGTTCTGAATGCCTACAGCTCTCTGACTATATATAAGGGCAGTTGATAAGAGAAAGGTGGCATAGCATGAAGAGAGTCTTCCTATATTGTCTTCCTGTACATGACTGAACTTCCCTGTCTACAATATCTCCAAGCAAGAGGATTGGTACAATATAGGTTGTCTTGGAGCAAGATGGGCAGCAAATTTAATAAATAAATGTATGTATGTATCTGTATATGTATGTATGTGTGCAGGTAGTCCTCAACTTACAACCAGTTGCTTACAACCATTCAAAGTTACGATGAATCTACCTTGGGACTACTTATACCCCAGATTTGAAGTTCAGACTGTCCTCCTACTGAAGTCACATGACTAACTTCCAGGCTGCATTTACATCTATTTACAGTGCCCTGCAGTCACGAGACCACATTTTACAACAGTTTTGTTGAAAACTGGCATTTAGTTCCAATTTTCATGGCAGTCCATTAGTTCACTTAATGACTATGGCAGCCACTTCCTAACTACAGTGTTCACTTAACGAATTCTGCAAAAAAAATTGTAAAATCAGGTTGGTCAGATTTTTTTACTATCATGACTTTTCATCACGATGAGCAGATCCTGTTACAGTCGTTAAATCAAAGGTTACCTGTACAGTGGAAAGGATGCATTTGATGTGGAATATATGCCAAATTTTCACATATAATATCAGACCTTTTTTCCAGTGCAATATTATGTACCTAGTATATGCACCTGGCATATTTTGCATAGTTTGAATAATTTATAACATTTTTTATTTTACAAACTAAGATGAATAAATTTTCCAGAAAATTTAAGTGGATCTTGAGCTTTTCCACTTAGTCTCTTATAATTATGCTTACAATTTTGTTCCTGGAGTTTAAATTTATAGAGTTTATAATTTACATTTATAAAGAGATCAGAGAGACACAAAGAAGTTTAAAATGTTGAAACAATTTTGGGCATGAACAAAAGAGCACTATAAACTACCAAGATCAGCTTCAAGAGAATTACTAAGTTTAGAATCAAGGTCCTGGATCTATCACATTAACTTTCTCCCAGCTATTAAATGATCATCAAATTCCTGTGTGGGCAGAAACTTTGTCACACTGAAATGTGGGCCTCTCTTTCATTGAATAAGTAGATTAGTAGCATACGTACAGTGATATGTGATTTTAAAAGCGAAGAACCATGAAAGTACATATGATGTTATAGATCTCAGATGTGATCATTTAAGCCTATTCCTTTATGCAAGAGATCTCAATTGATTTGTTCTATAATCCATTTGTTTATTTTCCTGGCTATCCACAACATTCATGGGAATCATCTCCAAAACCAAATCTTTCTATACTCATTCTATCCTGCTTCTTCAAAGTCCAAATCATTTCCATACTTTTGCTAAAAATAACCTACATGAATATGAAGCTAAGTTTAAATCTTGTTCGTCTGATATAGATCTGAGACAAGGATAGAAATCTTTGCTCTAGAGCTACTAGAAAAAAGTAGAACTATTTAGGGAAGAGAAAATGTGTAAATCCTTCAAGATTTATTAATCATACCCAGTGAGAGAGGTGAAAAGTATTACATATCTTCTCCTCTGTAAGTTTTAACCTTAACCATTTTAATCATAGTCTGATAGATTCGTATTCCATATTTTGAATATTACAATAAACTACTGCTGAATTATTATAAAATCAAACCTAATTTAATTGGAAATTCTTATGTTTAGCTTATTTATTTTCATGACTGATTTATTATACAATTACTGGTGTTATTATTTTGTAATGACCTCTATTCTACTATTCAGAGAGAAAGTTGTGTCAAAGTGTGAGTGTTATTACTTAGATAACTGAATAGATAGGACAAAAAGAGAAAATGATGGTGAGAAGGAATGACATTGACAACTGCTTTCCTGAACCACAGAATCTCTGGATCATTTTGTTGTAGATTCACTTGTTGAGGTATCTCTCAACAGTTCCAATGCTTGTTCTCATAAAAACTGTATTGCAACTCCCTGAATTTACAGAGAATTTTATTTGGAAGTCATAGAATAAGACAGCAAAAGGAAATAAGAATGCACAAGGTTTGTGCATGTTGATGTACATACCAAGAATTAATTGTTTCCTATTAAGTTGAAAGATGACCAGCCATCATCTAGTTTAATATGGCTATCTTATGATTCATTCTCTATTCCTAGTGGAGATGCTGATTTTAAATGATATGGGCATTGCATACCCATGTTACACATGCATTTGGGATAATAGTTAACCTATGAAGATGTAAAAAACAAATTGGCCAGATCCAGCTTTCTCTCAAGCCCTTTCCACCCCATCAGAAAGTATCAAGATTATTTGCAGAATTTCAGTGAATAACAGCTGTGTAATTTTCAATAGAATTTTAGCCAGAAATTTTTAAAAAAGCAAAATGTGCTTTAAAAAAATCAAAATTAATTCCAGCCTTTTTCACAGCTATTACCATTCCGTTCTATTGTCCAAACAGTACAGGCTTCCAGAATTTTTTTTTTTAAAAAATGAACTGATCTTTATCACAAAAAGGCTACTTATCATTGATGTAGAAGTTACAAAAGACAGATGTTATATTTTATGATGCTGCGCAGATGGAAAACAAAGGTGCTTTTCTCTTTTATAAATCAGATAACATAATTTTTAAAAGAAAGACATGGCTTGGAGGTACACAAAGAAGAACAAAAGAAGATTGAAGAAATTTGGATTTTATTTTATTTTTTGCATTTCCATATTGATTATAATACTGCAAGGAACATCAGACAGAGCACCATAATAAGTACATGGAACAAAGAGATAACTTATACAAAGCAGCAATTAGCTACTGCGTATTTAGATGAAAATGAAACATTTCACATAAATTGAAAATCCTTTGATTTAAAAGAAAAGCTTTATATCAACAATAGGTAGAATCAATTTCGTATTAAAGTCTGCAGCTTGTGAAACTAAAGTAGCCTTTTTTTTGGTCTTCTGAATTAATTGAATTTTTTGGTATTTTTTAAAAACTTTATTTTATTGATAATGAACCTAACACATCTTTGATCTTTGCTTTGATCCCAGGCCTAATTTGGAATTAATCAATGGCAGAATAAAGGGAAGAAAACACAGACAGTAATTGTAAGAGCAATAAAAGTGAATATCTTATTAGCAGAGAAGACATAGATCCAAATGGCAGAAAATGAAATTTCCACAGAAAACATGAAAAGGAAAGAGGTTGCTATTTGGCAGTGATCTGGCACAGTCATGAATGTATGTGGTATTGTATATATGATTTGATTCACAACAGCAGATTGTTTTCATTGAAATTATTAGCCTCAACCAGCTATCCGTGTTTCTTTGGATGGGAGATCACCAGGGAATACTACAATGGAAGGTTAGGCTAGAAATCAAATTACATCTGAAAGAAGGCCATGGAAAATATATCCATATTGTTGCCAAGAAACCATATGAGTGTGTCCACTGAATCATCAGGAACTAAGTTCAATTCAAAGGAGGATTTTACTAGTACCCTTTAACGTGCTACAGCAGTGGTTCTCAACCTATGGTCCGCAGACCTGTGGGGGGATCTGCAATGTCATCCTAGAGGGTCGGCAAAGACTTGAAGAAATGTTATGATTGAAATCTTGAGTTAAGTCTTAGGGGTTGTGGCCCATAGCCCGCACCCACAAAAGATATTTAAAGAGGGGGGTCTGTGGTAAAGAAAAGGTTAAAACCCACTGTGTTATAGGGTTGGGGCCAGCAAAAGAAGGTTTCCCTCTTCCTTGGCTTAAAGAAGAAGAGTATTCCCGGAACAAGGCAATAAACAAAGGTTATATATACAGAGATCTGAGGAAGAATGACTTTCTGACAGTTCTACTTTTAATCTACTTAGATCAAGGGTCCCCATCTCCCGGTCTGTGGACTGGTACCGGGCCACGGCATGCCAACAACCAGGCCACACAAACAAGCAAAGCCCCATCTGTGGGATGCAGGCAGCACACAAAACCATGCACTCTCCAGTTCGTGGAAAAACCTTTCTCCATGAAACTGGTCCGTGGTGCCCAAAAGGTTGGGGACCTCTGGCTTAGATCATCCTCTTCTCACTCTCTATAAATGATATTGCAAGATAAGATGCTGGAAGTTAAAACACTGACTCAGAATTTTTTAAGAGGTGCCTATATTCTGAACCAAGTATTCTGCAATGTACCTCTGTGCAGCAGCTTCTCTAAGACAATCCTCAAACGATGAAGTGTTGATGGTGAAATTTCATACTTGTTTACACCTATCACTGGAAGTTGTTGACACTTCCCAAATACTCCATCTGCAGAAGGAAAGGAGAAAATTAGGAGATAAATAGAAAAGGAAATAATGTTATTCTGTGTTACCTCTAATACTTCAAGAAATTTGTATTATCCTTTTATAATGTTTTCTACTTCCACAAAATACAAAATAAAATGTGGGGCATTTCTATTATTCACCCTTCCATTCTTTTTATCTATGCTCCCATCCTAAGCAATGCCAAAGCAAAAAAATAAGATAAATATTCCTTGTCAAAACCAGAATGCAAAGGAAACACTGATGTTCGTTCTCAGAAGTAGTAATTTCTCTCCCTCCCTCCCTCCCTCCCTCCCTCTCTCTCTCTCTCTCTTTCTCTCTCTCTCTCTCTCTTTCTCTCAATACAGAAAACTCTGTAAATGCATGTTGAATCAATACTAGACAGCCAAAGCCAGCTTAATGTAGTGCCGTCTAATGAATGCAATAAAAGGGTGCTGCTCACACAACAATGAGATATTAATGAAACCTAATTTATTTAGCTCCATTCCATTTGCCTAAAATGACAGACTCTGCTCATCAAACTCTTTTCATATCACACCTTCTAATTAATTTAGGTCCTAATTAGTCTTTATTTAAAGAATTGTTCATTTCAAGGCAAGCTTCCTGGGTGGGGGGAAGATAGGCAGTGGAAGGGAGTTCAAACATAAAATTACCTTTCTCCCTTCCATACAAAAAACTAATTTAGAGACTACGTGTTTAGAGCACCTTCTGACCATCTGCAGCCCTAGGTTCTTAGAAAAGGAAAGAGAGATGCATTTATTGTTGTTCTCTGCTGTATACAGTGATCCAAAGAAAACCATTCAAATGCAACAAGTTTAATTAGCATGCCGGTCTTTCTACAGCATGTTTTAATTTAGTAATTACTGTAGATAGTGCATTTATAATCAAAAGGGACAGTGAAATTTGACTAGCAGAACCTAATATTAAGAATTAATTTACAAGTATCTTTTTCTGTGGGATTTCAACCACATGAAACAATTTTAAAAAAATCTTTTCACAATGCAGGCAGTACATCTGTAGTTTATGAAATGCAGAAATAATAATACTGATATAGACCTATATTATAGAGTGTATAGGTTTATATAAGGCTAATTACTTCTGCATTTTAAGAAGGGAATAAATTATTAACCTAATATTCTTGGGAGGCAATTTAAAATAAAGTAATCACAAAACTTTCACATCATATTTCTGAAGCACAATGTCAGCAAAATTAGCTCCCAATTTTTTATCAAGGACAAAGGGGTTTCTACACTAAATCAAAAATCTTGCCATGCCACATATTTTGCATTAGAAAAATACTTCCTAGTAATAAGGTGACCAACCGTCCTCCTTTAGGGAGGACAGTCCTCCTTTTGTGAGTTCTGTCCTCCCTCGAAAAGTGTCCTCCGTCATGTCCTCCTTTTCGATATTTGAAGACTAATCTGCAGGGCTTTTTTTTCCTCATAGAACGCTCAGAACGGCGTTCCGGCACCTTTTTTTTGATGGTTTTTTTTTCAACTTTTGCATGAGCTGTGCTACTCCCCCTATTGGCTTTCGAAAGCCAATAGGAATTGCTGCTGAGCACGCCAAAACACCCGGCTGGCAAACTCTGCACATGCAAGTTGTCTGTATTATTGTTGCAATGAATAAAATGTTTCTTTTATTTATGATATTTTTTTCTTCAATTTATTTGTGTCCTTCTTTTCATTGTAAAAAAGTTAGTAAGGAACTTTTCACTGCTTACGAGAACAAACTCACTCTTTAATATTTCATACTACAGCATTAATTGTATATCAGTGATAACACAGAATATCCACCAAACTGCAGCAATGTGATACAAATATGTTCCCTTTATGGATCCAAAGACTTATTTTATATTCAGTATTGATCAGTCAGGTGGCAATTCTGAATCAGGCAAGATGTAATTATCTGAATATTTAAACCTAAAATATATGGTACAGATTTTGAATTATATTACAGAGCAGTTTTTCTCAACCTTGACACTTTGAACATGTGTGGACTTCAACTTTCAGAATTCCCCAACGAGCACATGACACATCTTCAAGCTGCCAAGGTTGAGGATCAGTAAAAATGGATGTGGATGTGAAATATGTAACTTTTAGCCTTGATCTTTACAGTTTGTTAGACTCTCTAATAAACACAATCTTTAATCAATAGGTTCAAGGCCCTTTCTAAGATACAGAACAAACTTGCCTGAAAAGCCATTCAGAATTTTGAAAATGTCTCTATCAGAGGCTCCTTGTTGAGAACCAAGTCCTATAAAAGGAAGATAGTGAGAAAGGGAAGGAGAAGGAATGTTGTGTGTGTTTCTATGTATGTGCGTATGCACTATAGTTATCTCTAGATTATACAGGGTTTTACAAAAACACCCCAAACTATTTTATAGAACATTACTATGATTTAATCTAATTCCACTTAAGATATTTTCCTTTTTGCCCAACAAAGCATTGTTTTAGTTCCTCTTCTTTCCAGAGTCAGAATTTCGACATAACAATAGCAGTAGATCTGAGCAGTTTACAGAGTCAGCCTATTGCCCCCCAACAATCTGGGTCCCCATTTTACCGACCTCGGAAGGATGGAAGGCTGAGTCAACCTTGAGAATCAGAAGATGTAGCCTGCAGCACTAACCCCTGCCACTGTCCAGAGTCACTTTGTATAGTGAGATGGGCAGCATACAAACAAACAAACAAACAAACAAATAGCACTCCCTAAGAATATGGCCCATATGTAATGAGTACAACGGTCCCCCTCAGGTTCCAACCAGCCCCTCCTTTGAGGTCTTTGGTTCTGATGTAACCAGTGCCTGCGTATGAGTAACAATAAAAAATTAGATAGCTGCTGCTAGCACCAACCTTTCGTTTTAAACTGAAAATTAGAAGATCTGGGAAAGTATAAGATGAGTTTAACATTTAACTTAAGATTAGGTACTAGATCAGACGGCCAAGCCCTGTATTTCTCCGACAGAAGAGAATATTTGTTGCTCATACTTGAATTATGGGTGCTTGGTGCTCTATGACTTGGTTGGTTTTTGGGTAGACGTTTCATTATCCAGATAAGTAACATTATCAAGTGATATTTGCTCTCATTTATTATACTAGAAGCTTGCCCTGTCAGCGCTGGTGGAAGTGGACTTGGTGATTTCTTGACTGAGCTGTTGTTTACTGTTAGCTTGTTTGTCTGAGTTGATAGTTTCTTGACTGGGGTATTGTTTGCTTCGTGAGTGTTGGTCTAGTATTAACAATTAATAGAAATGTGATTTAAAAGTCTGTGGCTCACCACTATATCCAGGGTTGCCAGAGTGGCTCTTCTAACACCATATTCCAGACATTTGGGGGTTTCTTTCAATTTGGTCAGCATCAGAAAATTCATTTTGCTTTTTGGCTTTTTACCACCAAGAGTCTAGGCAAGAAGGCATCCGGCAAGTAAAAAGCATGTGAGGAAAGCCATCCCAGAATCAATGTTTGCCTGGCTCCGCCCATGCCCCCTGGGAGAGAGAAAAACAAAGGCAAAAGGCGGGTTGCTTTGTGTAGCAATGGAGCCACAGGAAGCTTCCCTTTTAATCTCCATCTCACTCCTCACTATACACAGCATACCACCTTCATCCTTACTTGCCTAATAACCCCTGTCAGTAATGCTTAGTGGAGAGAATAGTTTCTCTCAAATTCTCTGTTAAAAGGAAGGCAAGAAACAGAATGCAGCTGCATCTTCTTGGTGCTATTGTGATAATCAGGGCAGAATTATTGCTTTCAAGCAAATGGTCTTCACTACATCTCCAGAAGACTAAAAAAAAAAAAAAAGCCCTTCACATCAGACACAGTTTATGCCATATATTTCAGTGGGGAAGATAATAATGACCTGGACCTGGAGATTTTCATATGATGTATGAAAAATATCTTAAAATTGGTTTGGCTTTTTTCTAGTATTGCTTGACTTTAAATTAAAATTCCAATCTAGCAACCCTGATTACATTTTATATTTCCTTCTCTAATGTTTTTGCTCCACTCTTTAGTATTGTGGTTTTGTAATTATGGGGACTCCTCACTTAGTGACCACCTGTACAATATTCCTCAAAGTTCTGGCCATCACAGCATTCCTGCAATCAAGTGATCACCATATGCAACTTCACTGCCAGCTTCCAACAAGAAAAATCAATGGGAAAGCCAATAGGAAGACACAACTTGCAGTTATGTCATGTTGTACTTAACAGCAATAGCAATTGCACTTAGACTTATATTCTGCTCCATAGTGCTTTGAGCGGTTTACAATGTTAGCATATTGCTGCCAACAATCTGGGTCCTCATTTTGCTGACCTTGGAAGGATGAAAGGAGTCAACCTCCAGCCCTATCAGGATTGAACTCCAAGTTGTGGGCAGAGTTAGCCTGAAATACTGCATTCTAACCAGTGTACCACCAGGGCTTAACAACCCCTCATGATTCATTTAATGATTACAACAACTGCCAGAATTACAGTTATTTGTCAGTGCGGTCATATGATTTTTTTGGTTTGCTTGTTTTATCAATGCATCTCTGAGTTGTATGCATTAGAACAGGGCTTTTCAACCAGTGGTAAGGGTACCACCTGTGGTACATTGGCACCTGGCAGGTAGTATGCGACCATCCTAGAAAAGTGGTAGCGGGGGAGGGGAATGAGCTGAACCGGTGGCAGCACTGCACAAGCCTGAGCGAGAGACGGATGGAGCTTCAGGGCTGTCAGGGTTCAGCGAAAGCGCCAGGATCAGCACCAGGCTCCAGCTGGAGCTCTGCACTGATCCTGGTGCTTCTTCTGAGCCCAGAAGTGCCAGGATCATCTAGAATGTTGCAGCATCTCCAGGGTCTTGTGATTTACATTCATATGCTTGGCAACTGATTCATATTTATGATGGTCACAATGTCCCAGGGTCATGTGAAGTGACCAAAATCTGCTGCAACAACCAAGCAGACAGGGGGAATAAAAACCAAATACCCCCACCCCCACTGCCAATCCTCAACAGAAATGCTCACAACAATGAAAACCTCAGACAGGAGGAAGAGCGCGGCCGGGTGGACAGGCAGGTGTCTTGCTCGGCTGTGGGTTGGGGTCACTTTTTTCAGTGCCATTGTAACTTCGAACAGTCACTAAGCGAACTGTTGTAAGTCGAGATTGCCTGTATTTTACCACTATTTTCCTTTTTTTTTTTTTTTTGGTCATCAAGTTTTTGACACCTTGCTAGGCGACTGGTGGTACTCGGACGTTGCCATATCCTAAAAGTGGTACAATGGGTGAAAAGGTTGAAAAGCCCTGCATTAGAATTCATAAGAATTACTGTTTGTTTTCTTTTATGCAGTGAATGAATTTCTTTAAAATTTGTTTTATTGTTCTTCCTCAAAGAGCTGTTGCTTAATTTATAAATAAGGGATAACCCAATAAGGCAGTGTTTTTCAAACTTGGCAACTTTAATATGTGTGGACTTCTTCAATAAAGCTAGCTGGGGAATTTAGGAAATTGAGTCCACATATTTTAAAGATGCCAAGTTTGAAAAACACTGCAATAAGATATTATTGATTGCACTCACCTAATTTTAACAGACTAATAATCCCACATGATAAGAAAACAGTTCTATTAAAAGAACACGATTCCTGGTTTGAAGTGAGATTGATGCCCTCCTAAACACTTCTTAAAGAAGCTTTTCTCTCCCTATAAATCAAGATCACTCTGTATTTCAGTGTCCAGAATCATCTTTATTTCACGACTTTGGGGCTTCGAGTAGCCCACATTAATAATCTTAGAAATTAAAAACCTTGAATATCTTCCAATATATGGTTTGTTTGCAAAGTGCCCATTTACCCAACTTTACTCATCATGGCTTATGGCTTCTTTGCATTATGTGCAAATCAAGTCATGATAATTAAAAAAACAAAATGAATATAATTCAGAAACCCAGTCATACAATGCAATCCTATTCAATTACAGGTTTAATTAAAATATATTGCAGAAAGGGGGATTTTTTTTGCAAATAGTTGCAAATGGACCTTCAGAGTTGTTTAGTGAATATTTTAAACAGAGACAACTTCTATATAAAATTATCTTTTACTTACTCTTTTACCAAAACTCTTATCATTTTTCCTTTCTTAATTATGGGCTGGGTTAGTATAACATGTTATTCTAAAATGTGCAAGGCAATTTTATTATTTAGGATGCTAAGCAAACTCAGACACGTGTGCTAATTCAAGAAAATACAGTAATCCATGCTTCAATTAATCATAGGATGGAGTGTTTGAGCATCATAGTCATTGTTTAAATAACAAAAGTGTTATGGTTCCGGCTAATGAAACACTTCAGAGAACCTCCAGGCATTGATTGTCCTAAAAGTCATTTATTGTTACAAAATGTCGGCACAGGCATAACGGAGGTATGCCAAGATCTAAATTATCCTCCCCCGAGCAATTAAATTATCAGCATGTTCCCTCCCTAAATTAGCAGTCATATATCACGTTATCCAATCAGTGTGAAGGTCAAAGGTTTCCTTCCTCTCTTTTTCCCGGGCTTTCCCCCCACCCTCGTCTGCTCTGCATTAACTCTAAAAATACCAGACAGTTCTGCATATTGTCAAAGCAAGAATATACAGTATTTGCAGCATTGACATCCAGCCCCCCCCTTACAAGAAGGACAGATCCTGTAAAGTAAACAAAAGCATATGTTAAGGGTTATTTTTCAGTTTGTTGGGATGTTTCAAATGAAACCTTTTGACCAATCTGTCAGCTTTCACTTCACTGGATTTCACCCAGGTGGCTTCAGATAACAGGTATTCCTTCGATTGTATTAGGTACTGCAATTTCCCTTTAAAAATTCTAGAGTCAAGAATACATTTCACTTCATAGTGGGTCTGTCCTGCACTACGAGAGGCCCAGGTGCCTTCTTTGGGGGACGTCTTAAAGTGGAGCCCCGATAAGGTTTCAACAAGCTGCAATGGAAGACGGGGGGGAATTTTCCCTAAAAGTCTAGGGAGTTTTAGTTCTACGGTAACCAAGTTGATGATCCTTACTATGGTGAAAGGCCCCAAGAATTTTGCTCCCAATTTCTTGCTGGCCAATTTGAGGCGTAGAGTTGACAAATAAACCTTTTCCCCAACTTGGAATGTTCTTTGGGGAGCCCTCTTTTTATTAGCCTGCTTTTTATAGGTTTCAAAAGTCTTTTTAAAAGCAGTTTTTGTGTTTCTCTAAACTTCTTCCCACCCCCTCACCCACTGGTCAAGTGTCTGGGAAGCAGAGGGCAACTGAGGATATTCAGGTATTGGACTGAACTCTTTTCCTGTGGCCACTCTGAAAGGCGTGTAGTCAGTGCTGCTGTGCACAGAATTATTGTAAGCCACCTCTGCAAAAGGGAGGAGATCAGTCCAGTTGGTCTGTTGGTAAGAAACGTAGCATCTAAGATATTGCTCCATCATTTTGTTAGCGGCTTCTGTGGCCCCATTGGTGGCCGGATGAAAAGCAGATGATAACCTTGAGATGATCCAATTAATGTAAGGAAATCTCTCCAAAACTTCGCTGTGAACTGCACCCTCCTGTCCGAAATTATTTGCTTAGGGGCGCCATGCAGCCAGTAGATATATTTCAGGAACAATTTGGTTAATCGTTGCGCAGATGAGAGTCCTTTGCAGGTGATGAAATGAGCCTGCTTTGAGAACAGGTCTATTACAGTCCAGATGACAGTATTTCCACTACTTTCAGGTAAGTCTACTATAAAATCATGGCTATTTCTTCCCATGGTTGAGAAGGGTCTGCCACAGGTTGCAGTAACCCAGGGGTTTTCCCTGGGATTTTTTTCATTGTGGCACATACAGTACAACTTTTTACATAGTTTTCCACATCCCTTTTCAGCCCCGGCCACCAAAATTGCCGGCGGGTGAGGTGTAGGGTTTTCAAATATCCAAAGTGTCCAGCCTGTTTTACATCATGGCTGTGTTTGAGAGCATTAAGACAGAAGGCTTCTGGCAAATATAGTTTCCCCCCTTTGTAAGCCAAGCCATCCCAGCACATCAGGGAGATGTGATTATCTTTGAACCATTGGTTGGTGAGCAGCTCTCATTTTATTTTCTTTATTCCAGGGTTATCAGGACTGGGGACCCTGCGAGGTGTAAGTTGAGTGGCAGTTTGTAGATTGGGGATAATTGCCTCATTAACCTCCTCCCATTTGCTTTTGTATTGGGGTAACTGGGATAGCACATCAGCTAGGAAGTTCTTTCCTCCTGGTATGTACTTTAGAGTGAAGTTGAAGCACTTAAAGTACTGTGCCCACCGTACTTGCTTTGGGGACAATTTGCGGGGAGTTTTCAGTGCTTTTAGATTTTTGTGATCTGTCCATATCTCAAATGGCACCTTGCTCCCCTCTAGATAGTGTTGCCAGTTTAATAGCACCCATCTAATCACGAAGGCCTCTTTCTCCCAGATTGCCCATTTCTACTCACTCTCAGTAAATTTCTTAGAGGTGTAGGGGCAGGGTTGCAGGATCCCATCATGTTCTTTTGCAGTAACACAGCTCCAACTGCCACATCACTGGCGTTGGCTTGAATCACAAAGGGTTCCCCTGGGCACGGGTGCTTTAGGACTGGTTCAGCAGCAAATAGTCTCTTTAAATTCTGAAAAGCTGCTTGACAGCCCATTATCCATGCTAGTGGTTGGCCTGGTCATGGCTTCCCTCCTCCTTTGCCTGTTTTGAGTAGTTCTGTAAGGGGTAGGGCAGAGGTCGGCCACCTAAAATGGTGAAAGAGCCACTTGGACCCGTTTCCCTAAAAAAAAAATTGGGAGCCGCAAAATGTGTGTATGCGCACACGCATGTACGCGCGCATGCACACACACATACCGGACCTTGATTGAAGAGTGGAGCCTAGGGCTAAAAAGTCCTCCAGGGCAGGCTCAGGGTCGGCCCTCTTTCCCCGGCCACAGGAGAAGGGGAGTCACAGGCTCTCTACCCGGGTGGGCAGGCGAGAAAAACCCCAAAACCAGGAGGGAACCCTCCAGACCTTCGGTTTTCTCGGCTTGCCAACGAGGCTTGCAAACTCGGCTCCTGCCAGGGAAGCAGCACCTTTTGCGACGGACTCTGAGCAATTGCATGCTTCGGAGAAGGAGCTTCCCTGGCAGGAACCAAGTTTGCAAGCCTTGTTGGCAAGCCGAGAAAACCGAAGGTCCAGAGCAGGGCAGGAGCAGCAGCTCCGGTGGTGGCGGCACGGCCCGACTGTCGGGTCCTCGGCCGAACAGGCGGGGAGGAGGAGCAGGACAGGAGCAGCGGCTTCGGTGGCAGTGGCACAGCACTACCCCCACGTCCTCGGCAGAACGGGCGGGGAGGGGGAGCAGGAGGGAGCAGCGGCTCCGGTGGCAGCGGCCCAGCCCAGCTGCCACCCCCGCCACATCCTCAGCCACTTTGCAATCCTAAGAGGAGGGCGCCAAGGCTGGGTGCACCATGGGCAGCCGCGCCGGCAATGGTGAATACAGCCGCAGGGACGTCCCGGCCAGCCCCACCACCCTCACAGCCCAAGGTCTCCTGCAGTGGCAGCGGCGGCAGCAGTGAGAGGACGGCAAAGTTGCACGGTTGCCCACTCACCACCGCCTTGCTCAGCACGACCGGCAGCAGCAGCAGTGGGAGGGCGGCCAAGAGGACCATGCAGCAGGTGTGGAAAGAGCCAGGCAGGCGCCACGGGGGAATCTGTTTCCCATGAGACAGCCGAAAGGCGCAGGTGGAGAGGGGAAGCTCCAGAAGACCCCCAGCGACCCCCCCTGACTAACAGAGGCAGCAGCGGAGCAGGGCAAGGGGAGACCCGCCGGGCAGGGAAGAGGCATCTCGAGACCGGCCACCCGCAGCTCCTTACCAGGGATACTTTTCCAGCAATCCTCCCGGCCACCAGGTGCAGTACAAAGAAGGAAAGAGGTTTGTGGGCAGTCCCACAAACCAAAGAAGTTCAACCAATCAATTCAAACTTCATGAGAAGTTTGAATTGATTGGTTGAACTTTTTTAGTCCCACTTTTTTTTTCAGACTGCACATGGTGGCTGAGGACAGGGAGCTGCAGGAGGCGGCTGAAAGAGCTGCATGCGGCTCCGGAGCTGTGGGTTGCTGACCCGTGGGGTAGGGCAATCTCGGCAAAAGAGCGGATGAATTGACAATAAAAGTTGGCAAAACCCAGAAAGCTCTGGAGCTGTTTGCGAGTCTTTGGGGGCTGCCATTCGATTATAGCTTTCACCTTGGCTGGATCCATTTCAATACCCTCGTTGGAAATACTGTAGCCAAGATAGTCTAATCGGGTTTGGTGAAATTCACATTTTGACAATTTGGCATAAAGCTTGGCATTGAATAGTTTCGTTAACAGTTCTCTCATCAGCTTTATGTGATCAGTCATATTTGTGCTGTAGATCAGGATATCATCTAGATACACCAAAACCACTTTGTACAAGTGATCATGTAGGACCTCATTAATCAACTGCATAAATACGGCTGGGGTCCTCTGTAATCCAAATGGCATGACTTTGAACTGATAGCTCCCCATAGGACAGTTGAAGGCAGTTTTCCACTTGTCTCCCTCTTTTATTCTCACCCAGTAATATGCCTCTCTTAGGTCTAATTTAGTGAAGACATTCCCCTTAGCCAGATGGGTTAATAAATCCTTTAGGAAGGGGAGGGAGTATTTATTTTCCACACTCACAGCATTGAGACGCTTATAGTCTATGCAGAGACGAAGAGACCCATCTTTTTTCTCTTTGAACAACACAGGGGCTCCCATGGTAGATTTGGCCTGTTCGATAAACCCCCTTGCTAGGTTTTTGTTCATGTGTTGCTGCATCTCCTCCATTTCGAGGGGGGACATGGCATAGATTCTCGGTCGTGGAAGTTTGGCTCCTGGCACCAGTTCGATGGAACAGTCATTGGGTCTGTGAGGGGGTAGGGCATCACATTCTTTTTCACTAAATGCCTCCGCCAGGTCCCGGTATTCATTGGGGATAACTGGTTAGCCTGGAGGCGGTGAGGCAGCCATGTGCACATGCTCATTGGGTGGCCTAAGATGCCCTGCAACATCTGTTGAATCAATAGGGGGATTAGTCCCTATAGGTAGTCTCATAGTTCTCATTCCTTTCTCCCACCAGATAAATGGCTTCCATTTGTCTAACCAGGCTAGACCTAGGATCACCGCCTCAGTCATTTTCGGAGCCACCAGGAAGCGAATAAACTCCCAGTGTGCACCTATTTCTAGGCATAAGGGCTCAGTTAATTGTGTGACAAGAGTCCCTCCCATCAGGGAGCCATCGGCTTGCTCAAACTTCACCGGTTTGGAAAGCTGTTTTGCCCATATGCCCATTTTCATGGCAAACAGCAGACTAATAATGCAGCAGGTGCATCCAGAATCTATTAGCATGTTTAAGTCCATTTGTGCCCCAGACTTAGGGATTATAGGTTTGGCGGCCAGTGAAAAGGGCGAGATTTGTCGACTCACGATCGAGTCATTCTCTCCTTCATCGTCGCTGTCAAAGGAGGGTAGAGCAGGAGCAGGTCCACCTGGAGTCTTGGCGTTCTCCTGTTTGGGGGGTATAATCTGGGCAACAAGTTCCTGCGTGAGCCGGTTGGATTTTTCTCTCATTAGCCGCTGAGCAGGTTTCTTTCTCATTGCTGGTTCTGGTCTGCTCTGCAGTCAGGGGTAGGGGACTGGACAGGTGGCCGCTCGATATCCTTTTTGTCCACACAGAAAACACTTAAATGATGGGCCTGTAAGTGGCCTGGGTCTCTCTGCCATTGCCATGTTTGAAGGCTTTCGTGGGGGTGATTGCTGTCTGGGTAGCTCTGGTTGCTGCTCAGGTTCATGTGGGGGAGGTTTCTTATAGCAGGCGAGCCAAACATCTAGCTTCACTGCTGTCTGGTAACACTCCTGTAGCCAATCAGGTACTTCTCGATAGATGCATGCCTGAGAGAGGTGATTGTCTAATCCTTCAATGAAGTATTGAATCAGGGATTGTTTGGGCCACCCCTCTATTCAGCCTGCTATCTTGCGGAACTCTCGCAACGTACTCCAGGGCAGGCCTGCCGGCTTGTTTTATTTTGTGGATCTGTTCTGCTGCTTTGAGGCCTTATAGATGGGTCCTCAAATCTTTCTCTCAGTCCTAGGAGGAAAAGGTGGGGATCTCCCAGTTCGGGGGCTTGCTCACTATATAGATTGTTCAGCCATTCAGATGCTTCTCCCTCTAGGTTGGACGCAAAGACATCTACCATGGCACCTGGTTCCGCGTAGAGATAGGCCCAGCAATTCAAGTGAGAATGCACTTGGTTGAGGGAAAAAATCAGCTTCTCTGGGTCCTCATCGAAGGTTGCTTTGAAAGGTGGTGCAATTACAGGCTGTTGCTGCTGGCCCCATCCTGGCTGCAGATTTATGCCCAGGGGTTGCACGTTCAGGGGCTGTGGCCAATCTCCCTGCTGTAGTTGGTCTCCCACCAGCTGCTGATCTCCTGGTTTCTGCACCAACCAAAGCTGTTGCAAGGCTTCTATTAGTTGTGGCAAGTTCAGTTGCTACTGATCATCTATCTGTGGGGGGTGCCAATCTGCCCATTGCTGCAGAGGCTTCAGTCTGGGATACCCTCTGTCTTCAGGACTGCTGTCTCTGGTTGAGGAATCCAGGGTCTGATCTACGAGGGAGGGGCTGTAGGCTTCTCTCTGCAGGAATTGGTTTCTGCTTTTCACATCTGGGGTTTGAAATCTTTCCAGTGACTCACCCAAAGTTTGAGTAGCAGGCCATTCGTTAGCTCCATACCAATCTGCTTTTGAAGTCTTTGCTCCCAGCTGGGAGGTCTGCCAGAATTCATCTTCCCACTCTGAGTTATCAGTAGCCGCTGGGTCTTCAAGCAACTCCCTTTTCTCATGATAGATTTTCTTCCCCTGAATCTTTACCAGCTCCTCTCAAGGTTAGAGGCAGTGGATGGAGTTCAGGACTCCAGGTCGTTTGGAAAGGATTTGAGATCTTAGCATGATGTTATGGTTCTGGCTAATGAAACACTTCAAAGAACTTCCAGGCATTGATTGTCCTAAAAGTCATTTATTGTTACAAAATGTCGGCACAGGCATAACGGAGGTATGCCAAGATCTAAATTCTCCTCCCCCGAGCAATTAAATTATCAGCATGTTCCCTCCCTAAATTAGCAGTCATATATCATGTTATCCAATCAGTGTGAAGATCAAAGGTTTCCTTCCTCTCTCTTTCCCGGGCTTTTCCCCCACCCTCTTCTGCTCTGCATTAACTCTAAAAATACCAGACAGTTCTGCATATTGTCAAAGCAAGAATATACAGTATTTGCAGCGTTGACAAAAAGGTGAGAAATACTTAAAGCCATCACTTTAGAATTATTGTACCTAAGCTGCAAAACAACTATACTACTACTAGATGGCAGTAAAGCTCATGAATTATCTAGAATTCTCTGCTGCCATTCACTGGTCTGGATCTTTGTGGTCTGGTAGCCTATTCCACTTATTACAATACATGTTGATAGTGGTTATTAAGCAGATCATTGCAGTCATTAAGAGAATCCACAGTTATTAAGAAAATGCCATGGTTGCTAAGCAATCCAATAGTTCACTATGCACGTAGTTTTGCCAAAATTGGAAGTGAGTGCCAATTTTTCAGCGAAAGCATCATAAAATGGGATCATGTGATTGCAGGAGGGTGCAAATGGTTATAAATGCAGC
This sequence comes from Bothrops alternatus, assembly GCA_034064705.1. Classification (NCBI taxonomy): domain Eukaryota; kingdom Metazoa; phylum Chordata; class Lepidosauria; order Squamata; family Viperidae; genus Bothrops; species Bothrops alternatus. Next base: position 4,500,229 of record JARGCV010000179.1, read on the forward strand.
CATATTGCCAAGCACCCACGTTCAGTCACATGATCACAAAGGGGGCTTGACTATCAGAACTCCAGGTCATAAGTCCCCTTTTTCATGGCAGCTGTGGTTGCTAAGTGACCAGTTGCAAGTCGATTACTACCTGTATTATATGTAGTAATGGAAGAATGAAGTCTCTGGGTATACAATATGACCACAATTTCCTCTCAAACTGGAAACAAGTAATTTAGAATTATAGAGGAATAGCTATGAATTGTTAGCAAATGCCAAACAGCTTCTCTCCATGGAAACTACCCAATCACATGGAATAGAATAGAGCTTTATTTAATAATAAAGTTGGAAGGAACCTTGGAGGTCTTCTAGTCCAGCTCCCTGTTCAAGCAGCAGAACCTATACCATTTCAGATAAGAGACTGTCTAGTCTCTTCTTTAAAACCTCCAGTAATGGAGCACCTACAATTTCTGAAGGCAAGCTGTTCCACTGGTTAATTGTCCTCACTGTTAGGAACTTTCTCCTTAATTCCAGATTGCTTCTCTCTTTGATTAGTTTCCAACCATTGTTTCTTATCCTGCCCTCTGGTGCTTTGGAGAATAATTTGACCCCCCTCTTCTTTGTGGCAGCCCCTCAAATATTGGAATATGTGTGACTGAGACCTGGCTGACCCCAGAGGGAGGAGTTCCCCTCTCTGAGATGTGTCCAGCTGGGTTTCAGGTATGGCATCAGCCGCGACCCCAGGGAAGGGGGGAAGGAATGGCAATTATAGCTAAGGAGACACTCGGGCTGTGCAGACTCGCTGCTACTGAGATATCAGGTTGTGAGTCCCTCCTTATGAGGTTGGACCTAGGTGTACAGGTGGGCCTGTTGCTTACGTACCTGCCTCCCAGCTGCGTTTTTACAGCCCTGCCCATGCTACTCGAGGAGGTAGCCGGGTTGGCGGTTGAGTTCCCCAGACTTATTGTCCTGGGGGACTTCAATGTGCCGTCACTCGGTGAGTCCTCAGGGTTGGCGCAGGAGTTCATGGCCTCCATGGCAACCATGGAACTGACACAAGTAATTGAGGGCCCAACCCATGAGGGGGGACATACACCTGATCTGGTTTTCCTCTCGGAACAGTTGAGTTATGATCTGAAGCTAAGGGGCTTAGAAGTGTTGCCCATGTCATGGACAGATCATTTTCTGCTGCGGCTTGAGTTTACGACACCAATCCTCTCTCGCAGGGAGCCGGAACCAATTAAATGGTTCCGCCCCAGATGCCTGATGGACCCTATTGGCTTTCAAAGGGCGCTTGGGGAATTGCCAGATTCGCTCGTACACAGTTCAGCGGAGTCCCTAGTGATGGCCTGGAATATGGCCACTACGGGGGCTCTAGACCGGATTGCGCCATTGCGACCTCTCTGTGGTAGCAGACCCAAGAGATCTGCTTGGTTTACCTAGGAACTCAGGGGGATGAAGCGCCAGAAGAGACGTTTAGAGAAGCAATGGAGGGTAAGCAGATCCAAATCTCATCGAACCAAATTGTGAGCTTACATTAAGACCTATTTGGAAGTGATCACTACGGCAAGATCGCGTCTGCAGAATCTCGTCCTGCTGCCCTGTTTAAGGTGTCTCGCTCTCTCCTTGATATAGGGATGAGGGAGGAACCTTTGCAGGGCAATGCCGAAGAATTTAACACCTTTTTCGCAGACAAGGTCGCTCAGATCCGGGCTGACTTGGACTCCAATTGGAATGCAGTGTCGGCTGACAATGAGTCAGTCGAGATGACAGAGGCCCGTCTTAGTCCTGTTGTATGGGATGAGTTTGACCTGGTAACTCTTGATGATGTGGACAAGGCCATTGGAGCTGTGAGTTCTGCCACCTGTTTATTGGATCCGTGCCCCTCCTGGCTGGTGTCGGCTAGCAGGGAGGTGACACGGAGCTGGGTCCAGGCTGTTGCTAATGCTTCATTGAGGGAGGGGTCCTTTCCGGCTCCCTTAAAGGAGCCACTTGTGCGCCCCCTCCTCAAGAAGCCTTCCCTGGACCTGGCAGTTTTAAATAATTATCGTCCAGTCTCCAACCTTCTCTTTTTGGGGAAGGTTGTTGAGAAGGTGGTGGCACTCCAATGGTCCTTGAATAAAGCTGATTATCTGGGCCCTCAGCAGTCTGGGTTCGGTCCGGTTACAGCACGGAAACTGCTTTGGTTGCGCTGACCGATGATCTCTGGCGGGCCCGGGATAGAGGTTATTCCACTATCCTGGTGCTTCTTGACCTCTCAAGACATGCTCATATTACTCCAGTTCTCCATGATCTGCACTGGCTACCAGTTGGTCTCCGAACACAATTCAAAGTGTTGGTTATGACCTATAAAGCCCTTTATGGCAATGGACCAGGATACTTGCGGGACCGTCTTCTGCCTCATGAATCCCAGCGACCGGTTAGGGCGCATAGGGTTGGCCTCCTACGAGTCCCGTCTGCTAAACAATGTTGTCTGGCGGGACCTAGGGCAAGGGCCTTCTCCGTTGCTGCCCCAGTCCTCTGGAACCAGCTTCCCTCAGAGGTTCGTACTGCTTCCTCCCTCCTAGCTTTCCAGAAAGTGCTGAAGACGCATCTATGCTGACAGGCTTGGGGCATATGAGCTGTGCTCTGCCCCTTGGTCCTAGGAGTGTCCCTCCATCGGCGACTGCGAGCTGATTGTGTTTGTATGTGGTTTGAGTGTTAATTTTTAAAGTTTTTTATTGTATTCTTGTTGTGAGCCACCCTGGGTCCTCAGAGAAGGGCGGCATATAAGTCTGATAAATAAATAAATAAATAAATAAATAAATAAATAAATAAATAAATAAATAAATAAATAAATAAATAAATAAATAAATAAATATTGCTATCATGTCACCCCTATTTCTTCTTTTCTTTAAATTAGCCCAGGCATGTCAAACTCGCGACATCACATGACATTGCGTGATGTATCATGACTTTCCCCCCATTACCGGCAATGTAGTTGGCGCAGTTTCGGCGTGATGCATCTGGCCCGCGAGTAGCCAAACGCAAATACTGCAGCAGTTCTTCATATGTTTTAGTCTCCAGGCCTTTAATCATCTTAATTGCTCCTCTTTGTACTTTTTTTCAAAGTCTCAACATCTTTTTTGTTGTATGTTGACCAAAATTGATTGCAATATTCCAGGTGTGGTCTTACTAGGGTTTTATCAAGCAGTATTAATACTTATTGTGATCTTGATTCTATGCCTCTGTTTATACAACTCATGACTGTATTAACTTTTTGGCTGCTGCTGCACGCTGCTGGCTCATATTCAAGTGATCATCCACTAGGATCCAAGGTCCCTCTCATGGTTACTGTTTTTGAGCCAGGTTTCACTTAATCTGAACTTCTACTTTTGATTTTTTCTGCTTAAATGTAAAATTTTGCTCTTCTCCATATTAAGTTTCAGTTTGTTGGATAGGGCCCACTGTTCAAAATTGTCAAGATCTTTTTGGATCCTGAATTTGTCTTCTTAGATGTTGGTTATTCCTGCCAACTAATCAAGGAAAGAAGCAACCTAGAATTAAGAAGAAATTTCCTGACAGTTGGAACAATTAATCAGTGGAACAACCTGCCTCCAGAAGCAATGAATGCTCCAACATTGGGAGTTTTTAAGAAGAGACTGGACAACCATTTATCTGAAATGTTATAGGGCAGGGGTCTTCAAACTTAACCCTTTTATGACTTGTGGATTTTAACTCCCAGAATTCCTCAGCCAGGCATGCTGGCTAAGAAATTCTGGGAGTTGAAGTCCACAAGTCATAAAAGGGCCAAGTTTGAAGACCCTTGGTATAGGTTCTCCTGCTTGAGCAGGGGGCTGGACTAGAAGACCTCCAAGGTCCCTTCCAGCTCTATTCTATTCTATTCCATTCCATTCCATTCCATTCTACCATGGCCTGCACCATAATGCTTGTCAATTTAGAGGACTGGAGGCTAAAACATATAAGGAACAGTTGCTGGAATTGGGTATGTCTAGTTTAATGAAGAGAAGGACGAGGGGGGACATGATAGCAGTGTTCCAATATCTCAGGGGTTGCCACAAAGAAGAGGGAGTCAAGCTATTCTCCAAAGCACCTGAAGGCAGGACAAGAAGCAACGGATGGAAACTAATCAAGGAGAGAAGCAACCTAGAACTAAGGAGAAACTTCCTGACAGTTAGAACAATTAACCAGTGGAACAACCTGCCTTCAGAAGCAGTGAATGCTCCAACACTGGAAGTTTTTAAGAAGAGACTGGACAGCCATTTGTCTGAAATAGTATAGGGTTTCCTGCCTGAGCAGGGGGTTGGACTAGATGACCTCCAAGGTTCCTTTCAACTTTATTATTACTATTATTATTATTATTATCTAGCCAGCACTATCCTATGTGTATTTTAAATTCAATTCTTCAGTGTTTAACAAAAAAATATTTTCTGAAACATTCATTGAAAAAAATTAAAAATGATTATTCTTCCAAATTATTCCTCATACTGCCATTGCTTTTTAACTTGTTGTAGTTTCAACTGACAATGTTACAAATCTGTATTTTTAACATTTATTTAACAATGTTTATAGTAAGTCCAGGCCAAAAAAGATTCTAATCGGCTATAATTTGTTGACAAATCTTGTATTCCTCTTAACTGCAATGTGTTTCTGGTCCTAGAAATACCTCATGAATCTGCCTTCAGATTTCTGGTGAATGATATTTTGTATTATGCTTAGCAGATTTCAAAGGTTTTTTTTCCGTTTGGGATGATTCATCCATGAATTTAGCACTTGCTATTCAGATCCACTGAATCTTGCAATTTTGCTTCACTGAAGTGTTAAAGAGATGGTTTGGCTTTTGTATTAATGTTGAATTCTAATAAAAGGGAAAACGTATTTCCTCTACTTCAGGTTTAACATTTTCTTACCTAGATTATATTTTTATATCACAAAACCATTAAACTGTTATAAATTGTGATAAAGCAATATTATTTGGGTATTTTGGTAGTGCAAAAAGCACACACTTTTTTAATAGACTATGGAGATATTCCTGAGGTTATTGATTAAAAATACAGTTATTTTATTATTATTAGCTACTTTTGTGTATTTATTCATTTCCAGCATTCCAGTGCCTACTGCAAAATATCTTCATTGAACTGGCACCACCAATATTATCCCTAAGCTATTTGAAACTGAGATATTATTATTATTATTAAACATGTTTGAACAAAAGTACTACCAATTATTATATATTAATATTCCATGCTCAACACTTATTCTGACAGACACCAGAGCTTTAATATGATCTGAACAGCATCCACAAATCTACTATGAAATGAAATAGCTTTTGGCTTGTAGTAGTAGGAAGGGTACCAGCCAGAATATTATCTTATGAAAATGAGCAGCCTTTCTAAAAAAACAACAAAAACATAGCAGTTATTTTATTCTGGAACTAGAAGAAAATAATTTAAGCTTCGATGCAGCGAACTGAATGGAAGCAGAGATGGTTAAGGCAGTGTCCTAGCCTGGCATCCTCTTCCTGGCTGGATTCATAATGGGAGCTACTGGTTCACATCTGAGGATAGAAAGACAGGCATCAGCCAAGCAGCAAAATGGAGGCAGGTTATCTATGGCAGCTAATCTCTTCAATCAACAGCTCCCAGCCCTGCTCAACAACCGTTGCCAAGTAACAGTCCAGGGTACCCTTATCAGCTTCCTAATGTTTCATTGACTATTCAGACAAGAATAGAAAGCGGTGACATGGAAGCTTATAAGCAGCACAAAATAAAACTGGCACATGATGGGCAGCAGAGGAAAAAAAATCTTTTAGCCTTCTCTTTATCTGGGTTGTCAATGGATATTGCTTTTTTAAAAAAGAGTACATTTTTTTCTCCATTCATTCTAAGCCACAAAAACAGACTATGCTGGATGAGAAGAGGGATATACATTTGCATAAGTAAGGTTCTTCTAGTTCTCCTTGGTGAGCTGCTTATTCACATCCAGCAATTCCTTTTATAGAAACTGTTTCTCAGTTGTCTGTTTAGGGCCCATCAGAGTGTTTGTGACCATTGTTTGCCAAGAGTAAATGTCAAATCAACAATGTTGTGTTATCTGTATCATCGATTCTATCACAGACTGGTACACATTTTCCATCTGAGTTGTCACTCGACATTTTTTTCTTTTTCTATTCTAGGACTTTTTAATCTTCTTGGGTACTTTTAATGAATCTTGAATAAGTTGCTTAAAATACACTAGGTTTAATGAGGGCATATAAGCTCAGTGGTCATCATTCTCCCTTCAGAGAATAAATTTTTAATTTATCTAATTAATTTTCTAATACTCTGCATTTTTTTGAAGCTACAAAACCTCCTATTGTGATACAGGTATTCCTTGAGTTACAAACGTTCGCTTAGCAAAGGTTCAAATTGATAACATCCCCGAAAAAAGTACTTATGACTGGGTCCCCAAGTTACAGATGCTGCAGCACCACAGCGGTTATTCATCCTTACGAACAACCGCAGAAGCGCTGCAACATGCTCCTTTGGTGCCAGGCCTGAGAGCCCCGTGCTACCCAAGCTCGCCTTCTGTATGGCCTTGGGTGCTGCAGCCCTTGCTTAGTCAGGCAGAGAAGTGCTGGCCAGCCTCTCCCCTTCTTTCACTGAGCCCCAGCCTCCCTCACAAGCAGGCCCTGCCCTGCCATTCACTGGAGCTCCTTGTTTGCCAGACAGACTCCAAGGCTTGTCTTGCTCTGCCTTTGCTCTGCTCTCACCACTCCACTTTGGAGCACTGGGAGCAGGCAAAAAAACAGTGGCAAAGAGGCTGAAGAGGAGACAGCTGGCTGGATCATGGAGACCTTTCAAAGGGATAGCAATGGGGAGGGGGTCAGGGGAGGCCTTGGGTGGTTGGAGATACTAGGCTCCCCCCATGGTCTTCCCCACCCTGAAGGACCTCATGGGCACTTAATGGCCTGCACATTTGATTAACGAATGCATTGGGTAAAGCAGAGAGGGATCACATTCATTTAATGAATCCTCGGGTTATGAATGTAATTGGCAGGCTCTACTACATTCGTAACTCGAGGATTACCTGTACTTGTTATATGGTAGTCCTCAATTTATGCCTGGTCACTTAAAGACTATTTGAAGTTACACCAGACCCTCCCAAAAACTACTTACAACCCATTTTCAAAATTATGACAACCACCCCCTCTGTAGTCCTATCATCACATTTGGGCACTTGGTAACTGGCTCATCTTTACGTTTGCAGTATCCTGCAGCTATGTGACCACAATTTGTGAACTTTTGGTCAGTTTATGGTGTATTTCCAGTTTCTGGCAAAAAAAAATAATGGGGAAAATTTATTCACTTAATTGCAGCCTTTGTTTATTAAACATTTATTTATTTATTTATTTATTTATTTATTTATTTATTTGTTTGTTTGTTTGTTTGTTTGTTTGTTTGTTTATTTTATTCGGTCTTGTATGCCGCTCCTCTCCGGAGACTAAAAGTGTCAAAAAAATCAGATCCACTCATGTGATGTCTCAATTTATGACTTCAATGACTTACAACTGTTAATTCCAGGCTCAATTACAATTGTAAATCAAAGATTATCTATCTATCTATCTATCTATCTATCTATCTATCTATCTATCTATCTATCTATCTATCATCTACCTACCTACCTACCTACCTAATCTATCTATCTATCTATCTATCTATCTATCTATCTATCTATCTATCTATCTATCTATCTATCTATCTATCTATCTATCTATTTCAATGTTCCAGCTGGGAAATTCTGGGAGTTGAATTTCATCCATCTGAAAGTTGACAAGGTTGAAAAACACTAATATACATAATTAGATGGTTGGATATTAGACACTAAAATGTATTACTTTTGGAGGATCCCAGATTGGAGAAGTCTGGTCTAGAGCATGTATAAATAGCATTTTCTTGCAATCATTCATTCAAAGTTATTTATTACTGGTCCCCCATGGTCACATGATCAAAACTCAGTTGCTTCTCAGCCCACTTGCATATATACCCATAGGGGCGATTCAACTCTCCCCACAGGAATGCCCTTTTGGATTCCTGCCCTCCACGGCTCTTATTACCCAAACTGACTTTTGTCATCTTCTTGTTCCCACTGCTGACCTAGCCTGCTCAACCCAGTCCTTTGCGAGACAGCTACTGGCCATGTCAGGCTTTCTTTCCCACGTGGTACATGCTGATTTCCTCATAAATCCTAGGGAAGATGGTCTGACGTGGCCAACAGCTATTTCACAAAGAGCCAAGGTGGGCACTCCTTAGCAGCAGCAGCAGCAGGAGCAAGAAGACATGAAAGGTCAATTGGGGTGGCACAGCACAAGGTGGAAGGGCTCCCAGAATGCAGGATAGGGAGGACAGCTGTGATGAGGCAGTTGCAAATTTCTGGGTGCCTGTGGTTTTGTTTTCAATTCAAATGGGGAAATACTGTTATCTATATCATAATTTTATATGCAGATGGTTCTGCTGAATGTTCAATCTCTTGCTATTTTTAGTGAAGACAGAAAATGCAATCAATTCAGTATAAACTGAAAAGTTCATTGTTGAAACTTTTATTTAGAGTGTTCTATGGACAACAAGAAATACAAATCCAGCAAAGTGAAAATGAAAAGGAATTTAGACAAAAAATTGCTACTGTAAATCATGGCTTTAAAAACTTGAGTTAGTTATTACACAAAAATTCAGTCAATGTATGAAAATGGTTTAAAGAAAACAGGTTTTATAGTTGAAATATGAACATTTTTTTCAATCTTTAAGGTTTTAATTCCGGGGATTGTGGGAGATCCAACATTACTGAGCTCTATTTAGGACTAAGCATGCAGCTTTCAATCTGGGACAAACTTACTACATACCAAATCATTATGAATAAGGAAAGAGCTAAACCAGGGTATCTCAACCTCAACAACTTCATGACTTCAACTCCCAGACTTCAGACTTCAACTCCCAAAATTCCCCTGCCAATCTGCTGTCTGGGGAATTCTGGGAATTAAATTCATATATCTTAAAAGTTGCCAAGATTGAAAACATTGAGCTGAACTATTACTTACATTTTGAGGCAAATTCATTTGGGATGTTTTCTTTTATATACAACAAAGCTCCTGTTAACCAGACATCTATTATCAGTCACAATTATCTCAATTCCCTGTATATTCACATGTAGCCCCACATCAAAATAAGGCAGCATAAGCAGCATTCTTGCTTAGCCAAACAACTACCGGTAATTATCAAAATGTTTTTATTTGTTTTCCTGACCACTTGGAAAAAATAAGACCTAACTGATGTACAAATTAGCAGCCGGAAAATGTATCTCTACTAAGATCCAACAGGTCTGCCCATTATAACCAAATAAAACAGCTTAATGGGAGGATACAAAATAATGTGGGTCTTTGGTTATCTAGCATTATTAAATCACCTTTTTTATAAACATACTAAAACACTTTGCCTAAGGGTGGGTAGGGAGTGTCTACATCTTTCAAATAATTTCTGCTGCACTTCAGGTCTGGTGTTTTAAAAGCTTCAGGATAATTTCTGTAAAACCAACATGGATCATCTTTAATTACTATGTTGCAACTACGGTTATTTAAAACCACAGTCTCAGAATAGTGGATGACAAACATTAATGAGCAGTAATGCACACATGGTATTGTAAATGAAAGGATAATGAAAGCAATTTATTTGAAAATTAAAATATGATTAAGAATGGCAGTCTGAACCAGAGCCCAGATGTGTGGAAAAAAGCAACTAGCATGCAACCAGACTCTCATTAATTTAAGGACCTTGTGAAATTGCTTTCCTTTCTCTGACAATTTTTAATATACAGTAAGTTAGCTAACAGAAAGTATATGTAGCCCAGACCCATTAAATGAAGTAATTTAGAGATATACAGAAACATATACTCTCAATTCTATATTCAACTTGCACTCAGCCATTCATAACACAAAACTGCTTAGAAAAATATATTACTACACTATATAGTTTAATCCATGGGATAAACCAGTAAAAGCTACCAGCTTTGTATTTAAATCAACACTACACTACCTTCTCCTGATTTTGCTTCATTCTGTTTCAGGATCAGCTCTGATTCAGCGGCAGATCAGCTAGTATAATGATATCATCTTAACAGTTTGATATCAAAACAGGTTTGTTAGTATCTATTTGTATAGAACTGCTGCTAGAAAAAATAAAAAGATGTCTCACTTTATTAGCCACCCCATTTTACAGTAAATTATTATCATTACCTGAAGTCCACTGATTTTTAAATAAACCTATGGCAATTACTTCCTTTAATGGGGACATATTTGAACACTGAATATAGAGGCATCAGAAGCTGAAGCCTCAAGGAAGATAATTCCCATTATTCCTTCTTTTCTTTAAAAGACTAACATATAATATGACCTGAATCAAAGGGAAATGAAGCAGAGGGAAAATCAGAGAATATAAGACTATAAAACTAATCACTTAATATTCTCCTGGGAGCAAGTCATCTCAGACACCCACAAAAATACCTGTAGTCTTGAAAGCGCTATCCCCAGTGAATTAATTAGTCAGAGGAGGTCAGTTTTAGTTATATTAGCTATTTAATATGGTCACAGGATATAACATAAAACTAGATTCTAACGTATGAAATGAGAAGAAAAATACTGAAGGTTCAACATGATAAATTCATTGATTATGGTTTTTTATTCCAAATCTGTCTCAAATTGACAGTTTGCATTAAAGATTTTGAGGTTAAAAATTAGCATCTAAACCAATGTAAAACAAAGATAAATAAGATGAGAGAGAATCTGTATATTCAACCTATACAAAAGCTGCTACGTTCTACCAGCACTGAAAAATAATCTTGAACATCCTTTGCAATATTTATTATGGTTGTATACAAACAGGGGGGGGAAATCAGAAAAACCCTACTGTAAAAATAAAGAACATGATTCTGAGAAATTTTTAAATCACAGAAAACTAGTAGAATGAAAGTCATGATTGAAACATAATATTTGAAAACTGTAACTTATTTAAAAGAAATATTCCCAATCAAAAAAGGAAGCTTTCTATGTAAAGAAATCATATGCCCATGAAGAATCTCTCAAATCTGGAGTTTCTATGGAAAGTATTTGATATAATAAAAGGGTTAAGAAAAACGTGTATAACTATTATGGGAGTTTACTACACTCCACCTACCTAGGGAGAAAATATGGATGTTACCTTTCTAATCAATTGAAGAGAGGCAAGCTAAGCACTTAAGGGTGACTTCAACTAACACAACACATGCTGAAAAACTAACTCAGCAAAGTGGAAGGTTCAGTAGAACTCTGGTTTACTTTGCTGATAATTCAATTTTTCAAAATGTGGAAGACAAAATAAGAGGACCAGCTATCCTGGCCGTATTCTTAACCAACTGAGACAAATTAATTGACTAAAGAGATTGACTGCGTTGGGAAATGGAGGCCACATCTTGCTGGATGTCACGATAAAGAGAGGGAGAACAGCTGAGAGAAGTGTTTAGATTTGAGAAAGGCACATTTCAATCACATCAAGCAGAAGGTGGGTAGTATGGCATGACATAAAATCTTAATGGATAAAAAAAAAGTCAAGAAAAAGAATTGAAGGTCCTAAAAATGAGATCCTGAAAGCCTTCAGTGGGTACAAACAATTCCCATGAGAAGAAAAGTAGAAAAATCTTTAAGAGGCCAATGTGCATGAACAGTGAGCTCATTTGAGAGGCTGAGAAGAAGAAAGGAGATGCATAGAAAATAGAAGCAGACACACAAACTGCCAACTTAAGCCCTAGGATGAAACTGAGGAAGCTACAACACAAAATGAGATGAAATTGTCATGGAATGCAAAATGTAACAACAACAAAAAAAAAACCCTGTGGGGAAATAATAACAGAACAACAGAGTTGGAAGGGAAAATAGGGAAAAGAACAGGGGGATATACTGGATATATCTATTAGAAGAGACAAAAAGCTCTTCTTAACACGTTTGAAGAAAAATATGCCTTTAAATTGCGGAGCTGAAGAAAACTGTTAAGATATTTTGGACCACAAGAAGAAGAAATTGTTCAGTACCCAATGAAGGGAAACCAGGCTGCTCTTAATATATTAATGAAGCAAACCTTCATTAGTGTAAAAGCAAAAGCCATTGGAAAAGATCTTAATAGAAGACAAAACTGAAAAAGAAGCCAACAAAACGAAAGGTGCTGGACATCATCACTGCTGAGAGAAATATTAATTTACAAGAACTCAAAGAAGCAGTTTTTGTCAAAGAACCCTAGTCAAATGATGTCCATCTAGCTATGACTTGTTGGACATGACTCAACATCAAAAAGAAATCAGATACACAGTTCAGGACTGACATAGAAGGAATCTATTCTGCTGCCAGAGCAAGATGAATAACATCCCAGGATGTGAGAAGAATTGGTAGAAGTATTCTCAGAATTGTAATTTTTGGGAGAATTGTAAGTTCCAGAATTTATAAGAGCAGTATTATTGCAAAGGACTATATTAAACACAACACTGAAAAGTGGAAGAGGATCAATCTGGGAAAGTACAGAACAATGAGTTTAACCTCTAATTTGGATTAGATGCTAGAACAGATAGTCAAGCATTATGTCTCCAAACACTTCCAGGGGGCAACACAGAATAAGTCAAATCAGGCTTACCTTATTTTCTTTTATTATAGAAGTGACTTATACCAAGGGAATACTATTAAGTAAAGTTTTTAACCGGGTTTCTTATAATATATTTATGGAGAAGAGGATAAAGAAAAACTACATGCTACTGTAGTCCAATTGAGTTGGGGGTCAAGGGAAAGGTAGGGTTTTGCCTTCTCTTTCTGCTCAAGATCCCCATGTACAATTGGTGGGCCACTGTGTGACACAGAATGCTGGACTCGATGGGCTTTGGCCTGATTCAGCATGGCTCCTCTTATGTTCTTATGTTCTTATGAGTTGCAACTGGTTGATCAAGTATACTCACCAGGAGCTTGAAAATAGTTCCACATCATTCTAGAAGACAGTTAGTTCCCTGCAGGGAAATACTGAATGGTATCTCCATGGAACCATGCTCAGCTCATTATTATCCAAATTGTACAGAGAATGGAATGGAAGGGTGCTTATTCCATTTTCAGATACCATCAATCTAGGGAGGTTGATTAAAACATTAGAGAAGGGTTTTCAAACTTTTTCTGGGGGCAGAATCTGTTAGTTTTTTTTTTAAAAAAACCAACATTTCTAATTAAGAGGCAGAGCACTAGTGATAAAATATTGGCTATGTTCAAGTCAACTTTCTTCCATTGTCCTTATCTTCTCACAGAAACCCATACATTTTTATGGAATCAGGGGTTGAAATAAAACTGCCTAAGGGCAAAATCATGCTTCAAAATGATATTACAGGGTATGAACACTAAACCATCAGTAGGCTGATGTTCAGCTGACAAATGCAATATCTGAGAAAGAAAACAACAGTTGCAAAAATATAACATTGGAGATCTATCTTGTGGCAATGCATGCAAATGGACCATCAGTGAAAAATGAGGAAGTAATATCTGTGTGATGCCATAGCTAAAATGCCATTGCTAAAGGCAATCAGAGATTGCATTAAAAGCAACTTTGTCTCCAAACCATGGATACAAATCATAGCTCTGCATTAATTAGATCTCAATGGTAATCAATTACAATTGAATATTATGAACAAGTGGCAAACAGAGGAAGAGACTGCTTAGAAGAGCAGGGGCAGGGCTTAGACCCCCCCCCACTATGGTCTGTGTGTGTGTGTGTGTGTGTGTGTGTGTGTGTGTGTCTGTATGCCTGCTATGTTACAAAGGATTGGATGACTACCTGTCTAGAACATTTTAATAGACCATTTATACCTAATAAGAAGGTGTGATGGCTCAGCAATTAAAGAGACTCACCAGATAAAGAGAGTCAGCTTTCCACCTGACAACCCAGGTTCAAGATCCAAGTGTGACACGACAGGTTAGCTTCCATTACTTGCCTCAGCTCCTGCCAACTTAGCAGTTCAAAAGCATGCAAGTAGATAAATAGTTACTACTTCAGTGTGAAGGTAACAGCATTCTGTGTATCTAGGCATATATAGTCATGCTGGCCATATCACCATGGAAGTGTCTTCAGACAACATTGGTTCCCTTGGCTAAGAAACAGATATGAGCACCACTTCCTAGAGTTGGACATGACCTGTCAGCAGAAAACCCTTACCTTATCCTTGCCCCTATAACTAGATTACATTGGACTGAATTATTTTTATGGTCTATTCATACTTATAAAGCTATGATTTCATTTTTTGTTTAAATAAATAAATCTCTAAATAATTAGCTATTTCAAGTTGGAAATATCTCTGCATTTAATCTGCAACTTTTCATATTTTAATAAGGAGAAAATGCAAAAACTCCTAATTTACTTAACAAATCATTTCACACTTTTCCTTAATGAAAAGTCTTTTATTTGTGCGCTAGATATAAAGTTCAATTTTTTTTGAAGAGGTTACTAAATTTTAAAGTATTATTCAAATTTACAGATTCTAATTATGGCCTCTATATCTAGCCTTTAAGATACTAACTCAACACATCGAATTAAATGAGAACCATACTGGTTTGAGCAGATGACAGGGATTAAATAACAACGAAAAAGACATGAGGATGCAAAGAAAATCCCACCATTACTTAAACATTGTATTTTAATTCTTAATAATACCCACGGGATAGAGAAAAGAATTTTTTTTCTTTTTTTGTCTGTAAGAAAATCTCCATATAAAAACTCACATGAAGAAAAGATGAAGCTCTGGGAAAAATGCCAGTGTGCTGCACAACATTATGGAAATGGAAATTGGATACCAAATTGACATGTTGACCTTGCAGCCTTAGTTTATCAGGGATGAAAATGACTTCTGAAATAAAAATTTGGCTGTAATTTGCTAATGCTCTTCCTAAAGGGTGAGGGATTTTCTACCACAGTTGAACAAGAATGCTATTAATTTCACAGCATTAAATAGGATGTTTTTAAATTCCATTTATTTTAGGGGATTCAAATAGGGGTTTTTTTCTAGCTTTTCTCCTATGCTTTATGAACAGAAAAACATACTTATGCTCTGTGCGGAAGGGAATAACATATATAATAAAAGATTGTTTCCTTATAATTCATTCTCACTGTCACCTTACAGTAAATAGTTTGATTTCCTGAATGTGTTTAGTTTTCCCCTTACTGATTCATATTGAGTTTGATCCATTTTTGAATAGGGTGAGCGAGCAATGGGACATCCAGCTAGAAAAACTTATACTCTCTTGAGAAAACCTTCATATTTACAAGAAGCTGAAACAGTGGCCTAAAACTGAAATACGTTGAGCCTTCCTTTATTAAAATAAAGAGAAGTCTACTTTCTTTTTCCTTCTTCAGCTCAAATACAAGAAAAAGTAGAAGCCATGTCAAATCTGTTATATTTTCCATATATGCTTAAAAATTGTGGAAAAATAGAGTTTTGCATTAAGCCATAAAATCCAACACAATAATGGTCCTGGAAATGAAGATATTTTTGATAACTGCCCTAGAATTAAGCAAAAACATTGGGAAATGATAAATTTGAGGAAGACAGAGAGGAAAAGGAAGGAGGTGGAGAAGGAGGGAGGTTGTATACTCTGCACTGTGGTATTATGTTGAAAGAATGATGTAGGGATCTATATCCAAAATCAGAGTGTTTGGTGACAAAAAGAAAAGGCCTGTGGCTGGAGGTATACAAGTAGTGCTCAAATTAGGTCTAGTTGCTTAGCAACAATTTGAAATAACAACAGACCTCCCCAGGTCTATTTATGACCAGATTTAAAAGTTCCAATAGCCCCCACCCCGTCACTTGATTGCATTTTGTATTCCCAGTATTTACAACCATTTGCAGTGTCCTGCAGTTACATAACCACAATTTACAACATTTTTTTGCCAAAAAACGGCATTTATTTCATTTCAAGCAATTAATCAATCAATTTTTATTACAGACACAGGCCAGTATTACAAATAAAAGCATTAAAAAAATAATAATAGTAAAAGAAAAGAAAAAAGATGGACAAAATAATATATTACAATTGGTGGTGGATTATCAGTGGGCAGTTAGAGTCTGCCTAATTTTGCATACAGCACAACAGAATTTGGCCATGTTCACAGAAACTACTTTGTACTGATCTGATAACAGTAATTGTACATAAAAGAGATCAGTATTTCCTGGATGTTTTATTAGGTAAGTTATTATAAATTGAATCTGTGAATCCTTACAGAAGATGCCATACAGCAGGATGTGAGCTGTAGTTTCAATATCCCTTTGTCCACAGGGACACCAATCCAGTAATAAATGGCTATTGAGGGCAATAGATTTGCTTAATGACCATGGCATTCGTTTAATAACTGCACTGTTTGCTTAACCATCATCATGAAATGATTGTAAAGTCAGGCAGTCACATGACCCATTTAATGACTGGCTGGTTTATGCCCATAATTCCAGGCTCAATTACAATTTTAAGTTGAGAATTATCTATAATCTCTTCCTTGTGAAACTTCTCTTTTACATAATTGTCTTATCTCTCAAACCTTAAAGGTCTGACATATGTATTTGTCAGGCAATTCCCCACAGATAATTTTCTGCAATCTGGTTCTTTGCATAACTCCACCTCCATATTTTAGAGCTATTTTGAATATTGTTTAGACATGTGCATAAAAAATTGATTTAACTATATCCAAAAGCAGAAAAGTTCTTTATATGCTGGAAAGAAGTGACTCTCTACTGAGAACACCCACTTATAAGTCTGATTTTTTTTTAAAAAAAATGATATAGAATAAAATGGTAGTTTCAGAGTACCACAACTGTCATAGCAACACTGGCCATAGAATAGTGTTCTCTCTCTCTCTCTCTCTCTCTCTCTCTCTCTCTCTCTCTCTCTCTCTCTCTCTCTCTCTCTCTCTCTCTCTCTCTCTCTCTCTCTCTGTGTGTGTGTGTGTGTGTGTCTGTCTGTCTGTCTGTCTGTGTTGTGTGTGTGTGTGTGTGTGTGTGTGTGTGTGTGTGTGTGTGTGTGTGTGTGAGAGAGAGAGAGAGAGAGAGAGAGAGAGAGAGAGAGAGAGAGAGAGAGAGAGAGTTGTATCCCTCTTCCTGGTTTGAGCAAAGAGAAGTTGTTTAACATTATTTCCTTTAAGAACCATCCTCTTTAAAACAAGCTATGCCTTAAGATTAAGAACACAATATAATTGAAGCCAGTCTTCAAGAATTTTCAACGAAACTACTCTATAACCTTTTTTAAGGTGAGAGAAATCAATAGCATTAAAATTACCACCATGAATAAAGACTGAAGTTGTTTTTTTTCCCACTGAAAATACTTAAATAACATATTTACTATATTGCAGCGGCAATGTATTGAAGTGCACCCAATTTGCCCCTTCCTTTTCAATGTAAAAGCAATATAGAGGTTTATTACAATCTATGTTTTTATCATCTTCTTTAAAAGTACCCCAACACTGCCAATTTGAAACTTAATAGTTTTATATTCAATATATTCTATTAATGATATTAGTTTCACAAAGCACATTGGTATGCAGGGTACTCCAGAGAAAATCATGTGCTGATCTTCATACATTTAAAATTAGATAAGAAACTCTACAGTCCTCTTGACTCTTTAGGCTGTTTAACAACTTGAGAGCTGGAGATCACTCTGAATGTCATTATATATCAAAAAGATGAAAGATGTGCCTCCCCTGTCACCTCTGATGTACCATTTACAGAACACAATTTAATTGTATGTTGTAGCGATGCCTGCCAAGAACCACTGTCACTGAGGATACAACAGATTGGCATTAGGCACTGCAGTAGAACTAGCAAATGGATGGAGAATGGCAATGAAATAGATAGCAAGTACATCAGGCAACAGCTTTTCACTGCAGAATGAAGCGAACATAAAGATAAATCTGAAAAGCAGGAAGAACTTACAAATCAATACTAATCAAGAGGAGCAGTGGAACGAGCAACAAATTTTTTAAAAAGGAACAAAATAAACTTCCTCCTCCTCTGCCTTTCCCCTATGCAAATTCAGCTCAGGGTTGTGGAATGTGCACACATAACCATCTATTGTTGTTCACGATCCAGGAACCACAGCACACCAGGCCTTCTTATCTTCCAGAATTTGCCCAAATTCACGTTCATTCTGTCAATGACACTATCCAACCATCTGTCCCAGATGTGCTTTTTTTTAAAAGGCAATTGGACTTCTTTGCTTTATCCTTGAAGATGTTTTGCTTCTCATCCAAGAAACTTCTTCAGTTCTGACTGAATGGTGGAGAATGAAAAGATTTATATTTCTTGCAGTCATCTGGTCATTAACACTCTGAAAGTCATTGAGGCCACTTGGAGGTTTATCTGTGCCCTCAGGGTCACCTGAAGAGTGCAAATGGAACTTTCTTGGAGCTGCTGAAAGGGTTGTGTTGTAAACAACAACGCCTATGTTGATACAAAACCACCTATCTCCTGTTTACAACAATATCCAATGAGTCCTCTTGTCTCATTAGGTGGCCAAAACACTTGAGCTTCAGTATCTGTCATTCCAAAGGGTAGCCAGAGTAGATTTCCTTCAGGAGTAACCATATGCAGGTAGTCCGTGACTTGCAACAGTTCATTTTAGCGACTGTTTGAACTTACAATGGCACTGCATAAAGAGACTTATGACCATTTTTCACATGACTGTTGCAGCATCTCCATGGTCACGTGATCAAAATTCAGACACATATCAACTGACTCTTATTTATGACAGTTGGAGTATCCTAAGGACATGTGATCACCTTTTGTGATCTGATCTTCTGACAAGCGAAGTCAAAGGGAAACAGCCAGATTCGCTTAACAACCATATTAAGTGTGATTCACTTAACAATTGTGGCAAGATAGGTCATAAAGTGAGGCAAAATTCACTTAGCAACAGAAATCCTGGGCTCAATTATGGTTGTAAGTTGAGGACTACCTCTATAGTACAATTAAATTTTTCTAACATCAATGAAGTTAATTACATGGGTATGCAAAATGTTTTCACTTCAATGAATATTCTAAGTATTCAAAGCTCAAAAAGATTACATGGATTCCAATACTTTTCTTTTGAAGATGGAACAAAACATGGCCATTTTTCATTTGTAGAGTTCTAGTCATAGGAAACAATTGCACAAAAAAACCCATTTGGAATCATTCAACCTCAAAATAAAATCCCATTTAAATATATATATATATATATATATATTCTGAGCTTTGTTTCAAAATCATTCCATTTTCTGGGCAAAGGTCACACAAATAAGTAATTTCAAATGCTCCAAGTGTGAAATACACTAGATATTTTTCAACATTTTTTTACTTACATACTTTTTATTTCAAGATGAGAAACAAAAAAACATTCAAGAATTATTATTTTTTTAGTGTTCTTCCAATGGAAACTTGGAATATTTCATCTGTGGCCTTTCAGCTCCTAGCCTGAGATAAAACTTATTTCTAATTAACTAAAAAGATATCAGACAAAGTAGTTACAGCAACTTTATTATTTTTCTTTATTCTCAGCTATGCTGAGAATTATAAGAAAATAGCACTGTCCAATGATCACATTTTAATTTGTAGTGTAAGTACAGTATTGATCCATAGTTGATCAGGGATCCCCTTGGGATCTTATCTACAACTGCAGCCATTTTGATTTCTTTTTAAAAAAAACATTGTATGGGGCTTCTTAGAAATCAAACGGGGTAAAAGGTGAATGGGATAATCAATTCATCAAATAGGCTTATTTTTATTTAATAATTGCAGCTGACTATTTGGTTGTTATTTAGAAATTATGGAGCCCAATTGCATAAACATAAACATTTATACTGTATCTTGCATGGCATACTCAGACAATTCTGCTTCAGCAAATATATTGGATCTGCTGGGAAAAAACAATAAATATGTAAAAAAAATATGATGCGTCAGAATAGTGTTTCTCAATCTTGACAACTTTAAGATCTGCAGACTTTACTTTCCAGAATTCTCCAATTCTGGGAGCTGAAGTCCACACATCTTAAAGTTTGAAAAATATTGTGTTAGTTATCCTTCAGCTTGGAGAATAAAAAAAATACTATAGCAATTGTTAAGTAAAGCCACATTTGCTATCTTACACTGAACAGATTGATTAAACCTGGTAAGAAATATTAAACTGAGAAATATTTGCCACTTTAACTTGTTTATAAAAATAAAAGCAAGATTAAAATAATATAAATACATGTTGTTATCTTTTTCTGGGGTTCAGAAACAAGTCTGGAAAAGTATAATGTAGCTGATGTTGAACCAAGCTCACAGATTTTTTTTTCCTTTGAATCTTGCTGAAAAACCTAAAAAGAACAAACCTAGCCATGGGCAGTAAAGCACCTGCATACATCTTTATTTCCTACAGACAATTGCAAATTGCTGTATGATGAAATTTCATAAAGGAATATCTGTTAAGGACAAGTCCCTTCAGTCAGCAGGAACTGATGCACTTGCAGGAACATGAGAATGATGCTGATAAAATATATTCAAGGTAGACTGGTGGTTTTTGTTTGTTTCAAATCAACTTTCCCACTTTCAGTTAACATTTTGGTTTCCATTGTTGAAATGAAATGTATACCACAATACTTCAAATTGTACAGTATAGTATTCTGCAGTTTCTACCATTTTAAAAAAATCATCTTTCCACAATATTACATTGAGGAAAAGTATACACCATCAAAAATACCATTTCTGCATCTATGAGTCTTGCTAAACACTATGTTGAATTGTTACAGGTACACCTATTCTTCTGATTTCCTTTCTACAGATTTAGAAACCAGCTGCTCCTAAAGCAACTTCCACTGATGGTAATGTGGTTTTAGCGACTTTTTTAAAACATTGCCCCATGTCGTGTTTCCATTTAAAATCATCCTCCAGAATAACCCCCCTCCCAAGGCATAACAAATGAGACCAGGGTTGGAATCACAATTTAGGGAGAATTCAAAATCCAATGAAAAAGAACAAAAAATAAAAGAAAGAGACATATTGGATCTCTTTAGAGTTGAGGTCCTATGATTCTCAATGACAATATATATGCCATATATAGTTTGACTAACATAAAAGATACTAAAATTCAGAGCACACTTGTGGACTCACATTTAGGAAATCTTTGATTTACAACCATGTGTTTAGCGACTATTCAAAGTTACAATGGCACTGAGAAAAGTGACTTATGACCATTTTTCATACTTACAACCACTGCAGCATTCCCATGATCAAATGTTCAAAATTAAGGCACTTGGCAACTTGGATGTATTCATGACAGTTGCACTATCCCGGGGTCATGTAATCACCATTTGTAACCCTCCCAGATTTCTTTGGACAAAGTCAATGGGGAAAGCCAGACCCACTTAATCATCAAATAATTCACTTAAGTGTTTTGCTTAACAACTGTGGAGAAAAAATGTAAAATGAAGTACAAATCATTTAATAACTGCCTTGCTTAGCAAAGGAAATTTTGGGCTCAGTTGTAGTCATAAATTGAGGACTATCTATAATACAAACAATTTCTGGAATATCAGTACTTCACACGATAATCAAAGACCATTTCATCCAAGCTCAACTTCCATAACAAAGCTGGAAAAACCAATAAAAAAGAAAAATCCAAATTCTTATTAAACCAAAACTTATTTGATATCTATTTATTATTATGTCATCCTTTATTTCTTTCATTTTCTTCCCAGTAGACCTATTGTCAGTGAGTTACTTACAGTAATAAATGGCTAAACTAATATGCAAATCTGAGGTTAATTTTAGGTAATGCATTTCATTACCTAACTGGAAACAAGCATTACAATTCAACTTTGACTTATGTTTAATAATAATAGTAGTAGTAGTAGTAGTAGTAGTAGTAGTAGTAGTAGTAGTAGTAGTAGTAGTAGTAGTAGTAGTAGTAGTAGTAGTAGTAGTAGTAATAATAATAATAAAGTTGAAAGGGACCTTGGAGGTTATCAAGTCCAACCCCCTGCTCAGGCAGGTATCCTACACCATTTCAGACAAATGGCTGTCCAGTTTCTTCTTAAAAACTTCCAGTGTTGGAGCATTCACTGCTTCTGGAAGCAGGTTGTTCCACTGGTTAATTGTTCTAACTGTCAGGAAGTTTCTCCTTAGTTCTAGGTTGCTTCTCTCTTTGATTAGTTTCCATCCATTGCTTCTTGTCCTGCCCTCAGGCACTTTGGAGAATAGCTTGACTCCCTCCTCTTTGTAGCAGCCCCTGAGATATTGGAACACTGCTATCCTTCACCCCTCGTCTTTCTTTTCATTAAAGTAGACATACCCAATTCCAGCAACCGTTCCTTATATGTTTTAGCTTGTTAAGGATCTGGCAGTTTTGAAACAACAGATTTAGGGAACCTGCAAATACAGATAAAGTTTCTGAAATGCTTGGATTATTTAAAAAAAATGAATCTTATGTAGTATACTCAGAGGAAAAGATACATTATACAGAATCCTCAACTTATGATCACAATTGGGACCAGAATTTCTGTTGATAAGCAAGGCAGTTGTTAAGTGCCCAATTTTACAACTTTTGCCACAGTTGTTAGGAAAGTCACTGCAACTGTTAAGTGAATCACGCAGTTGTTAAATGAATCCAGCTTCCCCACTAAATTGCTTGTCAAAAACAACTGGGAAGATTGCAAATTATAATCACATGACCCCAGGATGTTGTAATTGTTGTAAATACATGCTGATTGCCAAGCACCCAAATTCTGATAACATGATCGTGGGAATATTGCAGCAGTCATAAATATGAGGACCAAATGTTAAGTTCCTTTTTTCAGAGAAGGAAGGAAGGAAGGAAGGAAGGAAGGAAGGAAGGAAGGAAGGAAGGAAGGAAGGAAGGAAGGAAGGAAGGAAGGAAGGAAGGAAGGAAAATCTAGTATAATCTAGTAATAGTGGAAATAAAGAGCAAAACCCTATTTTTTATGGAAAAAAAATCAACATTTGATCTAGAATAGTATTCCTCTAATAATTTGGTTTCCTTGATGTTATTTATTCCATTATATTGCAATTTCATTGCTCCCTTTTTACTTGGAAACTACACTGCACCATAAACATACATTGTACAGATAAAATGATCTTAAATTGAGCTGAGATTAACCCCAGAAAAATGTGAATAACATATGGTAGTTAGTATGTCAATCTTGGTCAATCATAGCACATATTATTGCTATCGTCCTTGAGAATGATGGTTAAGACATTAAATTCATGTACAGGGAGACCCCTATTCTTGTTTACTCATAGCCACTGAATCTTCATTGGGTTACTCTGAGCAATCATTGTTTTCAACACTACCCACCTCAGAAGGATATTGATAATGGAAGAATTTAAAGAGGAAAAGGGAAAATCGGAAGACAAAATGCTATCTATACCCGCTTGGACTCCTGAAATAAAAACATAAAACATTCATTAAAAAGGGAAGGAGCATTTTTGAACTGGGAGGTACAAAGTTGAAACCAAAGTAAGGCATTAGAGCTTGAATTTCAAAATCTATGAACATCTTCTAGTAAATTAAATCATGTGGTATCGCTCAAGTTCTGCTGTGCTACCTCATGGTCAGGAGATTTTCCTGGAAGAGCTGAGCAAAGAATGCCAGGAATATATGCCAAGAATATATAATCCCAGCAGAGTCACCCAAGGCATGATGGTCATCCCAGCTGCCTGGCTAAAACAAGCAGGCAACTATTTTGGGCAGAGCTACAGAGGAAGATGCTAGAGGCAGATGGTCACTTTGAAGACAATTGCAAAAGCATAATTTCACACTACATGAGAGGCAGCAGTGATAAATTACTCCTGTACTTTACCAAGATAGCCATGTAGATAGACAGAATAAAGTGTTTGAAGATATAATGCTAAATAATGGATGGCAGTTTTTAGAATAATGATATTCATGACTTGGCTAGATTAAAGCTTTTGGATATCTAGTTGCTGATGTTGCTATAAAGGAAAACAAAATCTAAAGCTGCAAAAACAGAATTATAGTGGAAATATGGAATATATGAAGTAAAAACATGGGAAAGCAATATGATGAAAGATGAAATGAATCCAGTATACAACAACTACAGTACAAGTATTCCTCCTTGACTTATGACAGGTTGCTTAGCACCATTCAAAATTATGATGGACCTCCCCAAAAAAGGTACATATGACCTGGATTCAAAGATCCAACAGGTGCCCCCCTATGCAGTCATGTGATCACATTTTGAATACTCAGCAACTGGCCTGCATTTATGGTGATCTGCAGAATCCTGCAGTCAAATGACCATGATTTACAATTTCCTTTGTCAGAAACCAGCATTTACCTGGTTTCTGGGAAAAAAAAACCATTCATGGAAGACAATGGGTTTGCTTAATAACTGTGCTGTTCTCTTAATAACCACAGCGTTCACTCAACAATCGCCACCAAAAAAAATGTCATAAAATTGGGTCAATCATTTGATGACTTATTTAACAACTAGTATGTACATACAACTGTAATTCTAGGCTAAATTACAATAATAAGTTGAGGGCTATTTGCATATATTGACATCTTAGACATTTGAAAATTGAAATAGACGAGAACTGAACACTTTCAGTCTGAATATTGTATTATTTACTAGTCAAAACAAAGAAGGAATAGCATTGTTTGCATAATCTGGAAGGCTATAACAAGGACATTATTTGGGTACAATGCAATCAATGATCAAATAATATCAATTAGACTTTCCAGAGAATCCTTTAATATGATTATTAAAATTTATGCAACCATTGATGAGGATGAAGAGTTTTGTGGTCACATTCAATTTGAAATTGATTAAATATGCTGCTTGTGGTTGAATACTGGATGGAATATTAAAGAGAAAATGTAGCTGGACTGTATTGCTTAGGAAGCTTGAAGGACGCAACTAGGCATTATGGTGTCTAGTCCAAGAGATGCTGTACTTTTTCAGAAGGCAACCTATTAATAAACAGTTTCAAAACCTCATAAATATCAGAGACACAACACTTGCTTCTTACGTAATATACAATTTTTAAAACTTGAAGTTAATGCAGTGTAATTACGGAACTATACAAGAGTCCTATTGCTGCTGATACAGGGCATTGCATTCAAAATAATGGTGATTATGTTTGGTTTAAAATTTATACAAGGGTTTGAAATTCTGTCAAGCTATGCAGATGTCTATTATCTAGATCAGTGGTTCTCAACCTTCCTAATGCCACGACCCTTTAATACAGTTCCTCATGTTGTGGTGATCCCCAACTATAAAATTATTTTTGTTGCTATTTCATAACTGTAATTTTGCTACTGTTATGAATCGTAATATAAATATCTGATCATAACTGTAATTTTGCTACTGTTATGAATCGTAATATAAATATCTGATACGCAGGGTGTATTTTCATTGTTATGAATTGAACATAATTAAAGCATAGTGATTAATCACAAAAACAATATAGCAATGCTCGCTGGAGAAGCTTAATCTTCCTTGCTCAAAAATGTTAGGAGGAAGGAAAGGGGAAGGAAGGAAGGAAGATTGAATGGCAAAGGAAGGAGATGGAGAAGGAAGAAGATTGAAGGGGGAAGGAAGGAAGGAAGGAGGGAGGGAAGGAGAAAGAGATTGAAGTGGAAGAGATGGAGATGGAAGGAAGGAAGGAGAGATTGAAGGGGAAGGGAAGGAAGGTTGAAGGGGAAAGGAAGGAGATGGAGAAGGAAGGAGATTGAAGGGGGAAGGAAGGAAGGAAGGAAGGAAGGAAGGAAGGAAGGAAGGAAGGAAGGAAGGAAGGAAGGAAGGAAGGAGAGAGATTGAAGAGGAAGGGATGGAGATGGAGATGGAGATGGAAGGAAGGAAGGAAGGAAGGAAGGAAGGAAGGAAGGAAGGAAGGAAGGAAGGAAGGAAGGAAGGAAGGAAGGAGAGAGATTGAAGAGGAAGGGATGGAGATGGAGATGGAAGGAAGGAAGGAAGATTGAAGGGGAAAGGAAGGAGATGGGGAAGGAAGGAGATTGAAGGGGGAAGGGAGGAAGGGAGGAAGGAAGGAGAGAGATTGAAGGGGAAGGGATGGAGATGGAAGGAAGGAAGGAAGGAAGGAAGATTGAAGGGGAAAGGAGGATGAAGAAGGAAGGAAGTGAAGGGGGAAGGAAGGAAGAAGGGAGGGAGGAGGAAGGAAGGAAGGAAGGTAGGAAGGAAGGAAGGGATGGAGATGAAGGATGGAAGGGAAGAGAGGAAGAGTTGAAGGAGGAAGGAAGGAGATGGAGATGGAAAGAGATTAAAGGGGAAAGGAGAGGAGGAAGGAGAGATTGAAGGGGAAGGGAAGGAGATGGATGGAAGGAAGGAAGGAAGGAAGGAAGGAAAGAAGGAAGGAAGGAAGGAAAGAAGGAAGGAAGGAAAGAAAGAAAGAAGGAAGGAAGGATTGATCGATCTTTGGAGAGTCATGTTTTTCCAGATGGTGATGAACTGCAACTCCCAGCATTCCCCACTCTTCCACAGCTTGGCGGAGAGCCAAGCCGCGGCACCTCTGGGGCCTCGGAAGTGGCGCGGAGGATCCGCGCACCTCACAGCAACTGGCAGCCCTCTCGTGCCCGCCAACCTGGAGGCCCCCATTCTCATCCCAATACCTCTTGCCCTCTCCCAGCTGCCCCCGGGACCTGCCCGCCCCTCCAACCTCCTGAGCGCCATCGCAGTGGCAGGGTCACGGGAGCTCCTTTCCACGCCGCGCAGCCTTTGACCACCATGACCCTTCCCCAACTCGTCGCATGCAAGAGGGGTTCAGCCGGAGCACCAGCTCCTGCTCGGAAGGCACCACTTCTCCCCTCCCGGCCCGGCCAGCTGGCCTCCGACGCACATGCGGGCATCGCCGCTGCCTGGCTGCTTCTGAAGCCCAGAGCCCTGTGAGCCGGGAAGAAGCCACCTCTGCCTGCCAGCCCCAGGGTCACGCTGAGTGCCAGAGGGCCGAGGCGGCCTCTGACGGCGAGGGAAGCAGGCCGAGCGGCACGGGGGAGACTACGGCGCAGAGGGTGGCTGGGGGCAGAGCGTGGCCGGGCAACCAGGAGGCATGGGGACTGGCTTGACGCCACAGGTCAGCTCAATCAGTGGTGGCAGCAGCGGAGCAGCCCAGCAGCAGCCTTCAGTAAATTTCCTCTAAATAAGCCACTGTTTGTCTGGCTGAAGACAGTTTTCTGCTTGGATGGCTTAACAGGGCAGCCAAGCATTGATTTATGGTATGTAAAAGAGGCTCTGTTCACATCTGAGAGGGCCAGAGAATACTTTTTACTGTCTCTTGCAAAGCCAGAATTAAGAAAGAACAAATCCTAAATCTTGGGTGTTCGGCTCAGCCCAGCTGCCCATGCAGCTGAGCTGGCCCGGGGTGGCATCAGGGGCCCGCGTGATGGCGCTGCGGCAGCAGGAGCAGGCGCTGTCGGAGGAGAAGTATGCCCTGGAGGCGGAGGAGCTGGCGGAGGATGAGGGTGGTGGCGGCGGCCGGATAGAGGAGCGGTGTCTCGGTTCCTAAGACCATCAGAAATATGTGTTTTCCGATGGTCTTAGGTGACCCCTGTGAAAGCGTCATTCGACCCCCAAAAGGGTCGTAACCCACAGGTTGAGAACCACTGATCTAGATTGCAAGACATTATTTTACTTTGCAGAGACAATGGAACCATTAGTTTAATTTGCTGTCCAGTTTTACCAAATCCTCTTTTTGATCAACTCTTTCATTATTTTTGCAAAAGTGAATTATCTTTATAGTGCTGTCTCCCCAGGTAAATGTGCTTCATTACAAATAAATAAAGAAACAAATATCTGACAATAAATTCCTTCAAAAACTAGAAGTACCTAACACAGTTTATTATAATAAATACAGATACTGATTATTTGAAAAGCCTATATTCAAAACACCCTTCTTCCTGATCTTTGGGAAAATATACTTTATATGAAAACACACTATAAATTTTTAGCTTCTCTTTAGATAATTTCTGCAAAATGTTTATCTTTTTTTTTCATAAACCTTAGGGCTCAGAAGCAGGTGCCCTGCTGCTTCTTCCTGCTAATGGATGAACTGAATTGCTTGAAAACAGCAAAATGGAACTTTTCATAAGATAATGATTATAAGAACACCATATTTTAGACAGCACTATTTAAAATAAATGGCCTTATTTTTTTTAAAAAAAATAAGCAATTTTCAGTAAATGTTAGTGTTAAGTAGCCTTTTAAATAGTGTTCAGATGTTTCATGGTTTGATGTCATAACTATTCTGGCATTTAATACATAAAAATGATACTAGAAGAATCCAAGATATGTAATAATGCTTCATGTTTTACTTTGTTCAAATGGTAGTTAGATGTTTTAGCACAGCTGTAAGATGATTCAGAATTAAGTATTGAAGACAGTAGCTTAAGGCCATTAAAACTGTTTGGAAGCAGAGACTAGGAAAATATCAAAATATAGCCATTTCTACCAGACAAGCACTAAGAACTTTGGCAGTCTGATTAATTCTTTCCAATAACTCTTATTCATCCAGTTAACCTGGATTAAAGATCTTTTACTTTCTAAAATGACTTCAACTCTTTTTGTTTACTGACCCTTATGAATCAACCGCTGCCTTCTTCTAGAACAGGGGTTCTCAACCTTGGCAACTTTAAGACTTGTGGACTTCAACTTCCAGCTTTGCTGGCTGAGGAATTCTGGGAGTTGAAGTCCACAAGTCTTAAAGTTGCCAAGGTTGAGAACCCCTGTTCTAGAACACTTGCTCTATCTGGCACAGTACTAAAATTCCTGCAGGGGAGATCATTAATTTCTCCAATTCAAGTCTGACCCTATTTAGCTTTCCAAGAACAGTCAAGGCTGCCCAAATGCTAACATCTAGTTGGTTCTTTGGTTTCACTCTGTTAGGCAGCATCACCACCAGATTAGTAACTGGCTGACCAACCACACTCAACGTATAATCCTTAATGGCATCTACCTGGTGGGAAGTATACAGTGGGAGACCTCAAGGCTCTGTCTTAGGCTCAGTACTCTTCAATGTCTTCATAAATAATTTAGATGAGAAGATAGAAGGGGAACTCATCAAATTTGCAGAAAAGACCAAATTGGCAGGAATAACCAACACTCTAGAACAGGGGTGTCAAACTGCTGGCCCGCAGGCTGGATGCGTCATGCTGAAACCGCGCCCACCTCATTGCCGGCAATGGGAAAAAAAGTCGTGATATGTCGCGACATGTCACGTGACATTGAGAGTTTGGTACCCCTACTCTAGAAGATAGAGTTAAGATACCAAAGGATCTTGATAGACTTGAACACTGGGCCCTATCTAACAAAATAAAATTCAATGGTGAGAATAATGTTTTTACACTTAGGCAAGAAAAACCAAATGCACAGCTATAAAATAGGTGGTACTTGGTTCAACAGTAGTAGCTGTAATTGTCCTAGTGGACTTGGAATACTGCATCCAGTTTTGGTCGTCACAATATAAAAAAGATACTGAAACTCCAGGAAAAGTGCAGAGAAGAGCAACAAAGATACTAGGGGACCAGAAGTAAAAACACATGAAAAATCGTTGCAGGAATTGGCTATGTCTAGTTTAATGAAGAGAAGGACGAGGGGTGACATGATAGCAGTGTTCCAATATCTCAGGGGCTGCCACAAAGAAGAGGGAGTCAAGCTATTCTCCAAAGCTCCTAAAGGCAGGACAAGAAGCAACAGATGGAAACTAATCAAAGAGAGAAGCAACCTAGAACTAAGGAGAAACTTCCTGACAGTGAGAACAATTAACCAGTGGAACTACTTTCCTTCAGAAGTTGTGGGTGCTCCATCACTGGAAGTTTTTAAAGAAGAGATTAGAGAACCACTTATCCGAAATGGTATAGGGTCTCCTACTTGAGAAGGAGGTTGGACAAGACCTCCAAGTTTCCTTCCAACTCTGTTATTCTGTTAACTTCCAATTTCTGTATTGGATCTACTATAATTAAATAACCCATTCTTCCTCTCCTCATCTGATAGTCTGAGAATTGTATTCCAAAACATTTGGAGGTGTACAAATTGGGAAAGACTGTCTTGGTTTTTCTGATTCTTAGTAGAAACTTATAGACTATAAAAGTTTAACCACAGGATTACATAACAGAATTGGCATAAAATTGTAAAGTAGACAGAAATTGTTTGATATTATTCACTAATTATAGGGCACTCTCGTGTATATAGAAGTTTAATAAATAAAAGTAGAAAGAGGAAGAAAAATGTGCATATTATCACTGATAGTTGTTGATTTCTTCAAGTAGACAGAAAACTCAGCTAAAAGTTTTATAAGCAATTTTAATTTATCCATCACTAAAATAAATAGTCCAGTTTTTTAGTATTTGTTCCCCTAGGTTTGACTAGAAGCAATGTAATTAAATGTTTCACATATTAGAGGATTTTTTTTCTCCCTTTGGCCAACAAGATAAAATCTTTACCAAGTATTACCTAATAAACTTTTCTGGATTTACTCCAATCTGCACATTAATTTTATATTGTTTTGGACCTTCAGCATTGCAGACAAAATTAGAAGCCGCATTTAAACAAAACTGTTTTCTGTGATATTGTGACAAGTATCTTCAATCCCTGTCAAAATACTCCCTCTACTGTACAATCGACAGTGTTACAAAAAAAGGTATAACAGTCTGAATAAATATATCTTTAAAAATTAAGGAAAGTCATTGATAGTGATGTTTAAGAAATATTTAACTTTTCCTAGAATGTAGCTTATACACAAGACTGTATAATGTATTTTAAAAAGCAGTAATGCTCCCTTAGTGCCTAAATGCCTGAGATAACCACTAAAGGAGAATATTTGTGACTCAGGATTGAAATGAAGGGTCCTTGGTGCTCTCTGAGCGTTGTTATTTTTTTGCAGATGTTTCCTTACCCAAAATAGGTAACACCATCAGTGCTAGTCCTAGTACTGATGATCTTAGCTAGTTTGGATAATGAAACATCTGCAATAAACAATCAAGCTTAGAGAGCACCAAGGAACTTTCACTTTGAAATAAATTCCACTTGCAATGAGATATTCTTGTATAGGTTGTCCTTGATGTATGACTATAATTGAGCCCAAAATTTCTGTTGCTAAGCAAGGTGGGTAGTTAAATGTGTTTTGCCCTATTTTGCTACCTTTCTTGCCACAATTCTTAAGTGAATCACTAGAGTTGTTAAGTTAGTAACACAGTTGTTAAATGAATCTGGCTTCCTCACTGACTTTGCTTGTCAAAGGATCACAAAAGTTGATCACATGACATAGTGACACTGTAAGCATCATAAATTGCCAAGCATCTGGCCATTGGGGATGCTGCAACGTTGTAAGACTGAAAAAAAGGTCATAAGTCACTTCTTTCATTGCTGTTGTAACTTTGAAGGCTTACAAATGACAAATTTGTTACAAATTTGTTACAAACAAATTCTTTTAAGTTGAGGAGTACATAGTGTGTGATTCTGTCTAATAATGTGAATATATAAACCCAGTGTTTGTATCCATTAGTTCTAACAAAGACAATTTAACTGAAAGATCTGCGTGGTTTAATCATCCCATCTCCCGTAGAGCAGAGGTATCCAACCTTGGCAATTTTAAGACCTGTTAACTCCTCAACCAATCGGGCGGCTGAGGGAATTCGGAAATTGAAGTTCACAAGTCCTAAAGTTGCCAAGGTTAGACACTCCTACCATAGAGCAGCCTAAAAATAATGTTCTTTAGAGCTGAGTCCTCCAAGCTGTATCTAAAATTGACCATACTGATGGAAATTTATGAGGTATAACTCTAGCATAAGCTGGAAACTGCTTCTTTAGAATACCTGATAAGTAAACAGGTTAGAATCAAGCTTCATTTGAAAAATGCAATTTAAATATTATTAATTTTTGCTGTTAATATGGGGAGAAATCTAAAGATTTCTGTTTCTGCCTTTTCTGCTGTTGCTGCTGCTGTTGTCTGCATCGTGGAAATTTAGGACTTGCTACTAAAAACTGTTGTTGGTTTTTTGTTTTTGTTTTTTAAAAAAAGCTTTTTTGCACCTTGAAGACTCATTAGATTCATTACCTCATTTATTCAATTATTATTTCTTAGTCCTAAAAGCTTCATAAAACTATTTTCATTGTAAAAGATAATAATTCAATAATTTGTCCTGAAACTGTTTATGTAATGAATACTTTTGGTACATCATAGCTAGACAATACTTAAAAACAACCACAGGATGGCAGAAAAAGCACCTGACAATGTCACCAGCTTCATATAAACTTCCAAGATACTAGGTGCCTGTTAAACCAATTCAAATAGAGGGTGTCATATTCAAAGCTAATATCGTCTCTACAGAGCCCTCTGCTGTTGAAAATAGTAGAATTATAATATGAAATCTGACACCAGGGTTGTTGTTTTTTAAATACCTTCTCAGCTGACTACAATCAAATAAACTTTAAACAGTAATGAAGAATACTTCATAGTTACAACTCTGCATTTGTCCCAAGTAGTATGCCAGCTTCCTACAGAGAGGACAATAGTAATAAGGCAGAGAAGAAGTTTAACCTTTCGCCATCTCATAATAATCTTGACAAACATCTTGTTGCTATCGTTTGCACAAAAGAGGAAAGACTAGCAATTAGCTACTATTTGAATCCCTGCATTTGCTATTTCTATTTGGCTAAACATCCACATCATTAAAGTCATATCTAAAATCATAGAATATAAGGATTGCAAACGTTTCATTGCCAGACTAGATAACATTATAATGATGATGATGTAATGAAACATCTGCAGCAAATAACCAAGCTCAGAGAGCACCAAGGATTCAACAGTTCAACCCTGAGCTACAGAGATTCTCTTCTGTTGGAATTCCCAAACTTCTTCCCTGTGCAGTAATCAAATAATGCAACTTCCCTGACAGATGGCATCAGACCTGGTTTCATTCCTTCAAAAGAGAACAGAACATTAAAGTTTCATTTCTTTCAGTTTCAAGCAAAAAGTCCAAAAATGGTAGAAACAATGATAGACAAGGTCTTTTCTCTAAACAAATTTTGCCGCCTCAACCAATTCCATTAGCTTCATGTTCTGTGCTTCCCTTCTAAAAATTTGTAAGTCTTTCTACCATTTCTAAGACTTCTCCAAAAGGCTTGCTGCTGTTGTCAGAAACAAAATCCCATATAACTCTAAATATTTCTATCCCCTATTCCAAGGGTAGGCAACCTTGGTTCTTTTATGACTTGTGGGCTTCAATTCCCAGAATTCCTGGAGCCAGCCATACTGAGGGAAAGGGAGAGGTTTCCAAGCTGAGCCATGCTGGCTCAGGAATTCTGGGAGTTGAAGTCCACGAGTCATAAAAGAGCCAAGGTTGCCTATCCCTGCCCTATTCTATATGGTAGCCTTCAGATACATGAAGGTAGCTGTATTATGTTGTGGGATTCTTGGTGCTCTTGGAGTTTGGTTATTTTCTTGCAGACATTTCATTACCCAACTTGTTAACAACATCAGTATTGTGTTTCCTTGCAGGCTTTGCTACTCTAGACTGAAGATATACCTCTAACTGTTCCTCATAAGTTTCTCCTTCTAAGGCAGGGGTGTCAAACTGCCGGCCCGCAGGCTGGATGCATCACCACGAAACCGCTCCCACCCTATTGCCGGCAATGGGGAAAAAGCTCTGATACGTCTTGCGACATCAAGTGACGTCACGAGTTTGACATGTCTGTTCCAAGCAACTCTCCTCTGAGTTAATTCTAAGAATGCTTTGAACTATTAGCTATTAGCAGAAAATTATTGTATTTTCTTTTTTTTTTAATGGAAACATTACAGTTTCCATTCTACCTGGCTAATCACACTTTTGACATTGCCACTAATAAACTTTGTGCTACTGCAGAATTATTTCTTACAATAAACTGAAACCATACAGAATTATTTGTATGCAAACGAAAGTCGTTGTTTATTCTCTCATTATTTCTCAATAGTTTTTTTTATCTTTTTTATTAGTTTTCCCCCCCATATATGCAATTTTTTTCAATCAACAAGTTGTCTGAAATTTGCTAAACTAATACATATTCAATTCCTAATCCTTGCTTCTTTTCTCTAACCAAGTATAAAATAAGTTCCAAATTTGGTAATGGTCTGTATTTTCTTTGTCTTTTAGCCTCATGGTTAATCTGTCCATTTCTGCACATTCCAAGATCTTCCTGATTATTTCTTCCTCTTGTGGCAAAGCTTCATTTTTCCAGTGTTGTGCAAAAATTATTCTTGCTCCTGTAGTGATATGTAAAATTAAATATAATTTCTGCTTATTAGTCTTTTCAGGCATAATGCCTAATAAAAAGAGTTCAGGTTTAAAATCAACCTGTTCATCCAATATTTTTTCTAACCACATATGTATATTTTTCCAATAAACCTTTGCCTTCCCACATGTCCACCAAATATGATAATACGAGCCTATATTATGTTTACATTTCCAACATCTATCTGACATATTTTTAAACATTCTTGCTAGTCTTACTGGTGGAAGATGCCATCTATAAAACATTTTATACAAATTTTCTTTGTATGAAGTAGACATTGTCAGCTTATAATTTCTTTCACATAACAATTGCCATTTTTCTAGTTCTATGTTATAACCAAAATTTTTTGCCCATCTTGTCACTGTTTCTTTCGTTTGTTCACTTTCCATATCTAAAATTAACAAAAAATTATACATTTTCTTGATCAATTTCTCATCTGAGGTCAACAAAAGCTTATCAAACACATTTTGATCTTTATAAAATCCATACATTTTTACATCTTTTTCATATCTATTTAATATCTGTAAATGTGCCCACCAAGATAACTTAATTCCTAAATTTTCCAATTCTTGTTTGGGTTTTAATTTTCCATGAGTATCTAAAATATCTTTATATGTCCATATTTTCTCAAAGTTCACTAGATTCGGATGTATAAATGCCTCCATCGTTGACAACCACCCTGGAATTTTAGTATATATTTTAGCTTTAATTTTTTCCCATACTGTTAGTAAAGCATTTCTTACGACATGATTTTGAAAATATTTATGAATTCTATTTTTCCCATACCATAAAAAAGCATGCCACCCCAATTGTAGATCATATGCTTCTAAGTACAATAATCTTTTGTTTCTAAGTGTTATCCTTTCACCCAAGTTAACACCGAAGCTTGGTAATACAATGTCCATTCTGGCAATCCAAAACCTCCATTCTCCTTAGCGTCTTGTAATGTTTTCATCTTAATTCTAGCTTTTTTCCCCTGCCAAATAAAGTTCAAAACTAATGAGTTTAAATTTTGAAAAAAAAAATTCTCAAGTTTTATCAGTATTGTTTGAAATAAAAATAAAACCTTTGGCAACACATTCATCTTTACTGTGGCAATTCTTCCTAATATTGATAATTGGAGATTTCTCCATCTTTCTAAATCCAATTTTATTTGCTTCAATAATCTTATATAATTATCTTCTTTAATTGATGAACATCTAGCTGAAAGGTAAATACCTAAATACTTAACTTTTTTCACTATTTGTACCTCTGTTTTCTCTAATATTTGTCTTTTTCTCAATAGTTATTTATTATATTTCTCATACAATTTATCAACATTTTTAGCTTTCTACCATGATAATGATACATGGCCTTCTATAACTGAATAAAGATTAATAATTATGATCTTCTAATTCAAAATATTCTCATAATTTCATATGTCCCATAATTGCAGTTCTACAGTATATTAATAGGATTCTCTCTGGGAATATGAAAACCCAAGTAGGGAATGCTAATAATTTCACAGGATCTCAGCATACAAAAAGAATGTATTAGTCTTACCAGGTAGACCAGACAGAAAACATAGCCAGATAAAGTAACTCTACTTTATTGTAAAGGTATATTAATATTAATCTTGTAAGTCTGAATATGCAATTCTCCCACCATCACTTTTACAGTCTAATAACTTAAGCAGGATCCCTCCTGAGCCTCTCGCTCTACTCAGTATACAGCTGAGGGCTATACTCTGTCTTATCTAACCATTTCCTAGGCAGCATCGTTCCACTTGATCTCCCAAGATCACTCCCATATACCATTACATCCGGCCATAAAATTATTTCTGACAAAACTTTTGGGATAGATTTTCTATGGTGGACATCTTGGTTTTATCCCAACCATATGCACCTGAATTAATGCAAGCACATTCCATACAACAATTTGTACCTATATCAATAGGTCCCAAATATTGCTTCACAGTTTGAAGGCTCAATCAGCCATCAAAGGGTTTAGTAATGGTTATCTACTAGCTGAAGAATATCCCAAACGTGCTTTTTCAAAAGGCAACTGGACTTTCTTTGTTCTTCCTTGAAAACTGAAGAAGCTTCTTGGATGAGAAGTGAAATGTCTTCAGGAAAAAACCAAGAAAATCCCATTGCTTTTTGAAAAACACCTTTGGGGCAACTATGACCTGGGTGATTGAGAATCTCCATAAGCATTTAGCTGAAGAATACATTTCTACCAACAAGTTTGTTTTTATATCTATTTTCTCATAGCTTTTACGCCAAGTAAACATTACCCTCCCTCAGTCTATCCCTAGAATGCTTAATTTCATGGGCTAGAAGTGAGTCAAAAAACATTAAGAGAATAAACCAAGGACACAACTCACCAACAAGAACTACATTCACAAACCAAGATTTAGAGATCTTGGAGGAAGATCTGCAGCCTTTTTTCCTTCCTTCTAAACCATTTACTGTTCTCAAATAAGGTCTCATTTGCTTCTTTCAGCTGTTTAAGCCGTCCTGAAAAATACTGGTAAACATTGACTCACAGTCATTCATTTAAGAACCATTCAAAGTTACGAAAAATGTGACCTATGAATCATCCTAGCATTTACAATTGTTGCAGCATCCCCATGGTCATATGTTCAAAATTCCAGCCTTTGTCATCTGGCTTGTATTTATAATGTTTGCCATGTCTCAGTGTCACATGATTGCCATTTACAACCTTGACAGGGGCTTCCAACAAGTAAAGTCACCTGGGGAAGCCAGATTCACTTAACAACCATGTGATTTTCCTAAAATGGTGCAAAAAAGGTTACAAAATCAGACATGACTCACTTAATGAGTACATTGTTTAGCTACAGCAGTTCCAGTCCCAATTGTGATCATAAGTTGAGAATACCTGTATCCCATATAAAGAACACATCTGCCTTTGAAGATGGGGAATGATAAAAGAAGCTGCCCATATTTTTCTCCATGGTATCTTAGATATAAATTACAGCACTAGATACATCACACCTTTCCCAGGCCATCATCAATGCCAATCAGTGCAATGCCATGTGTCAACACTGCTAACATCAGATGTTTTTGCTTTGACAACAGATGGAGATGCAACCATTTTATTTTTATGTTTTACTGTTAGAGTTAGATGATGCTGGGGGGAGGAATGTGCATGAGAGTTTAGCTAGACATAATAATACTTAACCTAGTGTGTGAGCCAAGGTTATTGAAATAAGAGATGATAAGAATTGGCGGGCTGGAGAACAGGAGGGAAAGCTGCATTTCAAACTAATTGGAGAATGTGATTTATGACTGTTAATTGGAGGAGGGAATTGTGCTTTGGTACTATGTGCTCAGGGGAGGGGAATTCAGTTTTTGGCTTCAACTGTGTTAGTGCCGATGCTAAGCTTTTCAAATAAAGATTCTTAGCATTAGTGCCGATGCTAAGCTTTTCAAATAAAGATTCTTTAAGGTAAACAATGTCTCAAAGTTCTTTGAAGAGTTTCATCTGTTGGAACCATGACACCATGTCTCTGTTACCTTCAGACAAAATGACTTTTACTACACATAATCATAAATAGAGGTTGGCATGAAATAAATTTTTGTATCTTTGCTTACCAGTCACTTGATTATTAGCCGATCACAATTTAATTTAATTCTTATCTGTCTTTTAGACAGCAAATATGTCTGTTTAGTTATATTATGCATCCTTCAATAAATAATCCATTGTGTTAATTTTATTAGTCACTAATCTTTGGTTATAATAAAATTTCTTCTTCCACAATAAATGATATTAAATTTCTGATTAATTTTAGGTATATAATTTAACAACTTTTAGACTTACATCCGCAATTTTTATTATTAATCATTTTGTATTATTCTATTTTATGAGTTATATTTCATAGCTTAGATCACTTAATAGCAGCACTGCCATTTTACTTCTACTGAAATTTATGTAGAGCTATAACATTTTATATCATTAGGTTAGTAATATTAAGTTTCATTTTCTGATGTGATGACTGTAATCACTTGTATCTTTGTGATTATATGTCATTTTATGATGTTCTTTGACTGAAATAAAGATTTTGAGCTTGGCTACTTAAGGGCTAGTAAAACTTCTGCTAGTGTTGCTAGCCTTCCCCTCATGAATTAGGGTTCAAGGATAGAAAGCCATCACTAACCAAAGAAAATAATCTAAAACAGGCTTTTTTATTATTATCCAATAGGTAAATATTTCTCATCTGGCAGGCACTAGCATTGTACAGTATCTGAATTTAAAATAAAAATTATTTTTATCACAATCTCATAATAATAATAATAATAATAAAGTTGGAAGGGACCTTGGAGGTTATCTAGTCCAACCCCCTGCTCAGACAGGAAACCCTATACCATTTCAGGCAAATGGCTGTCCAGTCTCTTCTTAAAAACTTCCACTGTTGGAGCATTCACAGCTTTTGAATTCTGAAACTGGTAACGTTAAGATCAGCAACAGTATTTTAAAAGCAACATGTAGAACAGTCTTCCTAACCTGATTCCCTTACAGTGCATGTCAACTTACAGTGTACAATATTCCATTCCCACTTGCAATGGCTTCATTATTATGTTTTTCTCAATTGGAAGAAAAAGAAGCACTTTTCTATTTATATAACTTGAATATTTGTTCTCCAACTGGATGTGGGGGAAATTCCCATCTAACATAGCATTTTTAAATTAATATGGACTTATAACTATAATGGAGCTGTCATGGTTCCGATAGATGAAACCCATCAAAAGAACTTCCAGGCAAAATTCTTCCTTAAAGAACAATTTATTTTGGGAAACAAAGTATCGGCATTACATAGTTGAACCCAAAAACTAAATTCCCTTCCCCCAATACAAAGTAACAAAGTGCAATTCCCACCCCCAATAAACTGTCCTAAATCATATTCTCCAATTAGTTAAAAGCACAGGCTTTCTCCCCAGCTTGCCAAAATGTTATCAACTTGTTCTTGAGTTCCCACAGCAGCGTTATTATTATGGCTAGCTGAGCTTTCATCCTACCCACCACCCACTGCACCTGATTTCTAAAGGCAAGAAAAAGCATGTTAAAGGAGAAGAGAAAATAGCTGCATTTTCATCAGTTGTCAGAGCGGGAACATTCAATGTTAGCAGCATTGACAGGACCATGGAATTTCTGTACTATGTTATGACAGTCATAAGTCAAGGCACCCAAATGGCAAATCCAATTTTAGAATACTTTTTGTGGTTATCATAAAGTGTGGTTATTGCAAAGCTAACATGGCCATCATAAAGTTTATTCTTATGCATGTACAACACTGTACATTGCAAATACTGTAGCTATCCATAAAAGTGAGCTGACTGCCAAATGACCCAAATGCAATCATCTGAGTGTGTGTTTGTGTGTGTTTGTGTGTGTGTGTGTGTGTGTGTGAGCGTGTGCACGGACACTGCCATCATAGCTCTGGAACTGGGTCATAAATAACTGGGGGGGTTGTAATTTCAAATGGTCACTAAGGAACTAGTCCTTAAGCAAAAGGGCTATTGTAATTAATGGAATGGAAACCAAATTATTACTCTGAATTAGGATATTCCCAATTTGAATCTGCAGATAAATTTTCCTCCTTGTGGGCTCATAGGACATTAATATTTTAGATAACCTAATTGCCAACCAAGTTTTAAAATCATTTGAGTTAATAAAAATAACTTTGGATTATCTGGAAGTATGAAGTAGCAGTGCATTCTGTTAAAACATTTAGGAACTTCTAAAATTCCTGAAAGAGCCAGTTTGGTGTAGTGCTTAAGACATCAGGCTAGAAATCAGGAGGCTATGAGATATAATCCCACCCTGCACACAAAACCATCTGGAAGACCTCGGGCCAGTCACTCTCTTTCAACCCTAGCAAAAAGGCAATGGCAAGCCACTTCTGAAAAACCTTGCCATGAAAAATGCAGACTTCTTCAGACAGTCTCCTAGAATCAGACACAATCGAATGGAAAGAAAATTAGTCTTGAGTTAGTCAGTGCAATTTTTGTATACAATTGGGGATTAGTTATTTGCAAGAATGTGATTAGTTATTTGCAAGAATTTTGGAACAAAGGATTAAATAATTAACAGTTTTAAAGAGTATCAGTAATCATCATTATGATCTTAAAATGATATTAATTCAGCAAAATATTTTTCATGTTTATTAGATACAGTATCTCAGAGAATGTTTTAAAAGAGCTGTTGGTCAATTGTATTATATTAAGCATGTAAAATTATGGAAGGGATACTTAAGCATATAATATGGACAATTGAGCTTAGGTCCATAAATTTATTTAATGGTTGGGAAGACAAATATAGTTAAGCTTGGAATAAATGTAATTCTGAAAATAGAAATAGAAGTAGAGTAGAGCAGAGCAGAGCAGAGCAGAGCAGAACAGAACAGAATAGAATAGAGCTGGAAGGGACCTTGGAGGTCTTCTAGTCCAGCCCCCTGCTCAAGCAGGAGAACCTATACCATCTCAGACAGGTGAATGTCCGGTCTCTTTTTAAAAATCTCCAGTGATAGAAATATACCAATAGAAAATTGACATCTACCATGATATGAATTAGCTACAGATTCATTGATGTTATGGGGAACATTATGTAATTATGAACAATCAGTGTTAACATGCATTACAGTGGATTGATTTTTCTTTGCCTGATATGAAAACACGACAACGGACTATTCAAGATGATGCCTGGGACAGGAAGGGCTCTGTTAAAAGTTTAACTATCTTATATATATTTATATATATATTTGATCATGAATAAGATGTTTGTGATATTTCTCTTTTTATGAACTGGTTCTTTATTGTTGTAATGGAAAGACTAGTTAAATTTACTCCTTTTATTTAAAAATTAAAACTGTGTTTTCTGTTTTCTATAATTACAGGTAATTTTCAACTTACATCATTAAGCAAATGCTACAATCGTTAAGCAATCCAATTGTCGCTGGTTTTCTGCCAAAATGTCATAAATCACTGTTATGTGACCATGGGACATTGCAAACAGACGTAAATGTGAGCCAGTTGTTGAGCACCCAAAATGCTGCCATGTGACCACAATTTCTGGTTTCTTAAACCAGGTTTAAGTAGTTTTTGCGGTCAGAAATCAAGGACTTCCTGTACTATTTTTCTCCCATTTCTATTTCCCCCTTAATTCTCTTTTTTGAGAAATATATCATTTTTTTATTTATTTATAGTAAAGTCAATGAATAAATAAAATCATTCAAAATCGGCACACTACAATAGACATTTTGGACCACATGTATATTTTAAATAATTTTAAAAAGCTGAAAAAAGCAAGCAAATCCAGTTTCATTCAACCAATCCTGGATACATTTTAAATAAAAACTGCCTGCATAAAAACCCCTTTGAAGAACAGAAATTCCACTGCTTCTTCCTACAGCAGCAGAAGAAAATAGATCAGTGACATGAATCTATCATTTTAAAGACTTTTCTCATAAATCGGGAGCAGTATTTAAAATAAGTCAATATCAAATGTACACAACTCTATAAACAAAGAAATAATTGTTGAGATCCATGATATTTGCCAAAGGAAATACAATAACAAATGCTACTTTATTCACCTCTTGATTCCAGTCACATCAAACTAGCTTGGTAATTACTGTCAATAAAACTGTAGGTTTTTGCACTTCAAATTACTCAGTCAACCACTCGTTCCAAAGGGATTTCTGTAAGGTTATAGAGAGAGACCACTTTCAATCATGTATTCAGCTACATCAGCTTCAGCCATTAGGATAAGCATTTCAAGCAGAAGCATAATTACAGAGGGGGGGGAAAGTAGGCAGTACATCATTCCTTATGCTGCTCCAGACACACATTCATATCTATGAAACTGAGTCTGTACAATGAGCATTTGGTATTCCTCCTTTTAGAAATTATATAGGTAGTGCATACTGGACACCTAATTTTGTAAGATTTACTATGAATTAATATTGTGTGTTAGTTT
Organism: Bothrops alternatus; assembly: GCA_034064705.1. Lineage (NCBI taxonomy): Eukaryota > Metazoa > Chordata > Lepidosauria > Squamata > Viperidae > Bothrops > Bothrops alternatus. Next base: position 4,542,519 of record JARGCV010000179.1, read on the forward strand.
TGAGATATGGCCCTTGATTTTTCTTGCCTATTAAATGTGTTGCATTTATTGAAACTGCTACAAAAAAAACCCCTCGGAGTAACCATCATTTGTAAGATAATCAGATACGTATATAAATGGTTTATCCTTTGTACTAAGTCACACATGCTGAACTTTAAAGCCAACAACAAGTCTGAGAAGAAAGATTCAGAAGAGGAAGTATTCCCATTAATAAGCTATTAGCTGTGATAGCCAAAGGCATTAGCTAAGGTAGTTCAGAGAGAACTATATAGAAGCTCCCTCTTCAAAGGTAACATGTCTCTAATCAGAGTACAAAAGCAGGAAAGGAAAAAACAATGGACAAAACAGTTGGTTCATGTATTCCTTTTGTCTTGTTCCAATACTTGCAAGACTACCTCAGCTCCTATATTTGTTACTTCTTGTTTTCTCTGATTTTTTTTACCTTGTTTTTATTCTATTAGCTGTCCAGAATCAGATGTTTGAGATGGATGTACATATAAATAGAAGGAATGGATAGCTAAACAAACAAATGAACAAACAAACAAATAAATATTGTTTGGAAACTTGAGAAAAACTTGAGAACTGGGCACTACCAAATTTCTTCCCATAATCTTAAAAGCTTTAATATCCATTAAGTAGGCTACTTGCCTAATGATGGTTCACATGAGAAGGTTTGTTGTTGTTTTTTTACTGTATTGCTTTATCAACACCCCCAAGATAAAATCCAGTGCAGGAACAATACTATGATTAAAAAAAAAAAAGAACTGGCACTTTAAAACCTTTGTGTTTTTTTTTTAAAAATGATGCTTTTACTCTAAATATTTTGAAATATTTTTTCCATTTGAAATCTTTTGAGTTACCTTACTTCAAACATTTGAGAAAAGAAAAATGAGAGTTTAAAAGAGATAAAAAAATTATTGCTTTGAATCAACTTATTGATATAAAAAAGAAATAAAAGCAATAAACTCATTCCACAGTCATAGTGAAGTATACCCATGGATTATAACATAATTACAAAATTCCTCTCTCCTTTATGTTCTTTCCTGTCTTATAATTTATACATAAAATTCATTTACATTAATTTGCCTTAATTAAATAGAAAATTAAGAAGCGTGCTCATGTTAGATCAATGCATGAAGAAGTAATTCCATAACTAAGTTTGCACATTCTTCAAAAAAGCAATACATTTCTTATTTGATCTCTAAAACCATCCCTGTTATATGAAATATACATAGGCTCTTTTAGGATATGTTGTGATCTATTTCCAAAAGGTAAAAATAGAGATCGTGGATGGTAGCCTTTGTCCAATCAGGCTGCAAGGTATAATAGCATCAACAGGATGACAGATTATAACCTAATTCTAATGATTCCTAAAGATAACTAAATAAATGGAGGAATGTTGTTCAAATGTGGTAGAAATGAATGTCTGATGAGGAAAGTGCAAATTGCTATGTAAAGAGTAAAATTGTGGCCACTTTATTCTGCAAAGAAAGGATAGGGTATTATCAGCAAAAACAAATTGGGCACAAAAGAATACTTAGAAAGTGTGTAGGTCAGAACAAGAAGACTGAGAGTCAAGAATGAATGAGTGTTGAATGAATATGGATTGAATGTAAATATGAGAAGCAACCTACACAGAGGTCACAGATGGACAATTAATGAATATCAAATTGTAAAACAAAAATATCAAGGACAATTTATGGCTGGAGAGGGAAACAAAAACCATGAAAGTCATAGAATCATAAAATAGTATCATGATTGGGTGCAGCTGATAGAAATTGTCAAAAAAGAAAGAGATAAGAAGATCTGACGAATAAATGATAATGTATGAAGCAGAATACAGATATAAGCTCAGGGGGAGAAGTAAATATAATTATTAATAATTGAGCAAGTTTGGTTTAGTGAATAAGGCATCAGGCTAGAAAACTGGAGATTGTGAGTTCTAGTCCCACCTTAAGCATGAGAGCCAGCTGGGTGATCTTGGGAAGAATCACTCTCTCTCAGCTCAACTCACCTCACAGTGTTATTGTTGTAGGGAAAATAGGAAGACGAAAAAGTATTAGGTATGCTCACCTCCTTGAATTATTTATAAAAATAATAAAGGTGGCATACAAATAAATAAAATAACTTGCACAGTTAGGAAGATATGAAAAGGGTCGCAAACGGCCTTATTGCAAATGCTCTTGATGTAAAGTAGATTTACTTTAAATAGTTAGTTTCCCTTTTCTCGTCTCTTTGCCTCTCCAAGCTTTAAGAACCGGAACACATTTCAAGGACAGTCATCATCTCTAAGGAGAAGGAAAGAAAAGCATGGAGGGGAGATCAAACACCACTGAAGCCTTAGATGAAAGCCATGCGTAGCAGCCTCATATTGGGATTTTCCATTAAGAACTCTTCAGCTCAGATTTTATGATGAACACTCAAGTTGAAAAAGGCATTAGCCTAGTTTTCTTGTGAAAAAAAAAATCCTCTTTCAAAATAGCAGCATAATTTGTTCTCATGACTATTCCACATTTTTGCAAAGATCACATCAATGTGATTACTCACTTGAATTCTTATTTAACTTTTTTTATGACATACTGAGACACATTTTCAAAAATATGTGTTGGGAAGGGTAGAGATGCAGAGTAGAAGAAATATGAATAAGGTCAAGGAAATGAGCTTCCAAGATAAGAAAGGGAAAGCTACAGACCTTATTATCACTATTAAAATTAATGAGCAGGTCAAGAAAAACCAGCAGAACAAACCAATAGTAACAATACACTAAATAAAAACATACGAAACAATTAACTCAAATGGACTTCAAGACCCTTTTTAAAAAAAATCTCCCCTTTCAAGTATGAATACTAAAAACTATTAACATATAATACCAATTAAGAGTAAAAGAACTTCATTTTTGTTAAGTACATCCTCAAATGTTTTAATAAACAACAGAATAATGCACCAACAAAGTGATAAAAAGGCTCCTAGGTCTAGCACTATTTCATTTATAAAAGCAATGAAATGGAACATTTTATATCCACTCAAACTTGTTCAGATAAAAATGTTCCAATTACCAGATAGGGATCAAAGGCTCCAAAGTGAAGCTTTAGCCAACAGAAGATTACTGTGTTCCTCCCATTCACAATGTGAATTGCAATGGATTTAGTACAAGTTGTTAGTGATTTTCATTCCAATGGTACTTCCTGAACTTCAGAAAAAATGAGATCTATAAAGTGGACTTTGATAACTAGTTTAAAATTCTGTGCTTCCTTTAATGCATTGTAGTTGCTACTGTAGAAAACACTTTCTGACATATTTCCTTCTTTTGCAGAAAATCCTTTAAGTAGAAGTTATGCCACAATTTGTTCCATTTCAGAAGAAAAGTTAGCTGCACTATAAACAGATGGCTGGATTCTATCGAAATAAGCATTAATTATGCAGTTTTTAGACAGCTGGAGTATTTTTTGCACAATATTATTCCTAATAATAAAAATCAAGTGTCAACAAAGGCAAAGTTAAAAAAAGAACTACTTCAGTCAAAGACCTTTTGCTCACTTTGTTGTTTGCTTTCTGTCATTACTAAATTTTAAAATCATTTCAAAGGTTCAGTTAAAATGATGCAACTATATCAAGGCTTTAGCATAAATTTAACTTTTTTTCTTCTTTTCAGCAAAAATCTGACATAATTTAGTTCATATATTTTTAAAAGCACAACTTGCATCACACGTTACAATTTTGAAAGTAAAGTTGGAAAGTAAAGAAGGAAAGACAATTCTGTAAATTAAAATTTATGAAAGTTTTCGTTTTTACTAAATTAAATGCTTGGTAGCTTTCGATAGCTACTATCAGAAATTTATCTACCTACCTACCTACCAACCTATCTACCTGTCTGTCTGTCTGTCTATCTATCTATCTATCATTTATTTTTCCTATGTCTATTATTTTTATAAATAACTCAAGACAGCCAATATATGTAATATTCCTTCCTCCTTTCCCCACAACAGCATCCTTGTGAGGTGCATTGGGCTGAAAGAGAGAATGAATGGCTTAAAGTCACCAGCCAGCTTTCATGCCAAAGGCGGGACTAAAACTCATAAACTCCTGGTGATTGGCCCAAGGTTATCCAGCCAACTTTAATGAATAAGGTGGGGTTAGAAGGGGCATTGGTCTTACCTGAACGCCTTTTCTCAGCATGATGATGGAGAATCCACCAATATATTTTCCTCATCTTCTGCCCGTAGACTAGTCGGCCAATTTTTGCTTCACCTCACCTCTTGAGACCTCCCTTCCCCAGTCTCGACAGAGGCGAAAGCTTTTGGCTATGTTTCCTTGTGTTGACTCCCTTCTCTCCCTTCACAGGAGCTGACTGGCCCCAAGGGTGGGAATGGATTCTCCATCGTCATGCTAAGAAAAGGCATTCAGGTAAGACCAACGCCCCTTCTCCAATGGGACATACCAATTGGACATACCAAAGCCTCACTGTCCTTGTGGGTGGGAAGCCGTCTGGGCCTGTGTCCCAATCTCTGATACTACGCATTGGAGTACCCCCCTGCCAAAGGAGGCCTCCGCAGATGCGAATCTATCTAATTTGTAGTGTCTCATAAAGGGGGAAGGTGATGCCCACGTCGCTGCTCTACATATCTCTTCAATCGGAGCCTGGGTTGCCCATGCTGCTGAGGTGGCAGTGCTGCACGTGGAATGTGCGGTGATTCGTCTGGGGACTGTCAAGGACTGTCCCCTGTATGCCTCTACTATGCACCCTCTAATCCATCTGCCGATTGTGGATGCAGTGATCCTTCAACCTCTTGTGTGAGAGTGGAAAGAGACAAATGCTTCCGATCTGCGGAAGGGTGCCATTCACTTGATGTATTGTTTTAAAACTCTGTGAATGTCTAAGGTGTGCCACTTGCATTCCAATTCATGGGAAGGCTTGGGGCAAAGGTTTGGTAGCACCACCTCCTGTGCTCTGTGGAATAGGGAATTGACCTTTGGAATGAAGGAGGAGTCCAAATGTAACACCACCCTGTCCGTGTGGAAGGTACAAAAATCCTCCCTCACTGACAGTGCTGCTAGCTCTGAGATGCACCTTGCTGAGGTAACAGTGACTAGGAAAGCGACCTTAAGGGTCAGGTATTGTAGGTTGCAGGTCTGGACAGGCTCAAATGGAGGTGAGGTGATGACCTGTAGGACCTTAGGTAGATCCCAGGAGGGGTATCTGTGGACCACGGGTGGCCTACTGTTTGTTGCGCCCTTGACGAAGGATCGCACCACTGGGTGTCTGGCTAGAGGTTTGGAATTGCCGTAGGTAAGGATGGTAGATAGAGCAGCCACCTGTCTATGAATTGTGTTGGGTGTTAACCCCCTATCCAGACCCTCCTCTAGGTAGTCTAGGATATCTGAGATAGAGATATTACACGGGTCTAGTTGTTGTCTGTTGCACACCAACTGCAGTAATTTTTCCAAGTGGAATCATAGATCCTGTTAGTTGTAGGCCTTCTAGAGGCCTGGAGTGTCCTAATGATTCTTTGTGAAAAGTTGTCTCTCTCTAGGAGACTCCACTCAAGCGCCAGGCAGCCAATTGGAGCCATTGTGGCTCTGGGTGTAGCAGGGACCTCTGGTTGAGGGAGATTTGGTCGTGTAGAATCCTCCACAGTGGAGATGTAGATAGGTTTACAAGATCGGCAAACCACGGCCATATTGGCCAGTGCGGTACAATGAGTATCACCTCTGCTTATTCCTGCAATATCTTTCTGATGGTTGCTTGTATCAAAGGAATGCATACAGCAGTCCTTTCAGCCAATGGCCTCGGAGTGCATCCGCTCTCTCTATTCCTGGTGTCGGAAAATGGAAGAAGAACCTCGGAAGCTGAGCATTCTTTGAGCTGGCAAACAGGTCCAGCACTGGGTTGCCGAATCTCTCTGATGCCTCCCTGAAAAGAGCAGGGTGCAGGCTCCACTCTGAGTGGTCTATTGTTGCCCTGCTCAGGAAGTCTGCCTGGTGATTTGCTTCTCCTGAAATGTGCTTGGCCTTGATGGAGGCTAGGTTGCTTTCTGTCCAGGTTCCCAGCACTTGCGCTTCAGTCATGAGAGCCCTGGATCGCATGCCTCCCTATCGGTTGATGTGCACCTTGGCCGCCATGTTGTCTGTGAGTACCAGAACATGTCAATGCATCACTGTGCTGCGAAAGTGACGAAGGGCCAGGTGTATGGCTCTGAGTTTTAGCCAGTTTATGTTGTGTTTTAGGTCTTTCTTTGACCATTGACCCTGTGCTAGCTGTGATTGTAGGTGCGCTCCCCAACCGAATAGGCTGGCATCCATTGTCAAAGTGACTCAGTTGACTTCCCTGAACAAGTGTCCCTTTTCCATCGCTGGGAAAGACCACCAGTGGAGCGACCCTAGGACCTTTGGTGTCACCTTTACTCTTTGGTTTGAGGAACCTATCCCTTCTGAAATGGGAGTAGGAACCACTGCAGCTCTCTGGAGTGTAGCCATGCCCAAGGCATGATTGCAAGGCATGACACCATCTTCCCTAGCAACTGAGTGTGGCCAGTGTCGTGGTTCATTTCCTTCAGATGACTCTGACTAGGGTTCGAATGCTGCATTGACAGTCTTGAGAGAGATGGACCATGCATTTTTGTGTGTCTATGACCGCTCCCAGATGAAGGAGGCAGGTCAAAGGAATGGTCTGACTCTTTTGGAAATTTACTGAGAATCCGTGCTCTTGAAGGGTTGTCAGAATCAATGCCAGGTCTGACTGTGCTGTCTGGCCTGATGAGGATTGGATGAGAATGTCATCCAGATAGCATTGGATGCGCACCGGAATTGTTCTCAGGTGTGCGGCGAGTGTTGCCAATACCTTTGTGAACACCCTGCAAGCTGAAGAAAGTCCAAAAGGCAGGGCCCTGTATTGGAAGTGTTGTCCCGCGTGGTAGAACCTGAGGAACCTCCGGTGATCCGGAAGTATGGGAATGTGAAGGTAGGCCTCCGTCAGATCTATGGACATCAGAAGGTCTCCCCTTCTGATGCTTTCTAATATTGAGCAGAGGGTTTGCATTTTGAACTTTTTGTACTCCAGACTTTTTAGGTCTAGTATTGCTCTCCACCCACCCACCCCCGAACTCTTTGGACTATGAATAAGATGGAATAGAATCCATGTCCCCTCTGATCTCTTTCTACTGGTTCTATGGCCTGAATGTCCAGAAGGTGCTGGATGGCCTCCTTGATGAGGTTCCTTTTGATCAGATCTCTTGGAGATGGGCAAAGTATGAACCGGTTTGGGGGAGTGGAGAGGAATTCCAGTGATAGGCCGAATCTGATGGTATTTAGGACCCAAAGATCCGTGGTGGTGGCTTGCCATTTGTGAGCAAAAAGGGCTAGCTGGCCACCAATGGGGGAGCCTGCGTCGTCATCACTTGGATCTGCAGTAGGGACACCCCCTGGCTCCTCGAAAGGGCCACTTTGATTGGAATTGTTGTCTGAACCTGTCTCTGTTACTGCTTCTCTCATTTTGCTGGTCCAATCTGTGCTGATAGGGTCAGGAAAAGGCTCCCTGTTTTGTGCCTGCATCGGATCGAAAAGGGGATCTGTGGGGATAGGAGGGACCTCTCCTCTCCGTTCTCTTTGTCAGGTCACTAGAATCTTGCGTTTGTCCTTGTTTTCAATTAGATAAGGGTCAAGAACCTTGCCAAAGAGCCGGCCACCCTTATAGGGTGCTACCACTAAACGCCATTTTGCCTTCATGTTTGGTCTCCAATGTTTGAGCCACAGCAATCTGTGTGCACCGGTGTTGTATGCTATTCCTCTCGTGGAAAAATTGGACACATGTAAGGAGGAATCTGACATGAGCTCTACTGCCGCCACTAAGCTTCTTAAATTCTGGTGAGTTTTCTCCTACTCTGGGGGAATACTCGTCTGGAGTTGGTGCAGCCAAAATAGTGATGTCCTGGTGAAAAAGGATGTAGTGATGCCTGCCTTGATCGCCCATGCCGAGGCCTGGTGTTCCCTGTGGAAGGTGAGGTCCATCTTCTTATCTTCCGATTTCAGTGCCTCTGCTGCATCCCCGGCTATCGGGGGTGGAGAAAAAAGGGTTGCAATGGGTTCATCCTTCTATTATCTCCGATAGTGCCGGGTCTATGTTGAACATCTTCTTGTCTGCCCACCCATTGGGAGGAAGGAACCCGGTGCCCCCATGTTGTTCTGAATAGAATCAAAAAAGAGAGGTGGGCAGGGAACAAAGTGTTGTGTATAAGTGGGTTGTGAGAATACCTCGTTGTTTGTGACCTGACTGATTGAGGGACTGGTGGAAGGTTCTTTCTGCGAGATCAGAGGCCTTTCGATCTTTGCAGTGCTGCTGGCCTTGTGTAGCAGTGTTTTGAATAAGGATGGATTAAAAAGGCCCACAAACGGAGGAGGATCTGGGGATATATCCTCTTCGTCGGGCAACCTCTGATCCATCAATTCATGGTCCTCCGCAGGAGACCTCCTGCCTCTGGAGGACCTAGAGGAGGAAATAGATACACAGAGGCCTCCTCTTGGGAAAGGTGGAAGCTGCCCCTTGAAGCCATGGACCTTGCTCCAGAACAATGGTGTCTTGAGGAAGCCATGGCCTGTGCGGCAGCCTGAGATATCAGGGATTATAGGTGTTCTGAAGACATTACTCCATGATTATCTGAGCGACGGGTGCCTGATTCTGAACCGAGATGTCCAGGCCCCTCGCTTAGGGGAGATCCATTCCGCTGTTCCGTATCGGCCTCTGCTTCCTTGGGCCAAATATTTCCTCCTCCCTATACTTAGGTGGCTCTAATTCATCCTCAGTGGAATTCTGCCTCCTTTCAGCTTGGGAAAATTGTTTTTCTAGAGCCTGGTGTCATCGCTTAGCCTTTCTATTTCTATCAAAAAGGCCTTTTTGCAGATATTGCCTTGGCCTTGATCTTGCCAGCCACCTCCTGCTTGGAGGATCTCTGTCTTTTACGAGCGGGAGGGCTGCTGATGGAAGGTTCCTGTGCTGTTTGGGCTGTGTTTGTATCTGCCATTTTTTAAAAACTGCAGTAATTTTCAATTCTTCGGGTTTTCTCCCACGTAGAATTTGAAGTGTCTTGGCGACGTTCCGACGAAGTCCCATTCGTCATCTTCAGGCTGGTGCTTTCGGCTTCGTGCTTCTAGCAGCAATGTGTGATTGCAGCTGTTTCTTCCTTTTAACTGCCAGTGGGGGTTTGAACTGATTGGCTGGGAGCTCGGCTGTGTTCTGATTGGGTGGAGGTGTGTTCTGATTGGTTAGGGGCTTGGCTGTGCTCTGATTGGATGAGGGGTTGGCTGTGCTCTGATTGGCTGGGGGAGTGTGTATATGTATGTATATGTATATGTTTCAAGTGGTTATTTTTTTTTTAGATTTAGAGAGTTAAATAACTCGAAATAGCTATCTCAGAAATCCCTTATTTCTTTGTTAACAATTTTAAAAAACATATATATATATATATATACACACATATATATATATACACACACATATATATACACACATATATATATACACACACATATATATATATATACACACACACATATATATATACACATATATATATACACACACACACATATATATACATATATACACAATACACACACACACACACATATGCGTGGCTAGGAAGAAGGAGGAGAAGTCTGACTTCGAGTCTCTGAGTGGTGGTGAGTTCTGGCTTGAGGACCATGAGGAGGTAGTCTAATGTCCGAACTCAATCTGTCCTGCCCGTGCCGCTCAGCTGGTTTCCTGGAGGCTGCTGAACTCCAATTGCCTTCACAATCAGGTTTGTTTGGGAATCTAGCTCTCTACCGAACGGAGGAGCTGCAAGAAAAACACAGAAGCTGCAGGGAAGCCTCTGGCTTTCTGCGGACCAGCTGATCCTTGGGAGGGAGCCACGGAGTCTAAAAGCCCTCTGCAGATCAGCTGATCCTCGGTCAATTCAGTTAATTGAATAAAGAGTCCAGATGCTCTGTTATTCCTCCACAGCTCACCAGCTTTCGTATGGGACATGGGATGTTTAAAAACAACTGCGGATCAACTGACTATTGGGCTCTGAGATTCGTACATGCTCTCTTGCTTCTCCGCAGATCATAGACTTCTGTATGAGCCACGGGAGGTTTAAAATACCCGCGGATCAGCTGGGTTAGTGAGTTCTGAATTTTAGCTGCGGCTGTCTTCATTGCCTAGTTCTGTGGGAGGGAGGGATTGGGAGGAGAAGGAGAATGCTTCCCGTTTGATCAGATCACGCTTGGTGACTGGAAAATGACGTCATCGGCAGTCAGCTGGACTCAGGCCAGCCTCGTGGTTATGCTGCGATCGGCTAATCAGGCAGCAGAAAGCAAATCAACAGCTATTCGTTTCCCTACGATTCCGCCCCCCTCAGATTAACCAGAATATCAAGAAAAATATATGACCTTAAATAAGAATTGATTCAGGAGTCAAGGAAATTCAGTCTAATCGGGCTCAAGACTAGTCGAGACTGGGGAAGGGAGGTCTCAAGAGGAGAGGCGGAGCAAAAATTGGCTGAAGATGAGGAAAACCCATTGGTGGATTCTCCACTCATCATGCTGGAGAACTCACAGTCTCCTGGTGATTGGCCTGATGCCTTAACCACTAGACGAAACTCTCCTTTCATGAAACATAAAAACAGCCACCTCCAAGTCAAGACCTCCAATTTAGACCTCTAACCATACACATTTTTATGTGTGTAAACATCTCTCAATTATGTGATTCAATCATCTCATATAATTAATGTTTATCATGGCTTAACTGCATGACTATATAACATACTTATCTTATGATTAAAGTTTATTGTACTGCATCTCTGACAAGAGCAATTGAGTGGGCATACAAGTTGGCAAATTCATGAATACATTAAATAAACCTGTCATTTTCCTAGGTTCTCATCAACTCCTGCAATTTTAATGGAGAATAAATTACATCTTGGTTTAATTTATCTACTTGACATATAAGCTAAACTTTCAAAAACACTTTCTGAATGAAATATCGTCCATTAGAAACAGATCTCTTTTAAATGATGGGAAGAGAAATGTAAAAACAAGACTATGATGATGAAGTTAGCTATTTATGTAGCTCAGAATTAAATCATAGATACTTGGTGTTCTCTTGATTTGTTTCTCTTCCTGCAATTGTTGATTACCAGGCTAAGTATTGTTCAACATTTATGTAAAACTGCTGGGTGAGATCATCCGTGGTTTTGGTGTGGATTATCATCAGCACGCTGATGATATTCAGCTGTACATTTCCACGCCGAACCACCCCAACGATGCTCTTGCCGTGCTGACCCAGTGCCTGGAGGCCATGTGGGTCTGGATGGGGAAGAACGGACTCAAACTTAACCCCTCCAAGACCAAGTGGCTGTGGCTACCATCGTCCCAGTATAGCCAATTGATTCCATCGTTATCTGTTGGGGGCGAAACAGTGGCCCCCTCGGAAAGGGTTCGCAATTTGGGAGTCCTCCTGGATTCACGGCTGTCCTTAGAGGACGATCTGACAGCCGTGGCCGGGAGGATGTTCTATCAGGTTCGCCTGGTGCGCCAGTTGCGTCCCTTCCTAGACCGGGACTCACTACACACAGTCACTCATGCCTTCGTTACTTCCAGGCTGGACTACTGTAATGCTCTCTACATGGGGCTCCCCTTGAGGTGCACCCGGGGGCTCCAGCTGGCCCAGAATGCGGCCGCGCGGGTAGTGATGGGAGCATCATGGCGCTCCATGTAACACCGCTCCTGCGTGAGCTGCACTGGTTGCCGGTGGCCTTCCGGGTGCGTTTCAAGGTGTTAGTGACCACCTTTAAAGCGCTCCATGGCATCGGACCCGGATACTTACAGGACCGCCTGCTGCTAGCAAATACCTCCCGCCGTCCAGTACACTCCCACAGAGAGGGCCTCCTCAGGGTGCCATCAGCCAGACAATGTCGGCTGGCGACCCCCAGGGGGAGAGCCTTCTCTGTGGGAGCTCCTACGCTTTGGAACGAGCTCCCCTCCGAACTCCGTATGATGACGGATTTACGTACCTTCCGTCGGGAATTGAAAACATTCCTTTTTCGACAGGCCGGCCTGGCATAGAAGCTCCGGTTCCAGCAAGCTTAAAATTGTTTTAGGGGATTGAGTCATTTTTAAGATATATAATGTATTGGTTTTAAATGGGATTTATGGCCAAATTGTTTAATTTATTCTTAATTATTTTAATTTTTGTATATTGATATGTTTTTAATTTTGGGCTGTATACCACCCCGAGTACATGGTAATGAAATATCTGCAGGAAGCTCAGAAAACATGAAGAACCCAATGAAGTAATGTTGAAATATTCATGAGCAGGAAGAGTCATGTGGTAACTCAGTCAGCCAATGTGAAGAAAGTGCTACTGAGTCTGTGCAAAAGGTATTGAGTTAGAAGCTGAATTTTCAGTCTCAGGTTGAATTTAGATGAAAATTTAGATGATGAACAATTTCTAAATGTTGCAAATTTAAAGACTGCAAAGGAGATTTGGTTGAAGTTGAAGCTGTGCACGTGAATGTTTCTGCATGCAATATAGTGCAATTGTCAAGAAAACTTACAGGGCCTGTTTGCAACTAGGTGAATCTGTGGAACAGCATTTAAATAAAATGCAAAGTTTATTTTTGGACTTAGAACAACATGGGATTAAATTCCCTGAGTCCCAGAAGGTTTTATTGGTGTTGAACAGTTTAGATAAAATCTGGGACACAGTTTCTGCAATATTTGAGTGTAAAGAAGAGTAAGACTTAAATTTTGAGGCTTTAAAGGCATGTTTGCTTAATGAAAAAGAAAAGCAACATTTTAGAAACAGCCACGAGGAGGTGAAATTCCTGAGGAGGGGGTCCACACTGCAAGTCTCCGGAGAAGAAACAAGGAGCAGATGGGTCCAAGTTGCATCAAAAGAGAGATTTTGCAAGCAGAGAGCTCAGCAAGAAAAGAATTGCTACATTTGTGGAGCAAACACACATCTGAAAAGGAACTGTTTGCAGAGGAACAATTTGCAGCGAAGGACATTTGTGCAAGCAAAAAAGACTGATTTGCAAAAGGAACCTTTTGGTGTTGCAAAAGTTTGTTATAGCAACAACAGAGACAAATGGGGCAAGTCAAACAATTGTTAATGACTCTGAATTATTTTGCAGGTTTGTTCCAATAGCACAAGAAGCTATGGCTTTGGCAAATGGCCAGAAAGCAAAAGTCATCGGAAGAGGCTATGTAAAAAAGGAGAAAAATTGAGCAGTTGTTGGAAAAATATAATATGAAAGATTGCAATACTGCTCCCACACCCATGAGTATGGATTTTTATAATAGTTTAAGTGCGGACAAAGGTGAAACCTGTGATCAAGAGATATATCACTCAGCAATAGGGAGTTTGTTATATCTATCACAGTGGTCCAGACCAGACATAGCTTGCACAGTAAGCATTTTGAGTCATTTTACTGCTGCACCTACAAAGTTACATTGGATGGGTGTAAAAAGGGTTCTCAGATATTTAAAGGGAACCATAAATTTGGGTCTTCAAATACAGATTACTGGGAATTGAAATTAAAGTGTTATGTCAATAGTGACTATGCAAATGACATAATCAAACTCTGGGATTATAATATTCTTTGAAGGAACTCTGATTGGATGGAAGTCCAGAAAACAAACAACTGTTGCTATTTCAACAGCGAAAACAGAATTTATTGCATTATCTGAATTGTGTTCTGAAGTAACATGGTATGTACAGTTATTGCAAGATTTAAATATTAATGTAAAAGAATCTGTAAAGTTATTTGAAGACAATGCTGCCTGTATAAAAATGGCAACTGATGACAGGGTGAAGAACAGAAGTAAACATGTAGGCATTAAGTATTGTAATGTCAGGGAAGCTGTAAAAGGAAAATTGATTAGTTCACATCATTGTTCTTTTGAGGATAATTTGGCAGACATGATGACTAAACCATTGGGTGGTGTTCACTATGGAGAATGTATTAAGTCAATAGGTCTGATGTCTCTTCCTGTCATGAAGGGAGGAGTGTTGGAATATTCATGAGCAGGAAGAGTCATGTGGTAACTCAGTCAGCCAATGTGAAGAAAGTGCTACTGAGTCTGTGCAAAAGGTATTGAGTTAGAAGCTGAATTTTCAGTCTCAGGTTTGTCTCTGTATCTCTCTGTAAGAAGTCTTCATTGAGCTATGTTGCTGTAAAGAAGAATGTATGGTATTGTAAATATTTTGATATGAATATAAAAAGGTTATTTGAATCAGCTAAATACAGTCAACTGTGAGAGCTTCTGATTTATTTTTCACCAACAGAGAAATTAAAATTCTCTTACAAGTAAACTCTATTTTATTTGAGAGAAATGAAATGAAGCATTTTGAATTTACAAAAGAGTTTTTTGAGCTTGGTCAAAGAATGATAATCTAATAAAAATAATTATATTCTCAAAGCATATTACAGGTAGTCCTTGACTTGAAATAACTGGGATCAGCATTTCCGTTCATAAGCAAGGCAGTTATTAAGTGAATCAAACTCTGTTTTGCAACCTTTATGCTATGCGTCAAGGTTCCAATAGACAAAACCAAACAAATCAGAACTTCAAGGCTAGACATTTCCTCAAAGAACAAGTTTATTTGCTACAGAGTATTGGCACGGTCAAAAGTGAAACTAAATCTGAAATCCCCTCCAAAGAGAAACACTATTATAAAGTTAAACTTCCCACTCCAATGCTATGCAATCAGCTACATTTCCAAACAGAATAGTTTGGCTGGCTTTCTAACTAAATGCTTGCACCCCACACCTAACCAACAGAAATGACCTTGGTTCCCATGGGACAGTGAAATGTTTAGACTAGCAAAAATCCTCCGCACCCCCTCCCATTCTTGTGGCAACATAGAAAGAGCAAGATGGTTACAGCCAGGTTCATTGTAGAGTTCACACTATGGTTTTTAAGGAAATTACTGCAATTGTTAAATGAATCATGCCATTGTTAAACAAATCCAACTTCTCCCATTGACTTGTGTTGGAAGCTGCTGAGAAGGTTGCAAATGGCAATCACATGATCCCAGAGCCCCATTGTAAATACATCCAGATTGCTAAGCACCCAAATTCTGATTACATGACTGTGGGATTTCTGTGACTTCTAAGTGTGAAAGTCAGTCATAAATCATTTTTCAGTGCCATTGCAAATTCAAGTGGTCACTAAATGAATGGTTGTAAGTCAAGCTCCACCTATACAGTAGTTCTCCAGAGCACTTTTTAATATTTCTGTCTATCTTTGCTGTAAAACAGTTCAATGGAAGAGAATTTAAACATTACACTGTGATGGGATTATGCTAAGATATTGTGTAGTTGTGTTTGTAGCAGTGACTTAAATAAGAGTACTGCAGATACTATAAATTCAGTAACAGAAAAGCAAGCAATATAACTTATAAGTATTTTTTATTACATAACCAAGTGGCAACATTCTAGTCCTAAATTTATCCTGTATTATTTTGAGCTTTCCAGCCTCATGCTGTCAAACCTTTTTAAATGATTTAATTTTTTCCAATCTATTTACTGATGTCTCAGAGACTCATTCTTTTATGGTCAGATATATGTCACAGGTGTCCTAATCTGCACCCATTCTCAAGGAAGGGGTAAAATTAGGACAAAGGAGAGAGAACTACTGGCAATACTTCACATTTAGTAAATAATCATGTTTAAACTGAATGTAAAACATGAAAATACCAAGGATGGAATTTTATTGGACAGGGATGTTCAGTCATATACTAACAGTCTATCAACAGTGTTGAAAGGAAAAGGTGATTTTTCAAAATCAAATAACTGACATAAAAAAAATAATTTTTTTTTATTCAAATATGCACTTGGAATTGTGGTTAAAGGAAAAAACAGACAGAGCTGAGCTAGAATCAATGCCTTTGAGGTATTGACTATAAATGTTTTGCATGTAGGCTGTTTATTGCAGTATTAATTTTGCTTATTATTAATATTTCTAAATCGTATTCTACCATGGTTTACTCTCATTAGGTTTCAAACTTTTTTCTAAACTTTAATATATTAACACATATTAAAGTAAACAACAAAAATAATGCAAACAATCCTCTTGAGGTACTAATTTTCTTAGGTCTTTATAGATACGTTGCTTTCTAATATTCAATGATAATTACATTCAATCAAACAATTCTGCAATTATTTTATCCTGGGTAACCAAGTCTACATTTTTAATAACTCGTTTTCTCTGTCTGTTGGAAGAATCTTTCTCCATTATGTATTGAGTATTCTCCACAGCAGAAGACTGACAGAATAAGAAATCAAGTTAAATTCCCTTTTTGTTGTAATGAAATTCAGTGGAGAAGCAAAGAACAACATAATTTTCAATAATGCAACCTGTTGAGGTTTGATTGCTCTTAAGCCTCCTAATTATAATATATTAGTAGTAAATATCTCACTGAACACTACTTTATTTTAAATCGCAACAACTCTCATATTTATGAAAAAAATTAAAAGGATTTAATTTTTCTGAAGTCTCTTCTCAACTGCTTCCTCATACAGCTAAATAATCTACTCCATTAATATGTAATAGCCTCAAAACAAAACATATAACAACTATTTCCACAAATACAGCAATATGTCTTCCAATTAGACAACTGCCTAAAAAAATCTATAGCTTTGACTAAAAGTATAAAACTAAAAGTATCATACAAACAAACAACATTCTTGGAGTTGACTTCATAGTTTCTTATCTAGATCTAAGATAAAAAAGTATCTGCCTCAAAACAAAACATATAGCAATTATTTCCACAAATACAGCAATTTGTCTTCCAATTAGACAACTGCCTAAAAAAATCTATAGCTTTGACTAAAAGTATAAAACTAACTATCATATAAACAAACAACATTCTTGGAGTTGACTTCATAGTTTCTTATCTAGATCTAAGACAGTGGTTCTCAACCTTTTTCAGGCCAAGACCCCGACCTGTGCCACCCATGCGCGCCGTGACCCCGACCTGCATTGCGCATGCGCGGCGTGACGGCCCGAATCGTGCATGCGTGGCGCGATGGCCCAAACCACGCATGCATGGCGCACGCGGCGGCCTGAGCCGCGCATGTGCAGCGCACACGACGTCCCGAACCGTGCATGCGCGGTGTGTGCGCGACGGCCCAAACCGCACATGCGTGGCACGAGCACGACGGCCTGAACCGCGCATGCACGGCACGCGTGGGACGGCCCGAATCGCACATGCGCAGCGCGCACGTGACGGCCGAAGGGAAATGGGGAAAAAATGGCGGACTGCGGTGTTTGGCGACCCCCGTGAAACGGTCATTCGACCCCAGATGGGGTCGCGACCCACAGGTTGAGAACCGCTGATCTAAGATAAAAAAGTGTAAAATCACATAGAATTGAGGAAATAGCAATAACAATAGCACTTAAGACTTATATGTTGCTTTATAGTGCTGCATAACACTCTCTGATTGATTTACAAACATCAGCATATTGTCTCCAACAATCTGGGCCTTCATTCTAATGATCTCAGAAGGATGGAAGGCTGAGTCAACCTTGAGCCAGTCAGAATCAAACTCCTGGCAGTCAGCAGAATTAGCCTGCATTACTGCATTCTAACCACTGCGCCACCAGGGCTCATCATACAGATGATTTTTTTTCTGCTCTCAGAAAGGAACTGACCCAAGTCAAAGAAACATCTTCAAATTGTGTTTATGATGGTTCTTTCACTGTTTCTATAAATAGAGAAGAAAAATTCACTCTAACTGGCTTAGACACTGCATAGTAGCAGACAGGTACTCCTCGACTACTTTGCCCATCATGACCGTAATTTGTGAAAATCATAAAGTGTGTCATTATAACCATTTTTTGCAGTGGTTGTTAAGCAAATGCCACTATTGTTAAATGAAGCCATTTTTGCTATAAGCTCTTTTATCAAAAACCAGAGGTAAATGCAAGCTTCAAACAGTTACAAAGTTAGTAGTTGTAAGTCAAGGACTACCTGTAGTTTGCTTGGCTTGAGCCATATTGTATAGACACAGGTAATTGTTCATACATCATATTATGCCTCAGATTGTTAGAATCCTGGCATGGTGAATAATGCATAATGTTTGTGTTCACAAAACATAATTGTGTTGTCACAATCCATCTCTGGGCCTGTAGTGCAGGATACAATGTTTGACAGAAGTTGAGGCAGCACAATCCCCCAGAGATCAGGGTGCCAGAAATCCTTTTTATCTTTTTGAAATGTGAGCAAGCTAACTCCTAAATTGAATGTACCCGCAGGCTTCTCTTCCTTTGCCTTCATCACAATCACAACTGTGATTCTAGTCCTTCAAAATAAAGTATTCTGTTTCTATCCTTGATCTACAGGTTGGATTTGGAACTGGAGTTTTTTTTCTAAGCAATGTTTACATGATTTTGACCTTGGCAGTGTAAGTTAGCACAGACAAAAAAAAATGAAATAAGAATCTACCTATGGCCCAGCATCTGTGAACCAAGTCTCTGTGTCAAGAGAAAAAAAACAATTACAGAAACCAACATGGAGTAGCAATGCTAGACTCACCATAGTTATTCACTGTGATTTTTGGGGTGAAATAGAATTCTTGGGATGGTAAAGAAAAAAATATACAATAAAGGGAAAATAATTATACCAAAATTGTTAAATAATTTTCAAAATGCTTAGGTTTTCTCTGTTTTATTTTGAAAAGTGTAATCACCTAAACCAGGGCTTTTCACCCATTGTACCACTTTTAGGATATGGCAACATCCAAGTACCACCAGTCGCCTAGCAAGGTGTCAAAAACTTGATGACCAAAAAGAAAAAAGGAAAAAAGTGATAAAGTACAGATAGTCCTTAACTTACAACAGTTCACTTAGTGACTGTTCGAAGTTACAATGGCACTGAAAAAGTGCCCCCCAAGCCACAGCCGAGCAAGACACCGGCCTGCCCACCCGGCAGCGCTCTTCCTCCTGTCCGAGGTTTTCATTGTGAGCATTTCAGTTGAGGATTAGCAGCAAGGGTGGGGTGGGGAGGTGTTTGGGTTTTATTCCCCCCCATCTGCTAGGTGGTTGCAGCAGATTTTGGTCACTTCACATGACCCTGGGCACTGTGACCGTCATAAATATGAATCAGTTGCCAAGCATCTGAATGTAAATCACAAGACCATGGAGAGGCTGCAACATTCCAGCTGATCGGCGCTTCTTCTGGGCTCAGCAGAAGTGCCAGGATCAGCACTGAACTCCAGCTGAAGCCTGGCGCTGATCCTGGTGCTTCCACTGAGCCCTGACAGCCCCGAAGAAGCGCCAATCAGCTGGAAAGCGGCACTGATCCTGGCGCTTCCACTGAGCCCTGACAGCCCTGCAGCTCCAGCCGTCTCTCACTCAGGCTTGTGCGGTGCTGCCACTGGTTCAGCTCATTCCCCTCCCCTGCTACCTCTTTTCTAGGATGGCTGCATACCACCTGCCAGCTGCCAATGTACTACAGGTGGTACCCGTACCACTGGTTGAAAAGCCCTGACCTAAACAATAATAATTGCTTAGTACAAAATTAAGAAAAATAAATTGTTTGTTCAGGTCTACACAAATATATACCAAAGCAAACTCTTTAGTCTACATTAATCTCATTCAGTCTACTCAACTGAAGCCCACCTTTTATTTTATATTAACAATTCATGTAAAAAATGGTTGGGGCTTCTATCACTTGGGTATGGCTATCACTTTGTTTTTTTTACACAAACACATACCAAGAAACATAAGCATACTCCTCAGATACCCCTACAAACTTTTTACAGGGAATCTATATATTAGAATGAATGCTAAACTAAGAATCAAAATTGGTTAAAAGTCATGATCTCTACTGAGCATTGATGAGTGATATAGTGTGTGTAGACATGACATGCATTCCTAAAAAACAAAGATGATTAGGGGACTGGAGGCTAAAGC
The DNA here is from genome assembly GCA_034064705.1 of Bothrops alternatus. Taxonomy (NCBI): domain Eukaryota; kingdom Metazoa; phylum Chordata; class Lepidosauria; order Squamata; family Viperidae; genus Bothrops; species Bothrops alternatus. Next base: position 4,562,472 of record JARGCV010000179.1, read on the forward strand.
ATATAAGGAATGGTTGCTGGAATTCAATATGTCTAGTTTAATGATGAGAAGGATGAGGGGGGACATGATAGCAGTGTTCCAATATCTCAGGGGCTGCCACAAAGAAGAGGGAGTCAAGCTATTTTCCAAAGCACCTGAAAGCAGGACAAGAAGCAATGGATGGAAACTAATCAAGGAGAGAAGCAACCTAGAATTAAGGAGAAACTTTCTGACAGTTAGAACAATTAACCAGTGGAACAACTTGCCTCCAGAAGTGGTGAATGCTCCAACACTGGAAGTGTTTAAGAAGAGACTGGACAGCCATTTGTCTGAAATAGTATAGGTTTCCTGCCTGACAGGGGGTTGGACTCGATGACCTCCAAGGTCCCTTCCAACTTTATTACTACTACTACTACTACTACTACTACTACTACTACTACTACTACTACTACTATTATTATTATTATTATTATTATTATTATTATGGATCATCGCACAGTCAGCCAGATGTTCAGACTGGATTTGGCATTTTGTCTACCTATCGAGTCCTTACCAAGGACCTGGGATAGGCAGATGTGGATGTTTGATGGTATTACAGATATCGTCGCAGGATGGAAGCAGTTCCTACTAAGGCTCTCTTTTGCAATTGACTAATGGCAAATTTGTCAATGCCAATGGTGTTGAAGTGGTGCTCCAGTTGTTTTGGGATTGCACCCAAGGCGCCTATTACTATTGGTACTACCCTTGCTTGCTTTTGCCACAGTCTTTCTATTTGTAGGTCTTTGTATTTTGTTATCTTCTCCAGTTCTTTCTCATCTATTCTGCTGTCTCCAGACACAGCCACGTCCACTATGCAGACTTTTTTGTCTTTCTTATTGACAATTGTTAAGTCTGGGGTGTTATGTTGCAGGTGCTTGTCTGTTTGAATTCTGAAGTCCCACAGCAGTTTAATCTATGCAGTCATGCCGCTGCTTGTAGTCAGTCTGTGCGATCTTCTTGCAGCAGCTTACCAGGTGGTCCACTGTTTCTTCAGCTTCTTTGCATAGGCGGCACTTACTGTCTGTTGCTGTCTTTTCAATTTTGACTTTATATGCATTTGTCCTTAAGGCTTGGTCTTGTGCAGTCAGAATTAGTCCCTCGGTCTCTTTCTTCATTATTATTATTATTATTATTATTGTTGTTGTTGTTGTTGTTGTTGTTGTTACTATTACTACTACTACTACTACTACTACTATTATTATTATTATTATAATAAATTTAACTAGGGCTGCTGAATACCTGATGAAAAAGAAGCCAGTCTGCTATCCAAAACACTCAAATTCCTCATGCTATTTTTCCATCCTAATACATTATCTCCCTGAAATGTTACAAGAAAATTTCACATATTGTTGTGGACTGTGTTATCTCTCTTCTACCCACCAGACTATTCCTCTTCTTTCTCCACCTGGTTCTAACTGCATACCAGCTGGTAGGGCCATGTTCTCTGATGTTGGCAGATAATTTTGGATTTGCATGGATAGCCCAGTTGAAGTGCACCCAGAGCGTTAGAAGGTTGTTTTGACATAAGTGTTCACATCTTGCCAACACTTTAAGAACACTTGGTTGGGAAGTGACTTTGGAAACCATGGGGAGAAAGGGAAATTCACCTGCATTTCATCTGCTGGGGGGAATTGGTGTTAACTGGAGCCGTTTTGTTTTACAAGAAGTTTTTTTAAGTGTCATAAAGCCCTGGTGGTAGATATCTGATAAGGACACTTGTCTTTTACAAAATAGAAAATAAATAACATGAAATTCAGTGGAATATGGCAGCTGGTTTGTTCTCCAAAGAACAATTTTACAGTGATAATCTGATACTTTCACATATCACAAAATCTGCCGAAAAAGGCAGCCACATAGCTGAGTTGCCCCAGCAAGCAGTTGTTTTTTGATGAAACCAGAGACATATGGGGAAAAACCATTCATATTGAATCATGGGCATATCCTCAATTCTGTATCAATTTATTTCAATATCATTTGTTAAATTGTGTCCAGGACCATTTCTCCTATTCTCCTTCAAGTGAAATGGAAATCTATTAGATTCTACAATTTGCAAGAGAATCTGATTAACATCTTGCTAACAGACTCTCAGATTCACACAAAATTCCCTCTGTAGGAGGAGTGGCAGAACCTTTAAGAAAATAAACTCCAAGAATTTCGCAAATTAAAAAAATGCAAAAATCCTGTGGTGAGAGTTCAATATTAATGTAAATCAAAGGAAAGCACTTTCACCATCCCAGGACACTCCATGTTCCCTTACAAGGAAAATGAAAATTATTCAAACACAGCATAAATCAAAGGGAAAAAGTAAAAAAAAGAACAGCTAGAGTCCATAAGATTTAAATAAATCAACATTCAGCCAGCTGGTGAACTTTTAAGGATAAAAAGCAGACTAAAACAGAAAATTCAAAAAGTGAAATTAAAACCCACGCATGCTTAACAAAATGAACTGCCAAAAGGAAGATGAATGCCTATGACTTTGTGACTGCTTCCAAAGGGAATCTTCAAGTCTCCCCTTCCCAAATGGGTCCCTGACCGTCCAAAAGCCTCTTTGGTTATTCCTAAGTGCTTCAATTCAAATCCAGGGGACAGTACTGCCAAAGCACTGCTTTCGCACTAAAATCAACAGATCATCAGCAAGGGGAGAGGGAGAAAAGCCTCTTATCTTCAGCAGCTATCTTGGGGAAGAGTCATGAATACTATTTCCTATTTACTGTATCCTGCAAAAATAACTTTATGAGGTGAATTAGGCTAGGACAGTGATGGTGAACCTTTTAGAGACCGAGTGCCCAAAAACTAGCCCAGCCCCCACTCCACCCCCTGCCCCACTCCACCCCAATTCCCCACCCCACCTGCCCATAGGGCCACTCATCACCTCCAGGGCCTACCGCAGATCGCCCAGGCAGCCCAGCAGCGCTATGGCGGTCACACCCTCTGCCCGCGCCCTGTAGCATCAACTGTGCACAATGGGGTGTGAAGGCAGAGTGTTGTTTATGCTGCCTGGCTGCCATGTCCTTGGCTGTGCTGCTCCACATAGGCCAAGCTCAGGAGTGACTCTCCTTCAGGGGGGCTGCTGGAGAGGAGGGGGTTGCAGGGGGACGTGAGGCTGGGGCAATGGCACATGTGCCCACAGAGAGAGCTCCAAGTGCTACCTCTGGCACCTGTGCCATAGATTCACCACCATTGGGCTAGGACAAACTCATCCAGTCACACATTCCTTAAGGTACTGGTTCATGTGTAAAAGAGGACTAAAGCTCATAGTTACCTGGTTAATAAGCCAGTACCTTAATTGCTATCAGTAGTTCTCGACTTGCAACCATAATGAGCCCAGAATTATAGTTGTAAGTCATGGAAATCATTAAATGGGTCAGTCACCATGTGACCACATTAAGTTTTATGACCTTTTTGCAAACATTAATTTATTAAGAAAAATTGCTTTCCCCAATGGGTATTTTTTGCTGGAAAACTAAAGTAAACACCGGAAAAAGAAAACGAAATCCATAAATCACAGTTGCATGACTGTGGGACACTACAAATGGCCATATAGTGAGCCAGTTGTCTATGGAAATTCTCAGTCATCCAGGTCATGGTTGTCTCAAAGGCGCTTTTTCAAGAGGCAACTGGACTTGCTCATTTATCTTTGAAGACATTTCACCTCATCTAAGATTAAGATGACCAACTTTTTTACAATGAAAAGGAGGACACAAATAAATTGAAGAAAAAAATATCGTAAATAAAAGAAACATTTTATTCATTGAAACAATAATACAGAATACACTATAATATGATAAATCCATAATAAAAAACATTTGTAACAATAATATTTTATATTGTAATTATGCTTACATGCCGTGCCCCTGCCCGCAGCCGCCCTGCCAGTACTGCTGCCCCGCCATGTAGAGCGGGCCCCGCAGCTCCCAAAGCACCAGCTGCACCAGCTCCGGCCCCAGGGGGCAGCCCGCCGTCGACACACCCCACCTGCAGCTGCCCCGCCAGCACCACCGCCAACCTGGCGCAGCCCCGTGTAGAGCAGGCCCCGTGGCTCCCACAGCACAGCCACCGCTGCCCCTCACACACCTGCCCGCAGCAGCCCTGTTGCCTCTGCCTCTTGCGCCCGCAGCCATTATTGCCCTAGTAGGGCCGAAGATCAAGAGAAAGTTACCGTGGAGTCGCCGCTCCAGTCTACTCCAGGTGTCTTCAGGACTAACTAGGAGATGGTGTAGTTGGGTAGCAGGGAGGGGTGCAAAGTTCCTGACAATTCACCTTCACTGCAGACAATTTATATGTGCAAAGTTTGCCGGCTGGGTGTTTTGGCGTGATCAGCAGCAATTCCTATTGGCTTTCGATAGCCAATAGGGGGAGTAGCACAGCTCATGCAAAAGTTGAAAAAAAACCATCAAAAAAGGTGCCAGAACGCCGTCCTGTAGATTAATCTTCAAATATCGAAAAGGAGGACATGGAGGAGGACACTTTTCAAGGGAGGACAGAACTCACAAAAGGAGGACTGTCCTCCCTAAAGGAGGACGGTTGGTCACCTTTCTAAGAGGCTTCTTCAGCTCTGACTGGATGGTGGAGAATGGAAGGATTTATACTTCTTGCAGACAACTGGCCGTTTGCATTCTTTGAGAGAGTCGTTGAGGCCACCTGGAGGTTTATCTGTGTACTCAGGGTCATCAGAGTAGTGCAAATAGGTGTGGAGCCTTCTTGAAACTATTCAGATGACTCTGAGACAGATAAACCTCCAAATGGCTTCAACAACTCTCTAAAAGAATGCAAATGACCAGCTGTCTGCAAGGAATATAAATCCTTCCATTCCCCACCATCCAATCAGAGCTGAAGAAGCTTCTGGATGAGAAGCAAAACGTCTTCAAAGAAAAACAAGTCCAGTTGCCTCTTGAAAAAAGCACCTGTGGGAATAGGTCAGTTACCAGATGCCAAAATTTATCTGGCCATGGGAGTCTGGCCTTCAAAATTTCAAAAATAGATTGTACGTAGCTCTATGGCAGTCCATCATAACTTCAAATGTCATTAAGTGAGAATGACCTATATACCAAACCAGCTCTTGTAGATGAAGTTCAAACCTTGTAAAGTTATGAAATTCATGTTGCAGTCTAGGATGGTGGTTGAACTGGGAGGTTGCACCTGGCAGAAAAGTAGTGTTGTTTCTATTCTGGTTTTTATTGATTGTTGTGAGTTGCCTAGAATAGTTATTTGACAAGGGCAGTCGGATATGTTCTGTAAATAAATAAATAATTTTAAGTATTTTAACTGAGCAAGATAATTAGCCCAGTTGTTGATTTGCTATAGCATTCACTGTAAACTAGACCAAAACTTTTGTTTGTTAAAGAGACAGATAGTTTTTATTCAGTTTATTTTTAAAGTTTATACACCGCTTTAAAACTTGTTTTGAATGTATTTAATTTGAATCATACCAAAAATTTTAAAGTCAAGTTTCCAGTTCAGAATATTTAACTCAATATAGCTTCAATCACAGATTGATGTCACATTGTTAACAAAACCAATACTGGAAAAGAATGGGAAAAACTTGTAAATCAGTTATAATATTAGCAAGAGAACAATATCATCTTTAAATCTGATCAAAATGAAATACTGACGGTTGCTAGTGGCTAAAAATACAACATTTCTGTCCTCTGGAGTACCAAATAATACCCAACGATGGTGTTAAAAGATATTTGATTGACAGGCTAGGAAACTCCTTCACTGCAGACCTTCTTTGCTCCTGGCTAAATGGTTAATTAGCCAAATACTTTTCCCTAATAACCTATCTTTTGGCATAAAAGAATTCATGCATGCAAACAATAAATAACATTATGCTTTTAAGGTTATTCAGTTGGTCCATCATGAGATTTACCATTGGAGTTGAGCACATGAGTGTTATCTAATGGGTCTCAACATAGAAACAGAGTGTGTTTTCTTTTCAAAGCAGCCCACATGTTAATTTTTTGATATGCAAATTACGGAAAGAAATTGCTTTTGGATCCAGCAGGTGCTTTAAACTGAGGTTAATGAAACTGGGATGCACATAGGTCTGTTTTTGTCTATTAATATCTCCATTTCTACCTCTCTAGTAAACAGGAACCACCTGCTCCAACACTGGAGTGTCTTACAGCTCTCTGAAGCTTAGCCATTTATGAGGCAAGTCAACCAATAAACAGCTCCTTTGAGAACCTTCTATTGAGTAGAATAATGTCAGGTAGCTAAAAGACCAAGAACTACGAGCTGGGCCATTTATTATAAGTGACAACATATTAATTAGAACTCAACACATGCTCTATTCAGATGTAAATCATTCAGAACAACAGTTCATTGAACCACTCCCTGTTTTTCTTTAAAAAATAACATGCCATATCCATCCACCTGGCTCCACTGCTGGCAGAACTTCCCATAAAAAAAATCTATTTTCCCAAAAGCCCTGACTATTTTATCAATATTAGGCAGGAGAAGAAGGTCATATCTCGTTGTGACCTACACCTCCAAAGGATCAAGTCTGCATAGTTACAAGTTGTACATACAGCCAACAGTCCAGCAAAATGTAAGAAACTCAATCTTCTACCCAACCGTATAAAATGTGATTCTTCAGTTAGTCATATTAGGACTGCAGGATGGTAATTCTAGACTCCCTTGAAAACTTACCCATGCTCTTTCTGGTCCAAACTATTCTTTCAATGTTTATTTTTTTGCTGTACTATTTCATACTACTAAATGTGTTGCTTATGTGGGTTTTACTTGATGGTACAATAAACAGACAGACACAGACAGACAGACAAAGTCATTTCTATCATTCATATTCCCCCAATGAGGCTTTTCCACAAAAATGCATCTGCACTGAGATTTTCTAAAAAAAAAGTGTACGCATATTTTCCCTTCCCTTCTCCTCTCCCCTCCCATTCCCCTCCTGCCTCCTTCCCTGTCCTCTCCTCTCCTTTTCTTGGCCAAACCATTGCCATTCTCTTTTTCTAGGCTATTTTTCAACTTACCAATCAAGCCTACCGCAAGTCCTTGGATTTCCTATGTAATAAAGGATAAGTGCTGAATTGGCCTTCTAAGAAATATATGAAGAATCAGAGTCCAGAAAATAGTCAGAACAAATAACTTAATGAAGCAAGGAAAAGTTAAATTCAACTATATTAACAGTTTCACTTAATTCAAATGGAATACATCTAACACACTGGTGTTCATTTTCTAATCAATTATTCTTATGAACAATTTTGACTTGGCAACTTTGAAAGGAAGCCTGAGAATCTGTCTCATGTTAACAAGGGGTATTAACCTTATACACTGTAATGGATATAGGTCTTTCAGTGTCCAGCCTTTTCTGCAGCAAGATTCTACCAGAATTTTGACTTGTTCAATTTATTAAAGATGTACAGAGATATCTACTTATTATCACAAATACCCTCTGAGTTCTAGGTAATAATTAAGTGCACAAATGTATTGCAAAATTAATTGTATTAATTACCTCTTCTAATTTTACTTCTTCTAATTTTAAAACCAAGCTCATCTTTCTGAATTCTAGGTAATAATTAAGTGCACAAATGTACTGCAAAATTAATTGAATTAATTACCTCTTCTAATTTTACTTCTTCTAATTTTAAAAGCAGGCTCATCTTTTTCCAATTTAGCTTCCCTTAATATATATTCAGTATGTTGGTTGAATAAATAAGGGCAAACTATACAACCTGGTTGCAAATATACAACCTGGTTGCAAACCTTTGCCAACCTGTTACTATCTACCTTTGTGTTTTGTTTTGATCAAATATAAGCAGTAACATCGTTCATATAATTAATCGTATTGGGAAATGCTGAGATTTGTTGCATGCAGGAAAACCTTGTAATGGAGAACAGAAATGTGGCCAAGGAATCCAAAGAGATATATTTATTTCACTATCCCTACTTTTCCTTCAAAAACTATTTGAGCAGGTCGAGGAAATTGGCTCTGCTAATCAGTTACCAACCATCTAGCAAAGAAATCACTTTAGCTATGATCAGACCTGTGGAAGAATGAACTGAAGTTTAAAATAAGAGTTTATCATGTATAGAAACCTCACAATGCTTTATCTCTAGATAACTTCCATAGGCTACTGAAATATATGAGTATTCTAATAAGCCAGGCTTTGTATTTTATTCCACAGTGATGATTCAATTTATTGTGGCTGTGAATGACACATCATTTCTTTAATAACATTTTCCTTCATTAAACCATAAATTCTTGTCAAACAATTTGCTAGCAAGATTTAATGATATAATAAGCATTAGACAGTACATTTAATTAACATTAGAATTATTTTCTAGAATCAGATCTCAATTATCTAATCCAGGTCATTATTTATTATTTTGGCAACTCTGCCCTCCTTAAATAAACAACTTATTCTAGCATAACAAATTCTTTTCAAAGGATGATGTGCTCCTTTGAATCTCCTCCTGGTTGGATCCAAGGGGACCCAACAAGTATCTTCCTGGCTTTATATGCCATTCGAAGCTGAATGCAGCTAGAATCTTCACTCCAATGCACTTGTAAAGAAAAAGTGCACACAAGGGGGTTGCACATTGGCACCTGAATATTGCTTTCAACGTGTATTCCTCATTGTGTGCTTGATTATTGTCTTCTAATGAATGTAAATACAAATATTAAATTCCTCCTTGTTCATTATTTAGCACCCAGCATTTAGCATGAGCATTCCAAGGGATGGAAGAGTAATTAAAAGGTAAGCAAAAGTTGAAGATCTGAATGATTTTGTCAGTTTCATGCTGGAAAGTACAGTTCAGGTCATGCAATTTCCTTTTTTTTAACAATAATTTTTATTAAAGTTTAAATTTTAATCAATTTAATGACATGTAATATCTTCCATTAAATAACTCAGTTGCCAATCCCAATTTGGTCACTGAATGAGGACTACTCATAAAGCAGTATGCCACTATAGGACCAATTCTGAATCAGTGACTTTTATCAAATTAATAAAATAATTGACAGAATAAACTAATGCCCATGTCTTCTACTCCAAAATGAAAATTTGGAGGCCAGATTACAGAGGCCAGAAATAGCCTTTGTGACAAAGTTATTAACATTAATGTAATACTTACTGTTATTACACAGAGAACCTGTATAAGGCTCAAATATTCTGATCTTTGTTTTCATTCTAAGTAAATTAGCGGGTAAAATAGAATTATGAACTTTTGGGAGGAAAAAATGTTTTAGGCATTATACAGCAATCAAGACTTGTGCGGAATATGAAGGTAAGAATTTATTTGTTGTGGATTCTTTCATGAGTGCTAGTTTTCCTTAATCTTCACAGGTAGTACAAAATGTTCCTTTTAAACAGAACAAAACCAATCTTATAATTTACAACTTTTTCTGTTGTAAAATTACTAAACAAATGTTGGGCACATTTCAAACAAACCAACAAGAGGTTTTATTTAGTTGTTCCATTTATTAAAACTGTGTAAGCATTGCACAAAAATATTTATAAAACATATTTATTATTTAAATGATTTCTGCAGCCACTCATCCCCTGGCAGTGAATTCTAGGCAACGAATTTTAGGCAGCAAATAAGGATTAAAACCAAACCGCTCCCTATCAACAATCCAAAACCAAATTATTTCAGAGAAATCATTTTAATTATGGAAAAAACAATGAAAAGTAATCAGCCAGCCAGGTTTTCTCAAACCCAAAATATTATCCAAGAGTTTACATATGTAACCTTTGGCCATATGTAATGGGCTGTAAAATCCCTGCCTCTAGAATCTATAAAATCATTTTTGGCTTAGTACAATGCATGAAATCAACTTTGACTTATTCAACAAATTATGGAGAAACTCAATGTTTTGTACACCTCCACGATGTCTAATGTATTTTGGTATGTCACATACACAAGGCAATCTTCCCCCTCCATGTTTCAATAAATTGCTTGCTCTTGACAGGGTTGACATTTGACATAGTATAAATCTGAGAAAGGATGTCTTCTTTCTTATGGTGTAGTGATTTTATAACTACAAAATAATAGCTGTGGCTATTCAATTTAAAAATTGAATGTAAACTTTTTTTTAAAAAAAAGAAGACATGATCCATTGAAGCATCATTAGAAATCCAGAAATAAAGTAGAAGATGATCATGTTGGCAAACTATTGCGATAATATATTGTTATATAGTTCTCAAACATGCAACCTACAGATTGTTCTAGGTGACAAATGGGCACCCACTGGAGTAGAATCAAAAGAGTCAAGATGGCATTGCTTTGATCACATTTTATGGCATCTTGACAGTGCATCCACATAAGGGAATGCAGAACAGTCTAGGGCCAGCCCCATCCTGACACAATATTACCAATTTAATGCACACCCTAAAGTGAAGGATTGTCTGATGTCAACCCTACTAGGAAAACCAGACCAGGAAATCAGCACCATTGGAGGGCTAAATTTACTTTCATTGAGAATGGCTACAATAACAGACTCTTACAGATCTGATTATTCTATCCCTCCATCTCTGTCTTCCTATATTTCAGTGAATTAGGGAGATGTCATTGTTCCAGGCTTAAAATGTTTCAGCCCCATTGCCTGGGTAACATTTCCTGCATATCTCCCCCAAGATTGTCTCTTTAATCTTTATATCTGCCCCAGGTAGGCTGCCTTCCAATCTTTAAGTTGCTTTCCTATCAAAGTAATCTAAAATTAAGCTAAATTTCCATGGCCCTTTATTGAGAGACTAACACATGACAAATTGAAGATATAATCTGTTTCTCCCTCCTTTAAAGAGAACTGCCAATATCATTTTTATTTCTTGGCAGAATTGGAAATAATTTTCAGACCAAGTTGCCCTTTCCAGCAGCAGGTGAATCCTGCCAAGTTTCAGATTATTAGATTCAAGGGCTTTATGTTGTTATTTTATATATATATAATCAGACCAGACATTGGTGTAAAAATTAATGAAAAATGCTACCAGATAGGTATCCAAAGTGAAATGGGCAAAAGTTGTTTTGTTTTGAAGTAAATCACTTATTTTTAATTTATGACATTTAATTTATTTAACCTTAATACATTTCTGTTTAATCCAAACTGTCCTTGTCTTTGTCTTCAAAATAGTAGATTTTTGTTTTGACATTAAAAAAAGATTTTAGTGTTGTGATCCTTGGTGTAACAAATTAGTCCTCATGAGAACATCTATATGGGAGGAGGGGAAAAAAAACAAGACAGTAGCCATGAATGCATGTTTGAAGTCCTACCCCATTTAACATTCATATGTGCCAATAATGATAATAAAAAAGAATATGGTTTCAATTGTATAGTCACAGCCAACATCTTGTCTTGGTGCTCAAGGAGCTCTTGTGAATTGAAAGCTCTTATCTATTCAATGGGCCCTACAAGTTCTCTCACTAACAATCTTGTGGACTAACTGAGCCAAATTCAACCTCGATTTCATTCATACATAGATAAGGCCACTAAATTAGCTCTCTAATATTAGGAAAAGCTGTTTCCTGTAATAGGGTTACAAGAGGCTCAAAAAATCATTCAGAAGATGAGAAAACTATATAGCCTTCTTCATGACATCACTAGGATTCAAGCTCAACTCAAAGTATACTTTACCATTATTATTATTTTTTGCAGTATGAGCCCAGCCTATGATTTATACAAGCCCTGCTTAGTATCTGGAGAACTGAGATTTATGGCTGAGTCTAGTTAGTTACCTAATGTGAATTAGGGTTATGTTTAAACTCAACTCCTTCAAGTCCTGTGAAGTCCTCAGTATTGCCATAGAACAGGGTTACTGGGAAGGATACGAGAAGAATATTGGGAATGTTCACCAACAATAAATACTCCTAGAAGGACTGCATTAACAGAGGGATAGAATTAATATCATGTGAAGTATTAATATCACTTTAAAATGCTTTAGATCACAGGAATCAGAGGGATCAGTATTTCAAGACCACATTTGGAATACTGCATCCAATTTTGGTCACGATAATGTAAAAAAGATGTTGAGACTCGTAGAGAGCAGAGAGGAGCAACAAAGATGATTAATGGACTAGAGGCTAAAACATACAAAGAATGGTTGCAGGAACTGGGTATGTCAAGTTTAATTAAAAGAAGAACTAGGGGTGACATGAGAGCAGTATTCCAATATCTCAGGGGTTGCCACAAAGAAGAGGGAGTTAACCTACTCTCCAGTCACCTGAAGGAGGAGAAGAAGTAATGGATGGAAACTAATCAAGGAGGGAGAAATTTCTAAGGAACAATTTCCTGACAGTTAGAACAATTAATCAGTGGAACAATTGTACCCAGAAGTTGTGGGTGCTTTATCACTGGAAGTTTTAAGAAGAGATTAGACAGCCATTTGTCTGAAATGGTATGTTTTGAGCAGGGTATTGGTTTAGAAGACCTCCCTTCCAATTCTATTATTCTGTTATTCTGAGAATCACCCAAGTTATGAAGCCATTTTAGCTGCCCAACTCAAGCACATACGAAGATACTACTCATCATTTTCAAGAAGAATATCAGGAATTGCTTTGAAATTCCAAACTTCACTGATAGGTGATCAGAGAAATTATGAAATACAGTCAAAGAACTAGTTCAGGATGAATATAAAAATGACACTGGCGAAGAAAGCTAACTGGATATCAGAATAGAAAATGGAAATTGTCAAGAACAGAAGAAAAATCGAAATAAAAAAGATTTCAAGCAAGAATTTAATAAAAAAATTAAGAGAGCTGTTAGAAGAGACATAAGCAGTATTGGAACAATTTGTGTAAAGAGATCAGAAATGGAAACAGTTATAGAAAACAAGGAAAGTCTTAAAAAATATCCCCAACTCAGAAGAAAGTGTCAGCCTTGGAATGGTATGCTAAAGAACACTAATAGACAGACAATATACAAAGGAAATTAAAGATGAAAGGAGTATACTGAAATTTGGTACAGTATAGGTGTCAGTATCCGGGATATAAGAACATCTAATATTAGAACAGGGGTCTTCAAATTTGGCCCTTTTATGACTTATGGACTTCAACCCCAAGAATTCTTCAGCCAGCATACCTGGCACACTGGCTGAGGAATTCTGGTAGTTGAAGTCCACAAGTCATAAAAGGGCCAAGTTTGAAGACCCCTGTAGTAGAAGATAAAGTTAGAGGGGCAAGCTGGATTAGCTTAATGATTGAAAGATTCACTTAACAACTGCAGTGAGTTGCTTAAAAACCATGGGAAAAAGTTATAAAATCAGATGTGACTCACTTAACAACTATCTTATTTAGCAATAGAAATTCTGGTCCCAAATCATGGACATAAATCAAGGACTGCCTCAAAATAAATATTAAAGTAAGCATAGATAGTGCCATTTTTCTACATTGTGTTACTTGCCAGGCTCAGACATCTCCCTAAACCACTACTCATTTATCCATGGTTGAATGAAGTAGATATCAATGGGAAAGACTCACACAATATGAAAACCAATCCTAGAAATAATATTATATGCTGTGATTATAACAGAACAACAACAACAACAACAACAACAACAACAACAACAACAACAACAACAACAATAATAATAATAATAATAATAATAATAATAATAATAATAATAATAATAATAATAATAATAATAATAATAATAATAATAATAATAATAATAATAATAGAGTTGGAAGGGACCTTGGAGGTCTTCTAGTTCAACCCTCTTGTTCAGGTAGGAAACCCTATACCATTTCAGACAAATGTACAGTCTGTTCTTAAAAACTTCCAGTGTTGGAGCATTCACCACTTCTGGAGGCAGGTTGTTCCACTGATTAATTGTTCTAACTGTCAGGAAATTTCTCCTTAGTTCTAGGTTATTTCCTTGATTAGTTTCCATCCATTGCTTCTTGTCCTGCCCTCAGGTGCTTTGGAGAACAGCTTGACTTCCTCTTCTTTGTGGCAACCCCTGAGATACTGGAATACTGCTATCATGTCGCCCCTAGTCCTTCTCTTCGTTAAACTAGACATAGCCAATTCCAGTAGCCTTTCCTTATATGCTTTAGCCTCCAGTCCCCTAATCATCTTTGTTGCTCGTCTCTACTCTTTCTAGAGTCTCAACATCTTTTTTACATCGTGGTGACCAAAACTGGATGCAGGATTCCAAGTGTGGCCTTACCAAGGCATTGTAAAGTGGTATTAACACTTCACGTGATCTTGATTCTATCTCTCTGTTAATGCAGCCCAGCACTGTGTTGGGGCAGCTGCACCATATTAGGTTATCAAGTCAGGCTTGATTGCCAGGACTGCATTATCCTGGCCTCTCTACGGCAATAATCCCTCTTCCAGTAACCACTTTGATCCATTCATTTTCTACCTTCCACAGGCTTCTCAAGTATTACTTTTTCTTCTGCATTATTTATTTCCATCATATACCCACACTATGCAAGTTTCCATTTGTTGTTATCACCTCTAGAGAACTATTAATGTTCATTTGATCCAGGAATGATTTATTGGTCCTTCTTGCAGTTTATGGTTTGAATCTCCAAATCAGACATTCAGAAATGTCTATTTTTCTCTCTAGTTCTCAATAGTCAGTTTTCACAGCTGAACATCTCTAGTGGAAGGACCACACCTTTTAAGTATTGTAATACTGTTATTGAGATAATCTTGGCCACATTTGGCCTTTCCTTCCTCCCTTAAATTAATCTTCTACACTATTCTTTATCTATTCCAAAGCCCAAGAAAATGAGCCTATTTATCAACTTCATTTATTCTGTTAATCATAAGCATCAACTTTATTTTATTAATATTCATCATTACTCAGATTTTCATGTTCCATTTCTACTTAAAAATCAGAGATTTTCATTAACAAAGTGGTTTTATCAGCAAATGTAAAATTATTAGTTTTTAGATCTCCTATTTTGATCCATCTATCAACTCTTCTCGTCCTGTGATTCTTACGTGCACTGTATAAAACAGAGTCAATACACATCTTTGTCAGCTGTATTGTGAGCCCTTCTGTTCCTCTAAATTCAGAATTTACAGTATTTTCTAGTTCAGCCAAAGAAAACCTCAGAAAAATATGATATTCTGACACAAAATTAGTATGTCCCACATTCTAGCACAGGAGGGGGCAATTAATTTCCCCAAGGGGCCACATGAGATGCAAGGATTGTTGTAGAGGGCCAAACCAATGTAACCTGATTTGAGGTCCTCAGACTCTGTTGGCTCAACTCCTCAGGTTGATCCAGCCAACAGACAACAGTTGCACAGATGCAGAAAATTGTTTTCTCTCTTCACCTTCTCTCAGCCACCAGCTGACTAAAGGAGTGCATAGCAACTGTGCTTAGCCAAACCTCACTCACTTCTTCTCCTGCCCCCTGCAGTGTTCTTATTTACGTTTGATTTCTAATTTCCAGTTGAACTCAGACAGGTTGGACAGACACAGCCAAAGGGCTGGATATGACCCAAGGCCCATAAAATGCCCAAGTCTGTTCTAGCATAGATTTGTCAAAGCCTCTCAGTAGAAAATGAAGCAAAATAAAATGTAACAGGAGTATAGTTGAGGCTAGACGCGAGGAGGGGGGAAAAGGCTTACTAATTCAGACATTTTCAAAGACTAATACTTAGTATTGTATACCAGGTGTCATGATGATTGCTGCATAATATGTTTTTTATGTCCAATGTCGATTGTTTTAATAAAAGAATTTTTATTATAAAAAAAAAGTAGAGTTTCTTTTTGTATTGTGATGGTACACCACATTTAAACACCTACATTCTTTGCAATATTTTGGGATCAATTTTATGATTTAATTGTTAGCAGAAGAAGGCAGGAGATGTGTAAATACAAAATGTGATTAAAATGTCATTGGGCTGGGAATTATTTCTTCATCTGGCATGCCTGATCTCTCCAACTGGAAGAATTACTTAATTATTTAAGATTAAATTTAGGTAACCAGATTGTGAGCAGCACACATGTATTTTTTTTTAAAGAATGATTATAGATCTTGCTTCTGCTCTCCCTTCTTGGACAGTCTATCAGCTAATAATTGTTACAGAACATCAAACTTTCATTGCCTATTAAATGAACAATTTATTTGCTGGAACACAAAATATATATTTCATTTGAATTAGCATCAAAGTACAAAGCAGCTTTCAGAAAAACATGCACATAAATTCAGTGACTTACCATTTACACAGATTTCATAAGTTTTACAGAGATCATCTTCAAAGAGGCAGCCTAAGATGCAATAAAAATACACAATCAAAATAAGATCAGACTAATTCAAACAAACAATGATCTCTCATTTCTGGTTATAAAAATCAAGGCAAAGCAAAGATTAATTTCATATTAAAGTTCAAGCTAGATAGTGCTGAATGGGAAAGACTGAAAGGAGAAACAAAAACAGAAATCGGAATTCCTAGTTTTGTTTTGTTTTTTAAATCATGTTTTCAGGCTATGCTTTCACAAAACATTTTCACGGTTAACCAGAGGTTTCACTAAACAACTTTGAGGAAACCATCCCCCACCTATGTCAGCAATACTGAGGGATAGTTTCCAAAATGAACATACTTGAAGAAGTAGCAGCATAAAAATGGTTTTACTAGATTATGTCAAGGATAAGGAATCCCTCTTAATCTAGGACTCACAAAACAGAAGATAAAGACATACCTCTCTCATCATTCTTCTCTTCAAATTCAATTTGGAAGCGTATTACCCTTAGAGATAATGCTGATTCTTCAAGACTTAATTATCCTGCCTTTTATGAATTTATCCAATCCTCTTTTAAAAGACATTTGAGTCAGTAGCCTTCACTATATTCTGTACTGATGAATTCCACAAGTTAATATCCTGAATCTTCCATCTTAAATCTCCTTCCAACCAGCTTCATTGGATGATTACTAGTGAGAGAGGGGCATATCTTTATCTTTTGCTTGTGAGCGCTCTACAATGAAAAATAAATGTCCTAGATTAAGAGGGATTCCACATTATTTCTCAGATCCATGCATGATTGTATATACCAGTGGTGGTGAACCTATGGCATGCGTGCCAGAGGCAGCACTCACAGCCCTCTCTATGGACACACATGCCATGCCCCGGAGATGGCAACTGACCCTCTTCAACCAGCCGCCCACTAACCCAAGGTCCCACATGGCCAGATGCATCCCAGCACAGCTGGTTTCCCTCCCCCCATCCCATCCCTCCTGGCCTCGCATGCTCTCCTTTTCCCGGGCACAACCCACTGCATCGCCTCCTCAGCTGACGGCCGTCCATCCAACTTAGAGGCGGCTTCTCTGAACTGCTAGCGGCAGGCTGCGGAGCCCCAGAGTGCGCTGGTCAAGGGGCCAGCAGGCTGTGGCTGCTGACGGACACTGCCAGCCCCCATGCGCTCGCTGGCCTCTGTGTGCAGAAGCCGATGGTGTCAGGCAACAGCTGCCCCGGCCCCTGCCCCGCCTTGCCCTGCAACAATGGCACCCCTGCCCTGCCTCACCTCGCCTTGCCTCACCTCACCCTGCAGGACGAGCCTCCTGCCCACCGCCCCACGTGCCAGAGACCCCTGCATCTCTCCCAACCCTGCGCGGCCCCCACAGGCTCCCTCCCCACAAACAACATCGAGTGACCATGCCCACCTTGGCCACACCCACCCGGTCTGCCATGACCACCACAGCCACACCCACCCAGTGGGCCACACCCACCTGGCACCCGGCAATAAATAAGGGGGTTTGGGGTTGCAGTTTGGGCACTCGGTCTCTAAAAGGTTCGCCATCACTGGTATATACTGTACCTTGATCATCTCCATAGCCTTTTTTTTTCTAAGCTAAGCAGATATCTGAGCATTCTCGCCAAGCAGAAATTTGAACATTCCAATTACTTTGGCCACCTACAGTTTCTTCAAATGTGGCAATTAAACTATACGCAGTATGTGAGATGACAATTGGTCACAGATTGTTTGACATTGCACTTTTTTAATCTTAAATCCCTTTTCCAGTGATTTGCAGCTCCTACATATTGAGTGGACATCTTCAAGGAACAATCCACTGTGGTTCTGTTGTCTTTTTCTTCTATTATCAGTCATTTGGCCAACTGAAGAACAAAGGAGTATTCCCCCAAATTATTTTTCTGTAACAATGCAGGCATCACAATTTCCAGTATCATAAACTCATCACTGGAAGAAGTTCCATTTTTGTCTTCCTAATTCTCATGGAAGGCAGATTTGACTGAAGCTCTGTGGATATTCGTTTGCGCTTGAGATCTAACATTTATCACATTTCACTTCTTATATTAAATATTATCTTCCATTTTGCTATTGAGCCACCAAGCTTAAACAGATTGCTTTGGAGCATGTGTAATTTTTTATTCAGTCTCTTTTGCATTAACCTCTAGTAAGCACTCAATAAGCACAGGAAAAATTGATTATATAATGCTGCACTTTCTATGTGTTGACAAAAGTTAGCAATTATAGGCTGATTAGAATGAGGTATATGGTGCAATTAAGTATAAGATATGTGTCCTGAATAACAAATTAATAAATGTGTGCATAGCAAATTCCAATACTTATTTTTTGAAAAAGGCAGATTAAAATGGCCTTAATCTCCTTCAAAACATAATATTTTAATGGAGCTTTTATATAAAATGAAGCTGAACGTTACATGTGCTTTACTCATAAGCCAAGGACTTTTAGAAATATCATTTGATTTGGATTACAATTTTCTAAAACATTAAGATACAAATTTCATTTTAAATATCTAGTTATTAATTGTAATTCCTATAACACATAATATGAAGACAATAAATAAATTGTAGAAGCATTATCTCCTGCAAATTCTCCAGTCATTGCATGAATTACAAAAACTGTGTTTCATCTTTTTACAAACAATTCCTCACAATTACCTTATGTAAAAAGAATTAAAAGTGAACCTAAGAATTACCTTACCTTAAATGATATTAAACTATATAGTATTTCCAATTTGGTTCTTAAAAAAGAACTTTGGAGTGCAAGGGATAGAAACAGTTATCTGCAGCTCATTAAACCATCTCAGTCTGCAAGCTCTTTAAAGCACCAGCCAAATTTCCTGAGGAAAAGTCACTCCAATACATATTTTGGAAAAGAATCCAAAGTACCATGGTCCTAAAAAACATAGATTCGCAAACACAAGCACACAATTCCCAATGGAAAAGAAGAAGAGAAAGTGTCCTGGAAACTTTAAATTATCTTGATAAGGTAGGAGAAAATGGCAGGACAAAAGCAGGTTACCCATCATCTTATCACTATTGCTCACTTTGATTCAGCTTTCAATCCTCCATATAATAAAGATGCATAGACTGATTTAATGCTTCAAACTCTTGCTGTTCCCATCCTTTCTCCATTAATAGTATATTTATAATATGGAAGATATGCTCCTTGACATTTCACAATGATCCTGTGCTTCCCTCACTCAAAATTCCCTATAGCAGAAGGAGAAAAGGTGGCACATATTCAAGTATTTCTGGCTGCCATAAGCAGTATATGCCATCTGTTCTTATAAGTGATTCAGTATTCATGCTCTTCAAAACTTGAACAGGGAGAACACAGTGTGCCTGTAACTTTATTTGGCATTTAGGTACAAAAATATTATGTAAAAATTTGGTTCTGTAGGTTCTTATAAAGTACAGCTTAGTGAACAGTTTCACACTAAAAGTATATAAAATAATTAGAGACAGGGAAAGATGTGACGCATATCTAGTTTTCAAGAAGAATTTTTCACAAGAGAAACGGCAAGGCTAGTTTGTATTTTATTCTTATTCTAATGATACTCAGGTTAGAATACCGCAATGTACTTTGCATGGTTCTGCCTTTGAACACTTCAAATAATTCAGACTGCAACAGTGATTTACCCTGGAGTAGAAGGACCTAACTCGTGTTTTCATCACCACTTGGCTGGATTACTAACAACAGGGCAATCTTTAAAGCCCACTCAGGATCTTCAATGGGTACAAAAAATAGTAGCACATTAGTTTCCTAGCACTAGGCATCATGAACATATGAAATCATTTACCAGAAGAGAGAAGCCTTTGGGAAGCATATTAAAACAAGCACTCTTCTCAAAGTCATGATATAACTTGAGAGAGAGGGAGGGAGGGAGAAGGAGAGGGAGAGAGACTCCAATGGAAGTTACTTCTTTATATTTTCTTTGTTCTATTTTTCTGCTATTCTTTTTCTTTTTACACTTTTAATTGTTTTCTTTCATTTTTTCCTGCTTTTTTCTTTTTTGCACTATTTTAGTTTGTACTAGTCTTTTTCTTATATTTAATTTTTTTAATAATATTACATAAAAAAGAATCCTTCCAAAAGGACTATTTA
Source organism: Bothrops alternatus (assembly GCA_034064705.1). Classification (NCBI taxonomy): domain Eukaryota; kingdom Metazoa; phylum Chordata; class Lepidosauria; order Squamata; family Viperidae; genus Bothrops; species Bothrops alternatus. The sequence continues at coordinate 4,582,785 of JARGCV010000179.1, forward strand.
CTGTAGTTAGTTAAGCTAACACCCACAGCATGATATAAATGCCCTATTTTAAGATCATCCTTAAATTTTATCATGTTTATTTCATTGTCCTTGCATTATTGTTCAATGGGGTTTTTTCCCTCTGTAAACGGTTAAGAGTCACATGATTGTGGCAATTTAGCAACAGCATTTAGACTTACATATCGCTCCACAGTGCTTTATAGTCATCTCTGAGCAGTTTACAGAGTCAGCATATTGCCCCCAACAATCTGGGTCCTCATTCTGGGGACCTCAGAAGGATGGAAGGCTGAGTCAACCTTGAGCCAGCCAGGATCCAATTCCCAGCGGTAGGCAGAGTTAGCCTGCATTCTAACCACTGCATCGCACAGCTCTTTAAAATTTAAAAATCTAATCAATAAATACATAAACAGCTAAATGAATGGTTTCTAAATAACCTGTTCAGAGAAACAATTGGTTAACTCCAGCTCTAATTTACAGAGCAACTTTTCACCAGAGATTATTAAGTCAGATTGTTGTTGTTTTTTGTTATTGTTATTGTCATTATTATTTATTTGGATTACTTCAATGCACTCTACATGGAGCTGCCCTTGATGACTACCCAAAAAGTACAATTGGTCCAGAATGTAGCAGAGCGCATAATAATAGGGGCCTCTAGGTTTGTCCATATAATTTTTCTGTTGCATGAGCTGCAATGGCTTCCAGTTTCTTTCCAGGTACAATTCAAGATGCTGATCATCATCTTTAAATTCCTACATGGCACAGGCCAGGCTATCTTAGGGCCTTTCCCTAAGGACATTTACCCATCCCACTAGATAGGGTAGGCAAGCTCCTAATCCCTTCCCCTCAATACTATTATCTGATGGGAGCTACAAATACTTTTTCTGCGGCAGCCCTTTCCCTCAAGCTTGGCACATCTCTGATTTTTTTAGCCTTCTGTAAGGCTTTGAAGACTTGGCTTTTCTCCCACACATTGGGAGAAGCTAAATAATCACACTAAAATGGATTAGTGCCATGGTTTTTGTTGTTTTTAATGCTAATCAGTGGAGTTTTATAGCTTTAAAATGCTGTTAAGGTCATTTTTCAATTTTTTTGTTTGGGTGCAACCCAGAATTGGTTTCAAGATAGGTAGCTATATATGTTTTAAATAAAATAAATATATATATTAGATTTATTATAACTTCCACTTCAAAAGACTCTGAAGATTACAAATATTGGAAGTTTCCTCTACAGCCAAGCTGAGAAAGAAAAAAAAACTGACTACAAGAGGAATTCAACTCCATCAGCAATAAAATCAAATGTGTCTTATGTCATTGATTTTCTAAGCAACTCCAAAAAAAACCCATTTCTCTATATTTAATACATATAAGCATCTATCTGGAACATTCTTGAATTAAAAGAAAAGAACAGCAGTTTTTACTATGATACCATGGTAGCATATTTTGTGCTACACCCCCACTAGCAAGACACAAATGACAAATTTGTTCTACTTTCCAGAACAATTTTGTGTCAGCAAAGGTCACAACCAAGATCTAGGTTTCTGCTTAGACCAGAACTCTCCAATCTTTCCAGGCTCGCGGCCTGGAAGTAAAGGGAGGAGCAGGGAAATGTGGGTGTGCATGCACGGGCAAATGTACACGCACATGGCAGTGCCACTAGCACCTGCACGCTTGCACAAGTGGGCCATGTGCACTCACAGTGGTGCTGATAGCGATGCTGGTGCTTGCGCAAATGGGCCACTAACACCAGCACATGTGCGCAAACGGACCGCTAGTGCCCACGTGCATGCACGAATGGCTGCTGGCACCCTGTGACATTGGTGGTGATGCTAACGCTCCCACGCCTACACAAACAGGGCCTCTAGCGCTATCATGAGTGGGGGGATGCATGTACACGTGTGCACACTCACCAGCCATTCCCGTGGCCTGGTGGCCAATAGGCCATGGCCTAGTACCGGCCCATGGAGCACAAGTTGGAGATCTGTGGCTTAGACAGTTTATCAAAGTACAAGAGTGGAGAAACTAAGTGTATTTGGTCAGAAGCATTATTTTTTTTCCTAAATATATAGTTTTATAAATTTGTTTCTAAATTTATTCTGGGGATAAATAAGTATACTTTCAATATCACTACCACTAAAATGATAACCATGGAGTTCTCCTCTTTTATTGGATCTTCCGATTCAGGCATGATAAAAGTGGGCATTATATTCTTTATCTCATTCACCCACAGGAGCAATAGATTATGAAGAACTGAAACTTTTTACAATAGCCAGGCATAAAAATAAATAGTACAGGATAACTTCCTGGGTAAGAGAAGTTTCAGCAAAATTCTCCAGTTACCAAAAGACGGAGTGCTTCTCTATAAGAGGGGTCCTCAACCCCCGGTGGGAACCAGGCTGCACAAGTGGCAGGCAAGCATGCGAAGCTCCATTTGCACATGTGCACAATTAGGTTGCACACTTGAAACCATCCCCTCCCCCGCCACCAACACCCACTAACCATTGCCAGTCCGCACAGCTGGAAAGGTGGGGGACTGATGCTCTAAAAGACCCACAGCATATCTCTATTCTATAACTGGCTGGCCAGTGGTGGGATTCAGATATGTTCTCTGTGTGGATGCCACTTCCGGAAGTCCATTCTGGGCCTGGGCAACAAAAAAGTAGCTACCGGTTCTGCAGAACTAGGGCAAACTGGCTGAATCCCACCACTGTGGCTGGCCCTTTTCCCTCACCTCCTTCCAATCTCTGACATCCTCTTGCCTCTTGTCCTCGTAAAGAAATCTCCAGCGTTTTACTTGCATTCTACTCACACAATAATCCATCATTTTATCGCAGCAGGCAAAACTGTTTTCAGCATGGACCATCTGGCTCTTAGACTTCCAGAGCAAGATTCCTCCTGTCTGTCTGGCACATTCACTTTTTTGCCTTGAAGGGTGAAGTCTTTCACTGATACCATTAAAAAGATACTTTATCTGCCTTATACTTAAATCCCTACAGAAGTGGTGCTTTCCATCAAAGAATTATAAAATATATGAATGCTAATATATAATTGTATAACAACACAATTTCATTCTGTATCCATTTTATTCATCTATTGCATCATGTTTATACTTATATCCTGTTTTTCTGGCAATTCCAGACAACAGATATGTTTATCTGGAGATGAATAGGTGTCTTCGTTGCAACATCTGCTATTATTTACTTTGAAACTATGTCCCGGAGTCATGCAATTATCATACTACTGAATCCTTCATATAAAGTAGAATATTTGCCACATATTTCATTAAAACTTTGCAGAAGCATGATTAGTTTTAAGTTTCCTCAGGAATATGAACAGTGTTATCAAGGTAACCCTGCTCTGCTTAATTCTGCTCTAAGGATGGATTTCCATTTGGCAATAAGGCTATTCCTATTTTTATACCTGAATCTGACTGAGCTCTTGTACTTTGTCCAGCAAGAAAACATGCTTAAAATGCAGTATTCATCTATCTTAAAAGGCCTGCGGGAGATAAATTGCATCGCATTTTCAATCTGCTCTGAAATGCTAGAGTTGGGTTACCCTGTCTGCTTCCTTCATACAGGTGAACATGGCTGGGCTTAATTTATGGTATCTCCTTAATGAAATCAATTAAGGCAGAATTAACCCTGACAGCTGAAGGTAAAGCAAAAATCTGCTACAGTATTAGAGAAGGAAAATGGGGGGAGGGGACTAACAGAGACTTCCATGTACAATGTACATGCACAAATCATTGCAAAATATCAAAGAATTAAATGGATATGTCAAAGTGGACTCTGCCCTTAACTATGAACCATGAAGTGAAAATAAGTATTTGTTATTCACCAGAATAATTTTTCACTTCTTCTAATGTGTGTGAGGGGAGGGAGAGGGAAGGGAAGGGGGGAGGGAGATAAATCAACCAGATTTTAAAAAAATTACATTTATGGTCGTATTAAATAACATCTAGGTGTTCTTTATCTGGCCTAAAGGCATATTTTCCAGAATTAAACAAGCAGGTATTTAATTAATACAGTGTATTAATTACTGGAAGTTATCATTAAGAAAATGCAATGCATTTGTAATTCAATGGAACTACATCTAAATGCATCTTCATGGAAGGAAGCATGCAGTAGGGTACCTCAAGGTTCTGGTCTTCGGCCCAGTACTCTTCAACATTTTCATAAATGATCTAGACAAGGGGATGGAAGGGGAACTCATCAAATTTGCAGATTTGGGGAACTGCCAACACTTTGGAAGCTACACTCAAGATTCAGAGGGATTTTGACAGGGTATGAGCATTGGGCCCTATCCAACAAGATGCAATTCGATGATAAGAAAAGTAAGGTCCTGCACTTGAGCAAGAAAAACCAAATGCATAAGTATAGAATAGGCAATACTGGTTCAACAGTACTACAGTAGTAATAGATGCAGGTGTCCTAATGCATCACTAGTTAAATAACAGCAAACAGTTTGCTTTGTTGTTGTTAGTTGCGAAGTCTTGTCTGACCCATCGCAACTCCATGGACAATGTTCCTCCAGGTCTTCCTGTCCTCTATTATCTTCTGGAGTCCATTGAAGTTCACACCTACTGCTTCAGTGACTCCATCCAGCCACCTCCTTCTCTATCGTCCCCTTCTTCTATTGCCCTCGATCTTTCCCAGCATTAGGCTCTTCTCCAGTGAGTCCTTCCTTCTCATTAGGTGGCCAGAGTATTTGAGTTTCAACTTCAGGATCTGGCCTTCTAAAGAGCAGTTGGGGTTGATGTCTTGTAAGACTGACCAGCCTTGCAGTCCAGGGGACTCGCAGGAGTCTTCTCCAGCACCATAGTTCAAAGGCCTCAATTCTTTGGTGCTCAGCCTTTCTTATGGTCCAACTTTCACAGTTATACATTGCAACTGGGAAAACCATGGCCTTGACTATACGCACTTTTGTTGGCAGGGTGATGTCTTTGCTTTTTAGTATGCTGTCTAGATTTGCCATAGCTTTCCTCCCCAGGAGCAAGCATCTTTTAATTTCTTGGCTGCAGTCCCCATCTGCGGTGATCCTGGAGCCCAGGAAGATAAAATCTGTCACTATCTCTTCTTCCCCATCTATTTGCCAAGAATTAAGAGTGCCATGATCTTGGTTTTTTTAACGTAACAGTTTGCTACGGCTGCCAAAAAAGCCAACACACTGCTGGGATACATCAACAGAGGGGCAGCATCAAGATAATAAGAACTAATAGTACCATTTTAAACTGCACTAGTGAGACAACACTGGGAATATTGCATCCAGTTCTGGTCATTACAATGCAAAAAATAAATGCTGAAACCCTATAAAGTATGCAGAGAAGAGCAATGAAGATAATAAGGAATCTGGAGGCCTAAATCATATAATGAAAGGTTGAGGGAGCTAGGTACAACTAGTCTATCAAAGAGAAGGATTAAGGATGACATGATAGCTGTCTTCCAGAACTTGAGGGGCTGAGAGAAATCCAACCTAGAGCTAAGGAGAAATTTTCTGACAGTGAGAACAATTAACCACTGGAATGGCTTGCCTTGAAGCTCAAACTAAAACTATTATTTAATGATGCTATGACAGTGATTACATTTTTGATTAGGAACTCTTTGTTTAGAAATGAGATAGAGAATATTGAGAAATTTGAGATAATTTGCATCTTTGCTGGGTTCCTTTGCTGATACTATTTAAATTTTCTGTGCCAGTGCTTAACAAGATGAAGGAAACTTTTCAGAATACTGAAGCCACAGTTCTACTGCAGCAACTCAGATTTTAAGGGCAATGTAGAGAGCATCCCCAAAACTGCCCAACTAGTTGTCAGCAACAAACTATCTTTGTTTGCTATTAAATCTCTATGCGCCCCCCTCACAAATCACTGATACAGCGACTCTTTGGATAAATTACCAAGAAGTACTAGTGTCATTAGATTGGAAATTGAAGAAGCCAGTAGCAAACTATTTTTTATTGTTATACATTATATATGTTTAGTTTATTTATTTATCAAATTTAGATACTGCCCATCTCACTCTTAGAGTGACTCTGGGCACTGTAGTTAAAAGTATAAAAGCATAAAAACAATATAAAGATGCAATTTATCAGTAAAAGGAACCAGGTACTGTAGGAACAAAATTAAAGTAAATTAAAAGTTTAAAGGTGATGGGAGGGCCATAAAGTACCAACCACTATGAGAATTGCATGCTGCCCTGCCACTCTCATGCAAGGTAGCTGAGTCAAGTCTTCAAAATTTTCAAAAAGGGCAGGAGAATGGGGGCTTGCCTCATCTCTGGGGGGGGAGAGGATATTCCCCAGAGTGGGGGCAAGAAAAGGCCCTCTTCTTGGACCCCACTGATCAATATTTGTTAATTGGCAGGGCCCATAACATACCTTTCCTTTTTGATCAGATTGGATGGGCTGATACAATTGGAATAAGCTTCAGAAGCTTCAGCTGATGCAAAAAATGGCTGGGTGAGCAATTTTTTTTTTTTTCAAAATTCCTGATCAAGATTGGATTTTTTTTAAAGATGGCAGATGATAACCAGACTTGTAACATGAATTCTGGATGCAAATGGCAGAGACCTTTACACATGCCACTTAACATATACTCTGAACTTGATTTATTTGATTCTTCAATTTCAGTTACCCTTAAACTCATTTCATGGCAGATTATGCACTACAGTATGCAGAAATATACAAAACAATAATGTTGTATTTGTGCAAAACTCAAGTTTATTATCTCCAGATAATTGTGTTTATATTGATTCTCAAATCTTTTTAAATGGATTGCCTTAGTTTTAAGTATCTGTCATCTTGTCCATGAGTGGGCTTTAACCATGTTACTTTTGAACCATTGTAGAAGTATGCCATAGTCTCAAATTGTGCATAGAAGCATCTCTGGCACTTATGATTCCAGACAAAATGTCTCTATGCCAGCGGTTCTCAACCTTTTTCAGGCCGTGACCCTGACCTGCACCGCGCATGCGCAGCACGACCCCAACCTGCACCGCGCATGAGCGGTGTGACGACCTGCATCGCGCATGTGTGGTGCTGCCCCTGCACCGGCCAAGGCATAGGCCGCCGCCCATTCGGGGCAGCGGCAGGCAGGCCCAGGTGCTCAGGTGCTCCTGGGTGGCTGCGGCAGCGACGGTGAAGGGCAACCATGGGCTGGGCCACCAGCTGGCCCAGCCCAAGGGAGGTAAGACACCCGCCGGGCCCCACGCATGCCAAAAACCCTCCCTGCACCCGCCGCTGCCCCGCTAGCCTTGCCTTCGCCACCGCCCGTTTGGGGTGGCGGCAGGCAGGCCCAGGCGCTCCTGGGCGGCCACAGCAGCAACAGCACAGGGCGACCACGGGCTGGGCCACCAGCTGGCCCAGCCCAAGGGAGGTAAGCCACCCATCGGGCCCCAAGCGCGCCAAAAACCCTCCCTGTGCCCGCCGGCCTCCCACCTCCCACCCCTGGCCCTCTTTTACTTACAGTTTTAGTAGTTCTCAGCAGGGAGGGATGGAAACTTCCGGAGAGCTCGCCTTCGCTGCAGACAACTTGCAGCACCGTTTGCAGACTAGGACTTTTGGCGGGCTCAGCAGGGCAGAGACAGCCTGGACAATTCCTATTGGCTTTTGAAAGCCAATAGAATTAGACTCTATTCAAGAGAGTCTTTTCTATTGGCTTTCAAAAGCCAATAGAATAAGAGAGAGTAGCACAGCTAAGGAAAAGGGGAAAAATGGCGGACTGTGTTGTTTGGTGACCCCCGTGAAATGGTCGTTTGACCCCAAATGGGGTCGCGACCCACAGGTTGAGAACCGCTGCTCTATGCCATCGCCCATCTCTATGCCATCTGTAATAAAATCTGAGCACCCACAGCAAAGTTAACTGTTGCCAAATAAGAACATTGCATAATTTGTGAAATGAGGTCGTAGCAAGTTTACACTGTCCCACCTTCCCCAAACAATATGCATCATAAGCAACTGAACTGCATGATTACCCCAAAGGTTAACTAAATTATTATTCTTACTTTGCACAATTCCAATTGGCTTAATCTCTGTTTAATACTGTCAAGGTTGCATGAAGTCATTCTGATACACATTTTTGCTGTGATAAAAAGGAAGGTTTTCTTAAACTGGTTTAGAAACTGCACTTTGTCAAAGACTAGAAAGTTGTGTATAAATGTTTCCAAATCAGACACCCTTGAGATATGCTGGAACTGCACATATGAGGAATCCCAATCAGCCCAGCTAAATCAGAACAGGAGCTCTGTTTTCTTAAGGTCTAAACAGTGTGGAGGTCATACCAACTCCTTTCCTTCTTCAGACCTAGATTTTGTGAGCAAAGCATAATTTGCAATATTCAAACACAACAACAAACAACAATTTGTTGAGAATTAGAGAATTAGGAATTCATGCATTTCAGAGACAGTGGGAATGTCTGTGTTTAGAATCAGCCCCTTTTTATTCCCACAGGGATAAAACAGAGTTCTATGTACAAACAAGCTGTATTTAAATATTTTATCCTGCCCTTTAAAGAAACACTCAGAATGGTTTACAAAATTCAGACTGCAATTACAGTTATCAACTACACAGCCAAGAGCAATGTAACCCTATCAGTAGAGATAAAAAATATTATTTTACACTACTAAAAAGGCTGTCTCCTTCACTGCTAATGAAAGAAAGGACACAAGAATAATTTACTAGTTTTGTTTTGACCAGCATATAGTAGTCAAAGCACCAACATAATAATGGTCAATTGCACTTCCCAAACAATTCTGCATATATCAGCAGCACTGAGTAGATAAAAACATTCAAGAAACATGAGCAAAATGGAGCACACAGGATCCAAATGACTTTATTGAGAAACAGGTCACAGTTGTTTTTCAAAAGTTTCTCTGTGATCTAATAAGTACATTAAAATGTTAAAACAGTGGCAGTAGACACTATGACTAGCTATTTAGTCATGATCTGTTGAAGTTCAGAATTAACTCTTTCATACATTATGCTAAACTATAAACCAACTTTTCAAAATAACCTCTATTATCTACATTATGATAATTTGTGGACCTTGTTTTTAAATTAGACTCAAGGGTTAACCACCAACACTTAATGTCACCTTAAGAAGAAGCAGTAGGATGACTTCTCAGCTATGATTGTACTAGTTCAGATTTTATTTGATGCTTCTTCCCATCTGTTCTTTTGTTCCAACAAATTAGGAAGCCTTATGGGAAAGGAAGGAAGTCATTAACCAGATCAAGTAATTATCCTCCTGTTTCAAGGATTATCCAAGACATTGGTAGAAATTTCCATGAAATTTCTTGATTATCATCACTGCCTGCCTCATCACCTCCTCTCTCTATTCTTCATGACTTTTTTAATCTTTTAAAATTCCAAGCTCAGATGGTTGCATATTCCCAGTAATGACTTTGTTTGCCTCTAGGTGTTCATTGATTCGTTGTTTGATTATCTTTTCCAGGATCTTCCCAGGTATTGAGGTCAGGCTAATAGGCCTGTAATTTCCTGGGTCCATTTTTTTCCCTTTTTTGTAGATGGGAACTACATCAGCTCTTTTCCAGTCCTCTGGTAGTTCCCCTGTGCTCCAGGATTTTTGAAAAATATAGTTCAGTGGTTCTGAGATCACATCTGCCAGTTCCTTGAGAACCTTGGGGTGTAATCCATCTGCTCCTGGCGATTTGGACTTGTCTAGGCTGGAATACTTGGTTTCCTGCCTGAGCAGGGGGTTGGACTAGATGACCTCCAAGGTCCCTTCTAACTTTACTATTATTACTTATTACTTATCATTCAGCTAGTGTGTTTATCCAACAGAAAGGAAACGCTTCTAGCTTGTAAATTGCTTGTAAGTTGGAGATACCAATTTATACAAGACATTGAGGAAAATTAATTAGTGGGTAGGAAGTGCTAATAACTACAAACTATCTGTAGGAAAGTTTGGATGTCTTTGAAGGTTAGTCACTAGTAAGAGGGAGATGGGTTTATATGGATTTAGAAATAGATGTACTGTATAGATAAATAAAATAAATAAACAAGGAGTTGCTGACTTGGTGAATTTTAATTATGTGTGTGTGTGTGTGTGCGCATGCATGTGTGTAAAATTTAACTAGATTCTGCCTAATTCCAAGGCTTTATATATCACCTCACAAGCATAACTCCTACAAAAACACTGTGCTCACTCACTCATTTTTATTTTTTTATTTTATTTATATCTCACCTTTATTATTTTTACAAATAACTCAAGGCAGCAAACATCTCCATCACATCTTCCTCCTCCTATCCCCCCCCCAACAATAAGCCTGTGAGGTGAGTCAGGCTGAGAGAGAATGACTGGCCAAAGTTTCCCAGCTGACTTTCATAGCTAAGGTAAGACTTGAACTCATGGTCTCCTGCTTTCTAGCTTTACGACTTAACCACTGAAATGTGCTCTTGGGTCTACCCTTGAAAAGTGTTCAAACACTACAATAGTATAGGGACAATTCTGGTATCCCTTCAGTTTGTTCATGTAGCACCATTGTTTCAGGAGCTGCGTTGACTGCCTGTGTGATTCCAAGTCCAATGCAAAGTGTCAGTTATCTCTTTTAAAGCCCTCCATGGCTTGGACCATCTCTCTCAAGACAGTCAAGGAATTTTATTAGTGGGGTCAAGAAGAAGAGCCTTCTCTGCCACAGCCCTCATCCTTCTGAACATTTTGCCACCAGAGGAGAGATCTGCCTCCCACCCCGTTCTGGCCCTCCAACCATGCTAAAGGTGGTTGGTTGAGTAAGAGACAAAAGACCACTCGTATACCATCCATGCTCTTGGATTTTTGCCTTTATTTGTGTTTAATTTTAATGCTTTAAATGTTTTTATATTTATCCTTTAATGCCATTGTAAACCACACAGAATCACTCTGGGTAGGGAGATGAGCAGCATATAAATGTAATGAATAAACAAAGCATCACAAAGGTACCACTGAAGAATTATAAATCTTTGAGCGTAAAATTCTCAGCACCAGACCATTAAAGTCATTGAAGAGAGTTCGGTTCATTGGAGCCAGAATATATGCAAATATCATGCAATAAGGGCAGATAAACTAAAAGAGAGAAAATTTGCAAAACAAATACTGTAATCCAAACATAAGCAGTAAATAAAGTTCAGGACCAAGTCAGCAAAGGGAGACCTGCCCTAGTCCTAGCCTGCCACAAACACCTTGATTTATGACAAGTGCTACTCCCTAAGAAAACAAGCCTGCTATTTTATGCACATTTAAAATGCCCACCCAACATTCACACTTTGCTTCACCCACCGCCTTTTGCATAGGTGTTAAATCTGCTGGCACAACATACATTGCTTGCATGTCATCACATTGCAATGTATGTGTCAAAGAAGAGGTTCTCTTAAGATGCCTTTGAAGTGTTTTATGCAGATTAAAACTTCCACAGAAGGACATTAAGTGAGAGACCAAATGGTCTTAAAGTAATAAGCAGGCAGAAATTTACAAGCCCAATTCACACATCTAATTAGTTTAGTGAATAAGACAATATCATGTTAAGCAATGATCCATGATTCAGAAATAATGATGGTAGGCCTACTTTAAAGTCCTGCTAAGCCATAAGCAAATAAAACACATTATGGTTTATTGCAATTTCAATTTCTGAAATTATTGAGATGAGGGAAATGCACAGAAACGATAAAAAAAATAAGGGCAGGATATAAATTGTGTAGCAGCAATTGATATCTTGACATTTTTGACCATTCCCCAACGGATACTCCGTTAGAAAAACAAACAGGTGTGAGATATTCTCTAAAAAAATTATTGCATTTACTTCTATAGCAAACTCAGAGTATCCTTGATAGTTGGACAAAATTTTACACCCTCCTGATCACTCCCCTAAAAGTAGCATATTTTTCTTTATGCTCTACTATTGAGTGAAGAAAAGTGGATATTTTGAGAAGTGATTGGTTTCTTGATTTTCTGGTTAGGACTCGGGGTGAACTAATCATCCTTGCAGGAGAGAGGACAGTATTGTGATGGTAATTGATAGCCAGACAAGCATAGTCTTTCTGGATAAAGGAGAGATCACGAAATCACCCACTTGAATTCCAGAGAGTGCTCCTCATAGCCTGCAGAAGCTGAGGTTTTTGTCACTAGCCTTGAATTGAACAGCTGGAGCTGAGGGATTTCAATTAAATTCACAGCCATATGGACTCAAGGTTCCCATGAGCCTCTTTCTTAAACACTTTTGAATGTTACTAATTTACAATTAAAGAAAGATTTACTGAGCAGCAGTATAAGAAAATTGCACTTTGCTGACTCAACATTCTTTCTGGGTTACAAAAGGAAATACATGGTTTTAAAGATTTAAAAACTTTTAGAAAAAACTTAACAAGGAGTAGATATAAGAAAATTTAAATAGAGAGAATAATTATTTTGAAACAATATTTTTGATGACAGTGCTTTTGAACAAATTGGAAATGAAATAAACAAATGAACCAGAACGCCATGAGAATGTTTTTTTGCTTACTATTCATTGGAAAATAAATGCAAAAGAAACTTAATTATGAAAAATATAACAGAATAACAGAGTTGAAAGGGACTCTATACCATTTCAGACAAATGGATGTCCAGTCTCTTCTTAAAAACCTCCAGTGTTGGAGCATTCACAACTTCTGGAGGCAGGTTGTTCCATTGGTTAATTGTTCTAACTGTCAGGAAGTTTCTCCTTAGTTCTAGGTTGCTTCTTTCCTTGATTAGTTTCCATCTGTTGCTTCTTGTCCTGCCCTCAGGCGCTTTGGAGAATAGCTTGACTCGTTCTTCTTTGTGGCAACCCCTGAGATATTGGAACAATTCCAGCAACCGTTCTTAATATGTTTTAGCCTCCAGTCACCTAATCATCTTTGTTGCTTTAGTCTCCAGTCACCTAATCATCTTTGTTGCTCTTCTCTAATTTCTAGAGTTTCAACATCTTTTTTATATCGTGGAGACCAAAACTAGATACAGTATATCATGTTATTATAAAGTGGTATTAACACTTCACGTGATCTTGGTTCTATCCCTCTGTTAATGCAGCCTAGAACTGTGTTGGCTGCTTTGGCAGTTGCAGCACATTGCTGGCTCATATTTAAGTGATTGTCCACTAGGACTCCAAGATCCCTCTCACCGTTGAGCAAGATACCACCTATACTGTACTTGTGCATTTGGTTTTTCTTGGATAAATGTAGAACCTTACTTTTTTTGCCATTGAATTTCATTTTGTTAGATAGGGCCCAGTGTTCAAGTCTGTCCAGATCCTCCTGTATCTTAAGCCTGTCTTCTGGAGTTTTGGCTATTCCTGCCAGCTTGGTGTCATCTGCAAATCTGATGGCTTCCCCATCTATCCCCTCATCCAAATCATTGATGAAGATGTTGAACAGCACTGAGCCTAAAACAGAGCCTTAGGTACTCCAAGGGTTCAGATACAGAGTACACCCATAATCTAAAATGGAATATATCTATGAACAGAACTTAAGGCTTTACTAATTTTCAATTTTGAATTGTATCACCTTACATAATGAATGGCTTCATATTTATTTTTGGTTTAGCATATTGTGCATGAATCCTCCAGGATGTGAGCCTTTCAAACTTTGCTTTATAACTTTCGGTGCTATATGGATCCAGAAAATTCTGAATTCTTGAACATAATAGGAACTTTGGCTGTACAATAACTCTTGCTAGTGACTACAATTGGTACCAACAACTCTGTCACTAAGTGAGACATTGCATCATTGTGATTTTCCTTTTTCCTTCTCTATTAACTCTATTGTCTCAAGCCAGCTGCAAAGCACAGATATGGGTATTACATGACCATGGGATGCTGCAACTGTTATAAATGAGAGGACTGGTCTCAAAGCTTTTTTTTTTTTAACACTGTTGTAACTTTGAACAATCATTAAATCAAACAATAAGTGAGGACTACCAGTACATAAGTAATATTTATAAAGAAAAAAATCAGCAGTGCTGAAAACATTAGGCAAGTATAGAACTATTAATATTTAATAACCTGTTCCCACTTTTCTGAATTTTTTAATAATTCATTGTTCAGGATTTTCTATTTTTGCTAGAATTACTCACTTTTTTGTTCTGTGGATTCTTTCTTTTCTTTTTTTTAGCATGGAGTATATAGAACAAACCTATTCTTTTGAAAGTATTACTCAGAGGCTGCCAGAAATCCCTATCTATAGTATTCAATTTAATTTTCTGATATTGTCTATCATTAATAATAGGAAAATTGTTACTTTGGTGTAAAAATTATAAAAACCTAAGCACTATCTAAGGGAGCTAGCAATTCATTAACCCACTCCTTCCTTCTCTATGATAATAAAAACCTTTATATTTATTTCAAGCCTTTTCATTCTTTCCACCCACATAATTACTTTTTTTAGCCTGCTGTGTTCTAATATTCACCACTGACAAACAAGTAAAATATAATCTGAATGCGTTGGGGAAAATTAGAATATGAGTTCAATATTTTTCAATTTAACAGTAGTCTGCTGATAGTATGGTAGCAAGAGAATTGTTAATTGAAGTTTTGGAAGTCTATCCTCACTAATAACATTTGCTTTCAGTTACTCCTTTTATGAAAGAAATGGCACATGGTCTCTACTACTTATGAATTCCTTTTGGTATGAGTCATTTGTACAATGACCTCTTTCCAAAATATTATAAGAATCATCAAAAGGATACATCAATGAAAAAGAATATAGCATAATATAGCAAGTACATTTCTATATTAAAGCAGATTTGCATGTACAATGCATATGTGCAAAACTGTGAAATATCGAATAATGAGTACTAATGAGAAGAAGCTTATTTAAGCTCATTAGAATTCACAAGCTATCCACAGTGTTTGCTAAGAGGATATATCAAAGCACATTTGTTAATACCATAGCTTCGTTTGTTAATACCAGTGACCTGCTTGCTGAATTACAAAATGTTATTAAAGAAACACTACCGTGTTACTTTCTGTCCTTTAAACCAGGGGTCCCCAACTCCCGGTTCATGGACCAGTACTCGGCCACAGCATGCCAGCAACCAGTCCACATAAACAAGCAAAAACCTCATCTGCGAGATGGAGGCAGCACAGAAAACCACACATCTTCCAGTCCACAGAAAAACCTCTCTCCACAGAACTGGTCCCTGGTGCTCAAAAGGTTAGGGAACTCTGATTTAAACCCAACCCATTGCAAATCACCCCTGTAAAACCTCAATATTTATACATGTATGCTCACACCCACACTCACACATGCAAATAAAAAAATCAAGATGGGGAAACAAACATAATATATTCCTGTATTATAGAATAAAATGATATGTTGGCAGCTTTGGCATATTTATCCTTTCAACTTATGGATTGCTGGCATCATTAAGAAAGCTAACTAAAACCTTTTAAAATTGTTTTCAGGAGCTATTGAAGCCTTGCCAGTATGTTGAAAGTCCCAGCTTACAATATTCAGGTTTATTTTTCTCATAATGTCTTTTATGAATAATAGGAAATTCTCCTTTTTGATGCAGAGTTCCCCAAACAATTACCTAATTACCAAAAAAACGGACAAAAAAGACAATTATAATACAACAGAAACAAGACAATTACAAGAGAACGCCACTCAAAGCTTGCCAATGCTTTTAGAAATCTCATGTAAAGCTTTTTGAGGAATTAATCAAACACCTGGCTTTGAAAACAAGGAATTGCAAAGCTAACATGTTGTCTAAATAACCTTCCAAAACTGGGGAGAAGACTGGGTTGATGGAAAGTACAGCATGCTTTTTCTCTCAGATTTGTTGTAACATCCTATACTATATGTTGGAGATTTGAATTTAGCAGGAGCTAAATTAGAGACAGAGGTCCTGATTATAGGGAGAGCTGAAAAAAGATAAATTATAAAGGAAAATGTTCCATAACAAAAAACAGAAATGTTCATTAATATGGTTGCCTTGGAAGTACTAGCAGACAACTGCCTTTGAAGCAAACACTAGCTGTATAGCTAGTTCTCGTTTATGACTATAATTGAGCCTGTTGCTAAGCAAGGTATTTGTTAAGTGAGTTTTGCCCCGTTTTACAATCTTTCTTGCCACCATTGTTAAGTGAATTACTGCAGTTGTTAAGTTAGAAAAATGTTGTTAAGTGAATCTGGCTTCTCCATTGACTTTGCTTGGCAGACAGTCACAAAAGTGATCACATAACCTTGGGACACTGCAACTGTCCTAAATACATGCCAGCTGTCAAGTGTCCAAATTTTGATCATTCACATGATCACAAGGATGCTGCAATGGTCATAAGTGTGAAAAATCATCATTTTCAATGCTGTTGGAAATTCAAACAGTCACTAAAAGAATGGTTGTAATTCAGGGACTACTTGTGCTGAGATGTGAATCAAGACAGAAAAACTCAGTTCTACAATTGAGAAAATTATATCTTGGAGATAGAAGAGCTGAAGAGAAGAAAACACTTTTTCTAAATTAAGCAGGAAGCGCCTTTTTTTCTTCTACATAGAGAGTTATTTCCTTAACAATACACTCAGTGAGAACCAGACAGAAGAACAAGTGGGAAGATCCTTCCCCTTATCAATCTCTCACCATTTGCCCAAAAGGTCCAAAGGTTCACAGGCACAAAGAGATTATCCAATCTCCAGCATTGCATGAAGCATGTGATGAACTGCACAAAATTCAAGAAAGTGATCACTAAAGGTAAATTGATTATTGTAAACTTTAACCATCCTCTTTAAGAATTCTGCAAGTACGAGATATCAGAAAGGCACCAGATCAGGAACACCATAAAAGAACTGTATCCAACTCGAGGACTTCCGGTTTGTATCATGGCGAAACAGGACACAGGAAGGCAGGGCTCTGCCTTCTGTGCCCGATTTCACCCTGCTGGGGGCCCTAAAAAGGGCCTAAAATTGCCCTGAAGAGGCAATGAAGAGGAGAAGTGTCTTGTAGATCATGGAGAGATGGCAGTCTTTCCGTTCGATTTAAGGAAAGCCCCCCAAACCGGCAGGGGAAAGACCGGCTACATTCATGTGGCCGGCCATTAGCTGCTGACAACTGAAGAAGAAAAAAGCACTAATTAACATATTGTAAACAGCATGTTTGGAACTGGGTGAGAATATTGATCCTTTCTTTACTATTTTACAACTGAATTTCTTGGGAAAGGCTCTCAAGAAATTAAAAATCTCCGAATGTAAACAGAAGCAGCATTTTAATTTTATGTGGGACAGAAACATTCAATACTGAAGTAGAAGTAACATAAAGCTACAGTTTTCATAAATTTGAGACCTGAGATAGCTGGAAAAAAAACATTGAGGCAAAATATAAGAAATCAATCCTTTGTTTTAAGAATGGAAAATGGACTTTGAATGACATCTAGTGGTGGATATGTGTATAGCACTATAATTTGCTTCCTGGCTGCTTGGTGATTCCTAGCTCAGGAGAACAGCTGGCAATAAAAGAAAATATTTAGGCATACTTATCACCCTGACCTTCTTGGATTATAAATACCTACTGAGCTTGGACTTTTAACTTCAAGAGCTAATGGGAGAGAACAAAAAATTTGACCTTGGACTACACCTGGCTGGGAGAGATTTTTGAGCTGTTTTCAGAGAGGTTGAACATTTTGAACACTGTAAACATTGTGGATTACAACTTTGCCTGATTAACAATCTTTGGATACTTGAGACAAAGGATCACTATTAAAAATTGCTTTCAGGACTGAACCTATACTTTGGAATATATTTGATTATATATATAAAGACAAGAAAACTAGAGGAAACTTTGATCTGCTCTTACTGAGACTGGTCATACTAGAGGATCTCCAGGAATGATGCCTCAAGAAAAAACAAACATCTTTCAGAAAGAAATATATTCTATGCTACAATTAATTCACCAAACAATTGTTGAATGCAAAGAGGACATAAAGAGAAATCATAATGAGATTAAAAACAATTTAGACAATATAAATGAGCAAATCTCCAAATTAAATCTACAACTAGAAAGTGCTCAGATAACAACTACAAAGTATGAACAAATAATCCAGAAATCAGAAGACGAAACAGAGGAAATGGATTTAGAGATGGAAAAGATAAAAGAAGACTATATACAAACAAAATACTGCAAGACTTAGCTATAACAATGAAAATAAAAAAGACCTTTTACCCCTTGGGTCTGCAAAATATATCTGATGGCAAGGAAGATTTTACAAAATTTTAAAAATGGAATATAGAGCTGTTAGGGAAATGTCACAACTTGGGAATGAAGACAGGGAATGAAAAGAGAAATGGAGGGAGAAAGGAACTGGGAGTAGTTTAAAGAATATAAATGGATGGAATTCCCCTCCCCAAAATACCCTACCTAAATTGTGTTCCTCATGCCAAGCCATTTTTATGAAAATAGAAAGAAAATTCCTGGGTGATCTAATTGTCCTGGCTTGGAAAGCTACTTGGCAAAGAAAGAAAGCGAGAGTCAGATTTAAAAAAAAACAGAAGATCTGACCTTTTAGAGGGGACATTATATGTTTAAATACTTATTTAAATAAGATTAAAAGAACGGATGACCCTTAGATATTATTAGACTTTTATAATGAAAGATATGATTTAGAACTAAGATAGCATTTTTTTCTTTTTTCTTTTGATATGGGAAATATGAAGATAAAAGGAGGATTGATATGAATAAAACTTTTAGCTATATAAATGCAATTAATATTGAGAAAATCATAACTGATAAAGATATTTCAAATACTGATTGGAAATCAAACCTTAACAAGAGCACAAAAAAGCAGGATATTGATTAATGAATTAACACGATTGATTTATGAATTCATATTATTATTTGTATGATATTAGTAAAATATGATGAAGATGTACTGTATACATTAACAGTACCAAAAATTGTAACTGTGTAATGAGGGGAAAATGGAAAAAATATGGAGAAGAAAGGAGGATCAGGAATATATATATAAAGAACTGTATCCAACTGAAGCCATAATGTTCTGCATTCATGTATCATAAAGAGGAAGAATTCACTATCTTAAAGGAGACCTTTAAAATGGTGATCTACTCATCTATATTCTATTTCTAACTGGCAAAATGGGTAAGGAAGAAAAATTAAAAAAAATTGTAAGGTCTGACATTTGGGGAACAAGAAGAGGTCTGCCTAGGAAACAACTAGATACCAGTCAGAGGGAGAATTTAGGAAGGACCTGTCCTAATGGATCAAGCAATAGAATAGAATAGAATAGAATAGAATAGAATAGAATAGAATAGAATAGAATAGAATAGAATAGAATAGAATAGAATAGAATAGAATAGAATAGAATAGAATAGAATAGAATAGAATAAGAATGGAGTGGAGTGGAGTGGAGTGGAGTGGAGTGGAGTGGAGTGGAGTGGAGTAGAGTAGAGTAGAGTAGAGTAGAGTAGAGTAGAGTAGAGTAGAGTAGAGTAGAGTAGAGTAGAGTAGAGTAGAGTAGAGTAGAGTAGAGTAGAATAGAATAGAATAGAATAGAATAGAATAGAATAGAATAGAATAGAATAGAATAGAATAGAATAGAATAGAATAGAATAGAATAGAATAGAACAACCTGACCCCCACCCCACCCTCTTCCTTGTGGCAGCCCCTCAGATGCTGGGATACTGCTATCATGTCTCCCCTATTTCTTCTTCTTTTTTAGACTGGCCAAACCCAACTTCCGCAGCCATTTGCAAGATTAATGTCAGCCTTCCCAGGTAAACCAGATTTAAAAAAACAACTAGATTAACCAGTTTATTTTAAGGCTACATTAACAGAGTCTTGCAAGTCGAAAGTACAAAGTTCCCATCACCACTTTTAACTGCCTGATTCATTAGGGTGGGTCTTTCCTAAGTTTCTTTCTCTGACTATAAAGCTACTGGGGTTCCTACCTCTCCAGTCTGATTGTTCCATAGGCAGCATCTCTTGTTTTCCTTGTTTCCCAAGGTCAGCAGCCCATTCCATTATCAAAATACACATAGTCCAACTTACAACAATTTATTTATTGGCCGTCCAAAATTACAATGGCACTGAAAAAACTGACATGACCATTTTTCATACATAAAAAAGTTGAAGCATCCCCATGGCCACATGGTCAAAGTTCAGATATTTGGCAAGAGACTCATATTTATGTTGGTCGCAGTATACCGGGGTCATGTGGTCACCTTTTTTTAGTTTCTGACAAGCAAAATCAATTCATTTAACAACTGTAGTGATTCATTTATCAATTGTGGCTGAAAAGGTCATAAAATGGGGCAAAACTCATTTAACAAGTGTCTCACATAGGAACAGAAATGTTGCTCAGTTGTGGTCATATGTCAAGGACTACCTGTAAGGAAATGGTAATACCAAGCAAAGCTTGCGGCTTTCTCCAGAAAATATACAAGTATAGAAAAATATACCACTAATGTGATAGAAGATACTCCTGTGCTACATTACTATGGTAAGATTGAATTGATGGCAGACTCCACCTCTTCCCCCTTTGTTTTCTATTCTCCACCCATCCATCTTTTTTGGTTATCAAGTTGATATGTTCTCGTTCTGTCCTTCTTCACTATTTATTTTATTGTTCTATTATTTTACTTCTGTTCTGTTTACACACTTTTCATTTCTTCCTTTTTGTAAGCCACCTAGAGCCATGGTTAGATAGGCAGCGAATAAATTTAAATAGTGAAATAATAAAATAATAAAAGAAAATAAACTAAAATATAAACAAAATGAAATAGTCTGATAGTTGGGATACAGTAAATCAATCTTCAGATGCTGGGACTGGAAACTACAGAATTTCAGGATATTTATTTATTTATTCAATTTCTTTAGCTGGCCATCTCAGTCAGTTATTCTGGGTGGCTTACAATTCAGAAAGAAAAAAATATATTACAACATTTTAAAGCAAAACATTTTTAATTACAATCATTTTAAAACAATAAAAGCAATAAAACACTAAAAACATCCCACATAGGGGCAACATACTTGGTCGGCAACCATCCTAATCCCAAAACTTGGCTAGATGCTAAAGGTCAGTGCTGTGTGAGATGCTTTCCATGTGTTCCCTGTATTACTATCATGAGTGAAAAAGTCCTTTCCTTAATCCATACCTGACTAACTTCACTTCCTACACAACTGGAAGGATATCCAGTAAATTACAAACAATAGGATTTGTTCATGAGGTGGAAGACAGACATTCAGCCAGGTACATTGACAAGGCATGTTCCTTGTTAGCCAACCAAATTTGCTCAAGATGTTCAGATCCAAAGAGGAAGGAAAAATTGGGATCCAAATATTTTACCAGTTTTCCCCTATATATTACCGTCTTCAATATTTAAGCTTTTGGAGGTAATCCATATGGACCTTCCCATGGTTGCTTTGACCACACTTTCTCAATCCAGAGAATGTTGTACCTAATCTTGGTATATCCTAGAATTAGTGAAAGTGAAGTAATCAACTCAGGGATAGATATTGGGCAATAGTAACAAAAGTACTAGGAGAAAAAAAAGTGTAGGTTACAAAGCCTGATTCATATTCCCTAAACATTTCAGAAGACAAATTAAGGTTCCAATTCAGTTAGCATTTGTTTATAGAATCAGAAATGGATAAATCACTGTTCTTCATTTTAGGCTCAAACTACCCTCTTTATTCCCTTAGCAAGTCTCCAGGAAGGGCTATCCTCCAAACCAATATATTGCTGTGAGATCCACTAAACCAGGGGTGTCAATCTGCCGGCCCATGGGCCGGATAAGTCATGCCGAAACTGTGCCCACCCCAGCTCCGGCAAAGGGGAAAAGTCGTGATATGTCATGACACGTCATGTGACGTGAGTTTGACACCCCTGCACTAAACTATGGATATCTCTACTGAGAACTTTCTTTTTTTTTTCTAGGTGATGGTTATTTTTTTCTCATTATTCAGGCTGAGCCACAGGCTTTTGAGATCATCTTTAATTTGTTTTACTCAGGTTTTCTATTTGTTGTGCCTTCCGCTGTGTAAGTTGCTTTCTCCACAGTAGTCTGTAAGGAAAGCATAGTTCTGCAATTTTGCATATATATCCAGCCAATCTCAATCCTTATTTTTGTGTGTTTTATTCTGTATTGCAGATTGATCTCAATCTGAAAAAAATTGTTGTGGACAGTCACATTAGTTTTAGGTCTGCTTTTAACAGTGTCCATCTTTCAAATCCATATAACAAAACTAGAAGATAACGACTCAAAGGTTTATAGTTTAGTTTTCACTGAAACGTTTCATGTCTTCCACAGGTCCCAGTTTAATCATCTAAAGACAGCAATGGTCTGCTGTGTACTTCTGCTTTTGAAACTGTTTTCTGTTTTTCCAGCAACAACCCAAGATATAACTGAAATGGTTGTTTGCTCTATTTGGGCTGTACTGAGATAGACAGTAGACTGTGACCCACACATTGTTAAAATCTTTGTTTTCTTAGCATCAATGTTCAGGCCATATGAATGGGCATGCTTGCAACACCATACAAGTTGTCAGTGATCTCTTTGACAATACAGGTCAGTTATGTAATAGGTTTTATCATGCTTCTTGCCAGCTGCCAACAACTTTCTTCAATATAGCACTATGACATTGAGCAGCAGGAATGAAATTACAAATCGTTGCCCAATACCAGTTTGAATTGGGAATTCTTTTGAAAATTCATTTCAAATATAAACACAGCTGCTGGAATTGCTGGAATTTCTTGCAGTAGGCTTATGGTTTTTATTATACCTCTTAGCACTACAGATGTTGATTCCATGAATGCTATCTGGCTCTCCAATAACAATTCTGACCTATTAAGACTGCTTATATTTCAAGATCCTTAAAAAATTATGGACTCTTTTTGTAGAATAAAATTCTTTATATAAGTGGGGGGCGACCCTTGTCAGAGATGCTATAATAGTGGTTTTCTGCACTGAACTGTATTTGACTAGATTAGAGTTTTGGAAACTTGGCAACTTCAAAATATGTGGACTTCAAGTTCCAGCAGGCTATCTGGGAAAAACTGGGAGTTAAAGTCCACACACCTTAAAAATTGCCGACTTTCAAAAACATTGAATTAGATGATTTCCATAGTCTCTTCCAATCCTACTCTTCTACTTATTTAAGGTATATCCAAGACTAGGTAAAAATTTCACCCTTCATCACATGAAGATAGAGATTTGGCTGTGAACAGTTCAAGTACAGGTAGTCCTTGACTTACAACAGTTCATTTAGTGACCTTCAAAGTTACAACAGCACTGAAAAAAGTGATTTATGACCATTTTTCACACTTGCAATTGTTGCAGCATCTCCAAAATTTGAACTCTTGGCAACTCACTCGTATTTATGACGTTTGCAGTGTCCTGGATTCATGTGATCCCATTTTGTCACCTTCTGACAAGCGAAGTCAATGGGGGGAAAGCCAGATTCACTTAACAACCATTTTACTAACTTAACAAATGTCGTGATTCACTTAACAACTGTGGCAAGAAATGTCATAAAATGGAACAAAACTAAATAACTGTCTCGCTTAGCTCATTTTTGGTTGTAAATCAAGATTACCTGCACATTTTTGAATCTTCCAACGTAGATAAAAGATAGCAATCACCAACACTAGAAGAAAATGCTCCTTGTATATTGTATATTCCTTTTTAGTACAAATAATGGCCATAAAGGTTTGCTTCATTCTAAACATCTTCTGCATTGTAAGCACAATGCAGCATAGAGAAAAAAAAAGGATTTTCCACCAGACTATTTTTCTTTTTTCTTATTCTTGACAAATAAATAAATATGTTTTGTTGCCGAGTATTAATTCTGAATAAAACTCCTTTTTGTGCCTAAAACAAATCAGAGGCTTACAGAAAAATCTTTTTTTTTTCCTGTGGGTCCCAATTTTTTTTAACTTAGCAAATGCTGTGACCTTATGCCTATCTTGTGTTTTCAAACCTATGAAGTTTTATTCAAAGTGACTACAGTTGTAAAGAATAAAGATGTTTGCAAGAGCAAGATGAGGAAAAATCCTGAGTGAATATTATTAACATTAGGTGGCCTCCTAAATCACAGAGAAATGGTTGTACACTGCAATCAAATTTTAACAGGCTCTATTCATAAGGAAGGTAGCTGTGTCCTTAATTAATGAGAAACATTTTACTATCTCTCCTTCTTTTAAAGCAGCATAAACCAGAATTTATGTGTATGAGAATGTGTATTTTCACGAAACAATCTATAGCTGTTAGTTTTCCACTTATTTACAAAACCAAAGATTATTATAACTTTCTCTGTGGTCTTAAAGCCTGTTTTACTTAAAGCACAGCATGGATAGAAATAATATGCTTTAAATTCATTGTATGCATTTTTAATAAATAAGACAATGCCACCCTTCTTATTATGCTAAGATAATAAAGTTCTCCCTTCTTCTAATCAGAAAATTAAATCAGTACATCACTTGATGCAGTGGAGAGTCTGTGGACTTTTTTGTCTTCTTCTTGCCAAGAAGAACAACACAATACATAAATTTACACACATTTGGCTTTCATGGAGAAAGCAAATCTCCTATCCATTAACCAAGTTTGACATTATTATCTATATGCATTCTAACAACAAATTTCTTATATCACAACATCTATAAAAATAGGACAAGATAACAATTAGTAATAAACTGATATTCCTAATTATTAGTCATAAAATTAATTACCATTTCAGTCTCTAGAAATTCTGTCCTCTGCTGGAAACATTAGCTAGCATTTATCCTTTACCGCTGCATAATTGTTGCTATTATTGTTGTTGTTGTTGTTGTTATTATATTTACCTATAGGGACAAATAAATAAAGGGGTTGCCAGAGACGAACTTAATTTTGAACTTGATCACAGCAGCGAGACTGTTGGTGGGACAATACTGGAAGAAACCAGAATTACCATCTATTGAAGAATGGACTTTGAAAGTCATAAATATGGCAGAAATGGCTAAAATATCTGCATATTTGAAGGATCATTCAAATGAAAAATATATGTTGGACTGGAAACAATGGATAGACTACATACAAGAGAAACATCAATCAAAGAAAATGTATCTTGCTTATAGTTAAATCTTGATATACCAAGTGAAGAATGTTTACAAGTTTAAAATGATTGTATTAAGTTGAATAGCATTCAACTTGAATTTTTTCTTTGTTTACATTTACAAATATATACTTAATAAAAAAAATTTAAAAAAAAGAAGAGGGGGGGTGTCAATCTATTCTCTAAAGCACCTGAAGGAGAGAAGCAACCTAGAACTAAGGAGAAATTTCCTGACAGTGAGAACAATTAATCAGTGGAACAACCTGCCTCCAGAACCTGTGAGTGCTCCAACACTGGAAGTTTTTAAGAAGAGACTGGACAGCCATCTGTCTGAAATGGTGTAGGGTTTCCTGCCTGAGGAGGGGGTTGGACTAGATGACCTCCAAGGTCCCTTCCAAATTATTATTATTATTATTACTATTACTATTACTATTATTATTATTATTACTATAGCTCTAAATGAACACGTCATGTACAAGAAAACCAGGGAAATTAATTAGTATATCTGTCAGAATGTTCTAGTAAGAAAGTGATTAGTTGCATTTTAAAGTACATTCAAGGAATTGCAGTGCAGAAAGTGAGTGGGGGATGTTACTATAGTGATGTCAGAACTAGTCATAAGTAACTTTTTTCAAAGCCATTGTAATTTTGAATGGTTGCAAGTCAAGAACTATGTCATGTGAGTGCCTTTGTTTATAATAATAATAATAATAATAATAATAATAATAATAATAATAATAATAATAATAATAATAATATATGCCAAAAGCATATATGAGGTATGTTGACATTTAATCCCAGAATTCCACAGCTAATGATCATTGATAAGAATTCTGGGAGTTGAAGTGTGGACACCTGGAATTTGACAAGTTTTTAAAGAATACATTAATTATACCATAATTCAATGAGAAGTGAGCACATTGTGCTATGTGTGGAGTATTTATGCTAGCAGATTTAACTATTGTTGCTAAATAAACATTTATTTTTATCTATTAGTCTCTTATACAAAATGGGCATAAAACATGGGGGTGGTTCTTTAAATATGTAAATCATCTTTCAAATGTGAGAGTGAAATACAAACAATATGATAATGAAGGTAAACTAATTTACTTTATGCAATATTTTCTTTGATGGACAAGGGGGAAACAGTCATCTCAAATTCAACCCTAATTTGTATGTACTGTAAAGGCAACATTTACAGCCTCGAGTTTACAATATATACTACTTTATACTATTTTCTAAAAAGCATAAATCTCCAAAGACATTATTACATTATTTACAATCACCTCAGAAAAAAAGAGCAACCTTAATCACAAATTTAAACCATTTTTATTTTCATTCAGATATATAGTCATCCAGTTTAGAGGGATGCATTTGTGATTAGTTAAAGGATTGAAATTTTAAAGTATTCCAATGTTTCTGTCTAACTTTTCTAAACTCTAATTTTTGAGCTTGAATTGATTTGTTTAAAAATCTGCCAAAATTATTTGATGACACAATAGCTAAATTTCTTCATCAATATATAGGCAGGAAATGAATAAGCATACTTATGCACTGCATCAAACTAACATGGCTTCTTTATTGAATGCACAACACTTTCAATAAAAAGTTGAATCTATAAATTATACATTTATGCATAATCAAATGCCTTTATTTGCCAGTGCTTAAATATTCATAAAAAGCAAACATTTGGCTTACTTGAAAGAGGACCTCTGGTTACTTAAGGAATTGGACAGAATGACTGAATTGCAAAAACTAAGGGAAAAATCAAAACTTACAATCATGAAGAAATTTATAGTGTATTACTGAACATTATTATTTGTAAGAAAGTTTTTGTCACGAGATATCAAAAATTTTCTACTTCTTTATACATGGACATTTCATATTAAACTTAACTGGAGTTATATCTTCTGGAGTAAATTAAAATGTGCGAAGTTATATATTCTCAAACACAGCTAATGATTAAAATCAAGACTAATTAGAATGTATGAGCTTAAAAATACAGACTTCTGCTGATATAAGATTAATCTTTCTATTTTGTTTGTGAATTACATTAACTTAATAAAACATGAGCACATATTTGTTCTTCACAAGAAAACAAAAAAGACTTTAAAAAGTTCCTCTCTTTCAACCATTCTCTATAATAATTGTATGTGGAATTCAAATTGGGCATTGCAACACTTGCAAAGTCCACTGACTTTAATTATCTACTGCTAAATTTATTCTCTATATGTGGGACTGATAGGTGTTTATTTGTAAAAGAGTGAAAAAACATATTCTAGCAGAGAAATGTTGTTTATATAAACATTACAAACATAATTACATACAAAAATGTTGTATCACTTTTAAAATAGGAGCAAATAGGAGGAGAAATTTAGCAATGAAATGTTAAAAATGTTTTTAAAAGCATGGAAGATAAGGCTTATATGATTTATGCTAAACAGATAGAAATGACTTTGGGAAAGCCAAATCTGATACCATAAAGAGGAATCATCCTTGATTTACCTCCACAACTGAGACCAAAATTTCTACTTTTTCTAAGCAAAGCAGCTCTTAAGTGAATCACTGCAGATGTTAAATGAATCACATTTTCGTTAAGCAAACTGAGCTCTTCCCCCCATTGATTTTGTCAGAAACCAACTGGCAAGTCAGATATGGTGATCAATGACCCCAGGACAATGTAACATCATAAATATATATGGGTTGCCAAGCACCTGAAATTTGATCATATGTCAGCAGCCAAAAAAGCCAATGCAATCTTAGGCTGCATTAATAGAGGGATAGAATCAAGTATTAGTATCATTTTATAAAGCCCTAGTAAGACCACATTTGGAATATTGCATCTAGTTTTGGACATCCCAATATAAAACAGATGTTGAGATTCTGGCAAGAATGCAGAGAAGAGCGAGAAAGACCGTCTTCTGCCTCATGAATCCCAGCGACCGGTTAGGGCACACAGGGTTGGCCTCCTACGGGTCCCATCTGTTAGACAGTGCCGTCTGGCGGGACCTAGGGCTAGGGCCTTCTCTGTTGCTGCCCCAGCCCTCTGGAACCAACTTCCCTCAGAGGTTCGTACTGCTCCCTCCCTCCTAGCTTTCCAAAAAAATTTTAAAACACATCTACGGTATGCAGACAGGCTTGGGGCATGTGAGCTGCGCTCTGCCCCTGGCCTTTGATTGGGAGTGTATGTTGTATGAGTGAGTATAGTTTTATAGTTTTATATTGTAGTATTGTTTTAAATAACTTATATATTTTGTATTTGTATTTCTGTTGTGAGCCGCCCTGAGTCTGGGGAGAAGGGCGGCATATAAGTCAAAATAAAGATAAAGATAAAGACAACTAGTGACTGACGACTAAAACATATGAAGAACGGTTGCAGAAATTGGGCATGTCTAGTCTAGTGAAAAGAAGGACTAAGGGAGACATGATAGCAGTGTTTCAATATTTGAGGGGCTGCCACAAAGAAGAAGGGGTCAATCTATTTTTCAGAGCAGCACAAGGCAAGGCCTTCGTCACTTCCAGGCTGGACTACTGTAATGCTCTCTACATGGGGCTCCCCTTGAGGTGCACCCGGAGGCTTCAGCTGGCCCAGAATGCGGCCGCATGGGTAGTGACCGGGGCGCCATGGCGCTCCCATGTAACATCGCTCCTGCGTGAGCTGCACTGGTTGCCGGTGGCCTTTCGGGTGCGTTTCAAGGTGTTAGTGACCATCTTTAAAACGCTCCATGGCTTCGGACCCGGATATCTACAGGACCGCCTTCTGCCAGCAAATACCTCCCGCCGTCCGGTACGCTCCCACAGAGAGGGTCTCCTCAGGGTGCCGTCGGCCAAACAATGTCGGCTGGTGACCCCCAGGGGGAGGGCCTTCTCTGTGGGAGCTCCAACGCTTTGGAAGGAGCTCCCCCCCGAACTCCGTACGATGACGGAATTGCGTTCCTTCCGTCGAGAATTAAAAACATACTTATTCCGACAAGCCGGCCTGGGATGATAGCTCCAGCTCCAACAATGGCCATAACTGTTTTTAGGGGATTGTGTTTTTAGTTGGGTTTTTAAATATTAGGCCAAATTGTTTAATTTATTTTTAATAATTTTAATTTTTGTGTGTTGTTGTTTTAATTTGGCTGTACACCGCCCCGAGTCCTTCGGGAGGGGGGCGGTATAAAAATTGTAAATAATAATAATAATAATAAAAAAACAATAGATGGAAACTTTAAAAAAGGAGGGAAGGAAGAAGTTTTGAGTGCTCCATCATTGGAGGCTTTTAACAAGAGACTGGAAAGCCACCAGTCTGAAATGGTATCACATCTTCTTCTTAAACAGGGTTTGGACTAGAAGATTTCCAAGTTCCCTTCCAACGCTATTATTCTATGTTCTAAGGATCCTCAACAGTTGTAAGTGCAATAAATCATTTTTTTCAATGCCTTTATAATGGTCACTAAACAAATGGCTGTAAGTCAAGGACTACCTGTATAATTAAAGGGTATGATAAACAAAAAGTAGATTTTTGTAGTAATCATGTGAGAGATTTCTGCAATACAAATATAACATCTTCAACCTGTGATTCTCAGTTTGTTAGAGACATAAAATAAATTAATGCAAGATCAGGATTAGTCTGATGTGTAGGGTTACTTGTCTGATTCAGTAAAAAAATATAATCACATGCTCTCATTATTTTATTGCAACATCTCTATATTTTTAAGGATGCAGCAGATAACTCTGATGTCAAATGCAGATGAAAGAAAACCCTTTTTATGTTCACTATCTCTATAGAAAAGTACAGTCAGTCACTATGATATAAAACTGAAAATTATTTTCCTTTAGATACATAAAAGATCTTCAGTTGGAAGGAAAGTTTAATCCTCCTCCAGATGTCCAATTATGAGGCTTTTTCCCTACACCTCAAAACAGCTTAGATGTGAGCTCTGAAAAGTTCAAAGCAATGAGGCACAGCTTTACGAACTGATTTAAGACAGGTATTTAAGTTACACTAAAAGTAGTGCTATTAGCAAAGTTTATGACGCCTCAGTGACTTTCTTAAGTTTCTGTCAGCATTGAGCCCATTTTTATTTATCTGCATAGGTTCAGGGTTATTTCAAAAAGTTCAGGGAAAGTTGGAAAATGAAAATAAAAAAACTAAATATAAGATAATTGGAATACAATGAATCTGATTGTGTACACACCCACCTGGAGGCATCATGTGTAAGTTGGACAGCTATACATTTTTAAAATAAACAAATAATATAATATAATTAAAACTACTTTGATGCAGTGGTTAAAATGCTGGACTAGAACCTGGAAGATCATTGGTTCTAATCCTTCCTTAGGCAATAAAATGGTCTGAGTGGTTTTGAACCTCTTACATAACATAGTTATAATAGTGAGCATTGTTTACATTGGCAGAATAATTGTTTAATTAAAAAAAATAAAGTATTAAATCAGAAACAGTCGGTTACCCAAATTTATTACTTCTGTCTTAGCTGCTTTTTTCATACATTTTGAAATCATTACGCTGATATGCAGTGATTTTCTCAGTGTTTCCTCTGTGCATTTAGCCTTTCTCTATAAGGTGAAAATAGGATAATCTTTTTCACAACTATGGGTGTATGTTACTAATATTTTTGGATTTTATGGTTTCTTAAAATGTCTGAAAACACAGGAGGTTGTGGACAGGCTGGTATCTCACAAAGCAAGGTGCATTCAGCTTCTCTGCTGGGACACATTCTTCATATTCATGCAGATCAGCCTTGCAGTTCTATATCTTGCCAGCCTTATTTCAAGGCCGTGTACAAGCATCCAAAAGACATTCTGTCTTTTCCAGTGTTCAACCGATCACTCTTGAGTTTATAGGGGCATAGTTGAGAGTCATAGCCATGAAATCATAGCATTCTAGAGTTGGAGTAATCTACAAGGACCACCTGATCCAATAATCTGTAAACCTATTAAACCATCCATAAGTGTCCCAAAGATGCTTTTTCTTTGAAGACATTTTGCTTCTCATCCAAGAAGCTTCTTCAGCTCTTGAATAAGAAGCAAAACGTCTTTAAAAAAAACACACACACAAGAAAGTCCGGTTGCCTCGTGAAAAAGCATCTTTGGGATAACTATGACCTGGATGACTGAGAATCTCCATTTACATCCATAAGAGTGGTTGTCTAGCCCAGGGATAGGCAACCTTGGCTCTTGTATGACTCGTGGACTAACTCCCAGAATTCCCAAATTCATAGCTTAGCTTACTGGAGCAGAGGGAGGGGTCATGGGAGAGGGAAATAAAGTATAATTTTGAGAAAGAAACAGTTTTCTTACTTTGCCATCTTTTTAACATGAGTTTTAATATGAAACAAAAGTGAGTGAGAATAAAAGGGGATCAAAGATTCCCATTGGAGGGGACAAGAGAAATAATAATAATAACCTATGAAATGTGTGTCATGACATCACAATTCAAATCTAGTAACTTTACTTGTGACACAAGCATGAAAAACTGAAATTTACATCATGAAATCATGACACTTTTTTGTTATTTTTTTATCATTATGATTAATAATGAATGCCTATGTACAATATACTGGTTTGAAGTTATGTAGCAATATTACAAAATTAATTGGACTTGAAAACAGTTTTAAAAAGCCAAGAAGCAACAAACTTTTTTAATTCTTGAATTTTGCATAAGCAAAATAGTTATATTAGATAATATAACACCAATCCATCATTACTTTTTCTTTAAATAAAAACAAACATATAATCCCTTACAATCTAACAATTCTGCAAGACCTTTATATAACTTACTTATGAATATTGACATTTCAAGACAAAGTAGTGCTTAAGTATACAAAGTGACTTTATAATTAAAAATTATCCCAACTGTTGTCCTTCAAAGCATTGGGCTTTAATTCCCCAAGATCTGTAACTTTCATAGTCAACCATTAGTGAGGGTATTTGGAAATGTAACTCATCTACAGGTAAATCCTGTTTCTTGGTTGCTAGTAGAGAAAATAGAGGGGCAATTTCAATGCAAGCTTCAAGGTCTTAAAACTTTTTTTAAAAAATCTGTACTAATTCTATAAATATTTTCCTAAGCAAGATGCTCTTCATATTAAATATCGGTACTTTTGTCCAGATGCAGTTATATTAAATATATCATACCTAGCATACATATGGAGAGCCTGTTTGATCTAGTGGTTAAAGAAACTGGATTAGAAACTGGGAGACTGTGCCTTCTAGTCCTGCCTTAAACATGAAGCCAGTTGGGTGAATTAGGATTAATCATCCTCCCTCAGTCCTGAGAAGAAGACAAGAGCAAACCACTCCAACAAATTAGTCAATTCTTCCAGAAATATTCAGTGACCTAAAAAGAGGGTGATGTTCTCATTGTCAAGAGTTGGTGGAACCACAGAAGCAGATAGAAGTTATTAGGCCAATGTGCCCTGCTATAGGACAACACAGAAGAACATGGTGACTGTTTCTACTGCGAACAGCGCATAAGAGTAATTACTTTTATGCCAGGATGTCAATAAATCTTTCTCCCCACAACGTAGATGGAAAAATATTGTAGAGAGGGAGAGAGAGGCTGAAGACTTTATGGGAAGGATAAGACCTTTTTTGCATTATATTGAATCATCTCCCCAACAGGTTCTCTGCATAAATATCTGGGTTTTGCCTACCAAATAACAATGCTAAAGACTAGTGGTGGGATTCAAATATGTGAACAACTGATTCTCTGTATGGATGCCACTTCCGGAAGTCCATTCTGGGCCTGGGCAACAAAAAATTAGCTACCGGCCACATTTGGTGGACATGTGGTAAGACTAAGGCCTATTGGAGAAAGATATATATGTGGTTAGAAAAAATATTGGGTGAACAAGTTGATTTTAAACATGAACTTTTTTTACTAGGTATTATGCCTGAAAAGACTAATAAGCAGAAATTATATTTAATCTTACACATCACCACAGCAGCGAAATAATTTTTGCACAATACTGGAAGAATGAAGGATTGCCATCAGAAAAAGAAATAATTAGGAAAATATTGGAATGTGCAGAGATGGATAGATTAACTATGAGGTTGAAAGATAAAGAAGATACAGACTATTATCAAATTTGGGACTTATTTTATTATTGGCTAGAGGAAAGAATGAAGGATTAGGAACTGTACATGTATTAGCATAGCAAACTCCAGACAACTCGTTGGAAAAATTAACATATGTTTATAAAATCTTTATATTAAAAAAAAAATTTAGCTACCAGTTCTGCCGAAGTGGTGTGAACCAGCTGAATCCCATCAATGCTAAAGACCTTTTCTTTCAGCTCAGGCCAAGCTCGTTCAGAGCTAAGCAAAGTCAAGTAGTGAACTAATTCTCATATTATCTTGCAGACCCACGCTCTGAAGAGCACCATCCTCCTATTTTAAGCAGCAGCTCCATTTTTGTTCTTTTATAAGAGGACAATGCAGCAATCCTCTCCCTAATGTATGTAAGTAGGCTTGACTTAGAGCAGGGGTTCTCAACCTTTGCAACTTTAAGACTTGTGGACTTCAACTCCCAGAATTCCTCAGCCAGCAAAGCTGGCTGAGGAATTCTGGGAGTTGAAGTCCACAAGTCTTAAAGTTGCAAAGGTTGAGAACCCCTGACTTAGAGCTTCATGCTCTTGTTTATTTCTGCAGTGAAGGACAGCTAGTCATCAATTAGCAGCAAAACTAAAATAGTTGCCTTAAGACAGTGGTTCTCTACCTTTCTCAGGTTGAGACCCCACTTGCCCTGCCCATGCGTGCCGCGACCCCGACCCGGACGCGCGGGCGTGTGCGCACGCCCGCGCAAAAAAAAAATTAATTTTTTTTAAAAAAAAATAAAAAAACAAAAAAAAATGGTGGCCGTGATGGGCGGATCTGCGCATGCGCGGATCCGCCTGTCGTGTGCGCCGCGCATATTTTTTTCGGCGTGATGAGTGGATCTGCACATGCGCGTATCAGCCCGTTGCACGCGCCGCGCATGTGCAGATCCACCCGTCGTGGCCGCCATTTTGTTTTTGTTTTTTTTTTATTTTTTAAAATTTTTTTTAAAATTTTTTAAATTTTTTTTTATTTTTTTTATTTTTTTCAGTGCAATGGGCGGGTCTGTGCATGCGCGGCACGCACGCCAAAAAATAAATAAAAATAAAAAATAAAAAAAATTTAAAAAATAACAAAAATAAAAAAATAAAAAATAAAAAAAATAAAAATAAATAAAAATAAAAAAATAAAAAAAATAAAAATAAATAAAAATAAAAAAACAAAATGGCGGCCCGCTGTGTCCGGCGACCCCCGCGAAATCGTCGTGCGACCCCAAATGGGGTCACGACCCCAAGGTTGAGAACCACTGCCTTAAGAGATCTGTTATTTAATTATATCCAAAATCCAGGGCTTTTTTTCTCATAGAACGCACAGAATGGAGTTCCAGCACCTTTTTTGGATGGAACCTTGTAGGGTAGGCAAGGCGGGTTGTATGATGTGTGTGAGTTCCAGCACCTTTTTTTTTTTTTTTTTAGAAAAAAAGCACTGCCAAAATCTATATGGAGCCTCCTCTTCTGGTTCCAGCCACTGCCATTCCTGGAAAATTCATCTTTCACGCTTATCAAATTAAGGATTTCAAATATTTGGGCATATTTTTCCAAGCCTCAGAGACCTGGAATCAACAGCAAAACAGCATCACCATCAGTATTATGCCTGTCATAAACTTCCAAGCTCAGCTGTGCATTTTATGCAATGACCATATCCCTGCTGAAATAAACACATTCTGAGCTAAGTCATTATCCACATGTCAATACAGCATGCAGATTAGATACTAAAATGAGTTACGTGACAGGAGGCAATCCAGACTAAATTGTTGAGACCTACACTGTGAATCCCTCATCTTATATTAGATTCCTTCCTCAGAGTGGAATCTAGTGTAATTTTTTGGAAAATGCAACATTGCTACTTGAAATCTGAGATTAAATTACCTTTTTTTCTGGCAGCACAGTCATCTTGCCTTAGCAGGATAATTTTATGTCCTTACGAAAGACCAATATTATCACAGACTTAAAGCATAATTGAATAATAGAAGCATAAATTAAATTTTGGTTATATTCTATATATAATAATCTATTCATTTATTACTAAAACATAAATAATGTAGCTAAGAGCATGGTTTAAAATCCTGACTTCTCTTCTTTTTTCTTTTCTGTTTGTTGGAGTTTGTATTTTAACACTGTGAATTTAAAAAAAGATAAGAACCTTGTGGACCGAGTTAAGTGGCCCACCCTTGCAACACAGTTGACAGAACTGATCTGGCTAAAAGGTCCTGAGTTCTTGGCTTGTCCAGACAGCCTGATGCCACAGAGACCAAAACACTATATGCTTCCAGCTCCAGATCAACATGCCAACGTTCAACCTTAGGCACCCAGTAAATTTCAACCAATCAGTTTCAAACCTTCTTCTAAGTGGAGACACCTGAGATCAGCATCGTATTGATTGTCCTGAACACTTGTCTTAGCATCCCAAAAATTAGCTTTGTAGGAGCCTGCAAGGACTTACAGACTATTGAAGGTATTTGTCAAGACCTAGTGATTGACAAATGTCTGAAGACCAAAAATTACCCTCCCCAAGCATCTCACATGGACAAAGCGTGGGAGCGCATGATTGGCGTACCCCGCAAAATCATGGACTCTATGTCGTCAAAGACACCCACGCCCACACATGAGGTCCTCACTACCCTCATGACAATAGTAGCATCCATTGTCAACGTTCCACCAATGGTTCCAGATCCTTCGGTTCCTGAGTGTCCTGAGTCTTTTGCTCCTGTTGTTTCTGATTTTCCAGCTCCTGCTGTTCCTGATTCTCCAGCTCCTGCTGTTCCTGAGTTTCCTGTGGTTCCAGCTTCTTCTGTTCCTGAGCAGCCTGTGAATCCAGGTTCCTTTGTTCCTGGGAAATTTTGAATTCCAGTTTTTCTGTTCCAGATTTGGTTCCAGTTCCTCCTACAGGAAGAAGACCTTGTCTTGCTGAGAGACAAGTACACATACCAGAACTATTGGCCCATGGACTTGTGCACCGGGCCACACCCAGTTATGATGGACTGGTTCACCAAGTTGAAGTCCAGATCGTGAAGCCACATGAGTCAGATCGTGACTCAAAGACTCTTGCACCAGACTGATTACTGATTTGGTCCCGTTGCTGAATGAGATCAATCTGGAAGTTTGAACCTCAAACTATGTATTTATGTTTCCTCATGATTGCATTCTTTGAATGCACTCAGGGAGTGGTCTGGACCAATCAGTTAGATGGGTCTGTATGTTAGAATGTTTGGCATTTATAGGGTTAAGTGCTGTCTCCTTAAGAGATGGCTTATGGGTAATGTAGTTTTAGCTATTCAGTAAATCCCATGTTAACAGGTCAGTAGGAGGAGTTACTAAAGTTCATCACAGGATATCCTGGCTATGTTTGGAATGCCTTTGTCTGAGATAAGCATGTGACCACCGCAGGACACACATGGTCCCATTCCACATTAGAAGTTGATATGAAGGAATTATTAATTTTTTACCTATAAGGATGAACAAATGTGCAATATCCAGATGAAACTACCAAGAAACGTGAGTTCAGCTGTATTCCTGAATAAATGTCTGTTTTACAATTATCTTTACTGAGTCATTTGTATGACCTTGGCTTAAAAAGCATCTTGATTCAGGTTTCAGAACAATTCTTGTTCAACATATTTAAAAGCACAAACTTATTATATCCAACTGGAAAAAAATTTTGAGCAATGATGTGGAGATATCTCGGCCTTCTCCAGGTCCCGTCAGCCAGACAGTGTCGCCTGGCGGGGCCTAGGGGAAGAGCCTTCTCTGTTGCAGCCCCGGCCCTCTGGAACCAACTCCCCCCGGAGATCCACGTCGCCCCTACCCTCTCCGCCTTTCGTAAACTGCTTAAAACACACCTCTGCCGGCAGGCCTGGGGCAGTTAACATCTTGCCCTAGCCAGTGTATGTCTGTGTGTATGTTTGTTGAATGATTGGTTTTCTTTTAACTTAGGGGTTTTTATATATGTATTTTAACTGGTGATTTCTATTTATGTTGTGAGCCGCCCTGAGTTCTCCGGAATAGGGCGGCATAGAAGTCAAATCAAATCAAATAAATAAATAAATAAATAAATATCTAACACAGAGACTTATGATTTGGGGAATGGGATCCACTTGTTGGGAAAGATCCCAGTTAAAATTACATTTTTAAGGAAAGGTTTTATTATTAAGAATAAATCGAGAATACTTGATCCTGGATGGACCAGAGATCATTATTGTGGTGGTTTATGGTAGATTAGAAGCCATTGTGGAATTTCTGCAAATGACATATAATAATAGATTGTTAACAGAGTGCTTTGAAATCTAATCTTGCTGTTGGCTTTATCTGTTACAGTATCTATGTTTTACACACACACACAGAGAGAGAGAGAGAGAGAGAGACATACACACACACACACACACACACAGAGTATATTTAATAGATAGATGTCAGGTCAAATTGGTTGGGTAAATAGAGTTGTAGAAAACCATAAATTGTGGACCTGTTTCACAAGGGGGGACCTATTATTCTTGAAATATATTTATCACTATTTAACTAGGTGAGGCAATCTATGTATATGTGGTTTTGTTTGTTTGTTTGTTTTGCTTTGGTTTTTTTCCCCTATACATATTTTTTCTTTTTTTAATCTTTTGTTTAGTTTTGTTTTGTTCTTATATTTTTTCTTTTCTGTTTTTTGGAGTTTGTATTTTAACACTGTGAATTTAAAAATATTGCAAAAAATATTTTAAAACACATTTTAACTATGTAATATTTTTTGTCATTATCTTAAACTTTTTACCTCAAAATTCCACTTCAAAATCAGTCTTACCAACTGGAAATCCATCTTCTTCATCCTGAACATACATGTTATCCCACTTTCCATCACATCACTTCTCAACTCTTCCATCCCTGCTGTTCAAAAACTCTCCAGAATTTAGTTCCTTAAATAGCTGCATATTTTATTATTTGATTTCCCCAGACAGAGCATAGAACTCAAAGAAGCAATGCAAGATCAGAAGATATGGAGAGGCCTGGCCCATAGAATCACCAAGAATTGGACACAACTGGATAAGATCATTGTTACCATCATCAGCATAACATCTATGTTGTGCTTCTTCCTGCCTTAAATTTTATCTGTCTGTAACATCTTCAGGTATTGAAGTGTAATTTCCTCTTTGATCCAGTATGTGTCCTTTTTAATTATGCTAATTTCGCATACTGAAATGCTAAGTTCTCAAAAGGTTTCTTGGATCTCCCAGTTTTGGAGATTAGACAGGTTATAATCTGTTTTATAGTTTCATTACCAATACTTTCCTTAGAGAGGCTTGTGTGATTTGTGTACCATGATCTATCTAGTCTTCTTAAATCTTTCAGTTCCTCTTGTCTTTAGTCCATTAGTTTTTTGCTCCTGAAATTTTCTTTATTTTTTCTAGTAGTTTGATTGCTTTTAAATGATATATTGTTGCTTTCACCATTGCTAAATATAACCCTCCCCCTCCAAAAAAAATCCCTCAAAGTGTGGCATTTTTCTCATTATCAAATTTTATTACACAAAATTGTTACAAAAGATAATTTTGTAAAACTAAATAATAAAATATAAATATTATTTCCACACAATAGGACAAATGCCCGGTGTCTTTATTTTTTTCTGGCATTTTAATTTTCCAATTTAATTAAAAAATAGACTGGTTTTATTGTTGAAACTGAGGTTATTGTTTTTTTTAATTTGAGGGTAAATGAGTTGCAAATCAGTTTAGATGCAGAGACTTTTATAAAACTAAACAGGAAAAATTATATTTATATATCCCAGTCATTATTTTCAATTCATATTCAATCGCAGAGTAAGATAAATAGAAATACCTCAAGGTATTTCAATCAATTACAAAATATATCAAAAAATATTCAAATGGATTATGTATTTTTCTGCGGAAAATATGATCTAAGAAAGATAATCTGGGGTTAATCATAAATTAAGCCATGCTCATGACAAACCGTACTCAATGAGTAATCCTTAATGGTTCTATATTTACATGGAAGGAAGGAAGCAGTGGGGTACCACAAGTACTCTTCTATATCTTCATAGATGAGGGAATAGAAGGGAAACTCATCAGATTTGCAGATGATACTAAACTTGCAGGAATAGCCAACACCCTAGATCGGGGTGTCAAACTGCCAGCCTGCGGGCCGGTTGCATCATGCGGAGGCCACGTTCACCCCAACTCCAGCATTGCAAAAAAAAGTCACGATATGTCGCAACACATCACGTGACACGGCGAGTTTGACATCCGTGCCCTACATAAGCTCAGGATCCAGATGGATTTTGACAGACGTCCCTTCCAGATTCTATTCTATTCTGTTCTGTTCTGCTCTGTTCCGTTCTGTTCCGTTCCATTCCACTCTATTCAGAACTTCCATAAATAAATCTGTCCATTCTTTTTGTAAAATGTCCCCCTTAATGCTTTTAAACTATAGCTTGAAATGTTCTGAAATATTACTAGTTTAATT
This sequence comes from Bothrops alternatus, assembly GCA_034064705.1. Classification (NCBI taxonomy): domain Eukaryota; kingdom Metazoa; phylum Chordata; class Lepidosauria; order Squamata; family Viperidae; genus Bothrops; species Bothrops alternatus. The sequence goes on from JARGCV010000179.1 coordinate 4,622,387, forward strand.
CCAATTAGCTTATCTTTTTAGCCTACAAATATTAAACAAATATTAAAATGAATTATTTTAGTGTGCTTTGAACAACAATAGAATATTCAACAATGTATAGATCAGTGGTTCTCAACCTTTCTGAGGTTGAGACCCCACTTGCCCCGCCCATGCGCGCTGCGACCCTGACCCGCGTGTGCGCGCGCGCGCAAAAAACATTTTTTTAATTTTTTTTAAAACATCAAAAAAAATGGCGGCCGGACGGGCGGATCTGTGCATGCGCGGATCGGCCTGTCGCACGCCCCACGCATGCGTGCATCCGCCCGTCGCGGGCTGCCATTTTGTTTTTTTTTATTTTTTTTTTTTAAAAATTTTAAAAAAATCAAAAAAATATGGCGGCCGCGACGGGCGGATCTGCGCATGCGCAGATCGGCCCGTCGCACGCACCACGCATGCGCACATCCGCCCGTTGCGGGCCGCCATTTTGGTTTTTTTTATTTTTTATTTAAAAATTTTTTTTTAAAAAATAATAAAAAAAAACAAAATGACGGCCGCGACGGGCGGATCTGCGCCTGCGCAGATCGGCCCGTCGCACACACTGCGCATGCACGGATCCACCCATTGTGGTCCGCCATTTTGTTTTTATTTTATTTTATTTTATTTTATTTTTTTAATTTTTTTTTTTTATTATTATTTTTTCCGGCGCGACGGGTGGATCTGAGTGTGCACGGCACGCGCGCGCCAAAAAAAATAAAAAAATTTAAAAAAATTTAAATTTTTTTTTAAAAAAATAAAAAAAAATGGCGGCCGGCGGTGCCCGGCGACCCCCGCGAAATGGTCTCGCGACCCCAAATGGGGTCGCGACCCCAAGGTTGAGAACCACTGGTATAGATACTCATCCTTTTATCTATTCCTGATAGATAGTCTTGTAAGGACAGAAGCTGAATTGACTGGTTGTTTCATTAAAAAATAAGCTTAGCTTACAAGGGTTGTTATGAAACTGCAGATTCTCCAATTTCTTAATAAAAAAAGAATGGTGTTTTTTCAATATCTGGAGTAAACAGATTACAACAATAAGTATTTGGTATATGATATATGACATTTGGATTTAATAGACCTGTGTCAGTCTTTTTTAGGTACCTTTAAGGTGATTTTAATGGAAAGGACAAGATCTATTCATGAAAATCAGTTATCTACTTCTCGTAGCCAGTCATAGGCTAGCATCATACATTGCACTATGCGCTTAATGGGGATTGTTTGATTTTATTGGGTTATGTGAATACAACCATTAGAACTTACAAACCATAGTTTCTGACCCTGCTTGTTCTATGAACTCAAACAATTGTGTCTTATACAATTGTGTCTTATACAATGATCCATGGTTAAGAATGTGTGAACCCGGTCATGAAAACCTGTGTAGGGATTTAACTATGATAGGAAGAATCAGATTCAGGTTTCCGTTCAACCAATGAAGGCTTCAAGGCCAATCAACTCTCTCACAGCCCTATCTACCTTACAAGGCTGTTGTGGGAGAAAATAGATCAAAGCCTTTTGCTCCTGAATTAAAGGATATAATAACTATATCCTATCTTTCATATGGGCATACAAACACATATGCACATAGATAGAAAGATATGTTCTTTCACAGGGTTATTTTAAAGACAATAAAGTAGAAACATATGGGATATGCTGAGTGTCTTAAAAGAACAACCTACAAATATAGGAAGCATTTAACCAAATTATTTGTCCTCTTAACTTTGTTGACACTTTATTCCCAAACACACCCACTCATCCCTTCTCTCTTTCTCTCTCTCACACACACACGCATGTACACACACACACACATCTCAAGATGCTCTTTTAACAAGATCTTCCTGTAGAATCTTCAAGATACAGTACATTATTTTATACATTAGAAAAGTCTGATTTGTTAGATTAATGTTAAGACTGCAGTTAAAATCTATGATTATAGTTTGAAAACTCCTAATTCCTGGAACTCAGCTACCATGAGAATCAAAGAGTTGAATGAGTGAGACAAGTTTTTAAAAGATTAAGAATCAGCATTAAGAACTATTTAAAAGGAAATAATAGAATAACAAAGTTAGAAGGGACCTCGGAGGTCTTCTAGTCCAACCTCCAGTTTAAGCAGGAAACCCTATACCATTTCAGACAAATGGTTGTCCAATGTCTTCTTAAAAACTTCTTCTGTTGGAGCATTCACAACTTCTGGAGGCAAGTTGTTCTACTGATTAATTCTTCCAACTGTCAGGAAATTTTTTCTTAATTCTAGATTGCTTCTTTTCTTGATTAGTTTCCATCCATTGCTTCTTGTCTGCCTTCAGGTGCTTTGGAGAATAGCTTGAATCCGTCTTCTTTATGGCAACCTCTGAGATATTGGAACACTGCTATCATGTCACCCCTCATCCTTCTCTTCATTAAATTAGACATACCCAATTCCAGCAACCATTCCTTATATGTTTTAGGCTCTAGTCCCCCGATCATCTTTGTTGCACTCTTTCTAGAGTCTCAGCATCTTTTTTACATCGTGGTGACCAAAACTGGATGCAATATTCCAAATGTGGCCTTACCAAGGCATTGTAAAGTGGTATTAATACTTCACGTGATTTTGATTCTATCCCTCTGTTAATGCAGCCCAGAACTGTATTGGCTTTTTTGGCAACTACAGCACACGGCTGGCTCATATTTAAGTGATTGTCCTCTAGGACTCCAAGATCCCTCTCACAGTTACTACTATTGAAGTACCACCTGAAGCTTGAAGATATGTTTGCTGAATATTCCAATACAATTATATTCAAAATTTTCTTAATTTAGGGGGATTATTTAGTGATTACTCTTTATTAAACTGATTTTGAAACATTTCTTACTGTAGCACAAATAGTGATCATTAAAGGATTCAACATGTGGTTGGATTGTTAAATAAGATTTCAGTCAGAAGTGAGAACTTCTTAGAACTCTACCAAGCGGTGAACTATTTGGTTTCATAAGGCACTCACATAATGTTAAGTCATAAGCCATGATATAAAAATATTGCAACTATTTATGCACAGTAGAAGCCAAAACCACACTATATTACAGCACACCAAATTCATGAATATGAATGTTGAGAATTATTTGACTGGAAAGTCTGAACACATGAATGGGGTAAAAAGAACAGAAAGAAACATCCATGAATGGAATATATACAAGTATGAAGTTTTCATCTCATTATAAGGATAATTATAATATATAATTTATAGAAGTGACATTATTTGGTTTGGTTAAAAAATGGAATAATCACCATGCTGACTCTCCACTGGGAATAGCGGGTGACCCAAATGATTCCACAGTGTAACATAGCTTTGTTTCTAAAACTTGTCCTTGAGTTGAGTATATCAGACAGACATCATGCCAGACTTAACTGAGGAGGAAAAGTTCTGAATTGACCAGGCAATGGCAAATGAATGAAAGGAGCACTCAGTGTGAGGAGAGTTTAGTTAATAATTATTTAGTTTACGGGTCATTTATAAGAGATTGGAGTTAGCAGGTATCTTTAGCATTCTCAAATTATTTGTAACATTTGAAATGTTAGCACTTTATCAGATAGAAGTGCAGTAAAGCCTTTACATATAGATGCACCCTTGAAACCAGTTTGACATTTAAAATTAGTGACTAAAATAGCAGACTGTTATCCTAAGTCAACTTGTTTGTGTGAATTATAATGTTTCATTCAATGAAGGGGGACTCAGTCTTCAAAGGCACCAAGAGACCCTTACTCTTAAGGCACCTGGCACCGGCCTTTTTTGAATGACGGATGATGCACAGATGGCAGTGCCAAGCCAGAACATGCTTTATGATGACCCTGGTAGACTTTAGGGAACCAGACTGTTAAGTGTGTGCATAATTAAGACCCCTTATTTTAATCTAGCACGTGTGAGAACTGAGGGGGATAACACAGGTGGGGGAATCTGAGATGGGCAACATCAGAAACTGGTTGGGTTTCACCAGGAGCTGCAGGCAGGTAGGCAGGTAGGTAGAGATCCAAGTGTGAATAGAGGGGCAAGTTAGTGGGAGGAATAAACAGGATTCTGATTATAAGAAGCAAACGAAGATTGGGCATTGTGGACCTCAGAAGGAATTGGGGGGTGTTATTAATTATAAAAGGGAGGAATAGACTTCAAAGCAAAAGGAGCGGGGGGGGGCGGAGAAAGGACATCTCCTGGCCAGGATGTAGGCGGCAGAAAAGGTGTCAGGGGCCTGAGGGGATGCTTGGACGCCCAAATGAAGACCGGGCTATCTGGGCTCCCTTCCTCTCCTCTCCGTAGCAGCAGCCGCCGCCGCCGCGGGCTCTCTTCGGATGTCCAAGGTGCGGCGCCCCTTCCCATCTCCTCCGCAGCTACTTTCCCGCCGGCGGCCTGAGCTCACCTGTCAGCGTCCCTTCCCCGCCCTCTCCGGCTTTTCCTGCGGCGGCCGAGGCTCCTCCTGCCCGGTTTTCGGCCGCGCGCGCCGCGTCTCTCCTTCTCCCCCACTCACCCTCCCGCCGCGGCCGGAACTCGCCACTCACCGAATTTGGCCTCGGCCGCGACTGCGGCTCCGGCTCCGGTGCGCAGGAGGGGTCGGTGCCGGGCGACAACGAGGAGCAGAAGCAGCTGCTGCAGCAGGCGGCCAGGCAAGCGGGAGCCGAACGACCTCATGGTCATGCGTGGCCCATGGCAAGTGCCCGCGGCTCCCTGGTCCTGGCCCCGAACCCCGGCGGACAGCTCAGTCCACGCGCGCCGCTCCTCGGCTCGCCGCTGAGCAAGGCTGGCAACGCCACCCGGCTCCGGCGTCTCCAAGACCCAGGACAGCGACCAGCGCCGTCCCTCGCCCGCCTCGGCCCCTCCTTCTTTCCTTCCCCCTGCAGGCGCCTCCTCCACTTCCTCGCCCCGAACGGCCGGTGAGCGAGGCGGCTCCCTTCGCTCCGCGGCTCTCCGAAGCGCTCCCTTCCAAAGAGGGAGAGGGGCGCGGATCCCCCGCCCTAGCCCCCCGCTTCCCTCCCCCGGCTTAACTGCTCCAATTCGAGGTGCAGGTGCAGAGAAGTTCCTTGACCAAAATGGAAGCGCCGGGTCCGGCACTTTCAACCATGCCCAGACTTAATAGCCTTATACCAAGCCCCCACCCCCCGGCCGGGCAGCCCGCGGCCTTCGGTTGAGGAGCCCACGGCCCCGCTCTCGCTTCTTGGTTCCTCCCCTCCTCATCCCACCCAGGCCTTGGATGTCTCCACACTCTTCTGCAACCTCAAAATTGTACCGCATGCCCCTAAGTGTAAGCAAAAGATGGAATGCCTTCCTGCTGCCTTGGCCGGGACTGCCGCACATTCACTTGGGAAGAAGCACCATTTTGTTTCAGGAAAACCAAACATCAAAAGCGCGTCTCCACCCCGCTGTGTGAGACTCCGCAGAGAACCGGGCTCAGCACCTCCTCAGTCCCTCCTCCTCGCCGGTGGTCGCAGCAAGCAAACAAGCAGGTGCAATCTGGAAGTAGGAAGGTGCGATCCGAGGATACCCGCAGCGTCTGGTCAGAAGAAGTCAAGCTGTGGAGCTGACTGTGTTGGGGCTCCCCTGGTTTTGGGGAGGGGTCATGCTTTCTTTGATTCTGCAAAGAATACACCGCTATCATGTTTTGCAGCCTTCTCTCCTAGAGGTTATTGGACGTGAAAGTCTGGTCCTCCTTTAAGGCGTTCTGATAGTGGCCACCACCTCCTCATCTTAGCAGATTCTACCATAGAAATGTTTGTTTAAAAAACGTGGGTCATCAAAAGTCATTATTAAACTTTTAATGTGGCATAAAGGTGGAAAATGGATCAAACTAAAGAATCTCTAATCAATTACATCTCATTTGACTTACAAATTAAGTATAAATATCATAAAATCAGACTAGACTTTGACTCTTACTCTCAATTGTGACCACTAGGCAATAGATGTGTATTGATCAGATTTGAGGGTGAGAAAGAGGAAAATTGTGGAGAGACAAAGAAACTGCAAGCTTTTATCACATTCTATTTAAATTCCTGACTACTAGCTATGTGTAAAACTCCAACCTGTATTGGTAATGCAAATCTAATTAAAGATAAAGTGAACAATCTTAAAATTCAGTTACTCAGGAGTCAAATATGTTTTGAATAAAATTTACTTCCATGTCCATGCAAAATACGTCTATACAAAATATGAAAGTAGCCTCTATCGCTTTACAGTACATCCCAATCTAATCTGTGACCCTTGGATTACCTGGTGTTCTCCCACCCAGCCATTACCAGTTCAATCAAGTGCTGTCATCTAGTGGCCAGAAATACCTCCAATTTAAAAGCTGACAAGTGAACCAGAAGCCTCAAGGATGCTTCCCAGCCTTTTATATAATCAGATTATGAGTACTTGATAGGAAACAGACTGCAAGAGTTCACTACCATATTGACTGTTTATGAAAATCAATTACTATAGACATTATTTCCTGGGTCCATCTGTGGTTGTTTAAAATATCAAGGAATACAAAAAAATCAAAAATAAAATGTTGCTAACACATGACCTAATAATATGTCTCACATGCAACCTGTATTTGCATAAACACCCCCCCATTCCAGTTTAAATCCTACATCAGACAACCATTCTGAACAACTGATGAAATAAACTGCAGCTTAGAAAAACCTCTTACTAAAATGTGCTTATTGGAAAAGATGCTAGTACCAGACTTCTGATTTTTCCTCCTCCTCCACCACCACCACCACCACCTCTTACAAAAGCAAAGAAGCAGTTCTAGCAACACAATTGAAGCCCCCTCCCCCATTTCCTCTCTTTCCCCCAAAGTAAGGCTTACCATGAAAATAAGCCCTAGCTTGATTTTTGGGGATGGGCCTAATATAAGCCCTACCCCCAAAATAAGCCCTAGTTTTGGGGCAAGGCACACACTTAAAAATCAAGGTAGGGTGGGAGTGGGGTGTGTGGATCTGCCCTATGCATCCCACACCCACTCACCTCACAGCTAGGCCTCTCCTCACTGGCCCACTTCTGCAGCATCTTCTCCAGCAGGCCTGCATTTCTCAGTCAGAGACTTAAGTTAGAAGAGGTGTGGTTACTAATAAAGTAATAAAAGTAGGATAAAAATCTAATAATTAAAATTATTACAATCCTGCCTGAAGGTTTTTGGAACAAACAATTGGCCAACATGAATCCAGCCTTTTTTGCAGTTTTTGAATTATGGAAGCTCTGTAAATCATCTATGAAAACCTGAAATCATGTGAATCCATCCAGAACCTTTTCTCATCACACTGCAATCTTCCAATGTAGCAGTGAGATCAAAAGGGCAAGATGGCAGCCACAACTACATGACCATGCTATCAAAGCATCATCTTGATTTTCTTAACATCATCCTTGTAGACATCCTTGCATTCCTGTCTCAGTAAAGGTTTCAAAATAGGACCCAAACATGCATTAAAAGAAATTAAAAGGTTTGCCCAAGTCATGTTTCAATACTTCTTCTCTTCCTCCTCCTCCTCCTCCTGTCCTCCTCTTAATCCATTCTCCCACCTTCCCCACCATCTTCCTCCTTCCTCTTCCCTTCTGCCCCATTTTTCTCCCTCCTTCTCTTCTTCCCCTCCTCCTTCTTCTCCTTCTTCTCTTTTTCACCCTCATCCTTGCATTATACAACACCAATAAAGGTGGGATATAAATCAACCAATCTAAAGAAATAAAAATTAATATGCCTTTATAGACTGCCAACAAGCAGAGACATGATAGTACTATTCCAGTATTTGAGGGGCTGCTACAAAGAAGAGGGAGGTCACATTATTCACCAACGCACCAGAGGGAAGGACAAGAAACAATGTTTGGAAACTGACCAAAGAGAGAAGCAACCTGAAATTAAGGAGAAACCTCTTGACAGTGAGGACAATTGACCAGTGGAACGGCTTGCCTTCAGAAATCGTGGGCGCTCCACGAAGAGACTAGACAGTCACTTGTCTGAGATGGTATAAGTTCTCCTGCTTGAGCAGGAGGCTGGACTAGAAGACCTCCAAGGTCCCTTCCAACTCTATTCTAAAATGAATATTGTTTCCTAAATATTAATTATTAATATTTTAAAGTTTTTCTAGGTGTTGATATTATTTACTTAAACAGAGTATTATATAATTGTCCCAGTGGGGACCTTGGTGCTCTCTGAGCTTGGTTGTTTTCTTATAGAAATTTTGTTATCCAACTACATAAGGTCTTCAGTGCTAGAAGAAAATGGGGTTTGTATTTCTAGCACTAATGATGTTACCTAGTTAAGTAATGAAAGGAAACAACCAAGCTCAGAGAGCGCCAGGACCCACAGTTCAACCCTAAACTACAAATATTTTCCTCTATCAGTATAATCATCCTTATAACGAAAAAAAATGGGGCTCACTATTGTATACGTTTTATGGGGGGAGGTTATAACTTTTTAACTTTGATCTTTTACCTCTTTGTTCTTTTCCCTTATGGTAATTTGTATTTTATTCTGTTTTATGAATGAAGTAAATGGTAAATCACTTGGTGCTTTTGTCAAGAAAATTTCATTGAAGTGGCCTTGAAGTTATCTAGAGAAGTTTATCCTGTTCCATTCAGTTACTGTTGTAGGGGAAAATGGGAAGAGAGGGTACTGCGTATACCACCTTGAACTCTTATATAAGAGATAGGATAGGTAGCTAACTAATGCATCAAATATATTTTCAAAATCTTGAATAAGAAGAATTATTTCTAGATGTACTTTGATATCATCAAAGCTATCAAGCTGTGACTTTCTCAAAATAGAACTTGCCAGGACTTGGAAGAGTTACTAAGTAGGCCAGAAGACAGGCAATTACTAACAATCGATGCTTGAATTTATGTGTTTCTATAAATCTTACGCATACTAAAAAGCAGAGACATCGCCTGCCAACAAAAGTGCGTATAGTCAAGGCCATGGTTTTTCCAGTTGCAATGTATGGATATGAAAATTGGACCATAAGAAAGGCTGAGCAACAAAGAATTGAGGCCTTTGAACTATGGTGCTGGAGAAGACTCCTGCGAGTCCCCTGGACTGCAAGGTGATCAAACTGATCAGTCCTAGAAGAGATCAACCCCGACTGTTCTTTAGAAGGCCAGATCCTGAAGCTGAAACTCAAATACTCTGGCCACCTAATGAAAAGGAAGGACTCACTGGAGAAGAGCCTAATGCTGGGAAAGATTGAGGGCAATAGAAGAAGAGGACAACAGAGAATGAGGTGGCTGGATGGAGTCACTGAAGCAGTAGGCGTGAGCTTAAATGGACTCCAGAAGAGGGTCGAGGACAGGAAGGCCTGGAGGAATGTTGTCCATGGGGTCGCGATGGGTCGGACATGACTTTGCAATTAACAACATAAATCTTATAATGATTTGTTACAGTTTTGGCTTAGCACATTGTAAACTTGTAAGAATTGTGGTTTGTTGCATAATTAGGGTTAAAATTTAGTTTAATGTGTAAATCCAGCCTGGAAACAAATCAGTAGCCAATGTCCTATTTTTAACAGAAGGATATTGTGCTGTCCTTTGGGTAAATTGCATGCAATCATTCATTTGGAAATACAAAATCTAGCATCAAAGTCACTGAATTTAAATTTTATGGGTAATAACTGCATGCAGCAAACAGTACATTGCATATAGAATATAAACTATCCGGATTTAACATACATTTATTAACAATCGTTATTTTTATGTGAGTTTCCTTGATATAAGTTTGGCAAAATAATTGTAAGCATTTTTAAAAGCTGTTTTCTTTTTTTAAAAGATTTAGATAAAAGCTATTGTTGAAAAGTATGTAATTTTAATAAGATAAGCTGAAAACAGATAATAGAAATAAAAAAATTGCAAAGATAGGCAATATATAAAGGACATAATGAAAAATGGGTTTATGGAAAGGTAAATTGCTGAATTCTCATGGGCTAAGCAAGCCATGTGGCGGGAGGGGGACAGGGGGAGGCCAAACTGAAAGAACATGAAGTGGAAAAAAGTGATTCCAGCAGCACACAGTAAACAGTGAGAAGACAGGATATTAATTATTGTTATCAGTTACCATTTACCACAGTATAGTAAAGATCTGTAAGAAAACAGCCCCCACAGTTCAACTGTCAGATACAAATATTCTCTTCTAACTTTGTCCCTTATTTATGAACAGGTAGTCCTCATTTACTAAGTGCCTTATTTAATGATCTTTTGAAGATAGTGGGAGAGGGGAAAAGCTTTGCCATCAGTCCTTACATTTATGACCATTGCAGTGTCCTGCAGTCAAGCAATCACCATTTGAATGCTTCACAACTAGCTTCTGACAAAGCAATGGAGAATACAGCAATAAAATTTCAAGCAGCAGTCATATGATTTTCCACTTAGTGACCTCAGCAGTTCACAATAGAGTTGCACTCCCAATCGTGGTCGCTAAGAGAGGACTACCTGTAAAAGAACCCACTGTAACCACCATCTTGACTTTTTTTTAATTGTAAATATTTTATTGGTTTTACAATTGTGAGCAAAAAAATCAAATTAAATACAATTCAACTTAATACAGTCTTTAACAACTTTCTCCTCCAGAAAACAAAACATACATTCTTTTAAAAACTTAGATAAAATAACTATAGGCGTTGCTCGGCCGCACCCCCTCCACCACATCCTCCTCTTCCTTCTTCCCTATCTCTTACTTCCCTCCCCCTCCCCTCTCTCCCTCCCTCACTCTCCACCCTCCTCTCCTACAACCTCCCTACTTCCCTCCACTCCTTCACTCATCACTCTCCACCCCCTCCAGATGTGGTCCAGAGGTAGTGCCCAAGCAACCCCTCTTATTTCAGTAAATATATCATTCAAATATTACAGTTGAGTACATTGTTGCACCCCCCAACCCACCCACCCCCCAACTTCCCAAAGTGAATACAGGGTAAAACAAAAGAAAACCCACTAAATTAAACAAAATTATTATATAAATCCTAATAAAAATTTAACTATATGCTAAATACAATTTCTTGGACTGATATTTCCCTTAAATATACTCTATCCATCTTTTCCAATCCAACATATATTTTTCATTTGAGTGGTCTTTCAAATATGTAGATATTTTAGCCATTTCCGCCAAGTTTATAACTTTCAAAGTCCATTCTTCAATAGGTGGTAATTCTGGTTTCTTCCAATATTGTCCTTGACTTTTTTTTTTTAAACCATACTCTGCAGTCACCCCTATACTAACAAGAAAAAGTTAAAAAAAAAAACTCTTGCCAATAGGATGCTGGCTAAATCGCTGCTACCCTGGGCCTCCACCCAATATGTAGGTACAATAGTCTGCTCAATTGTAACTGTTCTGTAGAGTTGATCCTTGGCAACTTTCTGAGATCTACAAAGTTCTGCTCTCTACAGTTAAACTCTGCCTAGGATGTGATGGTTGAACCTCAGGGCCTGTCAGTGGATACAGGCAAGGCATCCCAGGGGGGCTAGTCAAGATGGTTTCAGTGACAGTAGGGTCACTGGCTCCACCAACTACTGGAATCACCTATACCACATCTGTTAATCCCTCAATGCCCTGATTCCACTTCTTCCCTTATCTTCCTCACCAGAGGACATGTCTAGCAGGAGTCGTGTAAAACTTCTCCTTCCATAATGGAGTTAATGAGTCATGTAAAACTTCTCTTCCTATGGAGTTAATGAAGTCTGCCTTTTCCCTTTTAGTGAAATAAAACCAAGCAGGAGACCTCTTCTATCCCACCCCATCATTCCAATCCCATCCCATCCACAATTTGTTGCCCAAAAAATGTAAATGCACTACCTCTCTTTCACCACCAGAAGATGAAGTAGGAAATACTAAAGAAACTGTAAATGTTGTGTATCCTAGCTAGTCTTTTGGGATCAGAACTCTTTAATACAGTGTTTCTCAACTGTCAACGCTGCTAACATTGAATGTTTTTGCTTTGACAACAGTTAGAGATGCAACCATTTTCTTCTTATATTTTACTTTTAGAGTTAGATGATGCTGGAGGGGGGAGGAATGTGCATGAGAGTTTAGATAGACATAATAATACTGGACTTGGTGTGAGAACCAAGGTTAATGAAATAAGAGATGATAAGAATTGGTGGGCTGGAGAACTAGAGGGAGAGCCTGCATTTCAAACTAATTGGAGAATGTGATTTATGACTATTAATTGGAGGAGGGAATTGTGCTTTGATACTATGTGCTCAGGGGAGGGAAATCTAGTTTTTGGCTTCAACCGTGTTAGTGCCGATGTTATGCTTCTCAAATAAAGATTCTTTAAGGTAAACAATGCCTCGAAGTTCTTTGAAGAGTTTTATCTGTCAGAACCATAACAGCAACATTTAGAGATGTGGATTCAACTTTGGAAAGTCTGGGAGCTGAAGTCCACATTTTTTATACTTGCTGACATTGAAAAGCACTGCTGTAGCATGAGGATTTGATACACCCCTATACCATTCGAAAAGGTAGCTAGCAATCCTGGGAATTGTGGCTTGACCATTGTCAAGCTTCACAATGCCAAGAGACAAGATGAAGATGAATTGATATGTCCTCCTGTTTATTAGCTATTTAGCAATTAGGTGGCCATATTGGTTGATGGGATATAATGGAACTGATAGGCTCATATAATATCTATGCCTTATTCATTTTTCTTTTTATTGTATTTTATGTTTTTATGTTTTTTAAATTGCATTCTTGATCTTTGCCCTTGTATTGCAAATGTTTTAATTTCTGTTTTCTTTGTGCAGGCCATCAAGAGTTTTTTTTTATTTAAGTAAATAAAATATTCCTATTATGATAAAGTAACTCTGTTTATTCAAAATACTACTTCGGTATTTTCCAGATGGTAGATGCCATAAAAAAAAATCTCAGTACTTGCATAGGAATAAAAGAAGTAACACATATCTTTTTCTAGGTTCTCTCAAATACTTGAACTGTTGCTTGGGGACATCTGGCATGAGGGAGTTAGAAAAGAAAGCACATTTAGTTCAGCATTATACAGCCACCTGGATTTATACAAACTCATAAATAACAGGGAAACTCTTGTGCCAAACCCAGGAGATTTGAAGGTGGCTGGAATGTCAACTAGCATTAAAGTTCACAAGCCTTTTAAAATCAAAATATTTTACAGTGGAGACCACCAGATCTGAGATCATTACAGAGAGGGTTTCTTTTTCTTGTAACTGCCTTTAAAAAAAAACTAGAAAATTCAATATTGCTATTGGTTTGTGTCATTTCTGTACTGGCTCAATTTCACTGCAGAAAGTGCAAGAATTCTCTCTGAAAGTTAATACCAAATAAAAGAGACTGTAGAGGTCAGCCATTCATTCAAACAAAGGGAGAAAAATGGCAATATATTAAAGCAATCTTGAATAAGAATGAAATTTTCATTGCAGTGACTGCAGCAAAAAAACAAAGTAAGCCAAACCCAGTGAGTATTTATGCATGGGAATGGGGAGCAAAACACCGACAGGCCAAGCTACTGTATATAAACAGAAAGCAAATCCCACCCCTTTTAGCACTGATGATGTTACCTATTTGGGTAATGAAATGTGTGCAAACAAATAATCAACCTCAGAAAGATGTTGAGACTCTAGAAACAGTACAGAGAAGAGCAACAAAGATGATTAGTGAAATGGAGACCAAAACATTTAAGGAACGGCTGCTAGAATTGGGTATGTCTAGTTTAATGAAGGATGAGGGGGGACACAATAGCAGTGCTCCAATATCTCAGGGGCTGCCACAAAGAAGAGGGAGTCAAGCTATTCTCTAAAGCACCTGAAGGCAGGACAAGGAGCAACGGATGGAAACTGATCAAGGAGAGAAGCAACCTAGAACTAAGGAGAAACTTCCTGACAGTTAGAACAATCAACAAGTGGAACAACCTGCCTCCAGAAGCGGTGAAAGCACCGAGGATTCCATTCTTCAACACTAAGCTAATGTTTTCTCTTCTACTAAACCATCATTCTCACCAACCTACAACCCCATAACCAATCAGATAAGGTACTCAGACCCATTGATTCTTGAATGGGAGATCTTGGTAGAAACCAGAGGTTGGGCATAGGCTAAACTGAGCATTCATTCATTCATTGGATTCTGGAATTATGACTTCTTATACCAGCGGTTCTCAACCTGTGGGTCGCGACCCCATTTGGGGTCGAATGACCATTTCAGGGGGGTCGCCAAACAACGCAGTCCGCCATATTTTTTCCCCTTTTCCTTAGCTGTGCTACGCCATTTTTCCCCCCTCTTTGTTAGCTGTGCTACTCCCTCTTATTCTATTGGCTTTTGAAAGCCAATCGAATAGACTCTCTTGAATAGAGTCTAATTCTATTGGCTTTCAAAAGCCAATAGGAATTGTCCAGGCTGTCTCTGCCCTGCTGAGCCCGTCAAAAGTCCCAGTCTACAAACGGGGCTGCAAGTTGTCTGCAGCGAAGGCGAGGGGTCCGGAACTTTCCACCCCTCCCTGCTGAGCAACTACTAAAAATGTAAGTAAAAGAGGGCCAGAGGTGGGAGGTGGGAGGTGGGAGGCCGGCGGGCGCAGGGAGGGCAGCTGGCGTGCATGGGGCCCGGCGGGTGCGTTACCTCCCTTGGGCTGGGCCAGCTGGTGGCCCAGTTGGTGGTCGCCCTGCGCTGTCGCTGCTGCTTGCCGCGGCCACCCAGGAGCGCCTGGGCCTGCCTGCCACCGCCCCAAACGGGCGGTGGTGAAGGTAAGGCTAGCGGGCAGCGGCGGGCGCAGGGAGAGTTTTTGGCACGCGTGGGGCCCGGCGGGTGGCTTACCTCACTTGGGCTGGGCCAGCTGGTGGCCCAGCCCATGGTCACCCTGCGCCGTCGCTGCCACGGCCACCCAGGAGCGCCTGGGCCTGCCTGCCGCCACCCCGAACAGGTGGCGGCCTACGCCTCGGCTGGCACAGGGGACAGCACCACGCATGCGCGGCGCAGGAGGTAGCACCGCGCATGCGCGGCACTTGACAGATCAGGGGTCGCAACCTAAAAAAGGTTGAGAACCGCTGTCTTATACCAAGGTATACCAAGTGTAGGTATATGTGTTTGTATGTTTGTGTCTACATAAGTACGCATGCATGCGCACATGCATATAAGACCTCTATCAACATATCAGCATATGCTGTATATATATGATATGATATGATGTTAATTAGAATCAGTTTAAATTAAACCCATCCCCTTAATTTTATTCATGGATTTATATAGTTTGTGCTCCCTTTTCATTATAACCCAAAGAACTAAACATATCCCTGAGATATTTAATATTTTTCTGCTATTGTCAAAAATTCTTGACTTTTTTACAAGTGTTGATAGCAGAAGCCACACTAATTTGCATAACTGAAGTAATCTATATTTGCTGATCTAGTTAAGATGATTTGAAAATGGTGATTCAACCAAGGGAATATAATAATATACTAGATATATATTTGAGAGTTGGAAACTTCTTAAGACTTACCACTGTAATGAATCACAGGAGGAGCTAAGATACATTTAAAATCTAGTCTTGCATTGTTCTACAGTTTTGTTACCAATTAAGATGAATGAATTTATCATCCAGATGGGAAAATGTTGCAAAATTGCTTTCATAATGGTAGGAGTGGGTTGAGATTTCTGCAGTGTTTGAAGAGATTCTAATATTCTGAATAGCTCATTAAAACCACATCAGAAATAACTCTCTTTGCACCTTAAGTCAGTAAGCACATTCCATTGTCTTTCTTGCCAAACAGCTTACTGAGGGAAGGAAAATTGAGAAATTTTTCTTGATTGAGTTCAGTGAAGTATTAAAAATATTGATTTTTAATAACTACCACTAGTTTGCAATATATTTTGTCCTCAAGCCTATAGCTAAATGATGTTTCCACAAAGTCATGAAAAAGGAGTAACAAGAGAGCTTTAAAAAGGAGTGTCTCCTGTTTCTGGAAGTGTAGTAGTAATTACCTAAGAGAAAATCTAGAGAAGAATTAAGAGTTGTATTAAATGAAAATGCTAATTATAAGTGAGAGTTAACCACAGACCTGAGCATCTGTTTAATGTTTACTCTAGGACCTTTTCAGCACAGCCAACCTTAACTAAAACCCTTCAGGAATTACTATTAGGAATGAAAGATTTTTTAAGAAAGTCATTTGCAAGTTTACTCTCTCCCTGGATAAACCAAATTTAAAACCATGGAAATGTTTCCAAACCTGACTCCCCTCTGATTTAGAAATCAGAAAAAGTACACCTGCCTGAATATGATGCCTATTGGCAATCTAGCACAGAGGTTCCCAACCTTTTGGGCAACAGAAAACGATTCCATGGAGATTTTTCCGCAGACCAGAGGGGATGTGGTTTTGTGTGCTGCCTGCATCTCGTGGATGGGGCTTTGTGCGGACCAGTTGCTGGCATGCCGCAGCCCGGTACCAATCCACAGACCCGGGGTTGTGGACCCCTGGTCTAGCAGAATGTTTCTAAACCTCATACTTGCTGGGAATTGAAGTCTGCACATCTTAAATTGTTGAGGATGAGATAGTCTGGTGTGGCATTATGTCTCCCAAATATTGTTAATGTTAACAATTTAAAAAGACAATACCGACAGTCACATGATCAAAATTTGGGCACTTGGCCACTGGCATCTATGATGTTTTCAGCATCCCAGTAACATCGGATCACCACCTACAACCTTCCCCAGCAGACTTCCGATAAGCAAAGTCAATGGGAGAAGCTGGATTCACTTCACGAACGTATGATTCACTTAACAACTGTGGCAAAAAAAGGTTGTAAGATCAGGCATAACTCACTTAACAACCACTATGGTTAGCAATGGAAATTCTAGTCCCAGTTGTGGGGTTCTTATTTGCCAAGTCATTCGTTGAATGTGCATTTCTTCACGCTATTCCAGCCTTCTAGGAGTTGCTATGCAGGTACAATAGGTCTACCAAATTGTTATGAATTTATTAATTTTGGGTTGTGTTTCCATAAAAGATGTTACTCATTCTTATCTTATTATAAAATAATGGTGGCGCAGTGGTTAGAACAGCGGCTCTCAACCTTGGGTAACGACCCCATTTGGGGTCGAACGACCATTTCACGGGGGTCGCCAAGCACCGCAGTCCGCCATATTTTTTTTTGGTCGGTCATTATTTTTTTTGGGTCGGCCATTTTTTCCCCTATTGCGATGCGGGCCGCGCGCTGTGCATGCGCGATGCGCCCCATTGCACCGTGCATGCGCAGTGCGGTCTCACCATATTTTTTTTTGGGTCGGCCTTTTTTTTTTTTGGTCGGCCTTTTTTTTTTGGGTCGGCCATTTTTTTTCTCTATCGCGATGTGGGCCGTCGTGCCGCGCATGCGCGATGCGCCCCATCGCACCACGCATGCGCGATGCGGGCCATCATGCCGCGCATGCACGATGCGCCCCGTCGCGCCACACATGCGCGATGCGGGCCGGGGTCGAGCCCCGGAAAAGGTTGAGAACCGCTGGGTTAGAATGCGGCATTGCAGGCTAACTCACTGCTCACTGCCACCAGTTCAGTTCTGACCAGCTCAAAGTTGATTCAGCTTTCCATCCTTCTGAGATCAGTAAAATGAGGACCCGGATTGTTGGGGTTAATACGCTGACTGTAAACTACTCAGAGAGGACTGTAAAACACTGTGAAACAGTATATAAATCTAAGTGCTGTTGCTATTGCCACCTGTATTGGAATTACTGAAGAATTAATGGGGATATCAGTACGAGAACGACCACAACCATGCAGTCAAAGTCCCAGCCTTCTTAACAGGTACCACAATTTTCCCAGTGAGAAGTAGCTCTAAAGCTTTATCCTAAAAAGGAATATCGGTGAGAATATTTTGAGAACCCCTCAAAACATACGATTTTGGTTATAGGACTGAAGAAATAACTTCATGGCCAGCCTGGAAGTGCCTGGACTGATTTCTCTTCTCAGACAAGGTAACATGCATAATTTCTTGTTAGCTAAATACTAATAGTCAGTAAAAGCAATATATATGTACAGAAGATCTGTACATCTTCAACTCTTTCAATTTCCCTAATGAAATGCATCCAAAGAGAAGCAATTGGATGAACCAAGGGCTATACTTATATTGAAAAAGTACAGCAGCTGAATTAGAGTTGGTGCAAATGATTTTACCCATGAAATGTTGCAATGAGTAAGAATTCTAAATCAGATATGGACAAAATTCCAGTTACATCAAGTGGTTCTTCTGGACCTCAAGTGGATACAGTGATGGCAGAAAGGTCATATCAACTCTCTCAGAGTAGGCTCCAAAATTTATCTTTGCCTGTTTGGTTATTTTTGATCTAGCTTTTCCCCTCTGCATCTGTATTGTTCTATTTACAATTACAGGTAGTTTTCAACTGACTACCATCTGAAGTTATGATGGCACTGAAAAAAGTGACTTATGACCAGTCCTCACATTTACAGCCATCACGAAATCCCCGCACACGTATGATCTTAATTAGTTTACATTTATTATGGTTGCAGTATTCTGAGGTTATCTAATTGTCATTTGTAACCTTCTCTTGACAGTAAAGTCAAAGGGGGAAGCCAGATTCACTTAACTGCTGTGATTCATTTAATGGCCACTGCAAAAAAGTACATAAAATCAGCATAGTCACATGCCTCCCATATAGCTTAGCAGCAGATGTTCCAATTCTAGTTATGGTCATAAATTGAGGACTACCTGTATAAGGATATTTTTTAAAGCACCGAATAGTGGCATTTTTTTTTTACCCTAAGCCTTCAAACACTGTCCGTAACTAGACTAACAAAAAAGGCTAAGATTCTTCCACGCTGTTGTGCTGTTCAATCTGCAGACAATGCTTCTTCTTGATAGCATGAACAATAGACACATTTCAAAGCAGAGTGGTCTCCATTGTCATTCAAGGCAACAAAAAGAAAAAGAGATAGGCATATTGCAAACAATAGAAAGAACAATTCCGGCTGTTTTGGTTTAGAGTTCTAGTTGTCTCCATGGATTTTTGAAATACTCTTTATGTCACAAAAAAAGGGTGAAGATGACGAGAATTGCACATACTTAGAAGTATTGTTTACAAATCAAGGGAAATAATCATTCCAGCTGTACTCCAAATTGGTCAAGCTGAGTCATTGCTTTTTAAACCATAGAAACTGAGGAAGTTAAAGAACACCACAGAACAGGAAAATTGGACAGGTTTAATCTTGCAAAATATAGGTAGTTCTCAACTTATGACTGACTGAAGTTAAGACAGATGCAAAACTAGAGAAATATCGTTCAAATCCAAAGTTTCAATGGTCAGCCCCACCCCAGTGCATGGTGCATGGTCACATGACTCCACTTCAAGTACTCAGTAGCACAGCCACATTTACAACAGTTGGAATTGTCCTGTGATCATAAGAGTCCCTCAGGGGTCTGTTCTCTAACCTCTGCTTTTTAACATCTACATGAAGCCGTTGGGTGAGATCATCCATCGACACGGGGTGAGTTATCATCAATATGCTGATGATACTCAGCTCTATATCTCTACCCCGCGTCATTACAGCAGAGCAGTGGAAGTGATGAACCGGTGCCTGGAGGCTGTTGAGGTCTGGATGGGTGCCAACAGGCTCAGACTCAATCCCGACAAGACGGAGTGGCTATGGGTTCTGCCTCCCAAGGACAATTCTAACTGTCCGTCTATCACCCTGGGGGGAGAAGTTCTGTCCCCCTCGGAGAGGGTTCTCAACTTGGGTGTCCTCCTCGATCCACAGCTAAGTTTAGAGTACCATCTTTCGGCTGTGGCGAGGGGGGCATTCGCCCAGGTTCGCCTGGTGCGTCAGTTGCGGCCCTATTTGGACCGGGAGTTACTTCTCACAGTCACCCATGCCCTTGTCACCTCGAGACTCGACTACTGTAATGCTCTCTACATGGGGCAACCTTTGATGGATGTCCGGAGACTGCAGGTAGTCCAGAATGCGGCCGCGTGAGCCGTCTTGGGTCTCCCAAGACATGTTCATATCACTCCAGCCCTCCGTGAGCTGCACTGGCTACCAATTGGTCTCCGAACACAATTCAAAGGTCATGTATTAGTAATTTTGCCAAAAACTGCTGTTACTTCCAGTTCATGGCAAAACCACACCATTGTGAATAATTGGTTCACTTAATGACCAAGTTTTTCACTCAACAATCACGGATTCACTTAATGTCCATGATTTGCTTAATGACTGCCACAAAAAAGTAAAAAAATTGAGTCGGTCATATTACCCAGGCTCCCAAACACCCCAATTATCATTAATAGAAGATCAAAGGATCAAGTTGATAGTTCAACGGTTGGGCACAAAATGATGACTGTGGGAAAAGCTTACTACCATTTCAGATCAGGATTAGATTCTAGAACAATTTACCTCTGTAAGAGCTGTTAAGCCTAGAAGCCTTCCTAAACTGATTTCAAATAAAGCTTACAAAATTTCAATGGAGAGGAGGTGAAGAAAGCGAAGAGCAGGATCATAGCAGAGATTTCAGGTACATAATGGTCCTGGCTCCAGCTATCAAGATAAATGAGAATAAATATGAAACAGAATTAGTAGGGTTTGCTCTGGTATTTATATGAAACTGTATGGATATATGTGTAAGAATAACAACAGAAAGAATAATAGAGATGGAAGGGACCTTGGAGGTCATCTAGTCCAACTCCCTGCTCAGGCAGGAAACCCTATACCATTTCAGACAAATGGCTGTCCAGTCTCTTCTTAAAGACTTCCAGTGTTGGAGCATTCACAGCTTCTGGAGGCAGGCTGTTCCATTGATTAATTCTTCTAATTGTGCTTCTTTAAAGAGTTGTAGAAAAATCCTATTTCCCCCTTTCCACGTAACTTGAAGTACTATTTTGAAAATGAATCCAAAACACTGCATATCTCCAAAGTTTAATTTATTCATTATTAGTATCAGTTATTGAAATGAAGATGTCTATTACCACTGATTATAAAAGCAACCACAATTACTCAATATTTTTATATACAATCCTTTAGCTGAGCATTAGTAATTGAAAATAGATGCTTTATGAGTTTGTGCCATTCTTCAAAAATAAGATTGAGAAAAGTTCCAACTATTCAAAGCACAGATTTCTTTAAAACAGGAGTGTCCAACCTGTGGGCCACCTGCACCCTTGATCAGCTAGTAATGAAGCCCCACAAGATAATAAAGAGTCAAGCATAAGAATCAGGAGCCAATATGACAAAAAATATTTCAAAGAAAAACCAGTCAAAAGAATATTCTTTTTTACTTGAGACAAAAAAACTATATATTATGTGGTTCTCCTTGGAAAGTTTTAAATATATCTTCTATCCCATTCTCTTGTCTTCATAGCATTTTATTCACAATGTCCAAGGCAGCTTCACAGAGCAATCTGAAAAATAAGAATAGTGAAAAAACTTTATAAGGTATGAATGACAGTAAGTACACTTATTCCTCATTAGCTATAATAACTACTGACACAGAATTATCACCAAGAAGTAATTACTTTATTGTGCCATTATTAGCAATAGGTATAAGGCTTAGATCTCCTGTTCCTAATTATGGATTTCATCTATTTGCAAGAGCAGGTGAAAAAACTATTGTGAAGAGATGGGAGTTGTTGTGTGCATGCCATAAGCAGAAGCTCTCTCCGTGAAACCTATTTCACTCTGCATCTCCAGATAAATGTCACTGTCTGTATGCAATGATCAACATAAAACAGCCTCTAAATCAGGCATGTCAAACTCGCATCACATGACATCGTATAACGTATCACGACTTTTTCCCTATTGCCGGCAATGGGGTGGGCACGATTTCAATATGGTGCATCTGGCCCGTGGGCTGGCAGTTTGATATGCCTGCTCTAAACAGATACTGGTTGACCTTGGTGGATCCAAAGTCACCAAGGGGTTTCAAACTTCTTACAACATTGAAATAGTGGCTGAGCTGACAAATGCTAAGCAAAGATTCTTAAAAATATTCCTGATTGGCTCCCTCACTGTGACTTAAATTTGTAGTTTTAAACTGCAAATCAGTGTGTGAGTTCACATTTCCAATTAAATCAAAGTGGAAGAACATGACGGATTAATCTGGTCTTCCCAACTTGTGGAAACAGAACTGCCAGAATTCTCCATCTAACATGGCCATTGCTGAGATTCCTAGGAGTTCACAAATGTAGAAAAAGCTCAGATTTGGGACAGCTAGCTTGTTATTTGTATTAACAAGTCATTGACTGTACTGAGCTACCACGCTGAACTGGGTTTTAACATAATGAAAAGAAAACATTTCTTTTTTCTTCTCTAATGCAGCAAAAGGAGGTGAATTTTTTTTCCATGAACAGAAACATAGTTTATTAAAAGGAATTATATGCTTCACATGCATTTAATCATATACACTGCTCAGTTTCTAGATGAAAACTCAAGTATCAGTCTGCCAGTTTAGAATCAGCAAATGAATTTTTTTTAAAAAAAATTTTTTTAAAGTTTTTAAAAATTTATTCCTTATTTTTCAAATAAGATAAGTGAATTCAAAAAATCCGGTTGTTATTATTGCACATAAAACCAATGATACTAAGCTGTGAACACTACTGCCTCATTTTAACAGTACAGAAACCATGCATTATCCCCAACCCAGTACAAATAAGTATATAAAATAGAGCATTAAAGAAACATAATCCCTCAAAATTACCTTTCCGTGCCTTCTTTGGTCATTTCGCTGTGCATTATTATTTTTTTCTGAAGAGTAGTTGCAATGGCATTCATATAGGAAGGTTTTTGTTTACCTGTGAAAAATGCATGATTACGTTGAAGATTTTTGAGTCTTATTGGAAAAGAAAAATATGTTTGTTCTCTATTGCAAACTAAAAACTCAAGATTTCTCTTCTTCTCAAATAGCAATATGTTCTAAATCTATTACTGGTAGTCCTCAACTTACAACAGGTTGCAACCAATCTGCTTTATGCCCATTTGCAGCAACCCAGTTATGTGACTGAAATTTATATTTTTACTGGAAACCAGCATTAATTTAGATTTTTACCCCGTCTTTTTTACTTCACAGTATAATTAACCAAGGCAGCGAACATACATAATACTTCTTCCTCTTATTACTTTCAGTTTCCAGCAAAAATCGCCCCATAATGAACAATGAGTTCACTTTACAACCACCATGCTCAATGACTGCTGCATGTGCATGGTCACATGGCGACCCATTTTACAACCATCAGAACTTAAGACTGAAATTGATTTTCAATTACAGTCATAAATCGAGGATTATCTATATGTGTTTCAGAAGAGTGAAGGTTCATTTCATTGTCCATCAATGCTTATACAAATATTTTGTATACTTTTCTTAAAGACTATGTGCCTAATCGTTCTGCAGCATTTCCCAGTCCACTTAGGTGTTCATTTTGTCAAATAATTTGGTATATGTAGCAAATCTCATTATTTCACCCAAAGGGATACCATTTAAAATGAATGCTACCGATCCTATTCAGAGCCTAGTGCAGTGGTGGCGAACCTGTGGCACGCGTACCAGAGGCGGCACTCAAAGCCCTCTGTGGGCACATGCACCACTGCTGCCAGTAGCTTGCGCAGGTCCATTAGGCCGCCACCACCGCCCGGAGCGGCAGCTCCATCCAGCACAAAGGAGACGAAGCGGCCAGCTAGCAAGCTTGAGTAGAGGTAGTAGAGCATGCCCACGCTCAGCAAACCAAAGGTCACCCTGAGCAAGGAAAGCCAGATCCCCATCGGTGCCATGGCCCCCCAGTCCCAGGTAGGATTGTGTGCCTCCCCCCCATCTATACTGGGCCTCCTACCCACCGCCCCACCTGCCAGAGACCCCCCTGAATCTCCCCCAACCCTGCCCGGACCCCACAGGCATCCCCCCATGAGCAACATCGAGGTGGCCATGCCCACCCCAGCATGCCTACCCAGTCTGCCGTGACAACCACAGCCATGCCACCCAGTGGGCAACGCCCCCGTGCCCTCTCTGAGGGCACCACAATGCTGATGCGGCCCTGGCACTTTGTGATAAATAAGTGGGTTTTGGGTTGTGGTTTGGGCATTTAGTCTGTAAAAGGCTTGCCATCACTGGCCTAGTGAAATTTCATGGTTCTCCCTGAAGCGAAGCAAGAAGAAATCACTTCCGAATTCCTTCACCCTGAACCACCAAAAATACTTTAGAAATCTAGAAACTGGAATTAAGTTCATACAACTTCACTGGGTTACAGAGATGGGCTATTACTCACCTTTAATTAAAGCAACAATATACACACTAGTAGTAAGGCTAATAATTCCTTCAGATTCTTCAGACTCAATGTATTCCAATAATTCATTTAGGAAAGACCTGAGTAAAATATGCATGAAATATACAGAAACATGAACCATACAGAAAATAAAGACAAAAAGATTAACTGTCAAAATATGAATTCAGGACCTTGCAGAATTTTTACATTTTAGAACCTTTTATGAAGTCTTCATAAGACTGTTAAAGGTTCTAGACATTTACTTCTATTATTATTATTTGCTCTCCTATTGCAGCATTCAGCAACCTTCTGAAGCACAGTTCTTCCTCAAAAGACATTGCTTCCACCTTTAGCCTACAAGCCATAATATTTTCCTTTTTATGATCTCTACTGCTTCTTCTGCTTCTTCCTCTAACATATATGAAAGAGGGGATGGGACAAAATAGAAGGCATTTTATTTCTAGAATTTAATTTCTGCTTTTGAAAAATATGGGGTTCTGGAATTGAGAATCACAAAATGAGCAAGTCTCCAAAGACTAAAGGCTATATTCAGATGGAGGGAATAGCATTCCAGGTTTATTTAGCTGCACTGATGCTTTATAAGCATCAAAAGTAAGTTTACAACATCCTTTCAATTAAAAAAAACTATTTATATTAGAGAGAAAAAGAGAAAGTGAGCGAGCAAGAGAGAGAGAAATGACAGACACTCATTGTTGTACTTAAACTGCCCTACCCAGAGTGCTCAGCTTTGAAGCATGATCTAATGGGCTGGAATAGTATCACAGATAATCTACAAGCTTGATAATGTTATCAACAACTTATATTCCAGAGTATAGCAAATGCAGGTCTTTGTACAACTATAGAATCAATTATCCTGAAACATTGTTCTGTATTATTTCAAGGGTCCTTTTGCTTCCAATTTTCATGTTCAATGTAATAAAAAATGCTTGAATGTTTAAAATCTCCTGTTTTAGTAGCTAATGAATCTTTAATATAAACTACTACCAATACTACTAAATTGCAGCTCTTATTTTAAGAAAGGGCTACCTGCAAGTAGACTGCAATTATGAGATTCCAGAAGTATCTGTAGAATATATTCAGTAGTTCCAACTCAAAACCAGAACTGCATACAAGTTGGTCAATAGCACACCCCTTGAGTACTAACTCCTCTAATTTTTCCTTTGCTTTGTCAAATCTTTTTTTCCTAATGCTAGAACTTGAGTAATTACCCAAGGAGGCAGCACAAGAGGTCATCAACAGGGTATCAGATGAAGAAGACAAAATCTTTCCTCAGGATAGAAACAATACCGTGGGAAAACAGACAAATTGGATTAAGCATCCCCACCTAAAAGAGAGCTTACCTAGCCACATTTGCTGATTTATTCATAACGGCCATTAAAACACTGGAAAGTGGTGGGAGATCCAAGAATGTCTTAGGTGTTATTAGCTGTTCTGTATTTGATACCTAGAACAAAAAAAATATATGAAGAAGTGCTTTTAGCAAATGAGGAATCAATAAATAGGAGAAGAACAATTGGCACTTGATATTACTTTCCTCAGTCTTTTATGGCTATTGAAATAGCTAAGATCTTGGAGGAGGAAAACAGGCAGATAACCTCATTGGCCAGGGGTAGGCAACCTTGGCTCTTTTATGATTCGTGGACTTCAACTCCCATGCTGGCTCAGGAATTCTGGGAGTTGAAGTCTATGACTCATAAAAGAGCCAAGGTTGCCTACCCCTGCCATAGGCAAAGAAATAACAGCAGTAAAACGGCAGTTGTGCTTTCTGGAAGGCACATAACATCACTCCCATTTAAAGGCTAAAAGCTTGACTGACAGCTCAGAACCTGTTGTCCTGAGATTTTTGGGGAGTGGGGGGAGAGGCTTAGAGCCAGCCATTTTCTGCTCAGCCCCTTCATACCATCAGAAGCATTCTCAAAAATTCACTGAAGATTTATTTTCACAGCAGATGTACATTCGATAACAAGGACTATCCAAGAATTTGACAGCCCTTATTTCTACAGGTGTAGAAAGAGATATGAAGGCAGATGGTGTTTTAGAAAAGTGTTTCAAAACTGCACTCCCTTTGCAAATGCAGCATTAGCTAGAGCAGTGATAACCAACTTACAACACATGAGTCATGGATGGAGCACCATGCCATTTTTGGTGGCACACCAGGCCTCCAAACTGTCTGAAAGGCATGCTAAAAGGCCTTGCACAGCCTCCGAGGCATCCCAAAATCGCACAAGCATTCTCACACAATTTTCTGAGGCCTGAGAGAGCAGAACCTTTGTATGCAACTTCCCAAGGATTAAGAGACCTCCAGACCCTCTAGAAGCCACATGAGAGGACCACAATCTCACACAGCCTCTAAGTGACTCCACAACCTTTCTGATTCCGGGGACTGGTTTCAGAAGAAAAATTGTCTTCCACAGACCAGGAAGGGACACACAATCTAGATCCTACATAAGCCCAGATGAAGCTTCGCTCACTTGCCCACTGCTTGCGTGGCCTGTTTCCTAACTAGCCATGGGTCAATACCAGTTAGGGATTTCTGCTCCAAGGCATCTGAAAATCGCACGAGCATTCTGACGTGATTTTCTGAGGCTCCAGAAGCCCCCTATAGTGTAGGTTTTGGAGGGTTGAGAGAGGAGAGGATGGGAGAGGAGAATCTAGGGCAGAGGATTCAATTTTTGGGCACCAGTTCCATGAAGAGAGGTTTTTCAACAGACCAGAGGGGGTGTGGTTTTGTGTGCTGCCTGTATCCCGCAGTTACGGCTTTGCTTGTTTGTGCAGCCCGGTTACTGGCATGCCGTGGCCCAGTACTGGTCCATGGACCGGGGGGGTAGGGATCCCTAGTCTAGGGGATGAGAGTCCAGATAGGAACTCAAGAGGCCTTTTTTGTCCAAGGGGTGTGTGAAATATCAGTAGAGTCAACATAGGCCTTTTCTGAATTTTTAACATGACAAATCCAAAAGGTATACCAACATTGAGCTAAAGAGACAAGGTGAAAATGCTTTCTATTTCCAGCCACTTATGGACATTTTCTCCTTACATATTCCATGCTGGAAAGATCCTGAAAGATCTTTGACATTGCCTGCTATTTTGTGTGCGTGAGGAATACTATTTCTCACCATAATGATTTTAAGATGTGTGGACTTCAACTTCCAGAATTCTCCAGCCACCATAACAAGTGAGTTGTTGCTTGTCTGGATATCATATCCAGCCAGATAATATAATTAAATTCTTGCTAAATTCACACATTATAGTAAGCCATAATACGTACCTTATAAACCCCTATGTGTGGATTCATATGAAAGGCTAAGACCCAAACAAAGTACGGTGGTACCTCAGAACTTATCATTAATTGGTTCCAAGAAGCCCGACAAGTACCAAACAAAACATGAATCTTGGTTTTGACCAGGAAGGACTATGTGTCTTTACCTTTTCCTATGTCAGTGACCTTCCCAGCATGATGGACTTTTTGTCAGTCGTCTGCAGCCATTCCCCACTTCCTTTTTCAGTGACCTTCCAGGCATGGCCAACTTCCTGTCCTTTCTCCATGGCTATCTCCCTCTTCCTATCGCAATGTGTTGAGTACCAAGCAAATGAAGGGTAGGAGGACAACATTTTTGCATCAAAATGCACCGAATGCACCAAATTTGACAAGTTATGAAGTAGCTGAATACTAAGGTACCACTGTACATTATAGCACAGTATGCAAATTATGTCACTGTGATGCTGTCTTTCCCTGGTTACTTTTAATTATGGCTCAAAGATGGCACATGACATATTTGTACTGGTGAACCTCAAGAGGTCTGATCTCTATCACATCTGATAGATCCTTGAATATTTGCTTAGATCAATGTTTCTCACTGGAAGCCTGAAATTATGTGGATATCAATTCCCGGAATTCCTCAGCCAGCATTCTGAGAGCTGAAGTCCATTACCTCTTCCAGCCACAAAGGTCAAGAAACTCAAGAAATGGCTTAAAACCATTCTTATATGCACAGCATATCTGCCGTAACAGTAAAGCGAAACATATTACCTTTGTTTTCAAGTTGCAGTTCATCTCAACCACTACTGCAGCCAAAAGAGAAGAAAAAACTCCTTGATAAACCGTTGGAAAAATCAACATACAGGACTGGGCTACGTGTACAAATTCTCCAAGAGGCCCTTGAGCAGAATGAATTAACTAGGAAAAAAACAACAACCAAAAATCAGCTTTATAGCCAACAAGCCTATACAAATACCTACAATATACTGTATGTATTTTAAAGAAGCTGAGACAAAAATGCATAAGTACACAAATTAAAGCATACAAAGCTTCCAGAAAAATGTTCAGATTCTTTCAGCATTAAAGAGTACTAAAATACTTCTATTTCATAAAGAAATAGGTCCCTTCTATTCTGAAGGGACTGGAATTTCGATATATGCCATGACAGTTGTAAGTCAAGACATCCACATGACTGTACTCAATTTTATTACTGTCTTAATGGTGATCATAAGTCCACATCTATTCTCCCAAAAAGGCTATTTTCCTGGAAATTGGCAAAACCCTGCAAATCACAGTAACATGACTGCAGAATACTGCAATCAATTGTAAATATGAGCCAGTTGCCAAGTGCCTGAAATGCAGTTGTGTAATTGCTGAAGGGAGAGTGCAATATTTAAGATGGATGGAGATGTTTTATGGGTCATAAAGCACTCTTTCCAAGACTGTTATAACTCTGTACAGCTGATAAACAATTGGTCATTAATTGAGGACTACCTGTATCTTCTTTCTCTTATGTCACTACAGCACAAACTTCAGAAGAAACAACCAAACATTCCAATTCTCCCAGGGCTATTTAAAGTAGGCTGAAATCAATATCAGAGTCCAGGGGCAATCATTTTATAGAATTATTTTCCAATATAAAGAGGTATTAAAAGGCTCAAAAAGAAACAGTCATGAATCTTTATAATCTGAAACAAAATAAAACCCGAGGCTGAGAAAAGATCTTGATAGCCTTACAATAAATTGGAAATATGAAAGACAGGTAGCAGAAACAATAAAAGATGACACATTTTAGATAAAATAATACAAAGTCTAGTTTTTAAGCTGGTCCACCTTTAATTAATATTGACCCAGAAGGCAAGTCCTTGAAAACAAACTAAGAAACAATGTAGCACAATATCTAATAAAGTAATTGCAAGTCCTATTAGGGCATCTTGTGCTGTGCTGTCCCTTTAGGACAGTGGTTCTCAACCTTTTTCAGGTTGAGACCCCACTTGCGCCGCCCATGCGCGGCGTGGCGGGCCGGTCCGCGCATATGCGCGCGCCGGGCCGTTCCTCACATGCGCGGCGCGCGCGACGGACCAATCCACGCATGCGCGTGCGACGGGCCGATCCACACATGCGCGGCGCGCGCGCGACGAAGAAAAAAAAACAAAATGGAGGACCGCGGTGTCCGGCGACCCCCGCAAAACGGTCGTTCGACCCCAAATGGGGTCGCGACCCATAGGTTGAGAACCGCTGCTTTAGGAAGCAATAATTTTATTTCTCTAACCAATATTACCATCTATCTATGAAAAGTTATCCTATCATCTCTGAAACTTAAAAGGTTTTTTTTTTTTTTTTGCATTTACATTCCTGCTCTGGCTACCACTGGCCTTTTTACAAAGTGATTTTCAAAGAAAAATAAAAAAAATAAAGAAAGGATAAGTGTTATCTCAGAAATGTGGGACTGAATAAAGATCTTCATGTGGAGTTGTCAAAGCTCCCACTTAAAACAGCACTACCAAGTTCTGAGCTATTTTTAGTTCTGTCACAAAATGTCACCCAATGTCAACTTTTTCATTAGAAAACTGAACACCTTCGCTAATATGAGTTAGTTAGAAAGTAATTGCATCTTTATATTTTAAAAGGAAGAGGAAGTCTGAAATATACTGGAAATATTCAAAGCACAACTTAAAAGTCTGGAACTATGCTGGAGGACCATTTCTCCCAATTATGGCTGCAGAATTCTTTCTTTTATAAACAAGGATCAAAACTGGATGGTTACTAAAACTAAGCACAATAGCTGAAATGGAAAAATTCAAACTCGAGGGGGGGGGAATAAATCATGGCCAGACTTAAATGCAACTGGTACCTGAATCTCTTCTTCTTTTTGTCTTCTGAGCCTAAGTGCCATAGATTCTAGAATTTCCTGGAACATTTTCTGAACATTATTTAGAAGTTCTGTTATGCAATCAGTGTTGCCAAAGTCACAGGCTAAGGAAGCTTCAACAATCTCTCTCAGGATAGAAAATAACATTGGAATGAAAATGGAGCCTTTTCCTAACAAAACAAAACAAAACAAAGCAAAACAGTGTGATGCTGCAGCAAAAACAATATACAAAGGCTGTATCTTCAAAAGTGTAGCATCTGGATCAAAAAAGAAAATTGAATCTGCCTATTCAACACTGATCAAATTGCTCCTTCCATTTATCTCTGTAAACCCTATTTTTACTTATTTATTTTATTTATTAAATTTGTTTTTGGAAAAACTTGGATACACTGGAGGGATGTCTGGGAGAGGAAACAAGATGAGTGACCAGAAAGAAAAATATTATGAGGAATAGTTGGGCATATGGAGCAGGTTTAGTTTGAAGATTGTGAGGCATAGAACTGTTCAGAACTGGAGATGAAACAATGGGTTAAAATTACAAGGAAATAAGTTTTGTTTGGGTGTCAGGAAATAATTCCCATGAGCTGCTCAAAAGTGGAGCAGCTTGCCTTAGGACAGGGGTTCTCAACCTTGGCAACTTTAAGACTTGTGGACTTCAACTCCCAGAATTCTGGGAGTTGAAGTCCACAAGTCTTAAAGTTGCCAAGGTTGAGAACCCCTGCCTTAGGAAGTAGTAACTGCTCCGTCCCTCCTAGCTTTTCAAAAACTCTTAAAAACACATTTATTCAGGCAGGTTTGGGGCGTGTGAGTTGCTCTCTGCCCCGGGGCCTCTCATTGTGACTGTGTGTTGTACGAGTGGAAATAGTTTTATAGTTTTTACATTGTTAATTAGTATTTTAATTGATTTATATTATATTTTTGTACTTATATTTTTGCTGTGAGCCGCCCTGAGTCTTGGGAGAAGGGCGGCATATAAGTCAAATAAATAATAATAATAATAATAATAATAATAATAATGATGATGATAATAATAATAATAATAGTAACAACTTCCCCTCTGCTGAATGTG
This sequence comes from Bothrops alternatus, assembly GCA_034064705.1. Lineage (NCBI taxonomy): Eukaryota > Metazoa > Chordata > Lepidosauria > Squamata > Viperidae > Bothrops > Bothrops alternatus. Next base: position 4,653,807 of record JARGCV010000179.1, read on the forward strand.
TTAAAATATTGACACTTGTCATGGATGCCACATTAGTGAATGCCTGGCGATTGTGAGGAGTTCACTAAATGTTTTCCAAAGATCCTTCCAACCCTTACATTCTATGAAAAAAATAAGATGTATAGAAAATAGTAAACATAGTTATTCCATTCCAAATATATTGTTCAGTCTTCCCCAATATGGCTACTTTTCAGCTGTTTTCAACTCCCAGAATTCTCAGCAACAATCTTGACTGTTTCAAATTCTGAAATTGAAGCTCATATACCTAGACGGCCCACTAGGAGGAGGGCGATAAACTTATTAATTCCTGGAAGTTGTTGAATTTGTACCGTTTCAATAAAAAGACAGTGAAAAGTATAGTCCTTATACACCGACGGATAGAATCCTGAATCTCTTAAGAAAACAGCAACACTTCAGTTACATTTCATCACATTATTTTGCATACATATCATATGCTGTATGCCATATGTTTGACTTTAATAAGCTTGCCTTTTAGTGGTCCAAATATTGTCTTGAAAATGAAGTATTCAGAAAAACACATGGGAAAGCACACCAGCAGTAAAGGCTGATATACAGTATCTATACCATAGGACATAGTTTTGAGAATTCTGTTATCTGTTACTATATTTATAACTGTAATGTCTGTTACTGATCTTATATCATTCCTAACCGTTTTAGGGTAGGACAAGATCTGTTAGATAGTATAAATTTCATACAATCAAATAGAGAAGAAAAAAATGCAATATATGTATGTATGTATGTACCGGTATGTATGTATGTATGTATGTATGTATGTATGTATGTATGTATGTATGTACACCAGTTAGCAGCCTGAACATTCTTGGCAAATGAAAACTGTTCCACAATTGCTTGCAAGTAACAGCCTTGTATTTATTTAATTTAATTTAATTTTAAATATTTATTGTTTTATATGTTTTTATTGGGTTGTAAACCGCCCCGAGTCCTACGGGAGAGGGGCGGTATAGAAATTTAATAAATATAATAATATATAATATATAATATATGTATGTATGTATATAAAAAAATCATACCTCTGTATTTGAGCCTAGATGCCAAGTTCATAAGACTAGCTTGAAATTTAAAATCACCAAGTCCAACAGCTATAAGATCTTTGCACACCGCTAGGTAAGTCTTCACACAAAAAACAAAAAACAGATATGATTTACATTTATAAACCAAAAAAAACTTACTACTTTTTATACACTCCTAAAATGGAACAGCTAAGATTAGGTCATTTTTCAGATGATTTATTAAGAAACAAAAGCTACTAGTTCTCAATAAAGTAGAAAATACTAAAAGTAGTTTGAATGCTTTCATCCAATTTATTTTTAGAATTCCCCGAGTTTCTTAATGTCATACCAGCCCTGGCGAAGGAAAAACAGTATGAATTCTGCAGAGGAAAAAATTTAGTGCAGGTTTTTTGGTATGTCTGAAGGTGCCCGTGTAGATATTGCTTAAGTGGGTTTTCAAATACTTCTTATAAAGTTTCTCATCAAAAGCTTTTGGGCTAACCTAAATACCACGGGATAGGAGGATCTCTCATTTTATGGATTGCTACCTGGTTAAAAAACAAAAAACAAATAGGAACAAAATAGGAATTTTCCTCAGTGAAGGTAAATAAGGATCTGAGAGAACAATTAAATTAAACATAAAAATATGTACATGGGAGAAAAGACTCTAATTACCCATTTATACAAATGGGGTCTGACCAGCCATAGTGAAGATGTCAATTGAATACAGAAACAGTTCTCGAGTTACAACCATAATGGAATATGCCCATTAGTCAAAAGTCAATATGGTGGTAAAATGGGTCAGTCACATGACTGAACCTATATTATGACGTCTTTTTGCAGCAGTCATTAGATGAATGTGACGGCTGTAAAAGTGAACTCTGTGGTCGTTGAGCAAATGCTATCATTGTTAAACCAGTGGTTCACTGTAGGTGCGGTTTCATCAAAAACCAGAAATAACAGCCATAAAATGCAGTCATGTGACTGTGGGACACGGCGTTCATATTGATGAGTGCCCAAAGTGCAGTCATGTGACCATGCCCCCCCCAACTATTGAAATTTCAGATGTGAGTTGAACATCGACTTTTTTGGCCCTGTAGTAACTTTGACTAGTTACTAAATGACTGGTTATTAAGTGGAGGGCTACCTGTATAGGAGCTGTGAAAAAAGCAAATGCCAGGAAATCTGAAGGGACTGAAAATAAATACATCAACAATGTAATTTCTTTATACAAATTTGTGGTACATCAATCCCGAGAGCAAAGGGAAGAGTTCTAATTGTCGTGTTTGAGAAAAGGATTTGAAAGAGCTGGAATGTCAAACCAGAACAACCAAAACGATCTATACAAAGAAAGAACGAAAGCTTAGAAATCATTAGTTTGAAAAAAAGCAAACCGGGAGGGAACATTATCAGGGTATCTAAAATCAATCCTGACAAATGATTTTGTAAGCTGCAGGAGGTTGAAACCAGCTTTCCACAGGCACGCATCCCATGTGGCCACATACAGAGAACACAATGTTATCACATTCAATATATGTGCCAGTCACAATTGCCCTGCCTGATTGATTTCACATGATTGTTAAAGAATGAAATGAAAAGAGGGAGAAGTGAACAGGGTTGAATTCCTGGAAGAAAACTGTAATATAAATATAATGAATAAAATAAAACACTGTGTTTCTGATCTAAATTCTAGGTTGCCTCTAAACTGGGAAAACAAATTATGTTTCGGGTAACTCTAAACTCAATGCAATTTATGATGGGGGTGATGTCTAAACTGAGTCCCGGGGGCTGGATGCGGCCCGCAAAGTGGTTTCATGTGGCCCGCAAAGCCATCCTGGAAACAGTGAGGGAACAGCCCCCTCTGCCTTGGCCCTGGCCAGCCGGGAACCAATGTAAAATTTTGTGGTGGCCATCTATGCTGAAACACATTCAGTCTTAGCTCCACAAGGCCGTCTAGAAACAGCGAGGAACCAACCCCTGCTGCATCGGCCCTGCTCCCTGGGTCATGCTGTTAAGGTGCCACCCTTTGTGAGGAATGAAAAAATGGACCATGCCTTGGCGCTTGCCACGGTCCACCCCCTTCTGCCAGAGACTCTCAGATCTGTCCCACTCCTGCCCAGGCCCCCACAGGTACCCTTGACACAAATGATGTAGAGCTGGCCACGCCCACCCAGTAGGCCACACACACTCCATCCACGCCCACCCAGTAGGCTGCACCCACCCTGGCCACACCCACCCGGCCCTCCGAGGGCAACCACAATGCTGATGCGGCCCTCAATGAAATTGAGTTTGACACCCCTGATATATAAGGAGCATGCTAAACAGGGAACGAATACACACACAAACAGAATACCTGAATCAGCACTTGACAAATTTCACTGGATGGCTTCAAATAACCCTCTTCTTCCTCTAACAAAAAATGAGGCAGAATGCTGTTTTCTATCCAGGCCCCCGTCCTCTCCAAAGCTGATAGATAATCCTGTTCTTCAGAGACAAACTGTTAAAAGAAAGAAACATATCCAGCTACAATGGAATTGCAGGATTCAAGATTCATTCTACTCAAATGGAAAGCAAATCTTTGATTTACAATACCTTATGTAAAAGATGTATATTTAATCTGCAGTAGAGGCTGAAGGCTCTCACTGCTGCTGCTTCATTGAAGCTACAATATGTTGGGCTGCACCCTTGAATATAAGTATCTAGGGCATCCTGCAAAGAAGAAATATTAATGTTTAATATTAAATTAATTTATATGTAGTTAAATAGTTAAACTATTTAAAATATTGGTATCCTTCCTGTTTCGTTCAAATTTGTAAATGTTTCATTTAGTCCAAAATGTTTTATATTGTCTTTTGAAACAGAAATGTCCAATATTTCAATTCTGAAAAGTATATAGGGCTGGGATCACATTTGATGGGAGTTGATTTTAATTTTTGATTTTGTGCCCACAGTAAAAACAGTAAACAGTAAAAAATGACATAAAGGTTATCTAACTATCTATTTTGATTTTAACTGCAGTGACCTCAGTATTATGCTTTATATTCTCTAGTTTCCAAATTGCAGTAGAGCTTGACTGTTTTTATAAGCAGCAGGGTGGCTGCACATTTAAATAAACTGGGCATTAGCTGCACAGACTACTTTTCTTCCAACAAATGATTTTGTAGGACATAGCCAGTTCAGTGGCACTGATACAAATGGCCAATGCACTGGGTTTGCTTTTGAAATGGAGGTTTCCGTTCCTTTCCCAAATCCTTGTGCCTCTACATTTCTAAAAAGAGGGGAATGAAGATAATGCCTGAGCCCCATCCAAGAGGGGAAGTGTTCTGCCCATGCAGAGTTTTTCTGTATCTCTCAGTATCATCCGTTTGGCATGTCTACCCACAGCAACTTTATTGTCATCCTAGCAGAAAACAAATTTCACACCACAGACTTGGATATAAATATCCAATCCAATATCCAATCCAGTTCAATGTTCAATAAACAAGCCAATATTAATGCACTGTGGAGTTCTAAGAGAAGTTCATTTTAAAATAGCAATGAAGAAATGTGGATCTTATTTTGAGGTTATTCTCATGGCAGCACATTCCAGTCCCTGCATAAAGACAGGCACTATACTGGAGCCAGCAGCACACAGGTGCGCATAGATAAGAGATATCCTTTGGGATCTCTGCTCTACAGGGCCAGGTAATGTTATCTAAATCAGAATTGCCTCATATCGGCATACATACTAGGCACAGGGAGACAGCTCTTTTTATGAAGAACAGATCCCGAGTCAACCAACTGTTTGCTACATTTGTTGGAAGAAACTGCTTAAAACTTTATTAAGCATTTATGGGATGAATACAGATCATCCTCAACTTACAATCATTTGTTTAGGCACAGTTATAAAGGCATAAAGTTATAAAGGCACTGAAAAAAGTGACTTGTGAATGGTCCTCACACTTACAACCATCATAGGTCCCAACAGTTGTGTGGTCAAATTTGGGGTGTCTAGCAATCAGCATGGCAGCATCCCTGAGCCATGCTTTACCACTTGCAGCCTAGGCAGATTCTGACAAAGTCAATGGAGACGGCCAGATCCACTTAGTGACCGCGTGATTTACTTAACGACTGCAGTGATTCACTTAACAGCCGTGTCAAAAAAAGATTGTTAAGACTCACTTAACAACCACCTTGTTTAGCAATGGAAATTCTGGGCTCAATTCTGGTCATAAGCCGAGGACTACCTATAAAGGACATGCAGGAAGAAATCAATTGCACCTAAAGAAAGCATTGTTAGAAGTGTTCGTTAGATCCGATTATATAATAATGGTGGAGCTGACCTTTCCACATTCAAGAACTTTCAGAAGCTGGTTCAGTTTCTCTCTGGAGAGGGACAAAAGGCAGTTTCGGTTCATATCATGAGTCAATAAATATTCTAAATAATCCAGGGCCAATTCCGGTTTGGGCTCCTCCATTTCTTGAATTCCTACTTGCTGTTGAGTCTTATTAGTCTAAGAACAGGGAATAATGTCCTTTTATTGGTAGGCATGAAATAGAGAACAAGAAAACCAATCAACTTCACAAGCTGAACAAATCTATACAGCAAACCTGTCTCTTCCTTGGCTCAGCTGTTATCCAATCACAGATTAATTTAAGGATATGTCCTAATTTGCCCCAGCGACACAGACAGTCGAGTAGGGTAGAATATTGCTTTTCAGTCACACCATTTTCCATGTTCTTCAGCTTTGAAATCACACCACAACTAGCAACAAGTATAGAAAAGGTGAGAAAAATATATCTTAAAAAAAAATCTTTCTGCTCTTTCAGCTATACAACTTCTGTTTTCACTAATCCAACCTATAGAGCAGGGCTTTTCAACCTTTTCATCCATTGTACCACTTTTAGGATATGGCAATATCCGAGTACCACCAGTCGCCTAACAAGGTGTCAGAAACTTGATGACCCCCCCAAAAAAGGTAGTCCTCGACTTACAACCGTTCGCTTAATGACTGTTTGAAGTTACAATGGCACTGAAAAAAGTGGCCCCCAAGCCACAGCCGAGCAAGACACCTGCCTGACCACCCAGCGGCGCTCTTCCTCCTGTCCGAGGTTTTCATTGTTGTGAGCATTTCTGTTGGGGATTGGCAGCGGAGGTGGGGTGGGGGGGGTGTTTGGTTTTTATTCCCCCCGGTCTGCTGGGTGGTTGCAGCAGGTTTTGGTCACTTCACATGACCCTGGGGCACTGTGACTGTCATAAATATGAATCAGTTGCCAAGGATCTGAATGTAAATCACAAGACCCTGGAGATGCTGCAACATTCCAGCTGATTGGCGCTTCTTCTGGGCTCAGCAGAAGTGCCAGGATCAGCGCTGAGCTACAGCTGGAGCCTGGCGCTGATCCTGGCATTTCCACTGAGCTCTGACAGCCCCGAAGAAGCGCCGATCAGCTGGAAAGCGGCACTGATCCTGGTGCTTTCACTGAACCCTGACAGCCCTGCAGCTCCAGCCATCTCTCGCTCAAGCTTGTGCGGTGCTGCCACCAGTTCAGCTCATTCCCTCCCACGCTACTTTTCTAGGATGGTCACATACCACCTGCCAGGTGTCAATGTACCACAGGTAGTACCCATACCACTGGTTGAAAAGCCCTGTTATAGAGCACTCTTTTCAAAGAAAAGCTTTCGATTTACATTTTCAGCTTCACAAAATAATAAGCCATACCTGAATGTAGGAATAGCAGTAGGTGGGATGAAAGATGCCAGAATAATTATTGGAGACACACAACGATCATCCTGTGAGAAGCACACAGACAAAAAAACCCCCACTAGAAATCTTTGTTAAGCAGAAGAATTGAGAATACGTCAAATAGTATCCCTGTATTTAAAGCATAACAATAAGCTTTCAGAAGGTAAATCAGCAAGTGTGAGCCTGACACTTATTAAAGCATCTTCTTATACAGAAGCACTTATCCACTAATTTGGGCTGTCTAGACTGTGTCACAAACATAAACAAACAACCCTATTGGAAGTTACATTCAGTTTGGATGAAAATGTTCACAGCTGGATAATTGCTCCTGAAGGCATTTTCATAAAATTGTAGTTCTGTATAAAAAAAAGAGCCTACTGGTTTTAGCTCCATTAATAATAAAAGCTCTAGGCTGAAACATTACTTATTCTTAAATTAGAATAAGATTGATCCAATGTAGACGAAGATTGCAATTATCTTATCAAATAAGTTGCATCTATAATGAGGTATGATAAGAAAAGTGATTTCATAGAACGTTGAATTATTTTCCTAATTCCTGCCCACTGATCAAGAACTTCCCATTTTTTTCCCACGCTCAAAACTTTGCTTCTCTCCACCCCAATCCCTAATTTGGGCCTAATCAGAGATTAAGGTTGTGCTAGAAAATCTACAATTCTTATAGTTTAATCCCTTTCGTGGATGACATTAAGCCTTTGCAATGCAAGCCATTATATTGGCAATGTGCTGCTAAGTTAAATTCATGTGTTTAATGACAATGTATGGATTGCTCCAGGTCATGGTAACAAACATTGTGGGATCTGAAACTAGTACAGTAATGTTATTTGATGATTTGTTCTCAACTGTCAACCACAGTTGGATAATACTCATGCAGGGAACAAATTATGTCAATTCTATCTGACATTTACCTTAAATATTTTTAAATATTCTGGTAGCACAGAAGCAAATTTTTGAATAATATGATTTTTTGCTTCTTCATTGGAATCAAGTGGTTTCTGAATACTCCTCCAAAGAATTACAATAACTTCAAGCAAGCCAGCCATGGAAGATATGTCATCAACTGAAAGTACGCTATCTGTTACCTGAAATGTAAAATAGATTATAATTAGAGAAAACTGTTATTCTTAAATAATGTCTCAAATTAAAGGTTACTTCAAAAATGGAATCATAACTAATATGTGTGTTAAGAATTACTTAAGATAGAATCAAGTGCTCCTAGGGGTGTCCGCAGGGGGAGTAAAAAGAAGTCACAACTTGTAATGGTATGTGAGAATAACCTTGGGAAGCAGGAGGAAGAGCTGTAGACAAGGCAATGGTGTGATAAGCAGTATAAAACCTGCAGAAGGACTGGGGGGTGTAGCAAGCATCTTAGAAGAGACTCTCCCTAATTTCTTGGTCTGTAAAGTGAGAGGGGAAGAGATACAGGTAGTATTCAACTTATGACCACAATTTGGGCCGGAAGTTCCATAGCTAAGAGTTGTTCAATGAGTTACACCCAATTTTACCTATTTTGCCACGGTTTTAAACGAATCACTGTAGCTGTTAAGTAATCCTACAGAACTTAAGCCAATCTGGCTTCCCTCATTGACTTTGCTTGTTGGGAGCTAGCTAGGAAGGTTGCAAATGGAGATCACATGACCGTGAGATACTGCAACCATCATAACTGCATGCCAGTTGCCAAGTGTCTAAATTTTGATTATGCAACTGTGGGGATGTTGCTACAATCGTTAAGTGTGAGGACCCATCACTTTTCTTAGTGCCGCTGTAACTCTGAATGGTTGCTAAAAGAATGATTGTAAGTCAAAGACTACCTGCATATTTTGAGACTTGCAAGATTCATGTCAGCCTTGTGAGGTAGTCCAGACAAGAAACAGACCCAGAAGCACCACCAATAACTTTATTTTAAGCTTACATAAGAACATAAGAGCCATGCTGAATCAGGCCAAAGCCCATCGAGTCCAGCATTCTGTGTCACACAGTGGCCCACCAATTGTACATGGGGATCTTGAGCAGAAAGAGAAGGCAAAACCCTCCCTTTCCCTTGACCCCCAACAAATGGTACTCAAGGGAATCCTGCCTGCCTCAACCAACATAGAGGCGGCACATGGACATCTGTTACGGAATCCGTTATGGACATTACATTACGGAATCGTGCCTGAAGTAATGTTCATTGCCATCGCTAACAAACCAGCAATGAATTATATAACTTGCATGAATTATATATCTTGTGGTGATATATGATATATCTTGTGATGTCACAAGCCATCATCAAACAAGATATTAATTCACACCATCACCTTCTTGCTGACACCAATATCATCTTGATATATATTTTAGAAGGTAAATGAATAGATGGGTGACATCAAAAGCACAACTTAGATCAGCTTGCTATCATGATTGCCAAAGGCAGTTGTTGATTGGGAATTTTTATTCATAAAATTTTAAAATTATTAACTAACACTCCTCAAAAATAATGTAATGGCCCGGACATTCCTGCTAGGTTTTGGCACTATGTCACAACTCATGAAGTTGCTACTCACTCAAGACAAGATTGAAATTTAAACAAACCCTTTAATACAATTTATGGAAGAACTTCTTTGAGATGGAAGCCTGTAATGCTGAGAAATGTTTTCATCAGATAAAGCAGCAAAATATGCTAGAACATCACAAATCCAAGCCATTTTCAATTAAAATACTGCTCTTACACTCATGTTTTCTTTCTCACTGTGCTCATCTCCGCTCTCAGATTCCTTTAATTGCTGTTGGATACATCTATTCAAACAATTCCAAATGGTAAGCATCAGTTTAGCTAGAATAAAAGAACAAAGTATCTCAATTATAAAAAATGACAAGTGTCAATGTGGACAGTAAAGCTACTGGCCCAAATATTGCTTCATTAAAAAAGTAAGAGTATAGTATATGTACACTTCAGCAAAATAAATAAAAGCAATTTAATAAAAGCATGCAACTGTTCAGATTAATATTTCATCAACCACTTTTCTCATTAAGGATTTCAATAGATTTGTAAATGGTTTGGAGCATGTTCACATCTATATGATTTAAAACCACATCAAAATAAATTATTTAAAATGGGATTGTAGTTAATACTCAATGACTGAGAAAATGTTGAGAAAAAATTAGTATTTTCATTTAAAAATAAGCCTGCCCAGTAATTAGCACCTTTTGTGCACGCATTACAACCAAGTTATTCCTCTTCAAGTTTAGCCCAGACTTCTTCAGAAATAATTACTGTCCCTGGTCACATATAAAAAAGCAATAGAGGGCTTCTTTATTATTATTATTATTATTATTATCATTATTTTATACCGCCCCTCTCCCGTAGGACTCGGGGCGGTTTACAGCCAAATTTAAAACGTAACAATAATAAATATTTAAAACAGAATTAAATAACCTAGGCTGTACTAAAAACCAAATTAAAATCCCATACTAAAACCCTAACTACTTAATTTAAATTACATAAAAACCCGAGGAGCTCTAGGCCAGGCCGGCTTGATTGAAGAGATAAGTCTTTAATTCTCTTCTGAAGGTGAATGCGGGGGGGGGGGGAATATAAATAGTCCTTGACATACAAGCGGAGCATGCCCATTACAGTCATAAATCATGATTCATAAAAGGGGTCTGTCACCTGACTAATGATTTTACAATGTTAAGCAAACCTTTGTGATGGTAACCGCGAATACCATGATCATTAAGTGAACGCTATAGTTGTTGAGCAAGCCTATTCGCTATGGCGCAATTCTGCGGCAAAACCATCGTAAAATGTGGTCACGTGACTGACTGCAGGATGCTGGAAAGGGCCATAAATATGGACATGTTGCCAAGCACCTGAGGTGTGGTCATATGGCTACAGGAGGGGTGACATTAGGTCATAATTAGTCCTTAGGTCACTAGGTGATCAGCTGCCAAGTCAAGAACTACCTGCAACACATCAATTGTTCCATATTGGTCAACATCTTAAAGGTTGCTTTCTACAGAATTACCTATATTGGTGGGACTAGTATACTCGTGAACGTATTGATAGAATGTTCTAGCTGCAGATGCATTCATTTGGATGAGTGTCACACAGCGTTCACACCACACTCCTGGCTGATTGATGGGCATGAAAGAGCTGATCAGAAGGTTTACTAGCCGCCGGGACACAGGCCGTGAATCAATCTCAAGACGAGTTAAGAGGTGCTCTACAGGACAAATTTTCCAAAACTGATTGGACAGGATGGGAATGGGGGAGAAACAAAGTTATTGTGATTAGATTTGATAATGGATTTACCTTCAGATAAACTTCTTCCTGAATAATTATATGAAATCCTACATTCTTACACAACTTCATAAGTTGTTTCTTCTGTTTACAATTTTTTACGAACCTCTCCTTGAAAAGCAGCCTACATTTTGCAACATCAATTTGTCTTTTGCTACTCAGGAATCAAGAGTGTATCTGCCTTTATCTGCATTGTACTCATTGATTTTAGATTAACCACTTGCAGACAGATTATAGTGGTGTATCAATGTCCAACATAGGGCTGATACTATACGCAGATAGTTCTTGACTTACAATTACAATTGGAACCAGAACTTCGATTGCTCTGAGATGATTTTTAAGTGAGTTGCGTTTGATTTTACTATCTTTTTGGCTACAGTTAAGCAAATTATAGCTGTTGAACAAATCCAGCTTCTTCCATTAACATTGCTTATTTGACCGTCTACAAAAGCCACAAATGGCAATCACATGACCCCGGAACACTGCAATTATTGTAAATGCATGCCAAGCATCCAAATTTTGACCATTTGACCACGGACATGCTGTGATGGTCATGTGAGAACCAGCTGTAAGACACTTTTCTCACTGCCATTTTAACTAAATGAATGGTTGTAAGTGAAATACTAACTGTAGTTGGGTCTATCTTTATTAAATATGAAAATGCTTTGTTTTCCAACATGGATTAAAATAATAACTAATAATTTGTTCCTTCACAGCCAGAATTCTTTTGATATCACCTCCACCAAGGGAGCCTATATTTAAGCAAGGAATACTTCAGACTTTGCCTTCCGATTCCAAAACTGATCCATTGTTCAGAATTAAGCACTGTACAGCTGTATTAGAATAATTGCACACCTCCAGGAATGAGGTCTGGACCATGGGGAGTTCTATTAAACAGATATTTTACAGATCTGATCTTCACTGATCTGATTTGTTGATGCAAAGAATAAATCGACAATACAACCCTCACTTATTTTCTACCCCCTCAGATTATTCAATGACATCTGAAACTAATGTGATCCCTTCAGCGGGATGCTACTTTGCAGCTGGAAAAAAAAAATTAATTGAATCCCTTGCACAGAAAGACCGCATGATTTCAAAAAATAAATCATAAGAATATAATCAAATGCTATCTTTTAGCTGTTACGTTTACTACTGGACCTGTCATAAAGGTAACTGCTAGCGAAACTGCAGGGAAGAAAGAATATTATAAGTTCTTTCTTATTGATTAATTTAAAACATAACAATGGCAAATTGTTTGGGGTGAAATGTTAATGATTTCTTTGGACTCTTTTCCTTTTAAAATATTGATGAATGCACACACTTCAGAATAAATTGCCTAGTTTTGTACTTCCTGTCTGCTGCCTGGCAAACTAATTTATCCCACCTTTGCAGCCTTCGTATCCTTAATTTTCAGCAACATATCAACGAAAGCCACCCTAACTTTCTCTGAATTGTCATGGAGATTGTATTTCAGGATTGGCAGCAACTGTTCCAGTAATGGGTGGCTTAGTACATTGTCCAGAATTATAGGCAAGCACTGGAAGAGAAACAGAAAAATATCAATAAAAGGTTACCACAAGAAAACAGGGCTACTTGCATTGAATCTATTCTACCTGCAAAGTACGTGAAGCTAAGGGGACAGAGGCTAGGGAATGAAAAAGAGCAAGACAATCTATTTTTATTAAACATGTCATTTAAATGCAAAGTAGCATGTGGCCTGATGATGCAAATTCTCTATTCATATTCCTTCAGAGAATGGGCTGCTAAAGCAGAACAAAGGGATCAGATATATGGTTGAGGGAATGTAGAACTAATGATTTTAGAAGGTTCTCCGTCCAGCTGATGTTTTGTTTCAGGTTAAGGTGTTCGTTGATCCAGAGTTCTTGAAACAATATTGCTGAGATAGTAAAATTCTAATGAAATATAGCACCTTTTAAACGGATCACCAACACTTTGCAGCATGCTCATGACTTACGATGTTTACCTTTCCTTGGCCCTACTTTGAAGATTTTTCTTTTTCCTAAAAGGGAAACAATGCTACAATACTCAACTTAGGAAGATGAGTACTATAGATTCATCTTAGCCAGTGGAAGCTTAAACTCATCATTCAAGAGCATCAGCTTTGACGATAACTTTCCTAAACAAAGATCATCAGTTGAGTAATGAAATGTATGGAAAAAAAACAAGCAAACTCAGAGAGCAACAAGGACCCCAAAGATCAGCTTGCTGTGATAGTCTGCACTTAGATAATATAGCATTTTGCATCTTTTACAGCAAACCAAAGTCCATTACCAGAATTTGGGGTTGTGCAAGACACAGCCCACAATGTTTGGAACAACCTTATTTGATGCTAACCAGAAGCTACTACAGTCCTCATCTTACAATCATTCATCTAATGATTGTTCAAAATTGCAATGGTACTAGAAAAAGTGACTTATAACTGGTCCTCACCCTTATGACCATTGCAGGATCCCCAAGGTCATGTGATCATAATTGAGGCACTTGGCAACTAGCATATATTTGTGGCAGTTGCAATGTCCTGGGTTACGTGGCTGCCATTTGTGGCCTTCCCAGCCGGCTTCCAACAAGCAAAGTCAATGGGGGAAGCTCAAATCGCTTAATGACTGCATGAATTACTTAACTGCAGTGAATCACTTAATAATCATGGCAAAAAGGTCATAAAATCAAATGCAACTTACTGAACAACTGCCTTCTTTAGCAATGGAAATGATGGTCCCAACTGTGGTCATAGATTGAGGACTAGCTGTGCATGCAATTAAAAGCCTAAGTTTGCAATAGTGGCGAATATCTGTAGGTGTAGGATGAGGGTGAAGGTTGGTTTCTGAATATTTCATTACCAAGCTAGGCTGAACACGGGGTGAAGATGTTACCTGGCCTGGTAACGAAACGTTTGGAAACCAAGCTCAAAAACGAACCTTCATCCTCAAAAGCCTAAGTGCATTAAGCAAGTGAAAATTTGCAACTATCTCGCATAAAGTAATTTTCTTCAAGGAGAGATGATAATAGCTAAACAAAAGATACTTTATTTACTCACTTTAAAAACAGCACATCGGACATCAGCTGAACTTGCATCAAAAGCAAGATCTGCAATCAAAGTTTTCAGAAGTTCAGCAATCACTGTTGCCGGAATCAGCTCCCAATATTTAAATGTAATTTTACTAACTCCAAGTACTCCTGTTGAACGGACTAAGGGTTGAGGATCTTCTAAGAGAGCCTGTGAATACAATTTAAGTAAACAGCAACTATACTTTGATATTCACTCTATTTTGCATTTAAGTTATTTGGCTCCATGTCAACAAAATGCTGGAAACAATCTCAAGATTAACTTGAATTGGTTTCATCTTCTGGTATCTTTCCATTAGTAGAAGAAACAATAAGCAGATGGGGAAAAAATTAACCTTCCCTTTCGGCAGCTCTACAAATATGATCCAGAGAATTCTGGGATACCCCCTGAAACAGATCTAAGAATTTGCTGGAGGCTACATGGAAAAGAGAAGAAGGAAATCGCTTATCGTTCTGGATGTTGTACAGCATTTTTAGACATACTGTACTAAACTTTTGTAAGCCTACTATATCTATAGAGTATATGAGCTTCCATAATATTAAATGTTTTCTGCCTAAGCAGGGGGTTGGACTAGAAAACTTTCAAGGTCCCTTCCCCAACTCTGTTATTCTGTTATATTGTAACTTAATATGTTTTCAAAATATCTCATAATCTGTAATTTATTTGTTACTAAGTTGCTCATTGGAAATTTAAATTTGGAATCAAAATGTTATAATACATAGTGAAGAAAAATGAAATAGTATTCAATATTCAGCTGTTAAGTTTGGGTGTAGTCTCCATGCCAAAATATAGCATTATTCATTTACGACACCCTACTTTTTCTTGGAAGCATAGAATAAAAAAATATAATTGACAATGGGGAAGGGAGAGTGAGGGGAGGACTATCCAGACTTTAGATGCACAAAAATTAAATAAAACTGATCCAATAAAAAGTTCATAAGAAGAATTTAAAAAGTACTTACAAAAAGTTCATCAAACTGCCTCTGGATTTCTTTTTCCGTATCTTCTTTATTAAAATTAGGATTCAGAATAGGGAACGCATCACCAAAAAGTAATGCTGCATTTGAACGAATCTCAGAATTCCTGGTCTGATAGAATACAAGTACAATAGCAGAATTTTGAATTAAATTTAGTCTAGCTTTTGAAAATTATCTGGAGGAAAGTAGGACAATTTGATAGAAATAAATTACCTTCAAAGCTCTCCAAAGAATAGGTTGATAAAGTCTATAAAGAACTTCTTCGACTCCTTGGCGACATTTACTTTGTTTGTGGAAATAGCTCAGCAGCTAATAAACAAAAGTAAATTAAAATGATTTAAGAGATTAGCTCCAGCCGATTTTATTCAGCTCTTTGCAAACTATGAGCCACTTGATACCTATATATGAAATTAGCAATGTTCTGCAGCAGAATAGATCTCTAACTTGTACATGGTATAAATATTTACTTTCTCTCTCAGTAATACACATAAATGAAATACAGCTGTGTCAATAATAAGAAAATCTCATACAACTAAGTCCTGGGAGCCAAGCAGCCTTTCAACATTCTACATCAGACATGTTAAACACAAGGGCCGGGGGCCGGATGCAGCCCGCGAAGTGGTTTCATGTGGCCTGTGAAGCCATCCTGGAAACAGTGAGGGAACGGCCCCCCTCTGCCTTGGCCCTGGCCGGCCAGGAGCCAATGTACAATTTTGTGGTGGCCATCTATGCTGAAACACATTCAGTCTTAGCTCTACAAGGCCGTCTGGAAACAGCGAGGAACTAGCCCCTGCCGCATCGGCCCCGCCCCCGGGTGCATGCTGGGGAGATGTCACCCTTTGTGAGGAATGAAGAAATGCACCATCACCTGGAAGTGGCCAGCAAATGGCCCTGGCCTACTTCACATATCCAGTTTGATGGAGTCCGGGAGAGGGGTTTCAGCAGGCAGCGGGGCGCTCTCCTCACAGCGCCAATAGCTGAGCCAGGTGGCGCGAATCTGATGAGAAGTGCAATACTGTCTAGCCCCCAGCCTGCCCAGTTTCAGCAGGCAGCAAGGTGCGAAGCTGGTGAGCTTCGCACCGCCCGGCTCAACCTCTCAGCACTGTGAGGAGAGTGCCCTGCTGCCTGCCGAGACTGGGCAGGCTGGAGGCTGGGCAGCATTGCGCAGGTAACATTGACTCTCATACTGCTCATGGCAACCCCTCTCCCAGAGCCCACCAAGCCAGATATGTGAAGTAGGTGAGGGCCATGTGCTGGCCACTTCCAGGCAATGGTGCATTTCTTCATTCCTCACGAAGGGTGAAACCTCCCCAGCTGCATTTCTTGCCTGTTTTTCTCCCTCCCTCATCTCAAATATTTTCCCACCACTCTGTACTTAGGAAGGAAGGAAAGGAGAGCGAAGTCCTGCCTTACTCCTGCCCTGCTGCCCTTTCACCATCCACTTGCCCCCTCCTCCTGGCCTATCCTGGGGGTCTCCCATACTATTGCTAAGGAAGCTTTGGATACAAAGCTGGGTCTCCTCCCATGGGCCTCCCTCTGACTTTGCCCTCGTACCCATCATGAGCAACCTGGGTAAGGAGAGCAAAAACAGCAGCAGCCTTGAGGAGGTAAGTGCAGTTGGGCACCCCCTTGGGGAAGTGGGGCTGGGCTAGGTGCTGCAAGTGCTTGAGGGCCAGGCTGGGCGTTTGACCTCTGCTGCCCAGGGCTCCAGGCAGCCCGCACCACCATCCAGCCCCCCCCCACATGGCCTGAGAGGAACAGTGAGGCTCCTCCAGTGGACCATGCCTTGGCACTTCTCCTGGTCCCACCCCCTTCTGCCAGAGACCTTCAGATCTGTCCCACTCCTGTTCAGGCCCCCACAGGCACTATTGACGCGGACGATGTAGAGCTGGCCACACCCACCCAGTGGGCCACACCCACTCCATCCACCCCCACCCAATAGGCCACACCCACCCTGGCCACACACCCCAGGGCAATTGCAGTGCTGATGCGGCCCTCAATGAAATTGAGTTTGACACCCCTGTGCTACATGAGAGTGTTCTAAATTAAAGATCCTTTCAAAACTGGTGTTGGGAAGGAATCCCAAAAGGTAGTCTGAAAGAATGGCTTGAAATAACGAACACCTCACCTCTCGCACTTTAGCATGTAGTGGGGACTTCCGGGGAAGATGAACTGCGTGATGTATAAAATCCTGAATGCAGCTATATTCAATTACCTGAAATAAGAATATTTGCTTCACATTCAAAAGTTGAAAAAGCATCTTAAAGAAACAATCATACTGACTTCTAATTTACATCCACAATGCCACTTACAAAACTCATTAAGACTGGGTCAAGAGGTCTGCCAGGATGCCCCTTTTTTCAATCAATTTAACTACAGGTAATCCTTGAGTTACAACCATAATGGAGCTTCCCCATTACGGTCCTAAGTCATAATAGTCATAAAACAGTTCAGTCAACAGATCAGTTTCACTTCATGTGATGCTAAGCCAAGTTTGTCTTAACCATGATTTACTGAGCCATAATTGGCTGGGTTCAACATATCAAACTAAAACAGAAATCAGTGTTCTAAATAGATTGCATTCATACCAATATCCACTCAAATTCAAGCTTAGTATATCAGATGAATCCAGCTGTTTAGGTAAGGTAATCCTCAACCACAAACCACAACTGGGGAAAAAAGTCCTGTTGCTAGGCAGGGTGGTTTTTAAGTGATTCATGCTCAATTTTACAATCTTTTTTTTGCTATGGTTGTTAAGTGAATCACTGCAGTTGTTAGGTAAATCACATGGCCATTAAGCGAATCCATGTACTGACACTGCTTGTCGGAAACCCCTGAGAAGATTGCAAGTGGTGATTACATACCCTGGGCACTGCAACTATCACAAACACTTGCTGAATTTTGATCACATGTCCATAAGGATACTGCAAGGGTGAAGTCCTAAACCACTTTTTTTCAGTGTTGTTATAACTTCAAATGGTTGCTAAATGAATGGTTGTAAATCAAGGACTTCCTGTCCTAATAGGAACACTGAAAATGCCCATTCATCTGAAAAACATGTTAATCTTTTCTTTCTTTTCTTTAAATCCAATTAGTAACCATTATAATTATTCTGGAACATTATACCTCTAGCATTTCCCCTGAACTCTTCTTCCAGGCTCTGAAGTAAATCGCAGCAACATGTTTCATCAGGGACCTGGGTCAGTAAAATAAAAGCCACAGTATAGTGAATTTAAAGACATTTATTTAGAGGCATCCCGGCCTTTTGCAATTTTGCTTAACTTAAATTTTTAGTTCAGTACTTTTCAGATCTGGTAGAATATAAAACAGTTTGGCTTAAGTCTCAGTTTTTTTGTTACATTCCCTATGGCCTCTAAATCTAAAATTGCTATCTGTAATAAGTACTCTAAATTAAAGTCTGCACAACGTCTCACTCTGTATCTTTCAATAATATATTTATTTTCTAGTGTTTGTGAACACATGCTTCTAAAGTTTTAGCCCTTCTTCCTACTAGTCACAGTTGAGATAAACCCTAAAAATATTTTGCAAGGCTCCTAAAGAAATAGCTACCTGTAAAAAAATATTTGTCATCTTCACACATTCGCCATTTTAAGTACCCAAATAGTAAGGCGAATCTCTAAGCAAATGGAACACTAAGCATTTCTCTGTGAGTTATTAAGTGTTTCAGATTGGTAAGCAAAGGCAGGCAACATGGCAATTATACAGATTGCAGGACTTGCCCATGGCTTACAAACCAGAATTAAGGAAACCCCCAACTCACCTTCTTGGTGGAAGAGAAACTTACCTAGGAAAACACAGGAATTGATTTTTAATAGTCCCGTGTATCAACTTAATGAAATTTACATTCCACGTAAAAAGAAAACTCAAGAATCTTCTCCCCTGGAAAAATAACCAGACAATATCACTTGAGTAGATACGAACCCTTTTAAACTTAGTATAGGTAGTTCTGACTTACATTTGCTTAAGTGACTAAAGTTATAACGCTAAAAAAAATGACTTACGACATTTTTCACTTATGACCATTGCAGCATTCCCACGGTCATGTGATCAAAATTTGCGTGTTTGGCAACTGGCATGTACAATTACCCTGTACTGGGACAATGTGATAGCTATTTTTAACATTCCAAGCTGACTTCGAACAAGTAAAGTCAATAGGAGAGGCCAGATTCACTTAACAACCGCATGATTCACTTAACTGTAGTAATTCGTTTAACAACTATGTCAAAAAAAAATCATAAAATAAGGCACAACTCTTAACAATTGCCTTCCTTAGCAACATAAATTTTGGGCTCAATTGTAGTTATAGGTTGAGGACTATATGTGCTGTAATACTCATACTGCTTTTGTTTACTTAAGGCTAGAATCCTATATACTGAAGAATGGAGTATATGGCCTATTGAGTAACCGGACTTCATTCTTCATTGAATATTACTACAAGTATCCTCAATTTACAGCCAGTCATTTGATAACCATTTGAATTTACGATGGATTTCTCCCAGGCTACTTAAGAGCTGGGTTTGAAGTTCCAATGGCTGGGGAAATCTATGGACATGTTTGCTTTTTGGGTGCTTTGGAACCAGACCGCAATTATGGACGTTTACAGTATCACATGACCATGATTTTATAATGTTTAGTGTTCACTTAAAAACTGCTGCATTTGCTTAACAGCTGCCAAAAAAAAAAAAGGTTGTGAAATAGGGCATAGTCATATGATGACCAGTTTAACAATCAGCACAACTTACACCATAATTCTGGGCCCAGTTATGGTTATAAATCAAGGAGTATCTGTAGGATTAGATTGTACAACTATGCTCTAGAAAGCTTTTAAATATGCTCACATCAAAGTGCATAATTAAAGAAATTTCTAAAGAACATTAAGCAAACAAAATGTAAGCACCCAAAAAGTTAGCTTTCTTTTTTTTTCTTCCAAAAAGGCAGGGAACCCTATCTTGCATTATTCATGATGACATATTTAACATATTTATTTTATAATAAATCTCACCCCTTCTTTAAAGTTTGTTTTCCAAATATATCTGGACTGCAGGTACTTATTTACTTACTATTTATTTAATAAATTTATAAGGCCATCCATTTTAATTACATGATTCTTGGCAGCCAACAATTATAGCAAAATAAAAACAATAAAAATGCAGCCAATAATTTAAAAAATAAATAACACCACACAGGATAAAATATCAGCCAATTTTAGCCAATGAGTTCACCATTGAACTCATATTATAAGAAGCCCACACGCGTTTAAAAGATATACAGATTCATACCTCTTCTTTTTTAATAATGCCTGGGCTCATATAGCACTGAAGTAACAAATCTTTAATTTCATTACTCTCTTCTGAGTCATAATCAAAACACAGCAGAGCAGAGTGAAGGAGATATAGGCGGGTTATATTTTCCCCCTAAAGGAGATGAGTTAAAATTATTTTATGACACTGATGAGGCAAGAGACATAAATCTGAAGAAAGTATAAGGAGGAATGCCAAGTGCTGTGATCACCAGCAATACGCTCGATATACACGCATAAACTTGGAGCATCATCTGTTTGGGGCTTGACCCCCTGGATCAGACATGTCAAACACAAGGTCCGGGGGCCGGATTCAGCCCGCAAAATGGTTTCATGTGGCCTGCGAAGCTATCCTGGAAACAGTGAGGGAACGGCTCCTGCTGCTTTGGGCCCGGCCCAGGCCGCCCGGGAGTCAATGTACAATTTTGTGGTGGCCATCTATGCTGAAATGCATTCAGTCTTAGCTCCACAAGGCCATCTAGTAACAGCAAGGAACCAGCCCCTGCCATGTCAGCCCCGCCCCCTGGGTGTGAAGAATGAATAAATGGACCATTCCTTGGCGCTTGCCCCAGTCCCACCCCCTTCTGCCAGAAACCCTCAGATCTGCCCCACTCCTGCCCAGGCCCCCACAGGCACCCTTGACGCGAACGATGTAGAGCTGGCCATGCCTACCCAGTAGGCTACACCCACTCCATCCACACCCACCCAGTAGGCCACGCCCACTCTGGCCACACCCACCGGTCCCCCAAGGGCAACCGCAATGCTGATGTGGCCCTCAATGCAATTGAGTTTGACACCCCTGACTGGATAAGAACATAAGAACATAAGAAGAGCCATGCTGAATCAGGCCTAAGCCCAGCATTCTGTGTCACACAGTGGCCCACCAATTGTACATGGGGATCTTGAGCAAAAACAGAAGGCAAAACCCTCCCTTTCCCTTTACCCCCAACAAATGGTACTCAAGGGAATCCTGCCGGCCTCAACCAACATAGAGGCGGCACATGGACATCTGTTTTAATAACCACCAATTGGTGGTTCCCATGAGTTGACACTGAGTTGACACTGAGCATCTACTTGCTGGGATCATAAATGTTGGAGCCTGGATGCTTTGCTACACTATCCTGGCATATAATTCAACCTACTCAGAGAGTTTACCTGCTCATCCATTCCTGCCAATGTCTCTAAAAGCATCTGACTTCTCTCAGGTTTATCCAGAGGAAGGAAAATTAAATGATTTGTGGTGTACATTAAAATACAAAAGTGGCACTTAGAGGTCTATCTCAAACATATACAGATAATTCTAGACATTGAACACATATTGCTTACCAGAAAAAGTTTCTTCCCTAGACTATTCTTCAGAAGCATCAAGAAAGCAGTTTTCCCAAATTGTTCTTTTCCTTCTAATCCCTTATTCCACCAGCATTCATTAAGGCATTGAATGGCTTCCGACAGAGATTTTTCAGAATCAGGTAATGCAGAAAGAATGCCTGTAACATAGTTGTTTAATGAAAATGCATGGGTTTGGGAGTAACAAAAAGAATGTAATCTTCATATACCTCTAAAATTTTCATGTGGCTCTTAGATGTTACAGTAAGTATCTTTATGAAAGTCAAAGATCAGTTCATGATAAATCTCAATACAGGTAGTCCTTGTTTTACATCTATCTGAAGTTATGACAGCATTGGAACAGGTGTTTTACAGCCAGTAAAGCAGCCCTGGCTTCTGTAAATGATCATGTTACCCCTCCCCCCCCACCTGCAAACACACGACTATATGTCAGGTGGGTCAGCTTTAGAATCAATCATTACTTTTTACCATCACATGACTGCAATTTACAATGATTTTTGCCAGTTTACAGCATGTTTTACACAAAAAAATACATCAGTTCAAATGAATGGGTTTACTTAACAACCAGTGTTTGTTTAAGTGCCACAGAAAAGACTGGAAAATTACTTCCACTCACATGGATGTCATGACTTATCAAGCTAACAATTAATGGTCATAATTCCAGGTTCAACTGTGGCCATATGTCAGTAAAAGAAACAGAACATACATGTGTGTGTGTGTGTGTGTGTGTGTGTGTGTGTGTGTGTGTAAAATGGGTGGGTGGGTGGGTGTAAAAACAAATTGTAGAATTAATTTAGCTTTTTGATCAATCAGGACTGCGTTTAGCATGATAAAGCAGAATTGAGGTATATTTAGATAATCATTAATATCTGTGACATCACTTTACCAGTTGTAAAAAAAAAACCTTTTAGAAAGTTCTTTTATTGTTAGAATTAATATACCTATATTTACATGTTCCTGCAAGATTAATGCAGTTCTGGATAGATTGGTGTCCAATCAAATCTCCTTGATTCTGAAAAATTAACCATAAGGTTTTCCAATCTGAAACTCATTCAATCAAAGGAACATTAAGTTTGGAAATTGGATCCCTACTCAAAGATTCAAATGATAAATACACCAGCAGAGTCAGTATTTACGTCAACATTTTAGATTAGTACTTGTTATTATGAGAATCTTCAAAACAACAAGAGCTAAGCATTTATGAAGAATATACAATCATTCTAACTTGCACCACTGAAGCACAACCTCAATAAATTAAAAGTAGTTTAAGAAAATATGCGATTCCATGGGAAAAAACCACAAGCATCAGTCTAGGATAGGCATGTCAAGCTCGTGATGTCACATGATATCACGCGATGTATCGGGACTTTTTCCCCAGGGGTGGGTGTAGTTTCGGCATGACGCATCCACCCTGCGGGCTGGCAGTTTGATATGCCTGGTCTAGGATTACTGCCTGAGGCATACAGTTATATTAAACACAATACATACCATTTAATATCATCACACATTCTAAAAGAGCTTTGATGTCAATATTTTCATCTAATGTAGGAATGGATGCAATAACTATAGATGCTACACCTTCAATAACAGCTTCAGTTTGCTTCTGAAAATTCAGAGATAACAATTAAAAAGAGAGTTATAGACTTCAAAAAAATATATATAGAAGTATACTTTTTTTAAAAAAAAAGAAGCAACTCAAAAGATCCAATAAATACATTTTTGCTGAAACTGCAAAATATCTAGCAAATAAAATTTTGAAAGAATTCTTGGCTTGGTGTTATTTGGATATAAATTCATGTGTGTTAAAAATACTCAAGTGTGTCCTCTATAGTCAACAAATACTCAATAAAATATACTCAATAAAAATCCGGATTATATTTGTGGTTTTTTTTCCTGTTTTTATGGGTGAGGGTATGAGGTTGCATGCTGTTTCAAAGCCCACTGGACTTGGGTAGCTACAATAAATTTAAATAAATGAATATAAATATAAATTAAATCCCTGTAGGAAGAAAATCAAGGAAATCCCTAATTTAAATGGGCAATTAACTAGAATCACTATTCCAATCCGAAGTATGTCAGTACAATTTTATTATAAAAAAAATAGCTTGGACAATATCTATAATCCAGAGCACAGTCCAGTATTTATTTTTTAGATTTTTTTTAATCCCACCTTAACTGCTTTATAATTTGAAAACACATAAGCCTCCTATTTTCCCAACAATAACCCTGTGAGCAGGGTTGGACCAAGAGACACTGGTCTAAAGTCACCCAGTCAAGTTTCACGCCTAAAGTAGGACTAGAACTCACAGTCTGCTGGTTTCTAGGCTAGCATCTTTAGCACTACACAGAGGTCCCCAACCTTGGCAATTTTAAGACTTAAAGTTGCTAAGGTTGGGGACCCCTGCACTATACCAAAGTGGGCCTCTCTTAAGTATGCTGCTTTTAAAAGGACATGTGCCCCCAAATGTATAGTAACTAGTATATTCAGTGCAAATTACCTGTGCTGCATTTTTTTCAGTTTCCGTACAGTCATCCTTTACTCTTTGCCATTCTTCTATGGGGTTATCTAGCAAAACCTTTGCTAAGAAGTCCTTTAGTCTATTCCACAATGTTTCCTTTTGCTTTCTTGGTAGCTCTTGAACCAGTTCATGTAGATCAAAGGAATCTGGCGCATCCTTCTAAAGGTATAGGTCAAGAATAGCTCATCACTTAATAGATTATTTCACAGTACACCTCATTATATTGTAAAATCAAGTTTGGACTTTAAAAATCCACCAAATACCCATTAAAAAAAAGAAATTCAATTCTTTTTTTAAAAAAAAAAATCCTAATTTTGAAGACTTAAAATTATGTGTCCACATTTATACATGTCCACTAGGATGATCTCTCTTACTGACAGACCTTGACTTACAACCATAATTGGAAACAGAATTTCCATTGTTAGGCAAGGTGGTTAACTAATTTTATAACCCTGGCATAGTTGTTAAGCGAATCACTGCAGTTAAGTGAATCCAGCTCCCCCTAATTTGCTTGTTGGAAGCTGGCTGGGAAGATTGCAAATGCTGATCACATGATTCAAGGATACTGCAATGGTAATAAATACCTCTCAGTTCCCAACCATCCAAACTTTGATCAGAAAACAAAGGGATGCTGCAGTGGTTATAAATGCAAGGACCATTTACAAGATATTTTTTTCACTGCTGTTGAAGGATTGTTAGACAGCATTGCCACCAGATGGATTCTAACTAGCTGACCAACCACACTCAATGTATATTCCTTAATGGAGTTTCATCTACATGGAGAGAAGTATGCAGAGGAGTATCCCAAGCCTGCCTTAGACCTAGTACTCTTCAATATTTTCATCAATGATTTAGATCAGAGGATAGATGGAGAATTCATCAGATTTGCAGACAATACCAAGCTGGCAGAAATAGCCAACACTCCAGAAGACAGGCTCAAAATACAGAAGGATCTTGACAGACGTGAACACTAAGCCTATCTAACAAAATGAAATTCAGTGGTGACAAAAGTAAGGTCCTACATTTAGGCAAGAAAAACCAAACGCACAGGTATGGAGTAGGTGGTACCTGGCTCAATAGTAGTAACTGCGAGAGAGACAATCACCTAAATATGAGCCAGCACTGTACTGCAGCTGCCAAAAAAGTCAACAAAGTCCTAGGCTGAATTAACAGAGGGATAGAATCAAGATCACATGAAGTATTAATATCACTTTATAATGTTTTGGTAAGACCACACTTGGAATACTGCATCCAGTTTTGGTCGCCACAATATAAAAAAGATGTTGGGATTCTAGAAAGAATGCAGAGAAGAGCAACAAAGATGATTAAGGGACTGGAGGCTAAAACATTCAAAGAGTGGTTGCAGGATTTGGGAATATCTAGTTTAATGAAGAGAAGGACGAGGGGGAACATGATAACAGTGTTCCAATATCTCAGGGGTTGCCACAAAGAAAAGGGAGTCAAACTATTCTCCAAAGCGCCTGAAGGCAGGACAAGAAGCAACGGATGGAAACCAACCAAAGAGAGAAGCAACCTAGAACTAAGGAGAAATTTCCTGATAGTTAGAACAATTAACCAATGGAACAACCTGCCTCCAGAAGCAGTGAATGCTCCAACACTGGACATTTTTAAGAAGAGACTGGACAGCCATTTGTCTGAAATGGTATAGGGCTTCCTGCCTGAGTAGGGGGTTGGACTAGATGACCTCCAAGGTCTCTTCCAACTCTGTTATTCTGAGGACCGCCTGTAAAAGATGGAAAGTTGGACAATGAAAAATCTGGGTCTTAAACAAAGCAATATTACAAAAGACCAAAAGAAATATAACTATCTGCTTAAGTTGTTACTTTGTATAGCAATACTATCAGAATGAATATGATCAATGATCAAATAAAATGCTAATAAAAAGAAGACTGAATGGAGATGTTCTTTTTTGGATAACAAAAGTACAATATCTAAAAGAATCTCATTTCAGGAAATCATCACTTATGCCAAAAAGCATTCCAGTTTTCTTTCCTAAAATTCTAATATCATTTTGGCCAATTTGTTTGGTTATTTTTTTTCTATTGAACATAAGCCCACCAGCATCTTAAATCTAAATGTACATTTACATCAAGAAATTCTCCTTTTTTTCCTTAATATTTTCATTTTATTTTGTTATAATGAACATCAATAAAACACACAGAAAAAAAGAAATGATTCCCCCAAATTTCTGCTTTTTTTTACCAATAAATTATCTATTTGCCAAATCATTTATTTTTCAAGTATATTTTTATAGGATAGTTTCTTTGGTCGTCAGATTTAAGTGTAAGCTGAAAAAAAGCCTAAATTAAATAGAAATAAGATTCAAGAACAATTACAAATCCACACAAAAGAAGAGGGGTTATTCTGATCTTAATACTGATTAAGACTGAAAAGAATTCCAAAGAAGTTCAGCAAAACAGAGCATTGGGAAAGACTTTTCAGTTCTTACTCTAGTCCAGGGCTAGGTTGGCTCTTTTATGATTCGCAGACTTCAACTCCCAGAATTCCTGAGGCTGGCTCAGGAATTCTGGGAGTTGAAGTCCATGAGTCATAAAAGAGCCGAGGTTGCCTACCCCTGGTATAGTCTAATATGTAGTTTTAAAGGGAGAAGGAAAAATGATGAAAGATATGGACAGAAAAGGCTAAAGGAATGCCATCTGAGGTGCCAGTTGGATATGGTCAAAAAAGTCAAGGTGTTGTACAATGGTGTCATCGAAGCTCCACTTGTTCTTTATGTAGGTATGTCTAGTTTATCTAGGTATGTCTAGTTTAATGAAGAGAAGGGCGAGGGGGGACATGATAGCACTGTTCCAATATCTCAGGGGCTGCCACAAAGAAGAGGGTGTAAAGCTATTTTCCAAGGCGCCTGAAGGCAGGACAAGAAGCAACAGATGGAAACTAATCAAGGAGAGAAGCAACCTAGAACTAAGGAAAAACTTCCTGACAGTTAGAACAATTAACCAGTGGAACAACCTGCCTCCAGAAGTGGTGAATGCTCCAACACTGGAAGTTTTTAAGAAGAGACTGGCAGCCATTTGTCTGAAGTGGTATATGGTTTCCTGCCTGAGCAGGGGGTTGGATTAGATGACCTCCAAGATCCCTTCCAACTTATTATTATTATTATTATTATTATTATTATTATTATTATTATTTAAAGAAGGTTGACTTTTTCCTCTCCTCTAATTCTCAACATAAAGTTTGGCCATATTTACTTACGTGAAGCTGGATGAAATGTAAAAATTCTTCAATGGAACCATTAAGTATAACATTTAGGAAAGTCTCACGTCTTGTCATGGTATACTACTTGAAGTTCATAGACATCTAGGGGGGGAAATATTGTAACAAACAATAACACAATTAAATGAATTGCAATTCAGCCAGATTTCTAATTTCATAGGACACTATATTTATTACCAGATCAAGATTTCAGTTCTTGAGTTGTGAAAATACACCTCAAAATGAATTAATTTGCCATATTAAATTTAGTAACTCACCAGCTGGTCAGCCTTCAGACAAATGGATTTTAATTTCCAAAATTCCTAAAAATTCCTGAGAATGTTCCATAAGTTTCCCAAAATCTGGTTATATCATTAGACCTGAGTTGCCAAACAATCTGTTACTCTTGCCCTCTCCTTCCTTTTTAATCGTAATACTGATTTTTTAATTTAACTTTTTATATTTCTTTGTATAGTTTTTATTGTATGCATTCCAGAGTTGCATTTTGAAATGGGCGGCCATATAAATGTGATGAATGGAGTCCTTGCTTGTCTCTGAACTTGGTTGTTTTCTTGAAGATCTTTCATTAGCCAACCAGATATCATTGTCATCACTATCACCATCAATGTTGCAAGTTAAGATTCACATATCAGGAAGAAATCAAGGTTAAGAACAGCTGTACCAAAGTTTAGGATAAAAATAAACTCATAGTATTGGCTCCATATGTTGTACATATTATACATATGTTGTATATAGTATGTTTTAAATGTGTTACGTATCTGTACACTTTGAGAGGATGCAACTAAATTTCATTTTTAATGTGTGCCATTATGCCCACAGGAAAAAAATGACAATAAAAGTTATCTATCCACCCAAAACAGCCACTGGTTTTCAAAAAAACAACAACAGTGTGTCTAGCAATTACCATATGCTGAGCAAAGAATGAAGCAGCTTCTTGAAACTGCACTTCAAACTTTTGCAAGTTTTAAGGATAGTGGAATCTGGGATTCTATATAGACATAATCATTTGCCATGGAGAGGTATAGCTGGTACAGTTGGTCACTATCTGACAGAAAGCTCTTCCTGATGAGATTTGAGACAATGTTACCAGTCAGCCCATAGACAAACTCTATGGAGAAAAAATAACAAAAGTTGAGATTTATAGTTCAGGGAACTGCTATCATTATACAAATGTTTAAAGACATACATGAGAAATCATAGGTAGACTGAAAGATTTGTTTAGGAAAGAGGCAAGAAGCTTTCAGTTTGCTCAGTACTACACCCAAGGATTACTGTATTGTGTTTCCAAAAATATGTGTATGTTTTTAATCATGGTAGATTAAAAGTGAGCTCAGAACCAGTTCATTTCAGAAAGTGGCTCTAATTATGGCTTGCAATCTTCCTAACCAATTTTCCCTGCTGACTTTGTGGGTAGCTGGTAGGTCAAACTATATTTTGGTAAAGCGCAGTCTAGAACAAAACAATTAACAAATTGTTTAAAAGTAAAAGTTAAAAATCAAATATAAAACACAAGCTAAAATAATAATACTGCATTGTATTGTTTTTACCTTTCAGAAAAAATATAAAAAGTATACATTCCACTCCTGCTTATTTTTTATAAGAAAAACTTATTTTCTAAATTTCTTCTATGAGAAGGAATTAAACTTCACTTCTCATTTATGGTATTTCTATACCAATCTTCTACTTCATAATCTGGAAATGAATGTAAAAGATATATATCAGCAAAGCAAAATAAAAACAGCATGGTAGAAATAAATTCATAATCCAACCATAAAACTTTAAAATCCAGAATCTGTTGAAAGTTTGAAAAAAAAATGTCATTGTCTGGGAGAATTACCCCAAAAGTAATTTGGGGTAATTCTTGTAGCAAATATATCAATTATAGATTCATTCCATAAATTATCCAGGCAGTTCTCATCGTCATAAATTTTATTATTATGGTTATTTGCACTTAGCCAGAAGTTTAAACTGATGTGGCATTTTTGTCTGCCTATCAAGTATTATATTTTTATTCCAATTTTGTATATTGAAAAATTAGCAATCTCCATCCCAATTATTTATTATTATTATTATTATTATTTATTTATTTGGGTTTGTATGCCGCTCCTCTCCAGGGGACTCGGAGCGGCTAACAACATATACATAACAAAAAATACAATATAAAAAACCCAAACAGAATATCTAAAAACCAATAAACACACATTCAATACATCAATCAACCACAATCATCCCCAGGCTTGCCGGCAAAGATGAGTCTTTAGGTTTTTCCGGAAGGCCGGGAGAGTTGGAGAAACGCGGACTGTCAGAAAACCAATGCAAATATTCCTTTTCGTGGATAATAATTAGAATACAGATGTCCAACTTTTTATTGTACTATACTCCATAGAACCAGACAAGGACTTACACCTAAGTCTGCACATACGTAAGTACATTATCGCCTACTAGGTCAGAAACACAAATACACATGCACACATAGACTCATGCTGGAATCACACAGGCACCACGAAACTCATTTTCTCAGAGGAACAGCCATACAGTCGTTCTTCTCCATCTCCCCCGCTTCCTCCTGGATGTCAGTGCCCGAGATTCGAAACCATCAGAACTGCCGGAGAATTAAACACAAGCACACTCACAAGCTTTTCCGGTACGCGTTGCTGCAGGTTCTTGCGGCCTAGTAACTTGAACGCCTTTTCCTTCGGACTCTCGAATGTATCCGGCGTCAGTTCAAACGTACGATATTTTCCACGGACATCGGCTGCCTGGCTCACTTTTCCATCTCTCCCGAATTTACTGCCACCAACTCGATTTGGCGCTTCCACTGCCAGATTTAAATTCTCCCGCGGCTGACACCGTTTAATGACTCTCACTGAGCATGCGCACGCAACTTGACTCGCGACTGCCCTTCAAGGGAGGAGGAAGAAGAGGCTTGCTGCGCGTGCGCACTTTCCCCCCCTTACAGATGACGTTTTGTTGCTTAAGCCTGCCTTCCCTCAGTCGGGCCCCTCCAGATGGGATAGACTACAACTCCTATGATCCCCATGCATAACTGGAATGCAAGCTAGAAATGTACAACAATAATATGCACTATTAACTTGGGTCGAAGTGCAATTTATCATCTCTTTGCTCAACGTGGGCAACTTTAAGACGGGTGGACTTCAACTCCCAGAATTCCGCAGTTATATTCAGTTATGTTCTTCAGGCTGCAGTTTTGGGAGTTTTTTTGTACACAGCCCGTGGGGATTCTGTTCAATAAAGACAACGCCAGTGATTGGTAAATTGCTTTGTGACTCAGGCCAGATTCCACTTTTTGCTTATTTTATACAGGTAAGATTTCAAGGAATACTGTGTGGCAGGCAATATGACAAAGTCTTATCAACAGAAGTTAAAAGTATGAGAACTGGGCAGCTCTTTTAGCATTTTCCCATATAGAAACTTCCAAAACAATCTGAATTTGGACAATATTTGCAGGATGAGGTCTTGCTCAAATAACCTTTGTAAATCAGTGGATAGTTGGAAATGAATTCTGTAAAGGTGTGGGCTCAATCTGTTCTTGCGTCTGTCCATCTGTTTCATCAGCAGGATAATTCTGTATAAATAACAATAGGAGCAAATCTGATGAAAAAAAGGCTCAGCTTGAAAATGAGCCAGATACAGCTGTGGGCTGAGTAGAAAAATACAGGCCATCCTTGCTTAGTGACTGCCTCAGATAGTGACTATTTGCAATTATGGCAGTGATGAAAAAATACCTTTGCAACCAATGCTCAGATATATGAATTTTGCAAGTCTGCAAAGGAAAGTGAGAGCATAAGTACAATCAGTTTCATTCAATGACCACTTCTCTTAATGACCAAGATGCTAGTCTAAATTGTGGTCACTAAATAAGGACTACTCATTCCCCCGGTCTATCCAATGGGAGGGCTGTTGGACAGAAACTTGGAATGTTGCTGGCCACTCCATTCTAAGCCCCCTCTGGATGGAACATCAGTCCTTTTCTGTTTTTTCTATTAAACAGACAGACAGCAGAGGCATCTGCCAGGCGGCAAAGATTCTGAGCACCATCTTGGTGTGCTTTTTTTGACACTCCACAGATACTCTTGCAGAAAGAAGTCCTAAGTCTCTCTATTTCATTCCTTACCAATTTTTATTGGATTAGGAAAATATTAGTCTAGCGAAACAAGTAAAAAATTGATGATGGCATAAACTAAACCGCAATGTTATATGTTTTTGGCTTAGCGAGGTGTGTGAGCCCTAACCCTATCCATTCAGGCAAAGCACTGCAAAATTCCCAAGCACAAAGACCACAAAATATAATATCTAAAATGGTATAATATTTAAAGAACTGCAAAAGTTATTTTTTTGTATTAAACTACACACATGCACACACCCATAAATTAAAGCTCTTCCACTAAGACATGTCTCCTGAGACCAAGAAGCAATTGTCAGCCTTGTGACTGTTGTGTGGCACCACCATGCTCTTTACTTAAACCTTCCCACTGGAATCTTAGCAGAGTGAGCATAACAATCAGTTCTGAAGAGATAATGGCCAGAATGATTTCTTTGAATGGTGTTTGCAGAAACAGCATGAGACAATACTTCATGAACCTATTACCCAAGCCTCAGTTTTTATAATATATCCTTGCACATCAACAATTTTGCGTGCTTCCATTTTAACTCGTTTGCAAGTTGGTTGGAATTACAAGTGGCTTTTAGATGAATCTTACCCTTCCTATCAGGCTCCTATCAAATCTAGGGGAAGTAATCTTGTGGATTCCATTCTCACAAAGGTTGCCAAGAAAGATACATTTTGCTTGCAGCCCATTCTTTCATCAATCCCTCATTTTCTTTTCCTTAACTGAGTCCTCTTCCTAGTTAACAATGAAGTCAAAACACCTCAGGACAAGCGTGGGGGGAAACTGTGATTTTGTATATCATTTACAATTTCTTGCAACAGGAATGCAAGTAAAATATTGTCATTGTGACACTACATAACAGCTGAAGTCATTTGATTATACCATCCATACCATTTCCCAAATATTTAACATGCAAGGAAGGCTGTTTGATTTTATGCCCTATCTGCACTTCAGTACAGATAGTCCTCAACTTACTATTCATTTAGCAACCTAAATTGTTAACAATTACACTATAAAAAGTCCTCACACAGCTGTCACAGCATTCTCATGGTCACATGGTCAAAATCCAGGCACTTAGCAACCAGGATGTATTTATGATAGTTGCATGTGATCTACCCTTTGAATTTTTCCCAGCTGGTTTCCAAAAAGCAAAGTCAATAAGAAGCTGGATTCGCTTAATGATCACATAATTTACTTAACTG
Source organism: Bothrops alternatus (assembly GCA_034064705.1). Lineage (NCBI taxonomy): Eukaryota > Metazoa > Chordata > Lepidosauria > Squamata > Viperidae > Bothrops > Bothrops alternatus. Next base: position 4,686,696 of record JARGCV010000179.1, read on the forward strand.
CAATGATTTGCTTAATAGCTGTGGCAAAGAAATCATAAAATTGGACACAACTCGCTTAACAATTACTTTGCATAATAACATAAACTCTAGTTCCAACTATGGTTTTAAGTCAAGTACTACTTGTAACAAGAAGGCTGGTTAGGGAAATAGATTTGTTTACTTCACGGCTAAGTTTTTATTTCCATTGTGGGAAATGTTCTTGTTTTGTTTTCTTTTCAGTATGTACTGTGCTAATTCTTTTTCTCTACTTCTACTTTATATTTCTTTTTTTTTAAATTGTCACAATAATTAAACTTACCCAATTTCACTGTGCTCTACATAGCTTTTGAAAAGTATAATTTTCCCTTCTGGGAACACTGCATGATTCATCTCTATTCATCTCTTTTTTTAAATTGCAATAAAATTAGTTCAAAACATGATTCATCAGCCTTGAATATAGGATGGACAGCCCTGCAGGATTATGTGTCAGGGCTATTGACCTAAAATTGGCTGATGCATAGCTGAAAATAATAGCATCTAATTTATGGGGAAAAAATGTCAAGATTTCCTCTCTCTTCTTTATTTATTTGTTTGGTAGTAAGTTAAGCTGGAAAGTATGGCTGTTTTACATTTGTGCTGTCTTTTGAGGGCAAAATTCTATTTTTGCAGATTCAGTGCTGACAATAGATATCACATCCATAGCCCAAATTAGAGACATCAGAAAATCATTATCAGCTAAAACTTTTCTACTTCTCCAAGTACATGGGGAGAATTGTAAGTCACTACACCCTGCAGTGCCATCTAGTGCTATATTTGAATTACTTAAGTGACAGAAGAAATTCTCCATTTCCAAATGCAGTGTCTTGCATTATGCATGGTGCAATTGAATATGAAGCAAAATCTAACGTTTACCATATATTGTCCATCCATTAGGAATATTTTTTTCTTTTGTATTAAAAATATTTCCAAGGATTAAAACATGTCTTTTACAGAGATGTGGAGTCGCTTCCTATGCATGGGGATATTTTTAAAAGTCCTCATGTATATGAATACGGAACCGTCTGCTGCCCCATGAAACCCAGCGACCGGTTAGGGCCCACAGAGTCGGCCTTCTCCAAGTCCCATCAGCCAGACAGTGTCGCCTGGTGGGGCCTAGGGGAAGAGCCTTCTCTGTTGCGGCCCCGGCCCTCTGGAACCAACTCCCCCCGGAGATCCGTATCGCCCCCACTCTCTCCGCCTTTCGTAAACTGCTCAAAACACATCTTTGCCGACAGGCCTGGGGCAGTTAACATCTTGCCCCTAGCCAGTGTATGTTTGTGTGCATGTTTGTTGGATGATTGTTTTTTTAACTTAGGGGTTCTTTTTATATATGTATTTTAATGTTGATTTCTATTTATGCTGTGAGCCGCCCTGAATTCCTGGAATAGGGCAGCATAGAAATCCAATAAATGAAATGAAATATACATATAAATATATGCAGACATACAAACATACATACAGGAAGAACAGGATGCATTGGGGGTGAACATTTCAAAGAGATATTGAATCAGCCACATCTGACTATAATGCATAATTTTAGCAGCCCACTATCCATTGATCTGGTTATAGATATAAGACCAATCACCCAAAGAAAACTGAAGAAAGTAATACGAGCACTAAAGAACAACAAAATCTGGATTAAATGAAAAATCAGCTGAACTCCTGAAATATGGGGGCAAGGCAGCCATTTCTAAGACTACTAAACTACTAAATGACTGCTAGCAAAATAAACATGTTCCAGATGATGGGGAAAAAGATACCCCAAAAGGACAACCTAAGTGACTGTAACAATTGGAGAGGTATCACACTTCTCTCAGTCCGTACTATCCTACTCAAATGATTCCAAAACAAGATCAAACAATTTTTGTAATGCATGAGGCTTGGAGAGGCTTGGGACAAAGAGACTGTGCCATATGACTTTACCATGCTGTTTTGGAGCAACAGGAAATGGAGGCGGGGCCAAGAGGTGGCCTGGAAAAAAGGAAGCAAGATGGCCATGTTATGTTGTAATGCCATAGGCCTGGAACAAAGGAACAAAGAAGACCATGTGGCTGACCATATGGCCTTGGGACAGGAAATAAGGGGGCTAAGAGGTGGATGGACGTTGTACCAAGATTTGAATCCATTGGCCACAGGGTGGCCCTGCCAGTGTAGCCTTGTCATTGGCTGTAAGAAATAACATTGTCATTGGCTGTTTGTAACCATGTGATGCATTGTGTAACCGCCCACTGTAACAGGGAATAAAAAGGGGGGCAGCCTTTTGTCAGTTGTCGCTTCGCCCCGAGAAAATGTGCCTGTCTGCATGTCTCTCATTAATTTGGCTATCGTGAAGGACCCGCCATTGATTGGGGCGCAATGAGGTGCCTCAAATCAGAATTGAAGCTGCCTACGGAGGGCAAGGCTTCAAGTGGTGATCCCTGACGTGATTTGATGCAAAAGTCACGTCCTTCTGGCAGCCCACCATTTACTACGCCTGGAATAGGCCATTGTGCGCACGCTTTTGGTAAGTGTGGGACAGGAGCTAGGCAAAAATTGGGCTGAGTACCTGAAACAATTGCTTAGCTTAGTCAGGAGAGCAAATTATATTCAGAAACTTAATTAGACTGTTTTCCCTGTCACTCAAAAAGATCTATGTCTTTTATTGGCTTTTTTGAAAAAATCTTACCAATTAGACCTCGCCACATGGCAATAGATATCTGGCTCCATTGCTGAGAGCCCCGCCAGTTGTCTTAGCCCATGAGAGGCTGTAGTGTCACATGCTGGCATTACACTATGCAAAACAGAGCAAGCTAAATTGGCTAATCCTCAGGCTTTCAAAAAGCAAGCCCTGAGACAAAAAAATGTTACAATCTGACTCTAAATTTGGCCAACTGGAGGAACAAACCTCGTGGCGTTTCTTCAGCAAGAAACACCCCCCCCTGTGAGTATGTGGGTGGAATTCTCCAAGGATCAAAGGGGAGGGCTTGATGTAATTGTCAGGACCTTAATTATGCAACTAACAAAGTTCACAATTTGCCTTCGCGTAAGGAGTTTAAAAGTATTATTAATGTTTGTTTGGCATTTGTCTCTCATACATCTTAAAGGGACCATTAAAAATTGCTAATTGGATTAAAATTGGCTTATGTGTTCAAAAATTCTCTTTACGTGAAAGAATTGTTTTGCATGGCTATTTTAAAAGATCTGCCTTCTTTTTCTTCTCCTGTAGCTATTGGCTTGCAGGATTCTGTTTCTGTTTCTTCCTGTGCCTTTTAACTTGCTAAGAAATCTTAAGTCTGTTTCTCCCCCCCTATATTTCTCCTTCTGACTCAGAGCATGGTGGCTCAGAGCATGCTGAGTTAATAACTGCCTCTGCCTGTCCATCCAGTCTTTACTGTCTTACCTTTCAACTTGTTAAAAAATTTGAAGTCTGTTGTTCCTGCTTCTTATAATTGAAAAAGAGAAAAATATTTCCTGGTAATCCATTGATTCAAAATGCCTTGTTCGCTTGTTAACTTTTCTTAACCTGTGACGAACTCCCCTGGGAGCCTGCAGCCATTTCCTCCCCCGCAGGGCCCTTTTTTCTCTCCCCCCTCTTCCTTTGAAATTGCAGGTTTACCGGTTTAAAGCTAGAAGTTTATTTGAAGACTTTGTTTGTCGCCTGAAGACCCAACTGGGCCAGGTTTAAAACCAGAAAAGCCAGCTAAGCTAAACTTCTCTCCTGGTTTCCAAGGAAACGGATGGCTGTAAATGGAGACTCAATTTACATATGACTGCGCTTTATTGCTGGCCATCTCCAATCTGCATTTGAATCTGTGTTACCCTCTCTCTCACCCCCCTCTCTGGTTGTCTTGTTTAATAAACCATGCCCCCCTCTCTTATTTCTTTGCCAATTTTGCCTTTAATTTTGCCTTTCTTATTTCTCTTTGCCAATTTTGCCTTTCTGATTTCTCTGCCAATTTTGCCTTTCTCATTTCTCTTTGCCTATTTTGAATTTTATATTTTCTAGTTTTGTTAATGATTTAATTTTTGTGACAAATCTTTGCTGTTTTGCATTTTATGTTTCTCACCATGCTAATATATCCAATTGTTGGATCTGATACATGCCAGCACAGAACAAACACAGAAGCAAACGTGTATGCCTTCATAGCGTGCCTATGAATGAAATCTCTCTTTCTCTCTCACTTTGAATCCTTCCTTACTTTGTGTTATGCATTAATCACACAGCTTCATCAGTTAGTAACAAGACCTTTCTAGGTATTTGGCAATCTAATAAAACAACTATCCCTTGGCAGCTAGATAATGAAGCAATGCCTACAACAAGAAAGCATGTGCTGATTTTGTTCCCTTGTTTGATTTTGGTAAATTTTTGAAACTCTTTACAATGCCTCAAAAGACAATGCTCTCACATCTGACAAAGATTGGATCTTATGTGGAAAAAAATGCACATTGGTCAACACCCCAGAATTGGTCTGGTACATATACATTTCTGACAACACACACAACATTTCTGCCACAGTTGCTCACATGGAAAATATGGTACAAAACAATCCCTTATCACAAGAAACTGATGCCTTGTTTTATTGACAGTTTATTTTCCTGGCTACCTAATGCTGGGTGGCTCAAGGAATTGGTTTTTAGTATCATAATGTTTCCAGTATTCTGTGTAACAATCTGTTGCTGTGTACAAATGTATTCCTCCCCTGCTGAACCTGTGTAAGCCTCCCTCTTCTAACCATCTCCTGTAAAAGAACCAAGAACCAACTCCTGCCTCTGATGACTGGACAGAGATGTTTCTATGATGGCAGCCTCTGAGGACTGGACAGAGATGCCTGTGCCCTAGGATCGTGTCAGAACTGGACGGAGCATAGGTGGAACAACCCACAGCTGCTAAAAAATAAAATAAAATAAGTGGATATGTTGTAATGCATGAGGCTTGGAGAGGCTTGGGACAAAGAGACTGTGCCATATGACTTTACCATGCTGTTTTGGAGCAACAGGAAATGGAGGCGGGGCCAAGAGGTGGCCTGGAAAAAAGGAAGCAAGATGGCCATGTTATGTTGTAATGCCATAGGCCTGGAACAAAGGAACAAAGAAGACCATGTGGCTGACCATATGGCCTTGGGACAGGAAATAAGGGGGGCTAAGAGGTGGATGGACGTTGTACCAAGATTTGAATCCATTGGCCACAGGGTGGCCCTGCCAGTGTAGCCTTGTCATTGGCTGTAAGAAATAACATTGTCATTGGCTGTTTGTAACCATGTGATGCATTGTGTAACCGCCCACTGTAACGGAATAAAAAGGGGGGCAGCCTTTTGTCAGTTGTCGCTTCGCCCTGAGAAAATGTGCCTGTCTGTATGTCTCTCATTAATTCGGCTATCATGAAGGACCCGCCATTGATTGGGGCGCAATGAGGTGCCTCAAATCAGAATTGAAGCTGCCTACGGAGGGCAAGGCTTCAAACAATATATGCATGAAGAACAAGCTAGATTCAGACAAGGTTGCTCATGCAGTGAACAGAACTTCTCACTGCAAAATATTATTGAACAGAGCAAGGAATACCAAAAGCAGGGTATAATTAACTTTACTGATTTTAAAAGCATTTGACTCTGTCAATAGAGAATCACTATGAAACATAATACAAACATATGGTATCTCTAAGAGGTATGTTAACCTCTTTACAACAACATTATGTGCTGTTTAAAAACTGAAAATGGCAGCACTGACTTCTTTGCGATTTAATACCGGTGTAAGGTAGCGTTGTGTCCTATCTCCATTTTTATTTCTGATTATCATGGACTATATACCATGAAAAAAGTAATGAATATGTTGGATTTTGGCATTCCATGGAATAAACAAGGCAAATTGACTGATCTAGATTTTGCTGATGAGATTGCTTTTACTTGCAAACACTAAGACACAACTGAAAGATATGATACTGGCATTTGATGCAGAGGCAAGTAAAGCGGGCTTAAAAATTAGTGATGACAAGACCAAGCCGATGCAATGTTCAAGACAACATTCTGATAACATTAGAAGGAAAGACCTTAAAATATGTGAAACAATTTAACTACCTTGGCAGCATCAAGGATACACAGATGGTAGAACAGAAGCAGATGTGAAATACCAAATAGGTAAAGCAACTGCTGCCTTCCAACAGATACACTCAATATGGACCATGTCCACTATAAGCACAGCAACCAAGATCAGATTATTTAATGCCATTATCATATCGATTGCTGTCTATGCCAATGAGACCAGGAAATCTATAACAAGAATTACTCATAGGGTCAACATCTTCCAACAACATTGTTTCAGAAAGATTTTTCATATCTCATATCGGGACTATGTCACAAATGAGGAAATTCCACAAAGAAGTAATTCCCAAACACTCCCTGAGATACTGACAGAACAAAGAATGCGCTTTGCTGGACATGTGCCCTGTATTAGTGAGCAATGTCCAGTGAAAACCACAATCAATAGGATACCAGTAGAGAGTCTAAGTAAAAGAGGAAGGCCAAAGAAAACCTGGCATCAAACAGGAAGAGTTGAAAAACATCAACCTTAAATAGAAGGAGGCAGAGTCGGTAGCTGCAGACCGAAAATTGTGGAGTATATTTGTAGCCCAATGTGCTTAGCACAGGACATGATGATAATAATGAATGATAGATCTACAGAATATCAGAATAACAGAGTTAGAAGGGTTCTTGGAGGTTTTCTAGTCCAACCCCCTGCTCAGGCAGGAAGCCCTATACCATTTCAGACAAATGGTTATCCAATCTCTTCTTAAAACCTCCAGTTGTGGAGCACCCACAACTTCTGGAGGCAAATCATTCCACTGATTAATTGTTCTAACTGTCAGGAAACTTCTCCTTAGTTGTAGGTTGCTCCTCTGTTTGATTAGTTTCCATCTATTACTTCCTATCCTGCCTCCAGGTGCTTTGGAAAATAGGTTGACCCCTTCTCATTTAGAATCAAAATAGAGCTGGAGGGAACCTTGGTGGTCTTCTAGTCTAGCCCCCTGCTCAAGCAGGAGATCCCATAACATTTTAGCCAAGTAACTGTCCAGTCTCTTCTTAAAAACCTCCAATAATGAAGCATCCACAGTGTTTCTTGCCCTGCCCTTTGGTTCTTTGGAGAATAAGTTGACCCCCTCCTCTTTGTGGCAGCCTCTCAAGTACTGAAATACTGATATCATATCATATCCCCGCCCAGTCTTTCTTTTCTCTAGACTAGCCAAACCCAAATCCTGCACCCCTTCTTTATATGTTTTAGTCTCCAGGCCTTTAATCATCTTAGTTGCTTTTTTGTAATGTGACCAAAACTGGATGCAGTATTCCAGATGTGGTCTTATTAAGGCTTTATAAAGCAGTATTAATACTTCACATGATTTTGATTTTATGCTTCTGTTTATACAACTAAGGATTGTATTAGCTTTTTGGCTGCTCCTGCACACTGCTGGCTCATATTCAAGTGATCATCCACTAGGATCCAAGGTCCCTCTCACAGTTACTGTTTTTGAGCCAGGTTTCACCTAATCTGTATTTGTACTTTTGGTTTTTCCTGCCCAGGTGTAAAACTTTGCTTTTCTCCACACTAAATTTCATTTTGTTGAATTGGGCTCATTGTTCAAGTCTGTCAAGATCTTTTTGGATCCAGAGTTTGTCTTCTGGGGTGTTGGCTATTCCTGCCAGCTTAGTGTCATCTGCAAATTTGATGAGTTCCCCTTCTATTCTTTCATCTAAGTCATTGATGAAGATATTGAAGAGTACTGGGCCTAAGACAGAACCTTATGGCACCCCACTGCTTACTTCCCTCTATGTAGATGTAGTGCCATTGAGGACTATTTGTTGAGCATGTTTTTCTAAAAAAGCATCAGGGTGTAATTTCCCTTTATGGTCTTCCAAAATACAGATGGAGTCTCATTAGATGTGCTACAGCAGTGGTTCTCAATTTTTTCTTCACCACAGACCCCCTTTAAATACCTTTTGTGGTCATAGATCATGACCACGGACCCCCAAGACTTAATTCAAGATTTAAATAATAATATTTCTTCAAGCTTTCACAGACTCTCTGTGACAACATTGCAGCCCCTGGAGGTCTATGGACCACAGGTTGAGCCATTGCGCTACAGTATTGGAAACAAACAAAGGCGAAAGCTGGTTATTTGGTCTGCTTAGGAGGATGCTTCCTCAGATGATTACTGACCCTGTTACAGTGATGCCACTTTCTTAATTATAGTTTTGAGTTTTATAAAATATGCACATCCACAGCCAAGAAACCATTTCACCATTTGAGAGTGGATGGCAGTTTTCATCTCTTAATGATATAATAGTATTCATATTTGTAGACCAAGAAGGGCTATTGCCCAAAGACTTGCAGTACAAAGTTAAAGGTGACCTCAAGGACTACCAAAATTTCATTGTGGTAGTGTGGTTCTACCTACTTTAAAGGAGGAAGGGAATCCCTTTCTCTGAAGAAGTTGTTTGATCATATGCAGCTAATCTCCAACATTCCCTTGTTAGAAAAGGTTGTTGAGATGGTGTTGGTAAATTAGCAACAGAAGATGCAGAAGAAAGATGATCTAGAATCTGTTCTGCCATGATTCAGAATTCAGAGTGGGGGACTCCATGTGATGATCATGGCAATGCAAAGATGGGGTCCTTACAGCTTCATTGCTTGGTTCTCTCCCCCATGTTATCTAATCCAGAGGTCCCCAACCTTTTGGGCACTAGGGACCAGTGCCATGGAGAAAGGTTTTTCCGCTGACCAGAGGGAATGTGGTTTTGTTTTTTTGTTTTTTTTTTACATTTTCAAAAGTTGTTTTTATATTCGAACATTTAAGTCAAACCAGTAAGAAAGCTTATACAAATTTAAAATGGTAGCATTTTTTAAATTACAGTGGTGAAAATGGCATTATTATACAATTATGTAGTTTGAAAGTAGGGAACACAGGTAGTGGTTCAGAGGATTTACTTCTGAAACTGCCTAACTGCCCCCAAAATGACATGGTTTGTGAGGAGGATCAGCATTGTCCAGAGAGAGAACAGAATGTTCTGGAAGTCTCTGGAAAATTCTGTTCTGGTATCAGTTAAGTTACATACATCACTATTTGGAACCTTCGTTACTATCACACATACACAAAAGACATCTAAAATGTTTATGTAGAACTCTAACAAAAATGTCACCATACAGAGTTTCTATTTGATTTCTTGTTCACATAAACCTTCCTATCAGTTGTGTTCAGATCTGCACAAAGATTCCCCAAAGACAGGAAGGGCTACTAATATGAAGTCTCAATTTTCAAAATGTTCCAGTTCCTGATTTGTGACATTTAATCTAAATGGATTGCATGAGAATAACTCATTTTAGTCCATATAATGACCTCCATGAAACTGAATTGTCATGTACTTTTCTTCTTCTTAAATTTTGGAGGAGTACTGAATCTTGCTTATAATTCTTGGAGGCAAACAGAACAAAAAATGTTGCCAAATGGTCCAACTCAGTACAGTGTTTCTTCTAAAAGGTTCTTAAAGAGCTTCACAATCCATGAAGTTCCTAAGGTAGTGATAATTGTAATACAGTTTTCAATGAAGTATAACATTGACATGGCGACACTGCATTGCACATAGTACTTTAAGAAGCAGTTATAGCAAAGCCCAAGAGCTTTTTTTCACAGAAAATTCCATTATAAATAGGACGGTCCACTCGTCTTTTTCCTATTTGCAAACAGTCTTTCATTTCCACATCAGGAAAAGAGTGTCCCTCTGTATTTCAAAGACAGTGATTTTGTCAGTCAAATCTGAAAAAAACCGCTTTAGTCACTCAATCTGTGCTTGTCACTGCTTTGCCTTTTTCACTATGGTGCCAACAGCTGAAATTACTGTTGTCTTGGATCCACTTGCACTGGTAGTTACAGTTACAACAGCTGGCAATGTTGCAGTGGTTGTGAGAATGGTGGGCTGAGCTATTGTTGTCACAGGAATGGCAGAATCCCATTTGCTTTTCCTCTTCTGTGCATCTCCACCCGCAGTGCTAGCTGTTGTGGTGGTTGTAGAGGGAGCATTTGTTGTCCCTTTCTTAGTGTCTGTTACAAATTCAATCTTTGTTCGCTCTTTCTTGGCCTTTTCTAGCTTGTCCATTTCTATTTTCTGAGCTTTTCCTAGTGCCTCATAATATGAATCTTCAGACCAGCCATGAGGATCAAACATATCCTTTGGATAATTAGTGCCAAGTTCATCAATTGCACAAAACTGGATCAGCTTCTCATAGATGCTGGGGTTTCGGAACTCTTTTTTCCTTTGAATAATCAAATTCATGTCCATGCCTTCCTTCATTTTCCTTTCATATAGCTTCTGTATTTTGTCCTGTAAGTGGTTGGAACATCTGCCTTGTGGTTCTTGGGGGATTTTGATCTCATCAGGTGACATGTTCCTTAGAGAAGGAAGCAACTAACTCCTGGGGATCCCTCTTTTCCAGTTCTGAAAAGTCCTTCAGGTCATCAGCCTCAGGTTTTTCAGTCTCTGAATCATCATCTTCTGACTGTCTGCTGTTTTCATCATTGTCTTCATCATAACCATCCTCTTCTCCTTCCATTTTACTGAAGTCGTCTTCTCCATAGCTTTCTGACACCAAGCCGCCTTTTTCTTCCGTCCCTCCTCCTCGATCGCTACCGTCCCCGCCGGCCTCGCTATCAGACTCGGGCTCGGAATCTTCCGCATAAACCGCCAAGGAACATAGAACGCTTTTTTTCGCCGCCGCTGCCATTTTCCTTTTTGAACTCAGTTGAATTCTCTTCTGGCGCAAGCATATGGCGTCAGCGAAGCGCTCACCGGAACTGATTTTTACAAGATATCTCCTTCGTTCAAAGTGGAGGAATTCCTGTACTGCTGGCCCTCGTTCGAAACAGATGAAAAGAAGAGCATTTCCCTCCTTCCCCAGAGTCCCGGCTCTTCAACGGCCTCTTACCGGAATGTGGTTTTGAATACTGCCTGCATCCCGAGGATGGAGCTTTGCTTGTTTGTGCGGCCCGCTTGTTGGCATGCTGCAGACCGGTGCGGTCCACAGACCAGGGGTTGGGGATCCCTGATCTAATCCATTGGCTTGAGATGAAAAGCCTTTCTTGTTACCTTCTGGGAAGAGGCTTCGTGGTATCCCAAGCAGAACATACAGTTTTGTTCCATATAGCATCAACCTTGTGAACTCTCAAGTTTCCTCTTTCCATTATGTATTCAAAATGGACAGTGATTAATATTTATATGTATGTGTGTATGTGTGCGTGTGTTATGTATGTGTATGTGTAGGTATATACTTTCTTTTGAAAGCAGGCAACAGAATTTCATTTTTAATATGGCCAGTGTGCTCGTAGTGAAAAATAACAATAAAGATTATCTTATCTTATAAGTTATCCAGAAGCAGGTAACAGTGGATTGCCACTTCAGCCCGAGATGGAGATGCCCTGGATATGATGAAGTCTGTAAAGATCTGAATTGGACAAAATCCAGGATGAAATTAATGTAGGTTAATAAATATTGGTCAATAATATAAATCCCTCATTCTTGACAGGTTATATTCCTCTGAAAAGTTTTGGTTCATGATTTGGAAGATCCTCTTGAAGTCTCCATTGCTTAAGTGAGCTGTGGGCATTTTTGGATCATATGCCAGTGACCATTCTACCTTGACCAGGATGCCTTGCACGAAAATAAAATAAAGCAAATAAAACACTGATGACTGCTACATTAGACTACTGTGAGGCATTCTACATGGGGCTCCTTTGGAGATGACTAGGAAGCTGTAAGGGATCAAAATGCAGCAGCAATAACTCTCCTAGTTGCTTTATGTTTTGAATTACTGATGTTGGTTCTGTGTACTGATTGTGTACAGATTGTTAAATATTCAGCTCCTGCTGCAGCCTGATGAATTGTCTATATTTTAAAGTTTCTAGCATAGTTGTTGCTTTTCAGCACCTTATTTTGAAAAATGCCTTGAACTCCAAAATGACTTGAGAGTTTAAATAGTTTTTGCATCCTTTAACTTTTGATTTTACATTTAAATGTTCAGCTGCAGCCCCAACACTAGACAGATTCCAAATTTCCTAGATTCAAGTTGTATACAGAAAAGTATATTAACTGCAACGTATAGAAAGCTGAACAATGTTAAAATACTTTGGGGTTTTGTAGAAATAAAAGACAAGGGAAGTTAAGGACAAAGGTAATGAAATATTAATGTGACATTCATTTATTGTAAAGACTGTGAAACGATCCAGATTTTAAGTGGCAATGATTCCTCGTATTTCATTCTGTAGTGAATATAGTTTTTTAATTAAAAGTGTGATCCTTTGTATGTTTACTCAGAATCTTATCATTGTATTTAAATTAATCTGAATAGCGCTGGAAGGAACCTTGGAGTCTTCCAGCCCAACCCTTGTTGTTCAAGCAGGCAACCTTATACCATTTCAGACAACTGGCTGTCCAGTCTTTAATTAAAAACCTCCAGTGATGAAGCACCCACAACTTCTGAAAGGCAAGCTGTTCCACTGGTTAATTGTTCTGTTAGGAAGTTTGTCCTTAATTCCAGATTGTCTCTTTTCATGATTAGTTTCCATCCATTGTTTCTTGTCTTGCCTTCTGGTGCTTTGGAAAATAAGTTAACTCCTCTTCTTTGTGGCAGCCCCTCAAATACTGGAACACTGCTATCATGTCACTCCTAGTGCTTCTTTTCTCTAGGCTGGCCAGACCCAATTCCTGCAACCATTCACACATTTTAATCTCCAGGCCTTTAATCATCTTAGTTGCTCTTCTCGGCACTTTTTCCAGTCTCAACATATTTTTGTGATGTGGTAACCAAATCTGGATCTGGTATTCCAAGTGTGGCCATACTAAGGATTTATAAAGCAGTCCATTTATTTATTTATCCCTCTTGTCCCCTTATATTTTCAGAAGTGTAGTCTATATTATTACTGTAACTGTCAAGGTGATAAAAGAATCATTGAGATGCTGAGATTCTGATTGGCTAAAAGTAAACAACATTCACATTCAGTCAGATGTCACAAATTTCACAATGGACAGTGTTTTTTTCAAAGAGGAATCTACAGGTATTAAGGACATATAATGCTGCAAACATTTTTAAAATAGACCACCCATTTTAAAATTAATGTTGGAAGAAAGGAAAGGTGGCACCAACTAAGGAGAACAAGTAGTAAGATTTAATTCATATTCATGGCAACACTTGCCAAGCAGTTTTTCTTTTTTTGTACACTTTCATCAAAGTCTTAAGAAAACCCTCAAATGTTGGGTAATTTCCATCATTCCACAGGATGAATTGCAAATCACAACAAAAAAAGCTGTGATTCTTAAGAAACTGTAGTCATTTTGTATCTGTTTTTCCTTATTTCAGTGTATCTGTATGTAGAACAATGCTTTGGGAGGTGAATTGAGGGCACTAAAAGCTGCTAATTATGCCAAGTAAACTTAGCAGATGGTCTTTGAATGAATGAAAAGAGGCAGTGAGTTCCGTATGAATCATTTACTGAATAAATACATGCAATAGCAAAATTAGATCAGCAAAAAAAAAATGCAATCTGTAGTCAAACTACTCTTCTTTTTTCTCTTCTCTTCTCTTCTTTTCCTCAGTTGCTGCATCATGATAGAGAGTTCAAAACAGGAAAGAATGTTAAATCCCTAAGCCAAATAACAGCTTCATTGTTGGTCAGATTACAACAGCTCTAAATACAAAATGCAGCAAAAAAAAACACCCTGCACCAAACAGTTTCAATAGCACATAAAGATGGGTAGATACAGAGAACAAAGCTTGGCTTTCATTACATGAAATATTTAAGCTTTCTTTTTAAGGCACAGAATAAAAAACACAGAAATCTAGTCTGATGATTACTCAGTCATAGATTTGCTAATTGGAATCTCATCAATCCTTAACGTTCTTCAGTGAACCATTAAACTGTGAACAGAATATTCATGCACTCAGTTTCTATGTCCCAAAGGCAGAAAAAATGTTTTACTAATCATTCAGATTTTGGTCCAAATTTTCTACATCTCTTTACTGCAGAGCTATTTTCAATACATTTCACATAGCATAAATTCAATTTTTTGCACTTTATGCAAAATGCAAGAAATGTGGCCTTATTAGAAAGAACAGAGAAGATGATAGGGATGAAAAAAATATTTTATGTAGCTTAACATCAAACTAAAGGCTTACTTCAACTTACTAATGGGCCTTTGTTTTTCCTCATTTTTTATTCCTTTTGCCTATTTTCGTTTTTGATTGCAAAAAAGCCCGAAGTGCTAGATCATTCTGCATACATTTGTTGATATTATGAGCCTCTTCTTTTCACTCTATCCCTCATTAGAATTCAAATACAACTGGAAATTACTATTTAAGCAATGCCACCATACAGTACTCTTACTTACTGATGTCACTTTAATCCACAAGAGAATGCAAGGATTAGATGATCTCTTAGTTTTCTTCAGGAAAACGTCAAATTATGTGATTATTTATATATATCATTTTTTTCCTCATAACTATAGTTGATGGCTGAATCCTCTTGCATATTCTCCCTTCTTAGATTTCCCTGAAAGTTGTCATATAGTAAATGTATTTTTGTTATTTAAAAGGAAGTGATAACCGCTAACCTAAGCCATGTTGTGATAAGAGTTACATGCTATTCTGTATGAAGCCAATGTCAGAATGATGTTATAAAGTCTACCTCATGAGGGACATTCATAATAAAACACAGGAGAAGCATACATGTCCATGTGCAGGTACATCACACTGAAATATAGACAACTGATATTCAAAACATGATATAGACAATTTGCTACATATGTTACAGGCACTTTGGTATCTTAGTAGTCTAGTTATTTATACGGCACAATAGGAAGATCTCACTGAAGACTGCTCCTCTTGGAGAATTTCTTCAAAATTGTCTAAGCCAGAGTTAAGATTTTGTAAATTCAATTATAAAGCTAATACCCCTAAAGTTTATTCACCCATGGAAATCATTTGGACAGAAGACTTTTTAAGACTCTCTAAATTCTGATAAAATATTATTTTATACCATTATATTATTTTTAGAAAGGCATTGCATAAATATTCAAGATGGTGTGTAGCTACCAACTTCCATGGAACTATTGCCATTTCTTGGGTTAAAATACAAAAATGCATCATTTTTGTAAAAACCATCTCAGGAAGCGGTGAAAAATATTTGAATAAATAGCAATAGCACTTTGACTTATATACCTCTTCACAGTACTTTACAGCCCTCTCTAAATGGTTTACAGAGTCAGCATATTGTCCCCAACAATCCTCATTTTACCACCCTTGGAAGGATGGAAGCCTGAGTCAATCTTGAGCCGGTGAGAATTGAACTGCCGGCAGCCAGCAGCAGTAGCCTGCAGTTCTAACCACTGGGCCAACACTGCTCCTGATTAACTATAATTAATGCCCCCTTGATTCTATTCTGACAACAACAATGAATAAAATGTTCACACTCAAATAACCAAGCCCATTTTTTGCAAACTATTCCTGTATTTCCTGGGCCTGCAAATATCAAATGGGAAAAAAGCTATACTGATTAGAAGATACATTGGATTTTAAATGACTCACAGGTGGTCTTTTTTTTTCCTGCGTTGTTGTTATACAGAAACACTGTGGATCAGCTTCGATGCTACTTTTGCACACTCTGTCCTCCCATTCTACACTGTCATATTCCTTATTAGTAATGTGTGAATGAATCAACTTTGGAACTGGTACTTTCAAAAAGAATGCAGTGCAGTGAATGCTATGTGGCTAATACATGCATTGATCAAAAGAAAAAAGAAAAAAGAAAGAAATAACTGCTCAAGGCACCAATACTGACAGTACTGAAACAACTATGAAAGAATCAAGCAGAAATTCAGAAATCTCTGCAACTTGAGCTCATTATTTGCTGGTATTCCACATACAATTGTAAACATGCTTTTAGACTCAGTTATAAACAGTTTCCTATCTGTAGCAATCAATGTGACATGGCAATGTTGTATCAGGGTGGCTGCCAAATCCTAATTCATTATATATCTTGAGCATACTGTTGCATAGGCATTTCCCTACATTGCGGATAGAGCAAATAAAATTTTAATAAGAAGTGATGAATGGAAAAAACATGGTACTGTACTATATAAATCTTCATTTCACATCCTGGGTAAATATATAATATCTGCATTTGTGAATTATATGCATTATCTGAAATTCAAAGAATACATTTTTGAATATAAATATTAAAGGTTAATATTTTGTATTTGCCCTTTTTGCAAATCTTTAATCATACATCATTACATCAATAGCTTTCATTTTTAAAAAATAAAAAATTCTTAAATCCATAATATTAATAAGATTAAGTCCATTTTGCTAGCTAGGCTATTTTCAAAATTGTCTTACGGTTTGTATATCATACGTTTTTCAAACAAAATAGTTTTCTTTGACATTTTCTTCTGCATTCACACCTCTGAGGAAAATGCATTTTAAAAAATAGTGTCTATTTACATGGCAGACATCTTGATGAGACACAAATAAGATAGAAAAACTGAAAGATTGCCCACTTTTCTTAAGGACAGAAATGCCATAACAGGACCTACTGAAACAAATGTTTATTCTACAAACCTATTGCACATTAATATTGTTGTAACAAATGAGAAAAAATGGTTTATAAGTAAGCTGACTTAAGCCTACGCCAAAATCTCAAAATATTATAAAATGGTTGGGGTGATGGGCCAAGTAACTAAGCGTTATAAAAAGTAATATTGTAATAACAATGCTGATAAAATACATAAAGATTTGCAAAAATATGCTAACAGGAGCTTCTGGAATCCAAAGCTGCCTAAGGTGAAACATTAGGCCTTGTCCCATCTTCTGTCAAGTCATACCTATAAAGCGAACAGAAGAAAAAAGAAACAATGAACTCTTATCCAAATTCTCAATGAGGTAAAATTGAAGAGGTATCCTATGGCTGTACTTACCACTGAGTACAATTTTTGGAAAGTTCTTCTGAAGCCAGTGGTATCAATACCTGTGAGAACAAGAAACTAAATTATGACACTAGATTCTACATGTGAAAAGACATCCTAGCTTCTGGCTTTGACTCCTAACCTCATGTATGCATAAAGTCATTGCTCACAAAAGTGAAATCTGAATTGTGATCCCACTACCAAGTTCTCTTCAACAACTAGCTCTATTTTATGAATATTTTTCACAGCTTCCCCTCCACATGCATGGATCTTAAATCCTAAGAAGAAATATGTCAAAAAAGATAAAAGTAACGTCTGAGATTTTTTTCCAACTCAAATCTTTACAGATCAGCTCAACAGGATCTTGCTACTGAATGGATAAAGGAAAAATAAGTAATTCTGTTTCAGAATCAAATCTATCGGATTAGTTTATGCCCATAATCCATCCTTATCCTCTTGGATTTCTGGAAACACTTCAAAACATGGCTCTGCCAATTGGCATGGGGGTCCTAATGGGGGGCATTCTGTGCTAGAGGTGACTAGTAGATTACAAAAGAAGATCCCGTCTCCATGCTGCTCATGTACTTGGTTCCCAGTTTTATCTAATTCCTGTTAATTTTAATGTTTGTATGCTCTTCCATTTACTGTCTTGTAAGCTGCCCGGAATCACCTGGATAGTGAGACATGTAGCATATAAATTAAATAAATAAATAAACTTTGCCCCCAAAAGAGGAAATAACTGATATTCTACAATACTCCAATTCACATTTATTTGCCACATGCTTTTTTTTACATCTGCGATACTCACCTTGCCAAGCAGACCTTTATCTTTAGACAAGAATCCTCCACTGTTCTTCACTGCAACATCTAAAGTTCTTCTTTGTAGATCCGACAACGAAACGCTGAAATCAAAACTGAGGAGGGAAAAATGTTTCAGACAGAATATAATCAAAGTAGTTTGAAATCAGGAGATCTGTAGCTTCAGAGTATTTGGCTAAAGGACCCTGAAAATCAGCAAGATTTTTGAGGTTACAACTACTCAACTCATATCTATTACATAAGGAACATTTCCCTCTGCAAAATTATTTGTATTCCACTGTTTTCTATGCTCATTTTAATATCTATATTTCCCCCAGGGCACAACTCCAAATTCTATTTTGTTAAATTAAAATATTTATATCAATTAGCACTCAATTGATAGGCTTTTTTGACAACTTATCTTCTACAAAGAATATTTTGATCGTACTGAAAGACTCATTTTTTATCATCTTATTTATAGAAAGGAAAACAAAATAAACCAGGGGGATGCTAATTAGCTACATGATGCATTTATTTTTATCTTCCTGCATTGCATGTCTAGTGACAGTGAACTATTAACCACTTTCTAGATGACCCCTCAAAAATCAATATAAGTCCCATTTCAGTACAAAGAAAGTAATTTTAACAATTTTCCAGCTTTATCCTATAAAAACAGGAAACAGACTGCAACATACGCCTGATCAAACACTGGATTTAAATTCTTCTTTGAAACACTTGTTTTTCTTCTCCCTGATCTCCTCTTGTCAGGCAGTAAATACATTCGAACATAGGGATCAGACCCTTCTTCTGAAAAGGCGATTAGATTTCTAAAATGAAGGGATACAAAATATTCAGATCAGAAATAGTTAATAAAACAGCACATCTGCAGATTTTGGCAATGTTCAGTCGGGACCCCCTCCTTCAGGATTCGCTGAACTCTTTTTTTCCCATCTGCCTGGATACAAGCCCTCATCCAAGAGAATCCTGGTTAGCCAAAGTCACAGTTAAATTGGGAGATTTAACTAGAGGAATAAAGTTCAGCATTTTTGACAAAATGGGAGCAAAGAAAGCAGAGCCTTCGCAGTTCTCCAGCATAGCTATCTTGTAGATAAATTGATAAATGCAAGAAATATGTAATACGATCACCTGCATGTATGCACCACCACCATAAGTTTGTTTCTCTGTGAACTGTGACGAATGGTTAGCTGAATCTGGCCCAATGGAGACTGTCCCAACGTTGTTCCACTACAAAAATCAGGATAATGCAAACTGTCAATGCTGAATTTCTACAATGATAAAACAATAATTCTTCCTTTTGTGATTTTGGGAATACATTATATCCCAATGACAGAAATATGAAATAAATATTTCAATAAGGACCCTAAAATACTGTTCTAACCCACCTGTACACATAATCCTAATGAGATTCTGTATGTACAATTTACAATTCATTCTGATTTTCCAGACACAATTAAAATACAGCATTACTGAATATTAAGTAATTGTTGATTTGCGAAGACATGTTTTGGAAGTAACAATACAAAACAAGAGCTGCTTATTGTGCAGAAAATGTGGGGGAGAAATACTGGCAATGTATAAATTGTGGGGTGCCAGGACTGGTGCTTTTTAAACTTGCAAATAAATATCTGAGTCAAGGTGGAGACCTCGTGAAAATGTCAATTCAATGTACAGATGTTGTAAACAAAATGCAAATATTATGCTTAGAATCATTAGGAAGAGAACTGAAAGTAAAATGCCAAGGTAAGAATTTATGAATAGACACAATATAAAAAAAGAACTTGGGACTGTACTTTTCAAGTTGCCTCAGACGTTGTCGCAGCTCCTGAGTGGCGATGGGGAGAGAGATGTCTGAAGCGATACTTGGAGTAGGTTCTTTGACTGAAAGGTGGCTGGGAGAACCACTTAAATTGGAGGCCAGAAGACTGGAGGAACTTCTGCTGAGATCTGTTGGCCACTGTGGGTTAGGATTGGACGGTAGGCCTGTTTCTGTCCCGTCAGCCCTTTTATTGGTATCTGTGACTGTAGAACTTGGGGCTTTGCTCACGTCAGCTGCTGGAGAAGGGGGAACCTGAGGCTTGAAAGTACCCTTCCTCCCATCTTTGGAAACAGAAGGCCTCTTCACTTTGGCCGAATATTGGTAATCTGGAGATCTCTCTTGGTTTTCAAGAGAAAGGATCTAATAGCCACAAAATAAACAAGAAGACCACTTTCATTCCTTCTTACAGTTCAGAAAAAAAGTTGCCTACACTGTTGAATGGAGCTTCAAAGGTTTGCAGAACCCAGCATTGGGGAGGAAGCAGAGGTACATGAACAGATTACAAGAGAACCAAAGCAGACCTAGAGGAGTTGTCTTTGAGGCTATTTTTCCTCTCTTTCCAATTGCTCTATAGAAACATCCCTGGAAAATGTCATCTAGTATGTGATTTATCAGAGAGTTCTGCATAACTAGAATGTTTGCTGTTCATCACCATCATGATGGAGAAAACAAAAGTCCATCTGAATTAAGCTTAATTGATAAGAAATAGTTTATAGGTAGTCCTCAACTTATTACAAGTGCTTATTGTCTATTCAAATTATGACAGACCCTAAAAGGTGAGTCCCAATTCTGAAGTTCCAATGGCTACTAACCCAATCACATGTCCACATTTTGGACAATTGGCAATCGGCCTGCATTTACAGTCATTTGCAGCACAGTCATGTGGCCACAATTTATATTTTTGTTGAAATTTTTTTTTCTGGCTTTCATCAACATCCCATAGCAAACAATGGATTTGCTTAACACCTACCATAAAAAGGTAATAAAATCTGGCTGATCACATGATCACCTGCTTTTAAATTTTCAAGAGTTATGACTGCAATGGGCAGGCTCCATTATGATCCTAAATCAAGGACTGTCTGTACTCTTCTTATAGTTTACAGAAGGAAAGTTTCAATGGAACAGCTACACATCTCACTTGGTGGAATTTTCCATTTCGTAGCTGTGAAGAATTTAAAATACACACTAATCCAGCCTCTTCCATTTGTTAAGCACTGGCAACTCAATAAGAGTTATGATTTTTGCTATCAAGCTTTTTTTAGAATCTTTTACAATCTCCCCTGGATTTAGTCCCTGAAAAAATATGTTTTGAATGGTTTATAGGTGCTTCATACATTATAGATGCTACCAGCAATGTGTAAAAAGCTGGCGTTGTATAGAATACCTAGTAAATCTGTAGCATGCATGACATTTTTAGCCAAAGTATGAAATGTCTGTTATTTTAATGTACTGTATATTTTCCCTTGGCATTGCATATAATACCTTGGCATTATGCAGCATAGTAAGAGAGTCATGAAAAGCGTTAAGGCTAACCCTACCCCTAATCCTATTCCTACCCCTAACCTTTTTTTGAAGACCTATACGAAAATGAAAAAAGAAATGCAAAATAAAGTACTGAACTTTCTTACTAAAGAGAGTGTCTCAACGCTGCTAATATTGAATATTCTTGCTTTGACAATATATGCAGAACTGTTTGGTATTTTTAGAGTTAAATCAGGTGACAGGGAGAGGGGAGAATATATGGAAAGCCTGGGAAAAAGAAACGGAAGTGAATATTTGCTCTCCAAGTTAATTGGAAGATGTGAATCATGACCCCAAAATAAGGAGGGGGGAGAGGGGGGGGTACTGACCTACTTGTTCCAACAAGAAGCACTGTATAGATAGAAAGAGATGTAGAAATCCTGTGGTATCTAAAATGAAGTTAACTGAGTCTGCTTGTTGCAAGATGCTACTTAAGAGTGTAATGTCATGGGAACAGCATGATGGGTGGTCTTATTTGTTATCATACACACATAATACACATATAGTGTGTAGCAAATTGGCATTTCCAGATGTTTTGGATACAATTCCCTAGAATCCCTGATCCACTGAACTATATCTTTTAAAGATCTTGGAGCACCATGGAACTACCGGAGGACTGGAAAAGAGCTGATGTAGTTCCCATCTTCAAAAAAGGGGAAAAATAGATCCAGGAAACCACAGACATATCAGCCTGGCCTCAATCTCTGGGGAGATTCTGGAAAAGATAATCAAGCAACAAATCAGTGAGCATCTAGAGGCAAACAAAGTCATAACCAAAAGCCAATATGGGTTTGACAGGCAAATCTTATTCTATTCTTTTACAAGGTGACAAAATTAGTGGACCAGAGGAATGCTGTGAATATAATTTACTTGGACTTCAGTAAGGCATTTGATAAAGTAGACTACAACCTACTACTTGATAAGATAGAAAAAGGTGTATTAGACAGCATCACCACCAGATGGATTCGTAACAGACTGACCAACTGCACTCAACGTGTAGTCCTCAATGGAACTACATTTACATAGAGGAAAGTACGCGGTGGGGTACCCTAAGGCTCTGTTTTAGGCCCAGTGCTCTTCAACATCTTTATCAATGATTTGGATGAAGGGATAGATGGGGAACTCATCAAATTTGCAGATGACACCAAGCTGCTGCAATAGTCAACACTCCAGAAGATAGGCTTAAGATACAGAAGGATCTTGACAGGCTTCAACACTGGGCACTATCTAACAACATGAAATTCAATGGTGAAAAAAGTAAGGTTCTACATTTAGGCAAGAAAAATCAGATGTACAGGTATAGTTTAAGAGGTACCTTGCTCAATAGTAGTAACTGTGAGAAGAAAGTGAACAATCACTTAAATATGAGCCAGCAGTGTGCTGCAGCTGCCAAAAAAGCCAACACAGTGCTAGTCTGCATTAGCAGAGGGATAGAATCAAGATAATGTGAAATGTTAATACCACTTTATAATGCCTTCGTAAGATCACACTTGGAATTCTGGACCCAGTTTTGGTCACTACGATGTAAAAAAGATGTTGAAATTCTAGAAAGAGCACAGAGAAGAGCAACAAAGATGATCAGGGGACTGGAGGCTAAAACATATAAGGAACGGCTGCTGGAACTGGGTATGTCTAGTTTAACGAAGAGAAGGACTGGGGTGTCATGACAGCAGTTTTCTAATATCTCAGGGATTGTTACAAAAAAAAGGGAGTCAAGCTATTCTCCAAAGCACCTGAGGGTAGGACAAGAAACAACAGATGGAAACTAATCGAGAAGAGAAATAACCTAGAACTAAGAAGAAAAAAATTGTTCCTGACCGTTGGAAGAATTAATCAGTGGAACAATTTGCCTCCAGAAATAGTGAATGCTTCAACAGTGGAAGTTTTTAAGAAGAGATTCAGACAGCCATTTGTCTGAAATGGTATAGGGTTTCCTGTCTGAGCAGGGGGTTTGACTACAAGACTTACAAGGTCCCTTCCAACTCTATTCTATTCTATTCTATTCTATTCTGTTGTTCTGTTCTGTTCTTATCCCTATACCTATCCCTATCCTTATCCCATTCTTGTGTATACTGGCTAGTATTTATAGAAGAGTAATCCAAAATAACGTGGGAGACAACCAGGTTGCCCTTTCCTGGTGGATATGATGTTATATATGAAAAGAGTCCTGGTGGTAAGAGATTAAACTGTAATATTGCAGGCAAACTCTACCCACAGCCAGGAGTTTCATCCTGACAGGACTCAAAGTTGACTCAGCCTTCCATCCTTCCGAGGTCAGCAAAATGAGGACCCAGATTGTCGGGGGCAATATACAAATAATGCTTACATTGTAAATCTCCCAAAGAGTGCTATAAAGTGCTATGGGGCAGTGTATAAGCCTAAATGCTATTGCTACTGCTATTACTATTAATTCATCAGAAAATATCCTTATTTATTATCTGTTGTAAAGATATGCAACCATGATGCACTGTGTGTCGTTTTAAACTCTTAATTTTGCCATTTTAAAGGGAGCTATATTTTGACATAAGGAGCATTGTAGTTGTTTTTACTCATTCTAACTGTGAACTTTCCTATAGATTAAGCAGATATAAGAAAAGGAATTGTTTCACATTAAAATTAGATCTCTGGGCATTTCTTCTTAACGTGATGGGAGACAACTCTCCAAAGCTTTAGGCAGAAATCTTAATTACTTTTGCTTTTGGGCAGCAAAACTGAAACATGGTGCTGACTGAACTCTTGCATGCAAAACATTATGCTCCATCATTAAAATGCAGATGATATTACTCTATGGGATATATTGACACTTTCACCACGGTCTGCAGCTTTGGTCTCAAGAACTTTCAACGTGTCAATTAAGTAAGTAAGTTTACAACTTCTTATTCCCAAGCAATCACACCTTTTAAAACCTTTTCCCAACTTTCTTTCTTCAAATATAATTTGCATATTACTACCATTACAGCAATTCTCACATGCTTAATTTTAAATACATTTTAGGAAACTAATATACCCTGAGTGCAATCTTCATGTATACAGTGCTGTTTGGACCAGAATTATTAAGATGAAATCTCTGATGCATAGTTAGATCTTCACTTGCAAGGAGTTGGTTAAGAGGAAGCTTAAAATTTCCCAAAGAGCACTGGTGTTGTTCATCCTTGACCTATAGAAGAAGGAAAAACAATTATTACATTTAAATGAAAACCTGTATTAAAAAAAAGGTAATAATTTTTTGATTGTTAATTTTATTTAGTTAACCTGATCCTTGACCCATTAATAAACTTAATCAGCTTAGAATGAACCCATGCAAAAAGGTATTAGGCACATTGGCTTTTTCTAATAAAGAAAAAGAATACAGTATTTAAAAATAATTTAATAACAACACATGTATCAATAATTAAGCAGGACATCTTTGTTTCCTATACTCTGAATTTCAGTGTATTGCACTCAAATCCAGCACTAGAGAAAGCCAAATTTGATATGACATTTATGCTATGTTTAGTATAAAATAGGTTTTACACTATATTACGTATATATTACCAAAAGAACTTAAAAAATTTCTAATCACATACTTCAAATTTGTTAAGCAAATGATTCCATATAGGCAGAACCACAACTATTTCCAAGAATAGATCCCTGATCTATTCAGCAAAACATTTACAAATTTTGAGAGTAAAACATTTTTTGCTGCAATACTCCCAATACTGTAGCCCAGGGGTCTTCAAACTCAGCGTGCCTCGCTGAGAAATTCTGGGAGTTGAAGTCCACAAGTCATAAAAGGGCCAAGTTTGAAGACCCCTGCTGTAACCATTCTGGCATTCCACCCTCAATAGATATCTCAGATCAAGCAAATAGCTAGACCTACCTCAACTTCTAGTTCTTGTCGTCGAGGATTATGAACAAAAAAAGTGAAATGCTCTTCCCAAACGGGTTCATTGGTCTTATAGCGGATCTATTCAAAGGCAGGATTCTTTATTAAAATATATGGCAAAAAAACAAAGCCTACTTACAGACACAGAGACATTCTTCTCCCTTTGTCCTTGGGTAATATACTACAGGCACTGGACAACAGTGGAAATCACAGAGCTAGGTATTCAATATAGACATGCATATAAATATATACAAGCATCAAAGTGATCTGCACTGGAAGTCTGTACCTCACACTCTCCAATGGGCTTTGTCTCTCAATGCAAATTACAGATATCAGAAATTTTCATCCAGATTAGATTTCTGGAATGGGCAACAGAGTATTTTTAACCTTTTATTTCAACAGTACTCCCAATCCAGATGAGAAATATGATTTGTAGTGTGTGTGTGTGTGTGTGTGTGTGTGTGTGTGTGTGTGTGTGTGTGTGTGAGAGAGAGAGAGAGAGAGAGAGAGAGAGAGAGAGAGAGAGAGAGAGAGAGAGAGAGAGAGAGAGAGAGAGAGAGAGAGAGAGAGAGAGAGAGAGAGAGAGAGAGAGAGAGAGAGAGAGTTATGTGAAGGATATTGTCCTCTTAAAGGAGCTTACAAGTACAGTACTTCTTATGCGAAGAAACTCACAGCAGATTGTCCCTTTGAGAAAAACCATGCTACCCACTCCAATTCTAATTCAGATCCAAGTGCCTGCAAATTGCTTGGGGGTGAGAATGGGGGGGTAGTTCCATTAGTTTTGAAAGAAAGTGTTACTCTTACAGATGGATTGATGTGATCCTGTATATACAAAACCCGAAAAAAATAGGATGGTGTGAACTGTATTGCTTTACAGCAGTGGTTCTCAACCTTGGGGTCGCGACCCCATTTGGGGTCACGCGACCATTTCGCGGGGGTCGCCGGGCACCGCCGGCCGCCATTTTGTTTTTTTTATTTTTATTTTTTTAATTTTGTTTATTTTTTTGGCGCGTGCGTGCCGCGCACGCTCAGATCTGCCCGTCGCGCCGGGAAAAAAATAAAAAAAAATAAAAAAATAAAAAAATAAAAAAAAATAAAATAAAAAAAAATGGCGGACCGCAACGGGCGGATCCGGGCATGCGCGGCGCATGCGACGGGCCGATCCGTGCAGGTGCAGATCCGCCTGTCGCGGCCGCCATTTTGTTTTTTTGATTTTTTTTAAAAATTTTAAAAAAAAAATAAAAAAAACAAAATGGCGGCCCGCGACGGGCGGATGCGCGCATGCGTGGCGCGTGCGATGGGCCGATCCGTGCATGCACAGATCCGCCCGTCGCGGCCGCCATTTTGTTTTTTGGGGGGTTTTTTGGTTTTTTTTAATTTTTTTTTAAAAAAAAAACAAAAACAAAATGGCGGCCCGCGACGGGCGAATGCGTACATGCGTGGCACGTGCGACGGGCCGAGACGCGCATGCGCAGATCCGCCTGTCGCGGCCGCCATTTTGTTTTGTGTTTTTTTTTAATTTTTTTGCGCGGGGGCACGCATGGGCGGGGCAAGTGGGGTCTCAACCTGAGAAAGGTTGAGAACCACTGCTTTACAGAAAAGGACAAAAGGGGTTAACACTTACTTTGCTTTCTTGTGCGTTATGTCCAACTGTCATTACGACAAGAGGATTTGGGTTACTGTTCATTTTCTTCCCTGACTGAAAATGCAGAAAACAACAATTCTATTACTCTTATCTTTTCTCTATCCACATTCTGTGTCACAAACATATATGATATAGGAATCACATAACTTACCTTGAAAGATTTGTACATAGAAATCCCTGAAGCTTCCAACCTCTTTACAAGTATTGTGTTTTTGAATGAATTGGTTTAAGGTGCTCCACCTTTCATCCTTAAATAAGCATTTCATCCCCCCTCCCAAATTAATGAAGCAACATTAGAAAAAATGAATGAATGTTGCGGTCAGCAAGCAAAAGGGGAATATGGGGAAAACGCAAGCTTAGAAAGCTAATCTTACATATGTGGAATGATTGAACGGAATGTCAGAATCATAAAACATTTGGAGGGTAACAAAAGAGATGATGTGCTATGGTTTATATTATAGGTTTACCCAGTTTTCTTACTAGAACTACAAAAGTAATGTTATAGAACTCAAGATTATGAATGTCTGTTAATAAGCTCCCTACTAATTTCTCAGATAAACATTTTTTGTTAAGAAGGAGTTACAGAAGTTAATCTGAAGCATCTATCAATGCTGTTAATACATTAACTAAATTATTAATAATTGATTTAAACTGGAACTCCAAAAAAGCAACATGATTAAGAGAAGTTAAAACAATGTTAAGACAAACATTGCAGGCTAAAGATATGGGTATTCTCATCTCAACACGTTATTTTGAATTTTTAAAGGGTAACACATATTTAGTTTAATTTCCATATCAATCTGCTTGTAATTATTTCTCACTGAGAAGATCTTTAAATTGACAGAAAATTCATTCAGATTTTCTCCCAAATTACTTACATTTATTGAAAATTATCATCAAGAGCAAAATATGAGCCATTGGGATCTTCACCAATATCATCCTCTCTTATATTACATATTTTTAAATATGTATGCAGGAGTGTCTCAATCATGCCTTTGGTAAAATGTATTGTTTATTGAATGTTTGGTCTGTTCAGATAATGAGTTGTTCAGATACTTATTTTTTCTTAAGTTTATCAATTTCTGGTTTTCCAAATGCTTAACTAAAACTGAGACAATTTATTCATTACTGAATGGCAAAACTGATGGATAGGCAAAATGTCTTTCAGAATATAATGCACTACCTCTTTAATATAAGCAGAACTTGTTTCTAACAGTAACCGAAGTAAGATTTAAGTCTTACTTATTGCCTCAGGAAACAGGGAACCACATTCATTTTTTATATATGCTACCAATTAAGGTAAGGAGAAACAGATATATACTGTCTATATATCTGCTTACAGCTAGCCTTTCAGTTCAATCAGCAATACTGAGTTGTGCATCTGCACAATTTATAAACTAATTATTCTGTGCTGTCAGCATTTTCAAAAAAGTACGGCTCCTACTTTCCACATTAGTGGTAGGACTAAATTTAGTTTTCTACTGGCAATTCGTCTTATTAATTCCATGCTTGTATCTACAGTGGTGATCCTGAAACAAGAGAGGTAGAATTAATAAGCCCACAAAGGATTTTTGTTTCATGATGACTTAGTGGCCCTTATTTTAGTTTTGTTATGAATATTTTCATTGCCAATATGCATTTACATTCCAAGTTCAGCAAATGTATTAAAAAGGGATCAAGGAACTTAGAAATTCTCTGGATTAAAAAAAAGCATCAACAGGTTTAATAAAAGCATGCTTTTGAAAATGTATTGGACATTTAGTACTATTTTAGAAGAATTAATTTGTGTAATAGTAATAATATAGATGGCTCTCTAATGCCAACTTTGTAAAAAATAATTCCTTATTAAAATTAAAGATGGTTTCTATAATTTATATATAATGCAACCACTGATGGGATCTGCCTTCTACTCACAGACAAATTAATGTTATTGTGTCCTGAACTAACTTTGTGACACTAAGCCCATGTCTCCTGGAATTCAAAATACTTAAGGATATTTTCTATTTTTTTTAAGACTGCCTTTATAATTTTTGTACATAACTCAAAGTGGCAAATGTATCTAATCCTTTTTCCTTCTCCTATTTTCCCCATAATAACAACACTGTGAGATGAGTTGAGCTGAGAGTGAGTGATTGGTCCAAAGTCACGCAATCAGCTTTCATGCCTAAAACAGGACTAGAATTCAAGTCTTGTGGTGATTGGCCCAAAGTCACCCAGATGGCTTTCATGCCTAACTCACAGACTCTTGTTTTGAGTTTGGTACCTTCACCATTAGACCAAACTGGCAGCCCAGAATCTTCATTTAATTGTGTGATTTTAAATGGAAAATTGTATCACTTTTACCTTTAAGACTTTCTGAACAGCAGACCTCTTCAAGGCTTCTGGATTATAATCTAATGGATTATGCTTTTAAATCAGAAGAAAATGAACATACGGAGGGTTAATATGACATGCAACAAAGTAGTTCCAATTGGTTAATTAAGGACAGGACAACAACGGCAGACCAAACAAACGTTCTCAGAAGAAAGAGAAAAATGCTTGAACATTTTGTTATTTCTAAAAAATAACTTGATACACCCTTTTTTTCTTATTCCATTTTAAATTAGAATATTCCACTGACCTTTTCCAGTCAGGCTAAGATTCTCCTATTTGCTGTACCTTTTTTTTTTTTTTTTTTTTTTACAATTCTCCAACGCATTTGATTTGATGATATGGATACAAAAAATAGACTAGATCTAACCAGCTGATAATTTTCATTAACAATTTCTAATTTTATTTCAGAAAAACTGTAAAGCAGGCAAACTATAATGAATTAAAACTACAGCACTACCAAACTGATTTCAGAAATTAGGAATTCTTAAAAAGAGAGAGAGCAAAGGAGAGGGACTCTTAAGGTTTCATTTTGTCCCAAAATTTCTGAGATGGAACATACAGTTAAATCCCACTTAAAAAAATGGAATGGAAGCTAAATTGCTACGCAAAGCATTCTAGCTAACTGAAAACAGGAAAAGGAGGTGGAATTCTCTGTCCTCCGGAATAACTGTTTAAAGTTTGTCTGCAGTGAGTCTTGTTTTCAATGGAAATTTTTTTAATAAAAACTTGTACATATGTCTTAATATTATACATCATGAGGTTGAAAAATTATACCAAAAATTGACAGAAAATTAATGTCTGATGAACTGAAGAGTTGCTGACCACTAAGCTTTTTAACTAAGGATGAATTTACTTCTAGATTGTTTCACTCCGTTTAATCACTTAAGTTCTCTCTATCTTTTTAAAATTTAGATTAGAAATCTAAATCAAAATTTCTGCTTGTCTTCTTGGAATGAAGCATACTTCCAAATAAAGTTCCTATCCAAATATTTACCTCAAGAAATCTTGTGTAGGCTGTTGAGAACATTATTGCTATAAAGATGAACTAAAGACTGGCACTTTTGCTTTGGGATGCGCCAGTTCCCCTTTTCTCTAATTAAACAAATCTAAAAAAATATAAGGTCAGATGGGCAGGGAAAAAAGATAGTATCATACATTTATGGATACTTATTTTTTAAAAGGTACTGTACACAGGTACTGTACTGTGTGAATATGTCTCTCTCTGTGTGTATGTGTGTGTGGATATATGTATGTATGTATGTATGTATGTATGTATGTTTGTATGTATATGTGTGTAGTATAATACTGTATATTGTATATAGTTCTTGACTTATAATCACTTGCTTAGCAACCAAAATTTTGACAGAGCTACTGATGGTGGAGAGGAGTTATGATCCAGATTCAAAGTTCCATTGATTAGCCCCCTCTACAGTTTCATGACATTCAGCAACAGAGTTGCATTTATTATTGAGTCTGCAATGTCCTGCAGTCATTTGGTTGCATTTTTACGCCGATTTTTTTTTCCAAAACTGCACCCATAATTAATTGATTTGCTTAATGACTATAGTGTTTATTTAATGACCTTCACAAAAAAAATATATATGTAAAATTGGGTCAGTCACATGAATGAGTTACAACCATGGTGAGGCAGGTTTCATTACGGTCATAACTCGAGGACTTCCTATATTCTTCTCTAAATTTGTCTTGGCTATGCTCTTTATATCCTCTGTTTGGCTGTCTGCTTAAGTGTAATAACAACTTGATGCAGCATGATGTACTTTTAGAAAAAGTGCCCCTTCTCTATGCTTCTAAAAGCTTTGGCCTAGTAGTAGTTTTATGCTGAATGTATATTTGCCTAGACTGGAAAAAGTCTCCCCTTACTTTTTTCCCATGTAGTTTCTTAGCATTTAATTTTCATTGCCTAATGGTTCTTGCTACAGTACTTTCTTTGGAGAGATTCACACACATAACAGATGCATTCAAGACTGCCATGAAATTTTGCCTCACAAAATTCTCCTCAGTTTAGGATGAATACCATAACTGCTTTTGATGAAGAGGAGCCAACAGTATCAAAGTAAAAATAACAGATGACAGAGATGTTTGCAGCTTACATGCCACTGTCATGCAAATTCCATTATGCTTATTAAGGAATCTTTAAGCTATAAAAAGAGGAGGAACAGTTCCAGTTCCACAAAGAAAAAAAAACCAAGGTAAAGTTTAATTTGGGTCAAGTTGCTGTTAAAGAGCTTCTTTTTTTGATCAACTTTCAGTTTTACACATCATTTCAATTGCCTTAATAGAGCTGGCAGTTTTAACAATGCACTGAAATCAGAGTTTAAGGACTGATAGCAAAATTATATGAGAATTTAATTCTGACAAGTTGTTTTGGTATTACATTTCAATCTTTCCAACTTGGATCCAAACACATAACCAGGCCTGTTTTTAGTTTGATTTCAGAAACTTAAGACAATCAAGATTCTCAAAGTAAACCCAATAATGCCACAAATAGGAACATCAGTGGTTTGCAAGCTTGAAATGATTTTGCAATGTGAATTCCCCCCCCATTTATTTTATTTTATTTTTGTAACTCTTTCAAATTTCTACTTGACTGTGGAGTTTACTAGCTGTCTTTGCACTAGGCAATATCTTTCAGCAAAATCTATTTCAGTGTGCTTGGATGGAAACGGCTATGTTATGGACCCATATTTTAATGACAAAAGGCTGCACAAGGTATAATTTTTCTGTAACACATATCATTCCAATTTTCATTATGCAACTTGAATCAAATTAAAGACCTTCTGGGCCCTTACATATGCCACACACAATACTTGCACTTACTTTCCAAAACAATTACAAAATATGTTGATTTTTACAGTTCATGACCATTTCATTTCTCTGCAAGCGTCACATTTCTTCAAGTAGATAATTGAACATGCTAGTCTCTGAAAAAATTAGCAAATTTAGCTTACAAGCTAAATTACACCACTGAAAATGTAGCCAAAACAATGCAAACTTCTAAAACCATGCACTTAAAAAAAACAAAGTACTGCATGCTCCTCCATTCCAACATTAGGGCAAAGTGGGTGTATAAACACCAAGGTTAAAAAAAGGGTTATTTTTTAAAACGAACATGTAAACCTGAAGAACTCACAAATAGTTCTCTATAGACTGAGGTAGTATTTTCACAAAAGACTAGTCCCGATGCTCTCCTCTCTTTTAAGTATCCACACCCAAATTTTCCTTCGTAGATACTCTTTAGGAAAATGCAAATGGAAGGAGAAAGCAGAAAGTCATGGGATTCTAGTAGCCTGAGGGCTCAATTAGCTTTACTATTAGCACAGATACAGAAAACTGAAGTACTGAAAATTATATGATGAAAGAATAAGCCAATAGCGCTTTTTTCCATTATTGATCTAGCTTTATCAACATTTCCAGACAATTTTTTTTCTCCTGCAATTGGGTGTATTTTAGCTAGATACCACTTCTACAACAAAATCACACCTTTCAATAACAGCTTTTTAGTGTACTCATGCACCACATTTTATACCAGACATCAATAAGGTTGCTACCACTGTAAATGAAAAAAAAAACCCCACAAGATTTTTTGAATATATAGAAGTTGTGCTCTAACCTTAATTGGTAACCATTCTGCACAAAGGGAAAAAGCTTTATTTCTATCAGATGATTATGATGCAGTGAGACCCATTATTACACATTGTTTCTTGATTTTTTAAAATAAAATAAAATAAAAAGTATTCTATTCAAGAGTTCCAGGTCATAAAATGAAATATAACACAAACACAATAACAAATCCAAGATTTCGCCTCATGTACTGCAGAAATGCTCTGGTGCCCTCAGATCACAAGTCTTGACAAAGATATACCATTGGCATAGTAATGATTGCAACACATCCTTCCAAAGGACTTTCATAACTGGGAGATTAATCCCAGGCAATCAAGAGTTGCCACTTCATTGTTTAGCATTGATCCATGATTCTGACAACCTTTTTTTTGGCTTAGAGGCCACAAGAGATCTAAGACAAGGATATGATTCTTGGAAGACTGGGTTTAATTTATTCCAATCTTGAATAAGATCCTCCAATAAATAAAAAATGGAAAAGGAATCCCATTTTAAGAGTATTACTTTGAATACTTTTTATATTTTTTTTAGTAACTTATCTAATTTGGAAAGATTTATCTAAATTCTGTACAGTTAGTCCTCATCTTATTACCACAACTGAGCCCACAATTTCCATTACTAAGCAAGATAGTTGTTAAGAGAGTTTTGTCTCACTCATTGCAGTTGTTAAGTTAGTAATACAGCAGTTCAGTGAATCTGGCTTCCCCTTTGTCTTTACTTGTCAGAAGATCTCAAAAAGTGATCACATGACTCCTGGACACTGCAACTCTCATAAATAAATGCCAGTTATCAAGCATCCAAATCTTGATCACATTACCACACAATGCTGCAACGGTTCTTCAGTGCCAATGTAACTTTGAACAGTTACTAAATGAATCATTGTTAAGTCGTGGACTACCTGTATATGATTATTCACTATTATATTTTTTTTATCAAAGAAAAGAATAGAAAAGTTGTACCAGAACAAGTTTTAAAAAATGTTGCCAATCAACTTCCTATATATGCATCATTATCATTATTACCAACTTTATCTAATGTTCAGGAGGAATTCTGTTTTTGAAATGGCAAAATCATAAATCAGAAAACTTCATAATGACCATTGATACTTGTCCAATATTTTATCTTCAAATCACATTAGTAAACTTCATTAGGAGTTTCCTTCCTAAAGGCTAGATGAAGAAAACAAATGTATGCTTTACTACAAATATTAAAGGTATTAAAAGACATACCATGGTTTACAGTTTAAATCTATGGAATTTTCCATGAAGCACTCCAATTATACATATTTGGGTTCTCTCTGAAAAATCTGTACAATCAGAGCAGTGTGTGTTGGCACATTTTATTTTTACAAAGTGAAAGGTGTTTCCACAGCTATTCTGGGAACTGCTATTTGGGGACAGTAAACAGATCTTTTAATTATAAGCTTGCAAGCATATGTGGGAAAGTATTCACACCAACCCTGCTCAAACATTTATGTATATGTTAAATAGCCTAGAATAGGAAAAAAAAGTTATTTTCACTAGCAATTCACATCAGAAGCTGGTTTTAGGTTATCTCTACTGATTTTCTACAACAAAAGCACAAAACGTCCTTGCTCAGATCACCCTACTATATTGTTTGGATTTTTTTTTTAACCTTAAATGAGATTCCATTCATAGAAGGAAAAGCACCATTTGAATGCAAGTATGCACAGATATATCCTACAGCATCATAGTTTTAGATTAAAAGCATCTTGAAGATGGAATTGACCAACTATCTATTTTTCCTTTCACAAGTGTCCACAAAATTCTTTTATAAGATTACCCATTAATAAATGCTTTTAATTTATTGTAAATTAAAATGGCATTGTTCTATAAACGTGATTAGATTACTGATTCTGCAAAATAAATTCAGCTGCAAGGTATGTTTATCATAGAAAATTACCGATGTTATGGAATGCATGAGGAAAAGTAATTAAAACATAAAGTGATTAGTGAGGCAAAGTGGCACAGTAGTAAGCAATGTGTGACCGAAGAAAATTAAGAATCATTCAAGAGAAGCTTCATTATCACCCAAAACTTACTGGCAGATTTTTTGCTGAATCCAAATAAAGAATAAGCAATGCTGAAGAAAGCCCATCATTGGCTTGATCTTTATCAGCTCTTATGCTTTTTAGCACCTAAAATCATAAAAGTATTAAAAACTTTAGTTTTGTGCTTCATCTTTAACTAAAAAGAAAGCAACTTAAAAAGTGCAAATGAGAAAATAAACTGCAATCATACATAATAATTTAAAACTGTATTACTATATCTTATATATCAAAGAACAAGAGAACCAACAGTTATCCTAAAGTAAAATGCTTTAACTTTTTCCAAACATAACCAAACTAGGTTTGAATAAAAATTCCTTATCTGAAAAGAAATTCCGCAACATGGGAATGTTTTCACTGCATTATTCTTGCTGTTAATGCTATTTCTAAAATTCTATGTAATTTTTTTCTGTATTAACTGTTCGGCATATGACAAATGATATGAAAAGCAATATTTCCTTTTTTATATATAATAATTTTATTATAAAGACAATTATCACAGTAAAAACTAATAGAAGAATAAAAAGAAAGAATAGAGGGTATAAAAGAGAAAAAAGGAAAAGAAAAGAAAAATAATATAAGACAATAATATAAGAAATATAAAGAAGTAATTCCCATCTTCATTACAAGTATATGCAATTTTAGTAACATACCACCTTCTCCTACGGTAAAATACAACAAATGACATCAACTTCCCATATCCCATTTTTTAATCTATAAACAAATCTATAAAATACTATTATTTTACTAGCGTTGGTAGCAAAACTCCACTAAGGGCTA
Source organism: Bothrops alternatus (assembly GCA_034064705.1). NCBI lineage: Eukaryota > Metazoa > Chordata > Lepidosauria > Squamata > Viperidae > Bothrops > Bothrops alternatus. The sequence goes on from JARGCV010000179.1 coordinate 4,722,210, forward strand.
CTAGAGATAACAACTATTTTAGTCTTAATTAAACAAATCAACTTCATATTCTTTCCTTTTACTTTTTATAATTTTAATCTTTAGTTTCTTCAAATACATGTCATACAAATTTGATTTCATTTTTTCTTTGTCTCTTCTCACAAAATTCTTCAAAAGTAAAAATAAAAATCTTATCTAGATCCTTAGTTCATTGGTAATTTTCTAAAATCAAAGTTTTAATCACTCTCTTGCTGTTTATTAAAAAAAATTTTTCTTAGTTCTTAAACTTGAAGTTAAAACTCATCTGGTGCTATAAAACCTATTGATCCGAAAATTTCTAGTAGCTGAAATGTAGTTAACACATTATTTCCAAAAGTGATTAAAAAAATATGCAAATTTATTATTATTTCAAAGTTGTCAAATATGATTTGAGCAAGATGGTTGTTCTCTCATCTCCCAAGGCTCCAAATAGACCAAAGGCCTCTATCTTGCAGTCTCCTCATGAGGAGCAGCTGACTGGAGCATCTGTAGGCAACCTCAAGTCCTCTCCTTGTCCAGAGAGGAATTATTAAAGAGCTAGTCTACTCACTGGCTCTTCGTTTGCCACAGTCATTGGCTCTGCTTTCTGCCAAGCAGTCTTAAGTCTGCCATTTCTTTCCCAAAGGTTGAAAAGCAACATGATGAAGCCCTTTCTCTCTTGCTAGGAGAATTTTCGATTTTTGTGCCTAAACAAAACTTCATTTTTATTCTGTGTTCTTCTAGAAATAGAGCATGTCTAAATGAATGTGGACAACCACACACATAAAGATATATTTTTAATGACAGTCTTTTCAAATGCAGAAAAAAGAGTATATAAATATACCTGGTCAAGACTTTCAACAGTAGGCTTCAATGTGAGCCATTCGAGTTTCAAGTGCAATTTTCCTTTGGAGACTTCGTCCAAAGTAAACCACTGTAAGGAAAGTCCATAAACTGTAGTAAGAACCAAAGCCATTTGCTGAAAAATTTATCAACATGACATACAAGTCAACTAAGGACATTTTGTATGAAAAGGCATTGTAGCTGACAGAATAAAAGCATTTTATCAAATAGGCAAATAGACATTTTACCCAGAAAACTATAGTAAAGTTGTTTCACAATAAGATATATGCAATGACTTTTCAGAATTAAGCATTTGAATATTTAGCTTAGGATAACTCAAAACACATTTAACAGGAACTTTTATAGCCATCTGCAGCATTCTGCAATCATATGACCACATTTTATGATTGTTTTTCCAAAAACTTGCACTTATTTCTGGTTTTTGGCAAAATCATGTCCATAGCAAACCACTTTGCTTAACAACCACAGCATTTGTTCAATAACTATGGATTCATTTAACAACCACTTCAAAAAAGATAATAAAATCAAGGTGGTCACATGACTGACCCGTTAGAATTGTCATGTCTTATGATCATGATAGGCAGGCTCCTTATGGGTGTAAGTCGAGGATTGCTTATATTTCACTCCTATGGCTGATGTCTTCCATTCTACTTGTTAACACAAAATGCTATAATCAAACTAAGGAAATCTATTCAAGGAAATCTGAAGCCTTTGCTAAAAATTGCAAAACAGATCCAATATTTGATTAAGCACTGCAGATTTATTGTATGAACCTTCCTTGTCACTGTCCTCCCCAGGCTGAATAGAGATTTACCTCATCTATGTGACGTTCCTTTTCAACTTCAATTAGGTCTATTGTCAGGCTAAAAAAACACAATGCAATGCATTAGAAGACCATTATCTGAACTACAGAACCTGAAAGTGGAATTTTGTACCAGCAAAATAGTGAATATGCTAGAAAAAACTGAAAAGGCAATTCTGAACAAAAAAAAAAAGGATATGTGATTGAGGTATGAAACAAAGGTTATCTTGTTTTAAGAATTGTGAATAAAATAGTAGGATCTGCTGCAGAAAAGTTTAGGTCTTTGAAGCAGAAGAACAAGATGTCGGGAGGGAGGGAGAAGAGAAGTAAGGATAAACCATTTTATGGTTGTCCATTCCTTATGTAGTAAAGGCCAAACATACTTACATTCAAGATGAAAAAGAAATTGTGTGCAGTAATTATAGCTGTGAATTGCTACTTCTACTACAACCAATATTGCTTTGCTTTCTTTTCAAATGGTAACTTTTAAAAAAATTTATACCAAAAGTATTAACAACTTTTTGAAGGCACAGAACTTTGCATACACCCAGGTAATAATAGAATATATTGGAAATATATTTGCTGCTAGCTTCTTTCTGACTCTTAGAGCTTACCTTTACTCCTCTTTCATTTATGGACTGATCTGGATAGTGGGATCCCAAGACAGAATTTCAAATTTAAAAAAAGACATGCATTCTTATCCATTAAGATAGTTTGACACTTACCTTCCTAGAAAGTCATCCTTGTCTGGATCTTCATCAAAGAGTTCAATCTCCAAGTCTTGCCCTGGATGCTCATAAACTAAGGCCTGGAAATATAACAAACAAGATAACCAATTTAATGTTTGACTTAGATTTCAGCGTTTTTAAATTAGACAAAAACATTAACAGATTACTATCAAATATATATTCTCTCTGATGTGATTAAAAATTTAGGAAGCCTCTTTCCTCTGTGAGCTTAGGGCAGCGCACATGTGTTTTTATCATTTTTATCTTACAACATTTGTAAAGGTTGAATGAGTTAGTTATTCTAACTTAGCCCAAAATCATCCAGTGAAGTCCATGACTAAGTAGGATCTTTAATCTGAGTTTCTCTTTTCTCAGTCTAATATTGCTTACTACAATATTCACTCCAAACCATTCATTTACTAGCATTTCCACAGTTTTTATGGTATAGATCCAATATAAAACTGCAACTTGCTAGTAAATCACAGATAAGTAAATCAGAGACATGGTGAGAAAGAATATATAGAAACCACAAGGATCATTTCTGTACATGACTTGGTGTTTTATCTGAACTGTTCTGAACTGCAACATCAATTTTTCTTCAACAGTTAAAAAAGCCATTGAAGATCAACGTATTTATAACAGAATTATATGATATCAGTCTTGGAGGTGCTAAAAGACTTAAACACATTTTTCAAAACTAATACTGGGCAGTAGTTTCATACCTCATAAACTTCATTCCACTTTGGATTAAGATTTTCTTTGATTACTTTGCTTTGGAAAATTTGATTTCCCAATTGAATGATTCCATAAGGGTCAGACTTTCCCTTAACGAGTCCCTTTAAGTAAGTATCTTTTCCCTCAAGATCCTGAGCTTCAAGAAAATGTATTCTTAAAACACCCTGAGAAGAGGCAAGAAAAGTTGTCCATCATACAACATTCAGCAGTAAGGTATCATCAGCATAACTGAATGGAATATGTCCTAATATGTTCTAAAACTAAATTGATTCTTTAAATTCTTTATTATGGAGACTAGGCACAGCAGAACTAAATTGATTTTTTAAAATTATTTTGAAGACTAGACACAGTAGTTATGAATTGTTAAAATTATGCAGGTAGTGAGTAATTAAAATAAATAAAGGCAGTTCCTCCTAATTATATCTTTGCACTTTTAATAAAGATGTACAATAAGCAACAGTAGCAGGATCGTGTGTGTGTGTGTGTGTGTGTGTGTGTGTGTGTGTGTGTGTGTGTGAGAAAAGCATCGGGATGCAGCAGTGGAACTGAAGCTCTCCCCCACTCTTTGTACACATGTGTGGACATCAACATATGCACTAAAGGAGTGTGGTTACAATCACAACATTGCAATCTCCATTTTTACTTTTTTGATGCCCCTGTGCCCGCCTTTGCTTTGTGGACATTGCTGAGACTAGGATAAAGGAGAAAAAAAAGTCACAGAGATAAGTTGCCATTAATTTTGTATTATTTACATGTATGCCATAATTTTAATAATAGGAAATGAGTTCGGCAAAAAAACCAAAAACCCAGTAATTTCTTGATGCATGAAAACTCAACTACAGAGACCAATAAAACCAAACACTTTATCTAGAGTTCCTTTCATGCTGCCATGGAAATCTCTGGATGGAGGGGAACCACTGGGATTAGCATTTCTTAAACAAACTGGACAAATCCATCCAACTGGTTGCAACTCACAGTGTCCAGACAAATCCCAAAAAGACTTTCTGCTGTTTTAAAATGGTCCAACAATAGCTTTAAAAGCCACATTCAAAGAATTGTTATCTAGCTGCTAGAAATGTTTTGTTTTATCAGTATCTAAAGTTTAGCCTTTTTATAACCATTATTGCCAAAGATTGTTCTGCAAAACACTTTGATAAACAAACATTTTGTTATGTCACAATATTATGTTAAAAAAAAACCTTACCTTTGGTATGGGGAACCGCAGCTGAGCAATCTGCACTTCACTGACAAAAGGAACAGTGATTCGATTTGGAAGCACTAGATAATTAGATATTATATCTAGTATTATAGTGTCAGATAATCCGCTAAATGGAAAAAAAATCAATGAAGATATTTTAAGGTTAGCATTAATTACTCATGCTGCCATTATCAAAATAATTACATGCAAACTGCATTTCTAATGCATAGCACGGCAGGAAAATAAATATCCAAATTGAAATTCTCTATTTCAGTTTAGTCTTCTGCTTAATCTGATTTCTGCCGGGAGGGGGCTGTTTGGGGGGGGTTGTCTGGGATGTCAAACCATCAATATATTCATTCTTCAATACATTTTTATCTTCCAATTCACAAACCAGCTATATAATTTACAAAATTTACAACTAGCCCACCTGTGAAAACACTTTGTCTTCCATGACCATCATTATCTTTTACAGACTTCTGTGATTTAGTTTATATGGTATTCAGTGTTGCATAAAAGAGGCTATGGATTGTCTCTATTATTTAGGAAGGAAAATAACAGCAACAACCAGCCTATTAAATTGAATCATATGGATGAGAAACATTCCAACCCATCTCCCTTTCTTGCAGAATATTTTTAGGAGAGAAATAAATTTTTGCACAGCCCTATTTCCTTTAAGTAATGGTGCTGGTGCTGAAGATTTGCTTTTCAAATAATCCAAAAATGGAAGTAATCACAAAGCATATATGAATCTCATCAATACCTTTGATCACCACAAGATGGAAACAGTAGTTTAGAATAAAACAAATGGCCTTGTTATGTCTGTATAAACCTTACTCTTCCTTCCTGCATTATCTTTCATCATAATATGACTATGATGGCCTACTGATTAGCTCAAAAGGTTCCTTATTCTGCATTTCTGTTTTCTACAGTGCAAATCGATGAGGCACTGTTAGCTTAATATTCATATTATTTTGTTTCTAAAGGCCAAGCTGAGGCAAAACAGCAAATAAAATATGCTGTCAATTTGTCTGCTTTATTGTCTGCCTGCCCGTAAATCACATCAATCTGCTCCCTTAGGACTTTCATCTTGTTTATAACAAATATTATGAAGTTAAATTAATTATGGCAAATGTTACAAAGTTAAATTAATTCAAAAATTAATTTGGGCTGCCATAACCCTAGCCTAAAAAAAATTGTTTATTAAATTTCTATACTGCCCATCTCCCCTACAAGGTAACTCTGGACAGTTTACAAATTCTAAAAAGAAGTGAAAAATAATTAAAAGATTAAAACAGACATATTAAAAATATTACTAAAAATTGTGCTTAAAAACAAATATTACAAAGCTAATATACATATTTTTCCCATCACCTTTTTTGGAGAGAGGGTATGGGGGAGAGAAATAAGAATGTAATGAAGTTACTCCAGATGATGAACTAGGAAATAATGAAGTCAATCCATTAATTCTAATTAGGGTATCTTTTTACAGAATTGGTATGAAACATGAACACTGAGTCATCTCCTTCCCTGCCCATAAATACTATCCACAATTTTCTGTTGTCCTGTATCAAGCCAGGAAGGAAAAAAATAAAATAGGCTGGGAAAAGCACAAGCCGTCCAGTATCTGTACATCTTAATACTCTGACTGCAAAGAAGTGGAATGCAGAGAGCAGGGTTGTCTATGTGTAGATGTACATCAGGTATAATAAAAAAGAGAGATTATTCACAACAGGGATGGGAACAGATGAAAGAAAACAGCTAATACTGGACTCTCATTGACATGAATCCAGCTCTGTTCCTGGAGCTTCCCTAGATTTGCAAGATAGATTTTACAGCAAAATCCCAATTTAAGAAAAAAATAATCTGATCTGACTGGCTCAAGTATCAGCTCAAAGAGCAGCAAGTATCATGGGATTTAAGTGGTTTATATGAAATGCAGCTAGTTTGTTTAATTGTAAAACATGCCTACAGTCTACCCTTGGTTACTTTCAAACAGCTCCTAAACTAATGTATACCGACAAATTTTAAATGGTACTCACATCAAAGCAGCTGTCAACAATAAAGACTAATTAAACTTCACTGTGGTTGTATACACCCACCTGCCTGCTCTGTCATAATCTCACCAAAAAAAAGTGTCAATTTTGATATTTTCCTTTGAAGTAAAAAATTTCTGGAAGGATGAGGAAAGAATAGCTCCTCATGGGCGAATTAAATTTAATATATAAATAAATAAATTTATATTCCCCCACAGCAGGATAATCTTTACATTAGGGAACCAAGCTACCAACCTTATAGCAGCAAGAGCTGTTAATGACATGACCTTCATAAAGCACAAGAGGGCTAAGTGTCAAATATGCAACACTAGTGTCCCATGACCATAGCTTCTCCATTGTACAGATGGAAAGATGCAAGTTCCAACCACCATCCCCTCCCCCCCCAAGCAAATGTATTTTCTAAACAGAAGACACATGCCACTTCTAGCTGCCACAACTCATCTGATTAAATCAGCTACCAGAAGCAGTGCAATTCTGTACTTAGTCAAACATTGCTAAATCATCAACAGGTGCTTTGGACGTTACATCTCATTGATAATTCAAAAGAGGCCAGGAGCCAAGCAAGAAGTCACAGCAGACACTTTTTAGTGTGTGTGTGTGTGTGGGGGGGAAATGAAGAGAGCTAGTATGTAATTATGAAGACAATTGTCTTCATAAGACAACAGATATATTTATATCTCTATTAAGGGTGCATCAAATAATGTCAGCCACCATTTTTGGATTTCATCAGCTATGGTTGGCTGATTGCAGCTTTGCTGATTGATGGTTTCATTTCTTACTGAGTCTATCAGTGTGATGCCAAGGATTCTACAGAGAGAGTACATTTGGAAGGTTTCCACATTTTAGATTTCTGGCTATGTAAGGGTCCATGATTCAGCTCCCTATAGTAGCAATAGTGGTATCAGTGGACAAAACAGTCACATTTTAGTCGATATAGTAATGTTAGGCATCTGATGATTAAACAAAAGCTACTGAGGCAATCCAGTTTTGGTGCTTCAGCTGTTAAGGCACTTTCCCACCCTGTAGTATGAGGCCAAAACCTTTCCTAATTTGTACTCCATTTAAGTCTATAACTGCTGGTGAACAATCAGTGGTGGTAGGTTCTTTTAGAGCGCCAAAGAATTGAGGCCTTTGAACTATGGTGCTGGAGAAGACTGGATTGCAAGGCGATCAAACCGGTCAGTCCTAGAGGAGATCAACCCTGACTGCTCTTTAGAAGGCCAGATCCTGAAGTTGAAACTCAAGTACTTTGGCCACCTAATGAGAAGGAAGGACTCACTGGAGAAGAGCCTAATGCTGGGAAAGATTGAGGGCAATAGAAGGGGACGACAGAGAATGAGGTGGCTGGATGGAGTCACTGAAGCAGTAGGCGTGAGCTTCAATGGACTCCAGAAGATGGTAGAGGACAGGAAGGCCTAGAGCAGTGGTTCTCAACCTTTTTCAGGTTGAGACCCCACTTGCCCTGCCCATGCGCGCCGCGACTTCGACCCGGGCGCGCCGAAAAAAAGAATTAAAAAAAAATCAAAAAAAAAAACCAAAAAACAAAATGGCGGACCGCGATGGGCGGATCCACGCATGCGTGGCGCGTGCGTGACGGGCTGATCTGCGCATGCATGGTGCACGCGCGCGCCCAAAAAAAATCCAAAAAAAAATTAAAAAAAAAACCAAAATGGCGGACCACGACGGGCGGATGCGCACATGCACGGCGCGCGCACACAATGGGCCGATCCGCGCATGCGCCGCGCGCGCACGCCAAAAAAATAAAAAAAATTCAAAAAAATTCAAAAAAACCCAAAACAAAATGGCGGACTGCGGTGTCCGGCGACCCCCGCAAAACGGTCGTTCGACCCCAAATGGGGTCGCGACCCATAGGTTGAGAACCACTGGCCTAGAGGAAAATTGTCCATGGGGTCGCGATGGGTTGGACACGACTTCGCAACTAACAACAAGTGCACTGTGGAAAGCACTTGCTGCTGAGAGAATTAAATCAGATGGTTCCCATGGCATACTTGTGATGCCTCAACCTGTGCGGTTCACATCAAAACTCGACTGTCAGAAGGTTTCCTAGTCTGCATAAGGGCATGTCCAGGACGTGTCCTATCTTACTACCATTCTGTATAAGTGGTCCTCAACTTACAACTACAATTGGGACCAGAATTTCCATTGCTAAGCAAGACTGTTAAAACAAGTCACAACAATTTTATGTCCTTTTTGGACATGGTTAAATGAACCACTGCAGCTGGTCCTTAAGCAATTCTACCTTCCTAATTGGCTTTGCTTGTTAGAAAGTCTGGCAGGGAAGATTGCAAATGATGATCACATGACCCCTGGATGCTGTAACCATCATAAATATATACCGGTAGCCAAGGGCCTGAATTTTGTTCATGTGACTCTTGGAATACTATGAATCATAAATGTGAGGACTGGTCATGTCATTTTTTTCAATGCCATTGTAACTTAAAACGGTCACTAAATGGGCAATTGTAAATTGAGGACTACCTGTATTATATGTCATCCATGAGAAACATTTTCACAAATAAGTATGGAATTTGTCACTGACCTTATATATGCAGATGACTACAAAAACAATACAAAATACAATCCTAAAAATATACCATCAGAATTAGCAATGAAATTGTTGCTATACTTTTATTTAGGAAGCTTAATTTCTGTTGTTGTTTTTTTTAAATTTTCACTAGTGTACTATCGATGATCAGATAAAAGCAGAAGATGAAACTGAAATATTTAAACCTAATTAAATATCTGCAACATACGGCAATCACTAAAAGCAGCTGATTTTGTTAAGGTATGTGGAAATGTACATATCAATTGTATAGAATGGCTTCACCGCTTAACCTCAAATATTTTCCACTTCAGGTCTGAAAATCGTTTGACAACAATGAAAGCTGGAATGACTTACTGTTTTTCTTTGAAAGCAAGACCCAACTAGCATTTGACAGCCAGAATGAAAATAGCTTTTCATGCATAAAAAAATGTTTTCTTCTTCATTTTACAGTATTAAAGATGACAGGAGATGTTGATTCATCCAGAAAACTGAATAGTTATAGAAACCTAATTTTGTTACTGATAATTATATAAACCTTTCCTCAATAAACATTTTTCAACTAAAACATATTTCTACTAAAACTAAAACTATTTTCAACTAAAACTAAAATCCAACCTATCAATTAGACTTTAGCTTGTAAAATGACTGAGTCAATTAAGAATTCCATTCACAATCTTATACAGGTAGTCCTCAACTTACAACAATTTGTTTAGTAATTGTTCGAAGTTACAACAGCACTGAAAAAGTGACTTATGACCATTTTTCACACTTATGACCGTTGCAGCATCCCCACAGTCATGTGATCAAAATTCAGAAACTTGACAACTGACCCATATTTATAACATTTGCAATGTCCTTGGGTCATGTGAACCCCCTTTGCAACCTTCTAATAAGCAAAGTCAATGAGGAAAGCAGAATCACTTAACAACCATATTACTAAAGTAACAATTGCCATGGTTCACTTAACAACTATGGTGAGGAAGGTCATAAAATGGGGTAAAACTCATGTGAAATGTTGGACTCTATTTTGGCTGCAAGCTGAGAACCACCTGTATATTGCACTATTTAACCATTTTATAAACTGCAGGTTTTCATTTTTGTTCCAGGTTAAAATCAGATACTATACTTTGTTTGACCATTATATGCCAAATGTTAATATTAACCCTATTCGCAACCCAAAGTCAACTTCTACCTTTCCAGTGATATCACAGGACAGCATTATATAGCCCTCAGAAGCTGTAATAGCAGATTGTGGCGAGAGCGTAAGGGAGACATAGCAACTTCCCCTACCTGACTTTCTGGAAACTGGCAGACAAGGTTGCAAACAATAACATATTAACGTTGTAAGTGCAAGTCAGTTGTCCAGTGCCCAGATCACATGACTGCAGGGATTCTGGAACTGCCAGAATTCTTAAGACTGGTCATAACCACCATCTGTTCAGCACCATGGTAACTTTGAATAGTTGCTGAACGAATCATCATAAGCTGATGACTACCAGCATATAGCATGGGTTCTTTTTCACAATAGAGCATAGATGGAAGACATGCCTGTAACTTTCTGCAAAATCTGACAAACACATATGCATATTAAGTTGTACAACAGAAATAAATTCGTTCAGTTCCAGCTTACTTGAGTCCTGGAATATCCAGAAGATTGGTCAATCCTGTCCAGTTAATTTCCAAAAGCTGGAAATATATAAAAAATAATATTAAAATATTGCTCAGAGAAACCACAGTTTAAGACACAGGATATACTAATGGTCAGAAGAATTTCAGCTAAAATTCTAAAACTGAGAAAACTTTTTAACTTTTTATGTAGGTTAGAAACAATATTCTTAGACAAGAGCAATTAATGCAGCGACCTTTTAAAGAAGTGCTCTCCAGCTTTACAGCTTCAAGAAGCCTGAAATTCAAGCTCCAGAATGTATTTAATTATTTATTTGTTAAATTTATCTGCTGCCCATCTTGCCAAGGGACTAATCTGGACAGCTTACAACAGTAAAAACCAGAGAAATGAAAACAAGTGTGTAAACATTATAGTACCAAAATAATGAAACAATTATTCATTCCTTAAATAATAAGAATTGCAGGAATTATTAAACTTAACATTCACATATTTGGAGATTGTCAAACATTGGAAAACTTTAAAATAATGTTTGTGTTTTTACCAGAACAAGACTGAGTCACATGATCTCAATTTATGACTATTCAGCATATGATAATTTAAAAGCAATGAAATAAAATTTCTTTTAGGAAGGATTTAAAAAAAAATCAATATATTCAATATTTGTTCCATAGCAGGTAGTTCTTGCTTACCAATATTTCCATAGGTTTTGCCCCATTTTACAAACTTTTTGCCACAATTGCTAAGCCAATCACTGCAGTTGTTAAGTGAATCATATTAAGCAAATCTGACTTTCCCCACTGCCTTTGCTTGTTGGAAGTCAGCGGGGAAGGTTACAAATGGGAAACACATGACCCCAGGACAATGCAACTCTCATAAAGACATGTGCCCAAGTTTTGATTATGTGATCATGGAAAACCAGTTATAACTCACCAAAGCAGTATTAGATTGGGCCAGGCTAGGAATTATGGAAACTGCATCCCATGCAATCCCTTCTCCAGGTTGGAGAAGATTGCTTTTAGAACAGACATGTCAAACTCATGACGTCACACAACATCACACAACGTATTGGATCTTTTTCCCATTGCCGGCAATGGGGTGGGCACAGTTTCCTCGTGACGCGTTCGGCCCATGGGCCGGCAGTTTGACACCCCTGCTTTAGAACAACAAATTTATTCACCTGGCGATATAGCATTAATGCAGAAAATCATGCTTCAGAATTTACAGCAAAATGGCTAATACTGCTTTTCATACTTGTGCATGATGATCAGTTTTATATACAAATCTATGATAAAGACCAGAAGTCCCCAACCTTTTGGGCACCAGGGACCGGTGTCATGGAGAGAGGTTTTTCTATGGACCGGAGGGTGCGTGGTTTTGTGTGCTGCCTGCATCGTGTGGATGGGGCTTTCCTTTGTTTGTGTGCACCAGTTACTGGCATGCCGCGGCTCAGTACCGGTCCACGGATTGGGGTTGGGTACCCCTGTCATAGACAGGCAGTACTCAAGTTACAACCATAATGAGGAGCCTGATCATTATAGTTGTGTCATAGTTATAATGCAGGTCACCATGTGACAGTACATATTTTTATGATCTCTTTTGAGGTGGTTGTTAAGCAACTGTGGCTATATGGCAAACTTTTTTTCTTATAGCAATAGCACTTAAACTTATATACTACTTTATAGCTCTCTCTAAATGGTTTACACTCAGCATATTGCCTCCAACAATCTGGGTCCTCATTTTAATGACCTCGAAAGGATGGAAGGCTGAGTCAACCTTGAGCCAGTGAAAATCAAACTGTTGAACTGTAGGCAGCTGGCAGTCGGAAGTAGCCTGCAGTACCGCGTTCTAACCATTGTGCCACCACGGCTCATCATCCATTTTTGCAGTAAAACATCATAAATTGTGGTCATGTGACTGTAGGACACAGCAAACAGATGTAAATGCAAGCCAGTTGCCAAGTGCCCAACATGTGCTCATTGTGTCACTTGATTACTTTAATGCATTTCTATGTTAGCCTGTTAACATGTGTTGACTCGTCCAAAGTTTTCCTTTTCAGAAGCTTAACATTTTCACTGACTTCCAGACTGTAGATGTGCAATATGCCCCATTAGAGTGTCGTGGAGAGAGGAAAAAATGTTCCCTTTTTTCCAGAAATTGGAACACTTTTCAGTGATATAAATTGTAATTCATGGACTTTCTCCAACTGAAGAATTTAAATTCATATGGGAACAATAGACTACCCCAGACTACCCCAAGCAGGTAATTAATTAACTGAGAAAGATAGACTATTTCATAAACAGTCTACTAACTGCAGAACCAGTATCTGGATCATACATTTAATGCAGAAAATACAATATCTCATAGATCAAGTAAAAAAAAAAGTTACATACCATAGATTGGATTTTACTCTAATCTGCTAATTGATGTCCAGAGAATATTTATAAAACAGACAGATATATGCAATTCCACTAGTAATCTGAATCCATACGGGCCAGATGTAGATGTAGATTTGGGCCTAAATCAGGACTTTATCCTTTTTCAGTTAGTAGGCCCATTTAGCATTTTGAGAAGCTATTGTGAACAATATTGCAAAATACTGCAGAAAGTTATAAGGAATGAATGGTTTCAACTATTCCTAAGGAATATTCTCTACTTCCTGTTTATCTTTTGGGTTTTTTTCTGAACAAGGTGGGTATACTTTCAATAAACAGACATAAACACAAACACATAAACACACACAGGCACATAGTATAACAACTCAGCATTTTATGTACTAAGAATATAAGACGCAGAGGCAATGTTGACGACAAAGATATGTTGATAGCTGACACTCTGTTTTATTACATGCCAACTTGCCTTTTTATTTTAATTAAAAGGGCTTTTTGAATGCAAACAGATGGAGGAAAGGTGTATATTAGGTCCCAATGGAAATATCAGTGGGTCCACTGGCATCTACAAGCTTTACCAATAACTTGCAAAGTTTAAACTGTTTTTACAATAAAGACTTGTTCATTATACCCTCAAATTAGCCCAAGCTTGAAAGAGAATTTGCAGTTTGCAAAAATCAAGCTTATTTACCAATATGAGCTAAATATAGAATTGTCGAAGTCTACTAGCTTAAATAAAACACAGATATGTGCAGTTTGCTTGAAACCTTGAGTGGAAGAAAAGTTATAACAAAAATGTGATGATTGTTTTCTAAATCACTTCACGTTTGCTAAAGATATTTGAATAAGCATTAACATTCATATCATCTTTTGTTACTTTACCACAATGATTGATTTTTATAAGAAATACAAGGCTAAAAATGCCTGACAAAAACTTTGGCTCACAAACCACAGAAGACATAAGCAAATTCATTAAACAAGTATGTTCAGAACTATTAATTCAGGCATTGCTACCATATATAGTCATCACAGCCAGCAACAGACACTGACTAAAGAGTGCACTGAATTATTGCCAAATGTTACTTCGGCCTGGAAAATATGAGAAGAAACATTACTAGATGCCAACTAACCCAACATTTCTCCCTCTGGACAAAATAGTGATTTTTCTCTCTTGCTGTAGCCACCGACGATCCAAGTGATAGAAAACTGCTGTAATAAAATATCTGCTTGTAACTCCACAAAGGAAGGACATGTAGGAATTCTATTCTATTAAATATTATAGATTATTATATTACTTTGTTGCAAATTATAAACGTTAGCTTCATTTTAATGGTAGTACACTGGAAAACCTTAGGATTGTGATCCTGGAAAACTGCAATATTAATATGGGGGCTGTTCTTAAGTGTTCTGGCTGCAGACATTATAGCTGCCTTGACACTTATAAAGCTTGCTCGGAATGATAATTGTCTAAAAGATATTTTAACTGAATTCTGGTTTATTATTACTGAGTAAATGTTTTAATCTATATTTTAAGACTTTATATTGCCTTAAACATAGACTTCAACTTTTCAGTGTTCTAATAAGCACACACCAGAAATAATTTACAAAACCCAGATTACAAATTATTGAGAGACATATAAGCCAGATCTCTAGCTCTGGGTACAATACCACATTTGTTGATTGTAAGAGAAACCAAGCACTTGTCCATTATCAACAGTTCTTTGAAATCTTACAATATTATCATTGGCTACAGCAGACCTTCCTCCCTTGTGAGAGAGAGTCAGAAACTAGCAGTTGATGTGAATGTGTTTTTCTGTAGGTTTGAGAGGAACTATTGTCAACTACTGTCAACTATTGCTACTCTATCTCAGATATATCAACAAAAGCTAAATCTCCTACACCCCATCCCTCTGGACCACCCACCTCTGTTGATCACAGAAAAAGTTGTGCGAGGTCTATTTCACAAATAAAAAAGTGGAGAAGCACCAGGGCCAGACAGGGTAACTCCCTCTTGCTTGAAAGTCTGTGCTGATCAATTGGCTCCCATCTTCACCCGCATCTTTAATAAAACACTGCAAATGTGTTATATCCCTTCTTGCTTCAAATGCTCTACTATCATTCCAGTGCCCAAGAAACCCTCCATCAGGGAGTTCAATGACTACCGACTGGTGGCTCTGACATCCATAGTTATGAAAACCTTCAAAAGATTAGTGCTGCCCACCTGAAAGCTATCACGGATCTGCTGCTAGACCCCCCTTGCAATTTGCCTATCGTGCAAACAGATTGGCAGATGATGCTGTCAATATGGCAATGCACTACTTCTTGAATCCCCAAAGATCTGAGTAAGATCCTTTTTGTAGATTTCACCTCAGCATTTAACACCATCATTTCTGAAATCCTCCTCTCTAAACTGATTCAGCTAGCTGTGCCTGACCACACTGTAGACGGATCATAAGCTTTCTAATAAATAGAAGCAGCAGGTGAAGCTAGAGAAAAATTACATCAAGTACCCTTTCAATTAGCACAGGAGCCCCACCCGCCGGGCTGTGTGTTCTCTCCATTACTCTTCTCTCTATACACCGATGACTGCATCTTGAAGAATTCCTCTGTTGAAATACTGAAGTTTGTAGATGATCCAACAGTCATTAGGCTCATTTGAGACAATGATGAATCTGCTTATAGAAGATCAACTAGCCCTGTTTGTGCAAGTGGAACAATCTGGAGCTGAACACTCTTAAAACTGTAGAGATGATAACAGATTTTAGAAGAAGCTCTCCTATTCTAATACCTCTTACAATATTAGACAACACAGTATCAACAGTAGATAACTTCAAGTTTCCGGGTTCTATAATCTCCCAGGACTTGAAATGGATGCCTAACATTAGAACCATCATTAAAAAGGCACAACACAGAATGTTCTTCCTGGGTGAACTCAAAGTTCTGATGATACAGTTCTACAGAGGAATTACTGAGTCTGTCATGTGTGCCACTATTAACTGTCTGGTTTGGCACAGCAGCCAAACAGGACAGATACAGACTTCAACATATAGTTAGGACTGCAGAAAAAACAATCACAACCAGCCTGCTTTCCACTGAAGATCTGTATACTGCACGAACCAGAAAGAGGGCTAAGAAAATATCTACAGATCTTTAACATCCTGGATATAATCTATTTTAACTCTCCCCTCAGGACACTGCTATAAAGCATGGCATGCCAAAATAACCAGACATAAAGAAAGCTTTTTCCCTCTGGCCATCACTCTGCTGAACACTTAATTCCCACACAGCAGTGTCTCATCTTTCATCTTTTCTCATCTCATCTTTCCTACTATCTTCTCCTATTGTTTCTTATGATTTATCAATTGTTGTTTGTAACTTATGATTAGTGACTGTAACTATAATTATGGCCCATGATCTAATACTTGCTGTTTATATGTACACTATGAGCTTATGCACTGGAACAAATTCCTTGTGTGTCCGATCACACACACAATTAAGAACTCTGGTCAATAAAGAATTATTTTCTATTCTATTCTCATATTATGATAAAACAGTTACGAGGGAAAAAAAGAAATATAGAAATTTTCCACTTACTGGTTTTCTAAGGAAAAATAAAGATAGTGCTCCAATTAAGGGCATATCGCCAAGCAGAGGTTCCAATATAACTCTCATTGTGCCATGAATCTAAAAGAAAAAAAAGCCATGATCAAAGTACTGAGGCAGTTTGGTGTAGCAGTTAAAGGCATTAGGCAATCAATCCAGAGACCATGAGTTCCATTCCGCCTCACACACAAAACCAGCCAGGTGACCTCGGATCAGTCATTCTCAATGCTAGGAAGCAGGTAATGGCAAACTACTTCTGAAATCTTTCCAAGAAAACATCAGAACCCAGTCCACGCAGTCACCAGGAGTAAAAGGTTGACTCAAGGGTACCTGCATGTATAGATACCTGTGTTTCCCTGAAAATAAGACCAGGTCTTTTCTTTTTTGCCTCCAAAAGAGGCACCAGATCTTGTTTTGGGGCATGTCTTTTATATCACCTCCGGTACCGACAGTCCCACCCATTTTGCAGTCAGGCCTTTCTGGAAGGCCTCTGCAGCCTCTGAATCCATAGCTCGGTCCTCAGCTACAGAAGTCTTGCAGAACCGAGCTATGGATTCAATCCATAGCTTGGTTCTTGGCTGCACAGGCCTTTTGGAAAGCCCTGTGACTGAGAAATGCAGGCCTGGCTGCAGAAGAAACTGCAGAAGAAGTGGGCCGGCGAGGAGAGGCCTGGCTGCAAGGTAAGTGGGTGCATGGGGTAGCTCCGCCCGCCACCTTGATTTTTAGGTGTGTGTTTCACCCCCAAAACTAGGCCTTATTTTTGAGGTAGGGCTTATATTAGGTCCACCCCCAAAAATCAAGCTAGGGCTTATTTTTGGGGTAGGTCTTACTTTTAGGGAAACAGAGTACACAGCACTAACCATGAATTAAAGATTACTTTAACTATTATATATTATGCAGAAGGTTTTTCTATAAATATGAACTTGAATAATGTTAAACAGAATAAAACTATATCATTTCAATTGTAGCTGAGGACTAGAGGTCCATTTATGGAAATATGAATTGGTAACAAGGTATAATGGATAGAAGAAAAAGAAATTTACCTGTATACTTTTCACTCCAGCTCTACAGAAGTATCTCTTGATCTCCAAATCAATTTCACAGTTTCCCACAAAACTGAGAAATATAAGAAAACACTGTATTGTTGTACTATATATGCAATCCATTAATACACTGCTATTAAAAACCAATTTCAGGACACCAAAAAGTTTAAGAATTCATTTTTTCTCTAAATTATAGTGAGAGTGTAACCCACTGCAGCGTGGCTAAAATGTACCTTTAACTATCTTGTATATGTTATACAACCACCATCATAACAAAAATGTTAATTTGTTTAATGTTAAAGTGTTTAATATTAATTTTATACATTATTATATATTGATTATATTGTACACCACCCAGAGCCCCTTTCTAAGGGAGATGGGCAGTTAAGAAATAGGAAAAAATAAGTAAGTAAATAAATAAATAATTTTTTTTTAAAAAAAATTCCTTCTTTCCCTCCCTTTTAATTTAATACTGTGCTAGTTTAGGCTGCACATCTAACAAATTAAACAAGACAAAAAGGGAAAAAATTAGTTAGTTGTACCCAAACAATTAATTAATGACCTTCAAGTCCATATGGATTGGCTTAAGTCTTTGCAACACAGCTTACATGAAATATAATCTACCATTTGGACACAGACTGAAGCAGAACACTTTATCCACTGAGTGCATAATGGCTGTGAACTATTTACAGCAAAATCAATGTGCAGATCCAAGATATGATTTCAGACCTTTTATATACAGAGCCCCACTGCTTGCCTTTTATTTCATTAATATTCTCACAATTTAAAAAGTGATTGTTTTCCATACTGTGCAAAAAGGGAGAAGCAAAAGAGCTTTACTTTTAATATTAATGAACAAGAATACAACAATTACATTATCCATTAAACCTTAAGCTCTTCATCATGAGTAGCATCAAGAGTATTTGCTCATTCAGAATGCAAGGCTGATATAGTCACTTGGCAAAAAAAGAATGAAATGGGGAAGTACTACAGTAGTTAAAATTAGATTTATTCTTTCATCAGACCATGCATCAATCTTAGATGACACAGTGTTTTAGTAACATCCTTCTAGCATCCTAGAAGTGTAATAGCAAATAATACAAACCTCCACACCTGCAAGAAACCTAGAGGTCTATTTTGCTCCAATAGCACCATCACATGCCCCAACAAATATAACACACAAATTTAGGGGCCCGTTTACACAATTTTCCTCCAATGTGATAATTATACCAGCTCTTACCACAATGCTCCTCTGGATTCCATACAGGAAAAATGGGACAAACCTTGACCCACTAAGTAAATGGACACATCAGGACTTAAAACAAGGGCAAAATATTAGACTATTTCAATGCCTACAGACCCTAAAGTATCTATTTAGAAAGAATGCAACTTTAAATCAAAATTGAGTGAGAAATTATTGAACTCATATCAGAATGTTAATGCTTAATGTTTTTAATATTTGTTCATGATAGTGGTTTAAGATATTTATTGTTTGTTTTGTTATAGGTTGCCCAGAATCACTTGCTTGTGAGAAAAATGACTCTTATAACTTAGACAAACTAAAATCTTTCAGGCAATCTTAGAAGGTGCCAACAAACAACGTCTTTAACATATTAGAAAAAGTAATTGATAAGATGCTTATAGATCTGGTTCACATACGATCTGCGCTACTAATCTATCTTCCCCTCCTTTCAACTTCTGTCTTTATCCTGTATCAGTCTAGTCACTTTATGTATCTGTTGAAAGTAATTCATGAAAGCTTATGCTTTCTAATAAAAGTTAATAAAAAGAGCTACTTGCAAATAATTTTGCCTCAACAGACTAACATAGCTTTCCTCCTTCAAAGCAAGTAACATGTGATTTACGATTTGAACAAATTTCCAAAAGCTAATTTAAACACCCCAATAACTTGGAAGACAGACTTTTTTGTCATTGCCCCCCCCCGATGGAATATCCTTACCCCGGAAGTGAGCCCCCCCTCACTTTCCTGGCCTTCCGAAAAGAGGTTAAAACATGGCCTTGCATAAGGAGCCCAAAGGAACACACAGTTGTGGAGTTGGCTGGTGCCATGAGAATCCTCCCTCCCTTTGGCTAAAATTGCCTCCTTGAAAACTTTCATAATTTTAAAACTTTTAAAATTTAAATTCTAAAATGTTAACATTTTCATTTTTATATACTATTTTATATTTTGATGTTGTATTAAAACGCCCCAAGTCCCACTTTGAGGGAGATGGGTGGTCCAGAAATGTGAAATATAAACAAACAAACATTTTTACTTTTATTGCAGGGCACTAAAATCAAAAGAAAAAAGAAAAAGAAAAGGGCCCCAAAATTTAAGTATTTGTTTTCAGGTCTGCTAACTGCAACATTTTAAAACTTCTTTTTAAAATGTGGGATTTCCATTTAATGGAATTCAACCAAGAGAGTCCAGTTGCCTTTAGGAAAAAGCACCTGAATGACTGAATGACCTGAATGACTGAGAATCTCCACAGACATTTAATGGAACTTAGACTGTTTATAATCATTCACTTTAAATGTTATTTTTTTCATTACTAACTGGTAAAAATTGCCTAGACTGTAGCAAGTTATAAATGGAGTAAATAATTTTTTCAGGTCCATAATAGAAAGAAAACAGCTAGTTTCCAAACATATTATCTTCTTCTTTTCTTCTTCTTTTTGATAGACATTTGGGAATAGGGGATATTTGGAAACAAGCCTGTTTTTTTCCTGATTATTATAGCAATGACAGGAGAAATGAGCATAAACTAAATTCACACAAGTAACATATTTTTGTTATGGCTTTCATTAGTGCTATTAATGAAAAAGCTGGAGACATAGAAATTGACTCCCGCATTACTGGCATACAACGTAAGAAGTTATTTATCCTGTTTTCAAGAAAGCACTTCGAAGTTTTATTGTGCCGTCATACTATAAAACAGTGGTATGTTATTTTTGCTAGCTTAATTTCTGTGCAGCAATGCTTTCCTTGCTTAGTGTTGCATAATGGTCCCATTAACATATAGTGGGCTTCTTTATTTTTATAATGAGCTAAAAGATATTTCTTTCTCCAAGAAACAAATATTGCAACATTTCTGCAATGAAGAACACATTTTAAGGAATTTAAGACACAGTATATGCTTACTAGGATAAGATTACCTGATTTGTAGATCCAAAATGATCTGCCTTTTATCCACATTTTCAGTATACACCTTTACACCATTGATCCTAATGGGCTGAAATAAAAATTTCCAATTTAATAGGTCAATAGGTCTGCAAGAATGATATTAAATGTAAAACTCTTCTACTTTATTTAAAATGTTGTATTATGTAAAAACAGATCTAGATGCTTACAGAGCTGATAATGTCAGATTGAAAAGATTACTATGCTGAATATAAAGAATACATGTATTTTAAAAGGCAGCTCACTGGACAAGCACTACTAAATAGCAATAGCATCAGAGAAATCAGGAAAGAAAATTTTAGTTGAAAGCTTGCAATCTATTTTAGTTCAAATCTTGCAATCTAATTGATTTTTTTACCTTTAATACTGACTTGAATTTAGAAAATGCTATTGCAACATTATGCTTGGTTTGATGAGAAAGCACCAACGGAAATAATTGGCCCAGCTCTGAATTGTTTTTAATATTAGTGTGAACTGCAAAAATTAATCTCATCCTGCACATGTATCCCTTTAACTTATTCTTAATAAAGGTGCACAGTTGTTAATCACTATTAATAAATACACACACCCATATACACAAAAACATCATGATATGCAGAGCCAGGCACCCATTGCTTCAGATTCTTAAATCAACAGGGCAGAGTTGAGCAAACAAAATCTGCTCTTAGCAGAAGCTTTAGTGATTATGTGCCTGCCCTCTGAGCAAGATTTTCCAAAGGAGAATGGAGCAACATTTATTCAGTATATATATTTAGACCGCCAGCATTGATGTTTAAAAACCTGAATAATCTCGTAATATGAGTAATTTACATTTTGCACCATAAATACTTCTTTTATCACTATAGCAATCAAACAACTGATACAATACAGAATCTTGCTAGATAGGAATTCGATCAACCTACTCCACCCCACCCAACCCAACCCAAATAGTTATGCAAAATTTACTGAAACTCAAAACAAACCAAGATAGATACTTAAATGTAGATATAAGGCAAGGTAGACCATATAATCTAGTTCTCTTAGGCATGCCTGCATGTATGTGTGCATGCGCGCGCACATGCCCGTGTTTGTGTAATGTGATACTGAGATTATAAATCACGTAGTCCTCACTTATGACCACAGTTGAGCCCAAGATTTATGTTGCTAAGTGAGACATTTATTAAGTGAGTTTTGCCCCTTTTACAACCTTTCTTGCCACAGTTGTTAAGTGAATTCCTGCAGGTATTAAGTTAGTAATACAGTTTGTTAAGTGAATTTGGCTTCCCCATTGACTTTGTTTGTCAGAAGTTGCAAAAGGTGATCACATGATCCCAGGACACTGCAACCATCATAAATACATGCCAGTTGCCAAGTGTCCTAATTTTTATCACGTGACCATGGGGATGCTGCAATGGTTGTAAGTTTGAAAAATGCTCATAAGTCACCTTTTTCAGTGACTTCCAACAGTTACTAAACCAGTGTTTCTCAACCTTGACAATTTTAAGGCATGTGGACTTCAACTCCCAGAATTCCACAGCCAGCATTGCTGGCTGTGGAATTCTGGGAGTTGAAGTCCTCATGCCTTAAAATTGTCAAGGTTGAGAAACACTGCACTAAACGAATGTACATTGTAAGTTGAGGACTACAGATACAGGATTCCTGTTAAACAGTAGCATTAACTATCATGAATTGTAATTCAACTAATCTGAAACAAGATTTTGGAATTAAAAAAATATTCTTCTATCAATGATAAACATATTCAGAAAAATACACTCAGGAAATTTTCATTTTTTTCAGGGTACTAAATTATTGCTTTTCAGTTGCTTCTGGGACAAATAAAAGCAAAGCCATGAGCTCAGTATAATATCTGATGGTTCAGTCTAGCTTCCAGAAAAAGGCATACCTGGTGCCCTATATCAATTTTTGTGAAACTGAAAGTACTCAAGTGGCTGTTTGCTCCTTTTACTGCAGGCTCTATTGTTTCACGGAAGAGCTTCTCAATAAACTGGCAAATGAAAGGCCACATATGTTTCACTGTCTGCAAAAAAAGAAAAGAGACCACTAAGTTTTCAATGTTAATCCATGATTATGCCATTAGCCCCATTTCATTAAAAATGTGAATTTCTGTATAGTTAGCCATACAGCAACCCCTTAACAATTATACTAGAGGAGAATTCTTAACTGAATATTGATTTACATGCAATCAACATAAAAAAGAGGGACAATAAGCAGTCCAATAATTAAGTGAATTCATGTACACAGGATATGTTATGCTCTATTTCCATATCATTTTCTATTATAAAATAGTATGTGATTTTCCAAGTGTCCCCAGATTTGAAGCTAACATATTATTTTGCTAATCTTGAATTGCCCTAATCAAACTACCGCCTTATTGATTTAATATTTTTTTCAGTCTAATTATCCTTTCAAATAAATACATTGGTGTAAGTTACTAAGAGTCAACAGCAATTTGATGCCAATAATCAAACAATCCCCTTTTCTTTTAAAATCCCACTAACATATAAAAGCTAGCAAACACTATATTACAATTACAATTTCAGAAAGATGAACTTTTTTGCATTTAGTACAACTGCTACTTATCTTTCAAGCTCAACAAAACAGCATTTGTAGCTTTTAGAAGATCCAAACTAGTACAATAAAAGCCCATCAAGTAAGAAATCTATTTTGCAACAAAGACAACATTACATACTTTTACAAAAACTTCTAAACAGTAAGAATGTCAGTTTACCTTATTTAGCCATTCTGCTCTTTCAGTATCTGGAAAGTGGACCTGGTGCAAATTAAAAACAAAAGTTACAAATTAAGACAAAAAAGTTTTGAAAAGAAAATCACAATGACCAGGAAACAAATCAGAGGAATCTGAAAATACGAAATGGCTTCAAATTTACTAATAACCATTGATTATAATTTTCTCATCTAGCAGTGGCCATGATAATTCTGAATAAATAAGATGTATCTGATTTTAGCATTAATTTATATATACAATAGATAACATTCAGCTGCTAAACCAGTGCTTCTCAAACCATAATCTAAACAACTAGATAACCCTTTTCCCCTGAGGAATAAAACTAATAACTCCATAGGTATTAGGGCTGGCTAAGAAATAAAGATGCTAGTTTAATAATTAGTTTTTAATCTATATATTGCCCAGACTCACACACTTTGCTGCAAACCAACTGTCTACTGCACTTTTGCACAAGCAAATTGAGGAGCAAAAACCAGTTTGGATAGTCTTCCTACTTTCCTACCCAATCCTATTTTAAAAACATCAGTAAACCCATTCACAGTTTGAAAACCCTTTACTGAAGTATTGACTTGATTTATTGAAAAGGTATTTTCATCAATATAATTGGTTTATATAGGGAGACCAGGAACTGTTTTCATATTTTGCCTCTTTCTTAAATTTATATAATTTTACATTAATGGTAGTCCTCTACTACTCACAACAATTGGTACCAGAATTTCTGTTGCTAAGTGAGTCACATCCAATTTTATGACCTCTTTTGGCACAGCTGTAAAGTGAATCATTACAGTTGGTAAGCAAATGCATTTTTCCCCCAATTGGCTTTCCTTGTCAAAAGCCAGCTGGGAAGGTCTCAAATGGTGATCATATGACTTCAAGATGCTGCAACCAATGTACATTTCCACGCCGAACCACCCCAACGATGCCCTTGCCGTGCTGACCCAGTGCCTGGAGGCCGGGCGGGTCTGGATGGGGAAGAACGGACTCAAGCTCAACCCCTCCAAGACCGAGTGGCTGTGGTTACCGTCGTCCCGGTATAGCCAACTGACTCCATCACTATCTATTGGGGGCAAAACAGTGGCCCCCCACGGGAAGGGCTCGCAATTTGGGAGTCCTCCTGGATTCACGGCTGTCCTTAGAGGACCATCTGGCAGCCGTGGCCGGGAGGACGTTCTATCAGGTTCGCCTGGTGCGCCTCTTGCGTCCCTTCCTAGACCGGGACTCGCTACGCACAGTCACTCATGCCTTCGTTACCTCCAGGCTGGACTACTGTAATGCTCTCTACATGGGGCTCCCCTTGAGGTGCACCCGGAGGCTCCAACTGGCCCAGAATGCGGCCGCACGGGTAGTGACAGGAGCGTCGTGGTGCTCCCATGTAACACCGCTCCTGCGTGAGCTGCACTGGTTGCCGGTGGTCTTCCGGGTGCGGTTCAAGGTGTTAGTGACCACCTTTAAAGCGCTCCATGGCATCGGACCCGGATACTTACAGGATCGCTTACTGCTAGCAAATACCTTCCGCCGTCCGGTACGCTCCCACAGAGGGGGCCTCCTCAGGGTGCCGTCGGCCAGACAATGTCGACTGGCGACCCCCAGGGGGAGAGCCTTCTCTGTGGGAGCTCCCATGCTATGGAACGAGCTCCCCCTGAACTCCGTATGATGACGGACTTACGCACCTTCCGCTGGGAACTGAAAACTTTCCTTTTTCAACAGGCCGGCCTGGCATAGAAGGTCCGGCTCCAGCCGGGTTAAAATGATTTAGGGGGATTGTGTAATTTTATGATTTGTACATATTGGGTTTTATATGGGGATTTTATGGCCTAATTTGTTTAATTCATTTTTAATTATTTTAATTCTGTATATTTATATGTTTTTTAAATTTTAAGGCTGTGCACCGCCCCGAGTCCTTTGAGAGAGGGGCGGTATAGAAATTTAATTTAATAATAATTTAATAATAATAATAAATTATATGCCAGTTGCTAAGCACCTGAATTTTGATCATGTGACCATGGGGATGCTGCAACAGTTGAAACTGGGAGGACCAGTTACAAGTCACTTTTTTCATCGCTGTTGTAACTTCAAATGGTCACTAAATGATGGTTAAGTTGAGGACTAGTTGTACCTTCCAAAAAATTCAACCATATGGAAAGTTTGACTAGTGATCTTCTAAGTATTACATCTTCAAACAATATAAAAGCATATAACCGTGGTGGCGAACCTATGGCATGCATGCCACAGGTGGCACGCAGAGCTCTCTCTGTGGGCACTCGTGCTGTCGCCCCAGTCCTAGGCCTTCAGCTGGGTCTTATAAAACCTTTTCGCTTTAGGCCTCTGCCACCATGTGAAAAAAAAAAAGGTTCAATCAATCAATTTCAACATCTCACTGGAAAAAAAAATCTCACAAAGTTGGAATTGATTGATTGAACTTTTTAGTCCCACCCAGTCTGCCGTTACCACTGCAGCCATGCCCACCCAATGGGCCACACCCACCCAATGGGCCACACCCACCCGGCACGCAACGATACATAAGTGGGTTTTGGGTTGCAGTTTGGGCACTCGGTCTCTAAAAGGTTCGCCATCACTGGCATATAATATGCTAATCACAATGTTTCGAGAGTCTTGTTACAAGAAATTACGATTTGCTAACCATAAATAAAGGCATCTGGATGAGTGAGAAAGTCTTTGTTTATAAATCTCAGACAGAATAGGAATTAGCAACCCACTTTTATATTGTTGCCAAGAAAACAGTATGCGTACATCTATATAGTTATCAGAATTAAGGCAGAACTGATGGGGACTTTTCTTTGAAGGATGTTATGAATGGAACCATTATGTAAATATATTAAGGTTTGATTAAAAATGTTTAGCTAAAATTATTCCGAACTTTAGTTAAAGAACTGTAAACATACGTAATTCTTGACTTACAACCACAATTGAGCCCAACATTTCTGTTGCTAAATGAGACAGTTTGCCCCAATTTACAACCTTTCTCCCCACAACTGTTAAGTGAATCATTGCAATTGTTAGTAACACAGCTACGGTATTAAGTGAACCTGGCTTCCCCACTGATTTTGCTTTGAAGCTTGATCACATGACCCAGCGACACTGAAACCTTCATAAGTATGAACCACTTGCCAAGCATCCAAAATTTGATCATGTGACTATGGGGATGCTGCAATGGTCGTAAGTGTGAAAAACGGTCATAAGTCATTTTTTTCAGTGCTGTTGTAATTTTGAACGGTCACTAAACGAATGTGATTGGGCAGGCATTGAACTATCTGTAATTGGGCAGGCATTGCTCAACCCTTCCTTCCTAATACATATTCTCATCACAATAGCTGAAGCATTTACCCCCCCTTAGCTAAAAACTATTGTACACCAAAAACACCCTTAAGCTATATCTAAACCAGCCTTTAAAGCTGAACTAACCAGTTCAGATCCATAAACTTAAGCTAATAGTTTACCAGCATTCTGGAGATGAACTTTTATGAGTTAGTTGACAATCAGTAATGGCATTTTTATTGGTGCTGCTGGTTCACTGCAGGGAGGAAAAAAACGATGACTGACTCACAGTTAAGAGATTTTTAAAACAGCTTGCGTATAGATTTTTTTGTTTGTTTCAAACTTGCAACACCCCAGCTAAAAGGGCTATTTTTAATGTGCTTCAGTACATGAGAACTATCAATAATATATATTGGATGCTTCTAAGTATTATTATACAATATTTTATTTAGACAGAATTCAATTACAAGGGTCAGTCAAATCTGATTCACCTGGCAGATATAAGCAATGTCTCCCTACAACTTACATTCAGATCTATTCACTCCAAATCGAGAAAATTAAAACTTCTTTTTTGAATCCAAATAAACTCATGTTTTGACATCTCATTGCCAAAAAGAATAAGGTCTATATTGTAAGATTATAAGCAGCTATGAAACAATTGAAAGGTATATGGAAATCCTCAAGTGATAATAGACATGTTCTTTAATGTATAGTCATTTATTCTATCTTCACATAATAATTGTGACAAGTAATTGTAAAAACTGCCAATGTCAAACTGACTTTGCGTTTGCGGTTAGCATAGTAAAGACCAAACATGCATTTTCACTGTTTTAGGATTTAACACATTTAAGAAAGCCTCTACTCAGAAGCCAACAAAAACAGTTCCCTTAAATGCCACAGTTGAAGTTACTTAAAAGTGTTTTTTTTTTTAAAAAAAGGTTTGTTTTAAAGTGCTTTTTTAAAGAAAGTTTTCTAATAGCATCATTTCTATGCTTCATCTTCCTGGTTAATATGTTTTCACCAACATTTGAAACCATTTTTTATTACAAATCATTATTAGCACCACTTTAGTAGGGGCTAACATATTCAAATGTTTTACAACTGAGTTGTGCAGATATGCAGATCTCCATGGCTTATTTATTCATTTACTTCTCTCTGGCTGCCTATCTCATATGATGATTCCATTAAAAAACTTAATTAAAAACAAGAAGCATCTTACCTCTCCAATCTCTACCCCATGCTACCCCATACCAGACCTTTCTTCTAGCTCACTCAACCCACATCCTAGCCCAATGCTTGAGCAAAGAGCCAGGTTTTCACAGCCCCCTGGAAGTCTGCATCCAGTTTTGGTCACCACGATGTAAAAAAGATGTTGAGACTCTAGAACAGTGGTTCTCAACCTTTCTGAGGTTGAGACCCCACTTGCCCCGCCCATGCGCGCCGCGACCCCGACCCGGGGGTCGCGCGTGTGCGTGCGCAAAAAAAATTTTTTAACATTTTTTTTAAAAAATCAAAAAAAAAACCACAAAATGGCAGCCGGATGGGCGGATCTGCGCATGTGCGGATCGGCCCGTCGCACGCGCCACGCATGCGCGCATCCGCCCGTCGCGGGCCGCCATTTTGTTTTTTTTTTATTTTATTTTTTTAAATTTTTTAAAAAAAATTTTATTTTTTTTTTATTTTTTTTTCCGGCACGACGGGCGGATCTGAGTGTGCGCGGCACACGCGCGCCCAAAAAATAAAAAAAATAAAAAAAATTAAAAAAAATTTAAAAAAAATTAAAAAAAATAAAAATAAAAAAAACAAAATGGCGGCCGGCGGTGCCCGGCGACCCCCGCGAAATGGTCTCGCGGCCCCAAATGGGGTCGCGACCCCAAGGTTGAGAATCACTGCTCTAGAAAGAGTGCAGAGAAGAGCAACAAAGATGATTAGGGGACTGGAGGCTAAAACATATAAGGAACGGTTGATGGAATTGGGTATGTCTAGTTTAATGGAGAGAAGGACGAGGGGGGACATGATAGCAGTGTTCCAATATCTCAGGGGCTGCCACAAGAAAAGGGAGTCAAGCTATTCTCCAAGGCACCTGAAGGTAGGACAAGCAACGGATGGAAACTAATCAAGGAGAGAAGCAACCTAGAACTAAGCAGAAATTTCCTGACAGTTAGAACAATTAATCAGAGGAAGAACCTGCCTCTAGAAGCGGTGAATGCTCCAACACTGGAAGTTTTAAAGAAGAGATTGGACAGCCATTTGTTTGAAATGGTATAGGGTTATCTGCCTGAGCAGGGGTTGGACTAGATGACCTCCAAGATCCCTTCCAATTACGTCTTTTTCTTTTTATTATTGTTGTTGTTGTTGCTGTTATGTCTAAAACAATAAGAGATAAGAGGCAGGAGGCTGTTCCAAAGGATTGGGGCAGCCACTGCTAAGATGTACCTCCAAGGTCCCATCCATTGATAATATTTAAGGGAGGACACCTAAAGCATGACCACCCTAGAACAGGTAGGTGCCTTCAGGGAGAAGTAGTCCTGCAAGTAATTTCGCCTCCCCCCCCCCCGAAAAGGCTAGTATTTTAAACATCTATTTTTATCATTACATTCTTGCAATTATGTTTGATCAATTTTTTCTTGAATTGCATACTAAGATATTTAGTTAGCTTCCTTGAGCTTTCTTTTAAAAAGAATCACAGCACAAAATTTAAAATAAAAATTAAATTTGTGTACTTTATTGTGCAATTTGTTCTCCAAATAAACTACAGATTCTCAGTTTGTAATATATGTCCAATACAAGCTAAAATGATTAACAAGTTGCTCTGGAGGACACGGTAATGGAATTAAATAATGTTTCCTGTATATGATTATGATTTAAGGGGGAATTAGAAAAAAAACCCTTATTATGTTCACTAGAAAAAGAAGTAAATATATTGCATCCTTATAAAAACTTATCACCATTGTAACCCTTTTCGTTGCCTGAACTTGCTAAAAAGTATATTCCATTATATTGCAAGTGAGCCATCACCTTGACCAGTATGTACTTAAACCATTTTTAGAAGCCAAACAAATGCAAAGACATAGTTTAGAGAGAAATTCAGTAATTATTTTATTTCCAAGCATATGAACAGTTTAGCTTTCAAAAAGCCTTAGTCATTAAGTAATAATTAATTTTGAATCCTAGCCTGAATGTTAAAGAGATTCATTAAGGAAGAGTATTAATATAATAAATCATTTCAGCAACTAAAACAAGTATTTAAATGAATGGAAAATGCAACCGATATTTTCTGAAAGCAAGTATGAAGACCAAAATTAAATAAAAATGTTATCAATTCATACACTAATACCTCTTTTGCAGATGTAAGATCTTATTTTTTAGATCAGATTTGAGAAAGCCCGCTTATTTCATACAGTATAACATTGCAGCATGTCTATGCAAACAAGAGTCTGGATATATCAAGCAGCTGAAACATAGTTTTAATTATCTGAAATAATTTCTAGTGTAATGAAAAGGCAAACATTTCTCATTATCCAAGCATAAAATGCTGGTTAATCTTTCATTTACTCACAAATGGGACTACAGGGTGACCATTTTTTTTGAAGACAACTTAATTCATGCCCTTTATGCAATATAAAAGGAAAATAAATGTAAGCAAGGAAAATGGCAATGTTGTTTAGAATGAGTTCTAGCAGCAAAGATTGCTTAAAGTGAATGCCACACATTAGCAAGATTTTTATGAACTATTTCTGCGGAGATCAAAATTTTAAAACCATTGCTAATGTCACTCACCATTATTTATGACCATAGATTTTTGATTAGTGCCACCCTGAAATAAGATTGCGACATTCATTTTAAATGTACAAAGCTTCCTAATGTCAAATCACTTTTTGCCTTCACATAATTGCTAGTTGATTCCAAAAATATACAGCAGATTCCAAGAATATAGAACAGCGGTTCTCAACCTGTGGGTTGCGACCCCATTTGGGGTCGAACGACCATTTCACGGGAGTCGCCAAACAATGCAGTCCGCCATTTTTCCCCCTTTTTCTTAGCTGTGCTACTCCCTCTTATTCTGTTGGCTTTTGAAAGCCAATAGAATAGACTCTCTTGAATAGAGTCTAATTCTATTGGCTTTCAAAAGCCAATAGGAATTGTCCAGGCTGTCTCCGCCCTGCTGAGCCCGCCAAAAGTCCCAGTCTGCAAACGGTGCTGCAAGTTGTCTGCAGCGAAGGCGAGCTCTCCGGAAGTTTCCACCCCTCCCTGCTGAGCAACTACTAAAACTGTAAGTAAAAGAGGGCCAGGGGTGGGAGGTGGGAGGCCGGCAGGCGCATGGAGGGTTTTTGGCGCGCGTGGGGCCTGGCGGATTTTTTTACCTCCCTTGGGCTGGGCCAGCTGGTGGCCCAGCCCGTGGTCGCCCTGTGCTGTCGCTGCTGCGGCCACCCAGGAGCGCCTGGGCCTGCCTGCCGCCCCCCCAAACGGGCGGCAGTGAAGGTAAGGCTAACGGGGCAGCAGTGGGCGCAGGGAAGGTTTTTGGTGCATGTGGGGCCTGGCGGGTTTTTTACCTCCCTTTGGCTGGGCCAGCTGGTGGCCCAGCCCATGGTCACCCTGCGCCGTCGCTGCTGCGGCCACCCAGGAGCGCCTGGGCCTGCCTGCCTCCCCCCCCAAACGGGCGGCAGCAAAGGTAAGGCTAGTGGGTCAGCGGCGGGTGCAGGGAGGGTTTTTGGCATGTGTGGGACCCGGCGGGTCACCCTGCACCATCGCTGCCACGGCCGCCCAGGAGCACCTGAGCACCTGGGCTTGCCTGCCGCCGCCCCGAATGGGCGGCGGCCTACGCCTCGGCCGGCACAGGGGGCAGCACCACGCATGTGCGGTGCAGGGGGCAGCACCACGCATGCGCAAC
Source organism: Bothrops alternatus (assembly GCA_034064705.1). Taxonomy (NCBI): domain Eukaryota; kingdom Metazoa; phylum Chordata; class Lepidosauria; order Squamata; family Viperidae; genus Bothrops; species Bothrops alternatus. The sequence goes on from JARGCV010000179.1 coordinate 4,753,911, forward strand.
GCATGGGGTAGCACCACGCATGCGCAGCACAGGGGGTAGCACCACGCATGCACGGCACAGGGGGTAGCACCACGCATGCGCGGCGCAGGTCCGGGTCACAGCCTGAAAAAGATTGAGAACCGCTGATATAGAACATAATATCCCATCCATCAAGCAGCCTTTTGTAGCCCATTTTTTTAAAAAATAGTAACTTTACAGCTACCCGAAAGACATGCTTACTAAGCACATCCAAGCTTCATCCAGCTCCTATATTTGCACTGCTCTAACAGCACAGAAGGGGTGTTGTCTTACCTGAACGCCTTTTCTCAGCATGGTAGTGTAGAATCCACTGATTGGGTTATTTCAGCCTTCCTGCTCAGAGAGACTAAGTCAGAGTTTTAGTCATGCCTCCCTCTGGGCGTGGCTCCCCAGTTTTGACGAGGCGAAGTATCCTGACGAAGTCTGGTGCAATGACTCAAAAAATAAAAAGATAACACACAAGCCTAGACACCATTAAAAAAAGGGGAGGGTGTGGATTCTATACCACCATGCTGAGAAAAGACATTCAGGTAAGACAACGCCCCTTCTCCAGCATGGTGGATGTAGAATCCACTGATTGGGACATACCAAAGCCCCCCCCCATGTCCCTAAGGAGGGAAGGTCTAGGCTGGTGTCTCCCTAGAGGAAACAACCTGTTGAAGAACCCATCTGCCAAACGCGGCATCCGCCGCAGCAAATTTATCAATCTGATAATGTGTGACAAAGGAGGATGGAGACGACCACGTCGCTGCCCTACAAATCTCCTCTACAGAAGCCTGGGTAGACCAGGCCACAGATGTCACTGCACTGCGTGTCGAGTGAGCTATAATATGTGCAGGAACTGGGAGTGACTGGGAAACATAGGCCCTAGCAATGCAAGCCCTAATCCATCTACCAATAGTGGAAGAAGAGACCTTCCTGCCCATGACAGAGGGCTGAAAGGAGACAAATAGGGTCTCCGACTTGCGAAAGGCTGAAGTACGCTTGATGTAAAGACACAAAGCCCTGCGTACATCCAGCTTGTGCCACTGTTGTTCTAGACGATGTGAAGGATTGGGACAGAAACTTGGAAGGACTAGATCCAGGGATCTGTGAAAACCAGTGTTCACCTTGGGGATAAAAGAGGGGTCTAATCTAAGGACCACCCTGTCCTCATGAAAAGTACAGAGATCGTCTCTGACTGAGAGTGCAGCCAATTCCTCCTGGCCGACGTGATGGAAACGAAGAATGCCACCTTCAAGGAGAGAAAATGCAGAGAGCAAGACTTGAGAGGCTCGAAGGGAGAAGTGGTTAAGGCCTGTAATACATACAGTAGGTAAATCCCAAGATGGATACCGATGTACTGTTGGAGGACCAGAATTGGCCGTCCCTTTGAGAAAGGCGGTGATAGTTGGGTGTTGTGAAAGTGGACCCAGATTTCACAGACAACCCCTTAGAAATGCCCTCCAGCAGATAATCCAAAATATTGGGAACAGTGACTGAAAGAGGGTCGAGTTTGTGTGCAATGCACCACTGGCAGAAATTTCTCCACGTGGCGTCATAGATTCGATTTGTCGAAGGGCGTCTAGAGGCCTGGATCATAGAGATCACTCCCGAGGAATAGGTCTGCTTGGCTAAACTCTCCCGCTCAAGTACCAAGCGGCTAATTGAAGCCACTGAGGATCTGGGTGCTGAAGATTCCCCTGGTTGAGAGCTACTTGGTCCGAGGGAAACCTCCACGGAGGCAATAGCAATAGATCCACGAGGTCGGCAAACCACTGATGTCGCAGCCAATGTGGAGCAGCCAATATTACTTCCGCTTGCTCCAGAATCAGATTGCGAATGGTGGCCTGCAACAACGGAAGGGGAGGGAAGGTGTAAAGCAAACCCTCCGGCCACTTGCACCAAAGGGCATCCGTCCCCTCGGCCCCCCTGTGCCGGAAATCTGGTGAAGAACCTGGGAAGTTGGGCATTGGACGGGGAGGCAAACAGATCCAGGCATGGCCTGTCAAACCTGTTCACGATCATGTCGAACAGCTTCGGATCCAGGCGCCACTCTGAGTGGTCCACAGTTGCCCTGCTCAGAGAGTCTGCCTGTTGATTTGCCTCCCCCGAAATGTGTTCTGCTCTGATTGAGCCCAGGTTGGACTCTGCCCACAGTCCTAGCTTCAGGGCCTCTGCATGAGAGCCCAAGAACGTGTCCCTCCCTGCTTGTTGATGTGAGCCTTGGCTGCCACATTGTCTGTCAGGATCAACACATGTTTCCCTGACACTAGGGAGGAGAAATGAAGGAGAGCTAAGTGAACTGCCCTGAGTTCCAGCCAATTTATATTTTGTTTGAGATCTGCCTGGGACCATCGTCCCTGGGCCAATTGACTCTGGAGATGAGCCCCCCAATTGAACAGACTGGCATCCGTGGTCAGGATGAGCCTGAGAGGCTCCTTGAATATGGTCCCCTTGGCCATGGCTGAGGAAGCCCACCACAGTAGGGATGCCAGTGTGTGATGAGGGACCTTGACTTTCCTGGTGGAGGCACTGAGATTCCTTTTCTGGAAGGGAAGGAGGAACCACTGGAGGTCCCTTGAGTGGAGTCTTGCCCACGGAACTATACCCATGCAAGAGACCATCTTTCCCAAGAGCTGGGACAGCTGGACCAGAGGAACCAACTTCTCTCTCCGAACTTGGAAGACCAGCTTTCGAATGCTTTCCCGTCGTTCCTGGGAAAGATAGACTCTGCAAAGGTCGGAGTCTATTAGAGCTCCTAGATGGATCAGATGCTTCGAGGGGTTTGTGTGACTCTTTTTGAAGTTCACGGAAAATCTGTGATCCTGAAGAGTCTGTATGGTGACACGCAGGTTTGACTGTGCTGACTGCAAGGACTGGGACTGCACCAATATGTCGTCCAGGTAACACTGCATGCACACTGGCATCATCTGAAGGTGAGCGGCTAATACCGCCAGAACCTTTGTGAAGACTCTTGGGGCCGATGACAGGCCAAATGGCAGAGCTCTGTATTGGTAATGCCAGCGTGCGTAGCAGAAGCATAGGAACCTGCAATGACCCTGGGATATTGGGATGTGTAAGTATGCCTCTGTGAGGTCTATGGAGGATAGGAAATCCCCTTTTCTGATGCTGGCCAGGATGGATTTTAGGGTCTGCATCTTGAATTTTTTGTACACTAAAAAGCAATTCAGGCCCTTTAAGTCCAGTATTGCCCTCCATCCTCCAGATGTCTTGGGGACCACGAATAGGATAGAATAGAACCCTGTTCCTATCTGATCCTGTGGGACGGCTTCTTTGGCCCTGATTTCCAAAAGATGTGTGATGGCCGAGGTGACTAATTGAGCCTTGGTCGTGTTCCGCGATACTGGACACTGTATGAATCGGTCCAGGGGGAACGACTGAAACTCTAGGACTAGACCCCGTCTGATGGTGTCTCTGACCCAAGAGTCAGTGGTGGTGTTTTCCCAGACCTCGTAGAACTGTGCCAGTCGCCCCCTATGGGAAAATCCCTTATGGCGTCACTTTGAGCGCCAATAGGGCCAGCCTCCTAAGCCCCTGAAGGGACGCTTGGACTGGGACTGGCCTCTGGCTCCAATGTTTTGGTGGTCCTGCTGGCAATCCTACCTCTGGGGAAAGGATCGTGAGCCTCTGGGCCAATCCCAGGACTGCCCTGCCCGAAAGGGCTACCTCCATTCCCAAGAGCCAGTAGCGCGGAATGTCTGTCTGCGAAACTCCTGCTGGGATCTCTTGTCCAACTTTTTGGAGGGGTGTACTAGGACTTTGCGTTTGTCCTTGCCCTCGACCACGAGGATCGAGAATTGACCCAAATAGATGTGTCCCGCTGTATTTGGTTGTCGAAAGACGCCACTTTGACTTCAAGTCAGTCCTCCACTGTTTCAGCCACAGAAGTCTGCGAGAGGCTACTGTGGCCGCTATTGATCTGGCCGAACACTTGGCCGAATGGAGAGAAGCGTCGGCCATGTATTCCGAAGCTGCCACCAGTTTCACTAGTGTCTGATGCACTCTAACCTGGTCAGGTGGAACAAGCGCCTGGAGGTCACGTAGCCACATAATTGCAGCCCTCGCAAAGAACGAGGACGAAGTTGCTGCTCTTATGGCTCAACCCGATGACTGGTGAGCTCATCTAAGAGAGAATTTGAACTTCTTGTCCTCTGCTTTCAGGGCCTCGGCCATATCTCCTGGGATGGAGGAAGTAGAAAATAAAGAGGTTAGAGGGGCATCAACTGCAGGCACCTCTAGAAGGGATGCAAATGAAGGAGAAACATTATACAGTTTCTTTTCCAGACTGCTTGGAGAAGGTGTGGATACTAGAGAGGCCCACTGCTTCTCAACCGCAGCACGGAAGACCAGCGGACAAGGAATTTGTTTCTGCTCTACAACCTTTTCCACAAATAATGGGTTGGATTCCTGCTCAGTAGAGGTAGATGGTTTCTCCTCTTGTACTGAGGTTAAGTTTGCGGTGTTGCAAACCTTCAACCGAAGGGATCTGAATAGGGAAGGATCAAGCAATCCCGAAGATGAGACCTGTTCAGGTGTAGCCTCTTCATCCTCTGACATGGGCATGTCAGCAATGCCCAGAGCTACAGATCCCGCCTCCCCCAATTGAGAGGAAATCTCAGATACGCCAGAAGCTGGAACCGTCTCGTGTCCCATTTGCGAAGGAGGACTGGGGGGAGGGGATAAGGATTGAGAGGGAACTTGAGGACTTCTGGAGGAGGACATAAATTGCACGAAGGCATGATGCATAAAAGCCTGAAATTGGCTTTGAGACCACATCTCACCTTGGTCTCTGGAGCTAGCCCCAACCACTGTTGGGACATGTATAATTTCAGGACTTTGATGAATAGGAGAAGAGGAGGAGGAGCGAGGAGGACCAACCTGTTTGGTTTCCCCCAGAGGAGAACATGTCCAAGGGGCATCTTGCACAGGCACAAAAGGTGACTCAGATCTAGAAGTGTCCAGTGGGGCGGGGGGAACCGTTTCAGCCCCACTTAAGTCAAAGACTACCTGTAGACCATGGTCTTTTCAATCCAATCATTTTATTTTATCTGGAAATGGCAAGGATTAAAGTGGAGGTTTGAACACTCCAAAATAAGTCCTCTGTTATTGATCTGGGGGGAGGGATGCAATGAGTCAGCGGTTAAAGATGCTAAAGACATCTTTGATACCCGAACACAGCACAAAGGGGTGACCTCCCATTACTTGTCCCAGCTCCTGCTGGCTTAGTAGTTCAAAAGCATGAAAATATAAGTAGATTAATAGGTTTCACTCTGATGGGAAGGTAACAATACATGGAAACTCCTCGGAAACGCTGGTTCCCTCAGCTTAGAAATGTCAGACATGACTGGAAGGGAAACCTTTACCTTTTTACTATTGATCAGGGCCACTTCTAATTTTACCTAGTTAAAGTATAACTATGAAATGCACATCATAAAAAAGTCAAGAGAAATACAAAGAAATTAAAAATTTGCTAAGTTGACTAGCATTCTGCCATCAATATCTCCATTACTGTCACAGTACAATCACTCTTAAAAGTGAAGCAATCTTCAATATGGTTACTTACTCTTTCAAAATCCAATGTATTTTTGCATTCCATCCATCTCCTTGGTTTTTTTGCATAGTTTTAAATTTTTCATGTGCATACTTTTAAAATTTGAATTGCTTTTCTATATACCTTTTTATATTCTGTAAATCACCCAAAGTTGCCCTATTGGGGAGATGGACAATGTATGAAACAAACACAAATAAATTTGCAACATATGAAACAAACAAATTTGGGACATGCCTCATGCAGACAGGCTGAAGTAATGTGGAATGTTCATCTGGAGAATGAAGACTGAGGAAGACCTCTCAGTGTTCAGTTATAACTTACTAGCCTGAAATTTGATAGCTTTCTGTCTAAGAGCTAACCATTGTTTAGTAGGTGCTGATACCTGCTGTAACCAGGGAACAGAGATAAATTATGTGCTATCAAATTACTGTAGACTCTTAAGAATGCATGGATAGAACTTCTCCACAATTATCTATTCCCAGCCTGGTCTTCAGATTTTCCATTGCCACTATCATATTGCTGGTTGTCCTCTTTCCTTCCAATTTTTGCTGAATTATATAGACTACTCAACACAATTAGCTCTTTGCATATCATTTCTACTTTCAGAGAGAACTCTGCACTGGTTGTTCTATGACCCATTTCCTTCCTTTCATGCCTATCCATGGTGTTCTCGGAAGTCTTTTCCAACACCAAAGTTCAAAACTATCAACATACCGTTTTTAGATCCTTCGGTCCAATTATATTTCCCTCTTACTATTTCCAGCTTTGACATTCCTTCTTTGTTTCTTATATCCTGTAAACATTATGATCTCCTGATGTGTCCAATTCTGTATTAATTTGCTGAAGTCTAAGATTTCAATGTGTAATTGAATCTTTTCATCTTTTATTGACCTTTTCCCATGTTCATGTTCATTATATTTTATATTCATGCTGTAATTCTTTCTTTGCAGTTTCACGGCAACATTAGTAACTAGATATTCTAAAGTATTTAATCTAGCTATGCCATAATCCCCCTTATGTCTTCTTCTGTGTAGTATGAAATGATGCCTTTGCCACTATCACTAAAGTGATAATCCATCTCCAATACAGATAGTCCTTGACTTACATCCACAAATGGGACTGGAATTTTGGTCACTAAACAATGTAGTCAGAGTCGTTACATGATTGGAATAGATTTTCCAACCATTTTTACCCTGGTTAAGTGAATCATGTGGCTCTTAGGAGAACCATGTGGTCATTAAGTGAACCTTGCTTGCCCAGTTGAATTGGCATGTTGAAAGCTGGGTGGAAAGATAACATATCATGATTGCAAGCATTGCAACCGTTGTAAATGCAAGTCAGTTAACAATCACCCAAATTGCAATCACTTGACGTGGCGTGGTGCAAAGGTTGTAACTTTGAGGACAGGTCATATATAACTTTTTATGAGGCTGTCATAACCATCATTAAATGAATGATTGTAAGTCAAGGATTACCTGTATCTTTCTGGATCACTGACGTTTAATGTAGGCACTGCGTCTTTATATTACCTGTCCAATATGGCTGAGAAGCTAAATTGAAACCGCTTTGGAGAATAACATCCTTGATGCACCCCCAGTTTTCTTCACTTAGCCCTCCAGCAAACACCTTCTCTACCTGCCATCCCTAGCCAAAATGAGGCAGCATAGCAGCGCTTTTGGAAGTGGGTAGAGGAAGAATAGTACAGATAGATAATTTGAAAAATACATTGCACCTGCCCTGCTGAAACATTACCCTCCCCAACTCTACATTTCTCCCAATATATTCAAGTGTGGATATATACATTATTTAAACTTCAATATGACTGCTCATTTTTTCTTCTTCCTTTCACATCCTTTCTCTTTTTGGGGTTAATAAGCCAAAGACAGGATTCAACTCTTTTTTTCCCATTAATCTAAATGCTACTAAAACTCTCAGTGTTGTCTGTCTGTAACCCTCAGTTAGACAAAAGGGGCGTTGTCTTACCTGAACGCCTTTTCTCAGCATGGTGGTGTAGAATCCACTGAATTGGGTTATTTCAGCCTTCCTGCTCAGAGAGACTAAGAAAAAACTTTGGCCACGCCTTCCCCTGGGTGTGTCTCCCAGTTTTGACGAGGTGAGGTACCTAAAGCTCTGACACCATGGCTCCAAAAATAAGAGAATGCCGGAAAAGGGTGCCACCATGCAAGCCTAGCCACCTGTCCAAGGGAGGGTGTGGATTCTACACCACCATGCTGAGAAAAGGCGTTCAGGTAAGACAACGCCCCTTCTCCAGCATGGTGGATGTAGAATCCACTGAATTGGGACATACCAAAGCCCCCCTTGTCCCTTAGGGTGGGAAGGTCTAGGCTGGCGTCTCCCTGGAGGAAACAACCTGTTGAAGGACCCGTCTGCCAAACGCGGTGTCCGCCTGGCAAACCTATCAATTTTGTAATGGGTAATGAATGAGGACGGGGACGACCAGGACGCTGCCCTACAAATCTCCTCTACCGAGGCCTGGGTAGACCAGGCCGCAGAGGTCGCTGCACTACGTGTGGAGTGAGCCGTGATACGGGCTGGGACGGGAAGTGACTGCAAGATATAAGCCCTAGCAATGCAAGCCCTGATCCACCTGCCAATGGTGGCGGAAGATACCTTCCGGCCCATGACTGACGGCTGGAAGGAGACAAACAATGCCTCCGACTTGCGGAAAGGCCCGGTACACTTTATGTAAATGCGCAGGGCTCTGTGCACGTCCAGCTTGTGCCACTGGCGTTCTAGCCTATGGGAAGGAGTAGGGAAGAAGCTAGGTAATACGAGATCCAATGATCTGTGAAAGCTGGTGTTAACCTTGGGGATGAATGAGGGGTCTAGCCTAAGGACCACTCTGTCTTGATGGAAGATACAGAGATCCTCCTGAACTGACAGAGCGGCCAGCTCCGAAATCCTTCTGGCTGAGGTAACGGCTATCAAGAAGGCCACCTTCAAGGAGAGGAAGCGTAGGGAGCAGGATTGCAGGGGCTCGAAGGGGGCTGCCGTTAAGGCCTGTAATACTGTAGGCAAGTCCCAGGACGGGTATCTATGCACCGTAGGTGGGCCGGAGTTTGCCGCCCCCTTAAGCAGAGATCGCTGGGTGATGAGAGAGGGGACCCCAATTGTCGCAGGTGAGGACCGTAGATAAGGCTGCCACCTGTCTGCGGATGGTGTTGGTGGACAACCCCTTGGAAATGCCGTCTAGCAGATAATCTAGGATGTTAGGGACAATTACTGAGAGGGCATCCAACCCACGGCGGGAGCACCACTGACAGAAATTTTGCCAAGTTGCATCATAAATCCGGTTTGTTGAGGGACGTCTAGAGGCTTGGATCATAGAGATCACCTCTAGGGAATAAGCTTGCTTAGCTAGACACTCCCGTTCAAGTGCCAGGCGGCTAATTGCAGCCACTGAGGGTCTGGATGGTGGAGCTCCCCCTGAGTGAGGGCCACTTGGTTCGGCGGGAGCCTCCACGGCGGAGACAGGGACAGATCCACTAGATCTGCAAACCACGGGTGCCGAGGCCAATATGGCGCAACCAAGATTACTTCTGCTCGCTCCAGTAACAGCTTGCAGATGGTGGCCTGGATCAGCGGGAGGGGAGGAAAGGCATTCAGCAGCCCCTCGGGCCACCTGCACCGGAGTGCGTCCGTCCCCTGGGACACCCTGGTCGGGAACCTGGTGAGAAACCTGGGAAGCTGGGCATTGGCTGGGGAGGCAAAGAGATCCAGGCATGGCCTGCCGAACCTGTTTGCTATCAATTCGAATATTCTGGTGTCCAGCCGCCACTCTGTGTGGTCCACGGTCACCCTGCTCAGGGAGTCTGCCTGTCGGTTTGCCTCCTGCGAAAGGTGTTCCGCCCTTATCGACCTCAGGTGTCTCTCTGCCCACAGCCCCAGCTCCCTGGCCTCCTGGAGGAGGGGCCAGGAATGTGTGCCCCCCTGCTTGTTGATGTGAGCCTTGGCCGCCACGTCGTCCGTCAGGACTAGAACATGCTTGCCTGACACTAGGGGAGAGAAGTGGCGGAGGGCCAGATGGATCGCCCTTAGCTCTAACCAGTTTATGTTTTGCCTGAGGTCCGCCCTGGACCAACGCCCCTGGGCCAACTGGGTCTGGAGGTGAGCACCCCAACCGAACAGACTGGCGTCTGTGGTCAGGACGATCCTGGGGGGTTCCTTGAATACAGTCCCTTTGGACATGGCTGCGGAAGACCACCACTGAAGGGATGCGAGGACGTGAGGCGGAACCTGGACCTTCTGGGGAGAGGTGCTGAGGTTTTGCTTCTGAAAGGGAAGGAGAAACCACTGGACTATCCCCATGCAGGATACCATCTTTCCCAGGAGCTGGGCCAACTGTACCAGAGGAACCCTCCTTGCGCCTCGGATCTGGGATACCAGTTTCCGGATGCTCAGCCGTTGCTCCTGGGATAGGTAGACTCTGCACCGTTCTGAGTCTATCAGGGCCCCCAGGTGAAGAAGACGCTTTGAGGGGGAAGTGTGGCTTTTCCTGAAGTTCACTGAGAACCCGTGGGTCTCAAGTACCTGAATGGTGGCCAACAGGTCTGCTTGTGCTAACCGAAGGGATCTGGACTGGACGAGGATGTCGTCCAGGTAGCACTGCACGTGCACCGGCATCATCCAAAGATGGGCGGCCAATACCGCTAGGACCTTTGTGAAGATCCTTGGGGCCAAAGAGAGGCCGAACGGGAGGGCCCGGTACTGATAATGCCGGCGTGCGTAGCAGAAACGGAGGAACCTGCAGTGTTCCTGGGAGATTGGGATGTGGAGGTAGGCCTCTGTGAGGTCTATGGACGAGAGAAGATCCCCCTTTCTGATGCCGGCCAGTATTGACTTTAGGGTCTGCATCTTGAACTGTCGGTACACTAAGAAGCGGTTCAGACCCTTTAAGTCCAGAATCGCCCTCCAACCTCCTGATGCCTTTGGGACCACGAACAGGATGGAGTAAAAGCCTGTCCCAACTTGATCCCCCGGTACGGGCTCTATGGCTCTGATGTCCAGGAGGTGTTTGATGGCGGTGGATATCAGCCGTGCCTTTGAGGGATTTCGTGACACCGGGCACTGAAGGAAACGATCGTGCGGGATCGCATAGAACTCGAGTGCCAGGCCCCGCCTGACCGTATCCCTGACCCAAGAGTCGGTGGTGGTCTGCTCCCAGACCTGATAAAACCGTTCTAGACGCCCCCCTATTGGGGCCTCTCCAATGGTGTCACTTGGATCGCCGGAAGGGGCGACCCTCTGAACCCCTGAAGGGACGTTTTGCCTGAGCCTGACCCCTGGGTCCTGTATTTTGGCGGTCCTGCTGACGATCCTGCCTCTGGGGGAAGGAACGTGAACCTCTGGGCCAATCCCAGGACTGCCCTGCTCGAAAGGGCTGCCGTCACTCCCAAGAGCCCGAGGGACAGGAAGACTGCCTGCGGGAGTCCGGCTGCGGCCGCCTATTAGACTTCTTGAAGGGATGAGCTATGACCTTGCGTTTGTCCCTACCCTCGATCACATGTGGGTCCAGGATGGAGCCAAACAGGTCCTTGCCTACATACCTGGACGTGGAGAGACGCCACTTTGCTTTTAAATCCGCTCTCCACTGTTTTAACCACAGGAGCTTGCAGGGGGCCACTGTGGCACCTATTAAATGGGCCGAACACTTGGCCAAGTGAAGGGAGGCGTCAGCCATATATTGTGAGGCCCCTACCAGTTTGACGAGTGTCTGGTGCACTCTGACCTGATCGGGAGGAACCAATGTTTGGAGCTCATGGAGCCACATGATGGATGCCCTGGCGAAGAAGGAGGCTGAGGTTGCAGCCTTGATGGCCTGACCAGAGGCCTGGTGCGCTCTTCTGTAGGCGAACTCGAATCTTTTGTCTTCCTCTGTCAGGACCTCTGCCATGTCACCTGAGGCGGCGGAATTTGAGAATAGGGAAGTTAGAGGAGAATCCACCATAGGAACGTCTAGCAGGGAAGCAAAAGACGGAGAGACGTTATATAGTTTCTTTTCCAGAGTGCTCTCCTTGGGAATAGTGGACAGGGAGGACCACTGGGCCTCGACCGCATCCCGGAACACAAAGGGACAGGGTATCTGCTTGTGTTCTACTATCTTCACTTTAAACATCGGGGTAGACTCCTTATCCTTTGAAGTAGAAGGTTTTTCCTCCTGGACAGAGGTTAAATTGGTAGTGGCACAGGCCTTTGACAAAAGAAACGTGAAGACAGAGGGGTCAAACAGACAGGAGGCAGAAGCCTGATCGGGTGCTGCCTCCTCATCCTCTGACATGGGGGTGTCCACTACGTCCAAGTCCACGGACTCCCCCTCTCCCACCTGGGAGGAGGATTCAGAGATATCTGAACCAGGTGCTGAGGTACAATCCTGCAGAGAGGGAGGACCAGTGGGAGGGGGTGGGACCTGAGAGGGAACCTGCGGACTCTTAGGGGAGGACATAAATTGCACAAAGGCATGCTGCATAAATGCCTGGAACTGGCCCTGGGACCATGCGGCCCCCTGGCCCCCAAGGATAGCCCCAACCACCGCTGGAGCAAAAACCACTTGGGGACCTTGCTGTGGAGTAGGAGAGGAGTGAGAAGGGCCTGCCTGTTCGGTTGCCCCCAGAGAAGTAGCGATCCAGGTGACTTCCTGCACAGGTGTCATTGGTGGCTCCAAGGTATTAGCATCCAGTGGGGCAGGGGGAACCGATCAGCCCCACTGGATAGGAGCTGCTGTGCTTTGGAGAATTCCCTCTCCAGTGCCTGGTGTCTCCTTGAGGCCTCTCGCTCAGCTGACTTAGAGGTCTCCTTGGAAGTCAGATGCTTCGTTTTAGCCTTTTTCTTGCCCCCTGCCTCCAATTCTGATGATCTGCGGCGAGGGACTGTCTCCCATTGCCACTAGTCAAGGCCTGCAATAGGATAACTAGTGAGAAAAAAAATTGGGACTTAAGGACGCAGATCAGTAGTCAGAGAAGAACGCAACTGCCCCTCACACTGACTATAGACAATCAAGGGCAGAGCAGCCGGACAGGAGGTAAGCCTGTCCGATAGGCCCAGTGGCTAAAGGCCACGGCTAGCAGTAACAGGCGGCCACGTAAGCTCTCACTCCTGGACCGGGCCTAGGTAGCCCGGTGCCCACGGGGAAAAAGGCTATTTCCCCCGGAGCTGCCTCCTACAACAGAAGTACTGACAATTTGATCTATACAGTGACCAAGGACAAACCCCCTAGGTACCAGTGGAGGCCTCCTTAAGGCCTGTGGCTCAGCCTCGCGGGAAGCCTGAGGCCCGGCTGCGCCGTCGGAGCACGGTCCGGGTCGAAGATGCGGCGGCCGCCAATCGGCCTCCGAGCGCTAGGAAACGCTCCGGAGGCTGTCCCCCCGTACGGGCCTGGCAGCCCAAGCCAAGAGGGGGCTACTCCTATCAGAGGCCTTGTAGGCCCAAAACCAAGATGGCCGCTGCCGGAAAGTATAAAGAAGGCGGGCGCCTGACGACCATGCGGCCAAAATGGCGGACACGCCTTTTCTAGCCCTTTTGGAAGGGAAAAGGAAAAAAAACCCCGCAAAGTCAAAGGCCAGACAAAGGAAGCAGGTCCAGAGCGAAGCCTCGCTCCCTGCTACCCTCCCCCCCGACCGGGCACTTGCGATTTGGTTGGGAAACGCCGGTCCGCGATTCCACCGACGACGGAGCCCTGTGCCTGGATCCGACCCGCAGGCGTCCGCTGTGCCACTCGCCCTGCCGGAGTGCCTGGAAACCAGGTAAATCCTGCCCGATGGACCTGCGTGGGTGAGGTCTGGGGCCCTGGGGGGAGGATCGAACCCCTGCTGAGGTCAGGGGCTCGTAGCTCTGGTAAGGACAGGGTCCCTAATCAGAGAGCCGACCTAAAGGTAATGAATCTATCAATTTAGTAATTTGGGAAAAAAATTAGGTCAAATTAAAAGGTTCAATCGAAAAGGTTCCAACAGAGCCAGCAAAAAAGGTGTCTGCTCTGAGCCGAGACTAAGAAAAAACTGGGAGACACACCCAGGGGAAGGCGTGGCCAAAGTTTTTTCTTAGTCTCTCTGAGCAGGAAGGCTGAAATAACCCAATTCAGTGGATTCTACATCCACCATGCTGGAGAACAATGGATTCCAAAGCAACCATTGTTTAAATCAAGCTACTACAAATGTGCTAATTTAAAAAATGTGTCCAAAACCTAAGACCCACTAGTGAAATTTCAAGGACCTTCAGACAATGTCTAATGCCAAACTTATGGCCAGTGTAGTACTGCTACAACTGGGTATGTGATCATAATTTCCAATGTTCCCTGTCAGTTTCCCATCAGCAAAGTCAATGGAAAGCTGGTAGGAAATTGAAGGTCACCCCACTGTTTTTGTCCACCAATGGTCATTCTGTTTATCTCTCAAGGTAAGTAAATATTGACAAAAGAAGACCCAATGGTTAGAAGGTTGTCTTGTTATATACAAACTTTTCTGGTGGCTTTGCTGAATAAAAAGTATGATAATGGTGCTTTTTTATGTATAAATTATATAACCATTTAAGAAAAGTACATTGAATTTGACATAAAAATAGAACTAGGTGGTACATTCCAAGTTATTTTTAATTTGTTGTTTTCTAGCAGTTTTGTCAAAGTACTGTTTTCTTCTGCCGTGCATAAAACAGGAATACCATCATAGGCTGCAAACAAGGTGACAATTATATAATTCAACATTCTCATTTAACAGTTCCTCAAGGTATTGTCTGACAATATCACACATCTTAACATTTCATACTAACTGTATAAAGAGTGCACAAACTGTATTTGCATATTTACACCTTTGAGTATTTGAGCTCTCCTGGCATTAGTTTCGAAGATAGTAGTTAAACCTGTTCTCATGTATGCTGTTAATTTTTTTTTAATTAACACACTAGGAGATTAGATTACATTTACTCAGTTTATCTTCAGATACTGGAATTCTTCTGCAGATAATGCTTCCAAGCCATGAATTACTTATTCTGTATGCACTGACTCTAAATGTAATACCTAACTTTTCTCTCTGTTAAAAGACATTTTTTTCCTCTCAGTCCAGTTTCCTAATATCTCCAGATTAGATTGCAACCTTATTCTATCACCCTAGAATGATGATGGTCAGATTCCTCCAATTGTAGCTCATTGGTGAATCTGATAAGCAGCTCAGCAATCCCCATGTCTGGATTATTAGTAAACATGTTGATTTGTGGCTCCAAGACATATTTCCTTGAGATGCCATTGGTTACCACTCTCCAACTTGAGGTAGAGCAATTAATCCTGATTCTACAGTGCAGTTAGTCAGTCAATCATGGATCCACTTTACTATAATACTATCCAAATTATATTTCAACAGCTTGTCGATAAAATATTTGAAATCTTAACTGAAATTAAATAGATTATATATATTGCATTGTCCTACTCTACTACTATAACTATCCTATCAAAGGAGATGATTTTTTTCTTATATGACCTGTTTTTGACAAAGCCATGACAATTAGCAATAAAAGCAATATTTTTACAAGTTTACAAGTGATATGCTTATTATCTGCTCAACTGTTAACATCCTGCTAGATATTAATCTTAGGCTAGGCTGACTGGTTAAATAATTACTGAATCCTCTTTTTTTGAAGAAGGGGACCACATTTGCTCTTCATGAGTCCTCTGACTTGCAAACATTGACAGGAGTTCTTCCACCAGCAACTTCACTGTTTTAGGAGGCACCTCTCAAGACCTGGGAACTTGAAGACATTCAAAATGGCTTCTTTACCACATCTTTACTGACGTGAACCCTCCCTCCGAATATTGATTTAAAATATGCTACTCAAATCACCATGGATTAGGAAAGACCCACTTACTCTCTCCATGTATTAAATGTTCCTCTCCTCTCATTCTTTTAATGGTATTTATTGTTAATTAATTAATAATTCACTTAATTAAGTGAATAAATAAATATCTTTTGGATGCAGAAGCAAAATAGCTGCTGACTTCCTTTGCCTTTTTGGTTTGGTCATCTGTCAAGATTTCTTTCCTTGGACTGTAGATTTCTCCTCTCATTTGAACTGAGCTCTTTCTTCTGTCTTCCTCTTACTATTGACTTATTTGAAGAAACCTTCCTTGTGAGCCTCAGGCTATTTTCTGCCTTTACCTTCCTAACCTCATTTCTGAGCTTTCTTGGATGTTTGCCTTACCTTCCATTTCATGTAAGCATCTTCTTCAACCTCAGCTTCTTCATAAGCTGCCTATTTAACTATACTGATGTTTTTAATGTCTCACTGATAGTCTGAGATTCAGTATCCTTAATTTCGTTTTTAAGAAAGCCCAGCCAGGTACAAAACTTTAATGTTTTGAAGCCGTAACAACTTCCTTACTATTTCTCTTAGGTCATTAAAATCATACTTTCTAAAGGCCCATTTGAGTAGTCTGCTCCTGGCAAGTGATGGATCTGAATGTCTATAGACATTCATCCAGATCATGATTCTCCCAAAAGTGCTTTTCAAAAAGCAACTGGACTTTCTTAGCTTTTTTTTTTTTCCTTAAAAACATTTCACTTCTCATTCAAGAAGAACTGAAGAATTTTCTTGGATGAGAAGCTAAACTTTTTTCAAGGAAAAAAAAAACTAAGAAGGTTCAGTTACCTTTTGGATAGCACCTTTGGGACACAGAACTGAATGGGTTCCAGAGGGAATTGTGGGATTTCCCAGGGGCTTTGCCGCATAATCATGGTCACATCCTGGAACCATAAGGCAACTGAGGCTTTGGACAGGATCAAGCTGTGCAGCTTTTCATGACTCATTGCTCCCAATAATCCCTCTGGTTTTCAGAGAAGCTGCGGGTTCTCAAAAGGACTGAGAGACACTGCTTGGAACACCACTGGAGGAAAACGAGGGATGAAGCTGATTGGACATGGCTTAGAGCAGACATGTCAAACACAAGGCCCGGGGGCCGGATGCGGCCCGCGAAGTGGTTTCATGTGGCCTGCAAAGCCATCCTGGAAACAATAAGGGAACGGCTCCTGCTACCTTGGCCCAGGCCGGCTGGGAGCCAATGTACAATTTTGTGGTGGCTATCTATGCTGAAAGGCATTCAGTCTTAGCTCCACAAGACTGTCTGGAAACAGCGAGGAACCAGCCCCTGCTGTGTCGGCCTCACTCCCTGGGTGCATGCTAGGGAGGTGTCACCCTTTGTGAGGAATGAAGAAATGCACCATCGCCTGGAAGTGGCCAGCAAATGGTCCTCACCTACTTCATATATCCAGCTTGATGGGCTCTGCCCTGGTCCCTCCCCTTTCTGCCAGAGACCGTCAGATCTGTCCCACTCCTGCCCAGGCCCCCACAGGCACCCTTGACGCAAATGATGTAGAGCTGGCCACGCACACCCAGTAGGCCACACCCACTCATTCATGCCCACCCAGGCCACACCCACCCATACCCGAGGGTAACCACAATGCTGATGCGGGCCTCAATGAAATTGACTTTGACACCCCTGGCTTAGGGCTACTATTAAGGCCTACCGTGTGGCAATAAGAGCAGTGAAACACCATTATTTCTCCACTCTGATTGTGTACAGAAGGCACCTGATGGCCCTGTTCAGGATCACTCAGTTCCTCTTCAGAGCCATGTAGCTGTGGAACACCTGACAGAGTAGCTCAGATTTGTTCCCAGTTGGAATCCATGTGTAGTGCAGGTCCATGTGAGATGCCTGGGGAAAACTCCTACCCGGTTACTGGGAACAGTTTGGTCCTATTGGACCTGATGAAGGGAAGAGTCTTCAGTACTATCAGTGAAACCACCTGTTAATTATATCCTTGCTCTTCCTGGTTGGTGAAAGCCAGCAGGACAGTGACAATCAGGTGAGTTCAGGCAGTGATAAATTCTTCACTGCAGGAGAACACATTTTCAGGATCTTTTTCCCCCTCCTTAAAAAAAATCTGTGTACTCCTTCTGTCTGGACAAGTTCTATACAGTCTCCCATCTTTCCCTTTTTAACCATATTTCATGCCCAGTTATGGGACAGAAACAGCATTGGTCACACTTGTAGACGATCTCTAGTGGAAGTGAGATGAGAGTAGTGCATCCATCCTTACTCTCCTTGACCTTTTAGTAGCTTTGATACCATTTACCATAGTATCCTTTTGAGTCAACTGCAAGGTTTGGGGCTGGGCAACCGTCTTGCACTGTTTTGGCTCTCTTCTCCAAGACCAGTACCAATCAGTACTAATAGAGAGTGAGAGATCCAGTGGACAGATGCTCCTCTGTTGTGTGCAGCAGGGCACAACACTCTCCTACTCCTTCTGAATACCTACATGAAGCCCCATGGGATGAAGTGCTGTCAGTATGCTGGTGATACTCAAGTTTACATTTCAATCCTGGGTTAACTACCCCCCCACACAGACCCAGGAGGAATCTGGGGGATCTCATGCACTTGCAACTCCTGCTCAATGAGCAGGTGGCAGCTGTGCCTAGGAGAGCCTTTGCACAACTTGTTGTGCTCTTTCCTGGATTGGGAGTCCCTGTGCTCAGTTATTCAAACCCTGATCATTTCAGGCTGGGACTAATGTAATGCATGGGGTTAATCTTGAAGAGTATCCAGAAACTTCAGCTGGCGCAGAATGCAGCTGCACAGACAATTCTTCAGGTCCTACGGTGGCCCATATTGCACCACTGTTCCACAAGCTGCCTTAGCTGCCAGTTTGCTTTTGGGCCCAATTCAAGGTGTTGGCTATCACCTTTAAAGCCCTGCATGGCATGGATCCAGGCTATCTGAGAAGCCAGCTCATCCCAATGGGATTAGACTCCTCCACCTTCACCAGCAGAAGGGGCATGCTATGGACCCCGTCAGCCAAGGCATTTCAGCTGGTGGAGTCCAGAAGAAGAGCCTTGTCTTCTGTGGTCCTCACCCTCTGGGATATCATGTCCTCAGAGGTGAGATCCGCACCCACCCTTTTGGTCTTCCAAAAGGCCCTGAAGCCATAGCTGTGCCAACTAGCCTAGGGCCCCAATGGGGATGTGGCACTTTGAAAATGGTTAATGAAATACAGGGAGTCCTCGATTTATTCATTCAGTTCATTTAGTAACCATTCAAACTTACAATGACACTGAAAAAAGTGATTTATGACCATTTTTCTACACTTAAATCCACTGCAGCATTGTCATGGTCATGTGGTCAACATTCAGATGCTTGGCAACTAGTTTGTATTTATGATGGTTGCAGGTCATGTGATCACCTTAGGCAACCTTCTAACAAGCAAAATCAGTGGGAAAGCCAGATACACTTAACTGTGGCAAGAAAGGTTGTCAAATGGGATTAAATTCACTTAACAAATGTCTCATTTACCAAAATAAATGTTGGGCTCAACTGTGGTCATAAATCGAGAACTACCTGTAAGTAATACCCTGCCTCCTTCCTATCTGCCCTTTGCTCCCTCCCTTGCCATCTTGTCTAGTTTTATTTTAAATGAATTTTAAATTTATGATCCTTATTGTTTTAATGTTTTAATTTTAATTGACTGTAAGCCATCTAGAGTAGTCTCTGGAGTAAGGGTGGTATATAAGTCTAATAAATAAATAATAAATAAAATCTATGGTTTATGTTTGATTTTTCTTAGAAAGCTTTTTGTGAGGTATAGGTATAGAGACCAGACCTCAGATCAAGGAGAATATGTACCACTCATAAAATTTGAATATTGAAAAAGAAAAAAGACTAGCTTTGTTCCACTTCCAAATCAATCAACACAACGAAAGCAAAAAAATGACTCAGCTCTTAAAACAACATCATCCGATCAGAGCTCTGAAACCAATTTTGAAGTGACACAAGGATTTCTTATGGAGGGGCTATGATCACTATTGTTCTCAACCAGAACTGCTAACCAAATATTTTTATTTCCCTCTCTTTATACACATGTAAAATATAAAACATGAATATCTATCCAAAGCTAGCCAGACACTCCTTCTTTACAGAGATAATCTGCTGCTGCTTATCACATTTTGAATCTATCTTTTTCATATATTTTCTTTACAAGATGTGTTTCAAAGAGAAAGTAGCTGCTCTTAACATTAGAATTTTTGTCTCATTGGGCTTCACTTAGAGACTTTCATTAGTTCACTATGACTGAACTTTTTTTTTTAAAAAAAGCATGCTGCCCCTAACTGTAAACAATTCCCAACCCTTTAATGAGAGATAGCATGAACAAACCCATTTGTCATACTGAAGTTGTATTAATCTTTTATAATCTTTTAATATTAAAAAAAGCAAAAGCAGTTCTTGAACTTTTTCTTACACAATAAAATTCCTAGTGACTGTTAGGGAAGACACACCCACTAATTACTCACATTTCATGCAGATACTAAAAGAAGGAAGAAAGGAAGAGTCCTCTCATCTGGAATAAAAACAGTTATTCAGAAAACTTATGAAGCTTGTGCTAATATACAGATAAACAGCCAGGTAGCTGAGATCAAACAGATGCCATTCGAAGAATGTGGTGCATTTAAAAATAACTTTCATTTCCTTTCTCCACAACTTCAGAGTCAACATCTCTTTGGCATAGTTGGCTAACAGGGCAACGTTTACACATTATTCATGCATTTATTTATTCAACTTATTTAGCCCATCTCAGCCAACTGATTCTGGGTGGCTTACAACTGTATACTATATAGTGTGTAGACAAATCTCAAGACCCCCAAGACAAATTTCACATCCTATGAGACATATCAGGCAACAGTTCAAGGGCGCCTTGGTGCTCTTAAGGGACTCAAAAGAAATAACATTTTGTATTTGATCTGTAAACAATAAGATAACCAGAGGAAATATTATTTATCAGAGGAAGGAAATAGATACTGCCAAAAGCATGAGTAACAGCACATGGTGCGACTCTCATTTCTAAATGCAATCAAATATATCATAGTGGGTCAGGTCCCTGCACTATTTCAATCACCTAAATGATTGTTTTATAGACATAAGAGAAGAAGAATACATAAATCCATTTCCCCTTACACCTCATAAAATAATGAAACTCCAGACAGCACCTACCGGTAGCTATTTCTCCAGAAAACTCCGAGCTACCCAACCCAACCTGGTTTCTATCCACAGGGGTTTGAAACAGTTGGTGGCAGCAAAGACTTTTTCAGAGAGACAGATTCATTTCCATAAAAGCAGGGCGGTGGATCAGCTTAACTCCAACCAGCTTTTCCTAATTGCAAACCCTCCAGACACGTTGAACTTCGACTGCCATAATTTTCAACCCCCAGGAAATAAGTTCCAACACATGTAGGAATTCAATAGGTGGGGAAAGACTGCAACTTTCACCCTCTTTGCATGACCACCCAGCAACCCCCACCAGCCTGTTGAAGCCAGCCGAAGGAAAAGCGTAGCTGTATCTGCACCGGGGCTGTTCTGCTGAGTCAGCCGAACCACGTTTTAGCCAATCAACCCAAACTTTCTGGGTTTGAGGCTCAAACTGGGCTGGCTTTTCTGTGGTCCGGCCCAACCGTTGCCGAAAGACCGACCCCAACCATCCCCGAAGTGGCTAGCGGGAGCAGACGCCGGGGTAGCCCTCCAGGGTCGCTCAAACCCGGATCCACTTTCTTTCGGGGAAGCCGGTCACTCCCCACAGACAAGCTGCAGGGAACCGGAGAAAGCCAGCCGCTGGAGCAGCAGCCCCCCTTCACTCACCCAGGCGGGAAGGTCTCCCGTGGAGACGGTGAGTCGCACCGCCCGCTCCTCGTCTTGCAGGAAGGCGAGAGCCCGGCCCAGGCGGGAGCTCTTTCCGCCCCGGTGCCGCTGCACCCAGAAGAAGCATAACAAGGCGGCCAGAACCCAGCTGAAGCTCAGCCCCAGATAGCCCAGCAGGTAAATGGGAAAGACCAGCGCGAAACTCCGCGCGAACTGCGACAACAGCTCCGGCAAATCGACGCTGAGCATCGACGGTGGCGACGGAGGCAGCTCCGAATCGCCCCCGGACCCTCCCGGGCTGGCCCCAGGGGCCGGGGGCGGCTGAGCCCCTGCGCCACTCATACTCTCCGCGCGGCTACGGCCTCTTCCCGTGGAGCGGCTGCCGCTGAAGCGCTGGCGGAGGACGGAAAGCGAGGGAGGGCGCGGACGGGTCTGGCGGAGGCGTCTCCACGCATCTCCCTCCTTCCCTCCCAGCTCCCGCCTCGCAGTTGCTGAGGGACAACCACGGCCGAATCCCGCCCCTCCTTCGGATACGAGCTTCCGGGTTCTGAGGGAGGCGGAGCTGACGGGCTCGGAGCGAACCATTCACGAGGGAGAGGGGAGGCTGGAGCTACCAAGGATAAAGGGGGGGGAAACTGACACGTAGAATTTCTCTCTAGGACGATCGGGACGGTAGGCATTCCACTCTTGGACAGTTTCCTCCCGCCTTTCCCTAAGCAGCCTGTGCGTTATGTAAGTTTATTTGCACTGAGATTAGATTGTTGCTCAACACGCCCATTCTCTTGGGTCAGCCCAGTGTTTTTCAAACTTGGCAACTTTTAAGGTGTGTAGATTTGACTGGTGAATTCTGGGGGTTGTAGTCCACACACCTTAAATTTTCCAGGTTTGAAACTTATTGGCCCAGCCCTTGCCTATATTGTACCCACCACTGCGGGGCATATGCATCCATTGTGAAGTTTAAAAAAAGTAGATTCTCATCCACCACATATTTGTTTAAAATATAATGTAATTCGTTTGTGGATTATAATTTTAATTGGAATGTCTAAAAGTAATGCAAGATCTATTTTTCTCTCAGAACAACTGCCTTATAAAGGAGATTGTTTATTATACCTATCTTCATATTTATCTCTCAAATTTTTGCACCGCCCATCTCACTTAAGTGACTATGGGTAGTTTATAAACAAAATAAAACAATATAAAACATAATTAAATGCACACTTAAAAACAGAACACAGTTAAAATTTACAAATTAAAAGTGAAAAATGAACGTTTAAAAGATTAGGCTGAGAAGGAACAACTGGCCCCAAATTTCTGAGCTTTTATGAATGCAACTAGTAAGTGCGTCTCCTGGTGGTTCTTATTATTCCGTGTCATAACCTCTTGGCTTGCTAATATTTCTGTCCAATATGGGGGTTTCCTAGCTATAATTGCACAATAAATTTATTAATTAAGCTGATTTTCTGCTTTCAGGGGATGCAGTAAAAGAATCCACACAATATGATAGGTTAAAAGTAACTGATTAGTATGTGCTTCACAACACAGTGTGAACCTGCAACAAGTGGCAGAATTATCAATTTTTGCCTAATCTCAGAAAGATAAGCAATAACTGGTTGCATGGGAAATAAGGCTTTGGCAAATCAGTTCAATGTTATTTCCAAGAAATATGATTACAAGAAAGTCAATTCAATTGGAGGAATACTTTAATCTTGAAGGGTTGCATGAGCCAATCATTGTTGGCTATAAGCAGTGTTTTTTTTAAATTAGTTTGGGGTACAAAGCCAATCAATTTAATTTACACTATTAAATTTGTTCTTCTCCAGCTATTCTGATTTATATCACAAACTATGATAAATAAACTGTGACTTAAAAGAAAGCAAATTCACACATTATTTGAACACCCACCCACCCTGATATCTTAAGACTACTATTTCCAGATCTGTCAGCAAGCAAATATTTTCCACATATTTGGAGGGGGCCTGGGCTGAGGAAAATTGGACTCAAAATATTCAGAAAGGCTTAATGAATCCCCAGATAAATGGTTATCTAATTAATGAATGTATCCTTTATTCCATTGTGTATCTGTATACAAATTACATTTTTCAACTTATTTTTTATTCATGTTAATCCTTGGGTTTTATTTAGAATAATTCTCTTCCCTGGAGGTTTATAATACCAAATAATTAATTTGATGTAGGGGAATAAATTTACAAACTAATTAATTTGTAATTTATATGGCAAAAAAGTCACATAATGGATGTATGAAGTTTATAGTGTATTACACTGTTTTCAATACCACTATCTAGATTTAAATAATCTCTTAGTAGCTGTGTTAACATTAATTTAAAAACAGATAAAAAAGCACATGTATTCATAAAGCAAAGTAAAAATGCTCTTAGTCAGCAATTGCTTTACTGAACACACTGTCAAGTTTTATTTAACTGTTGGCAGGATTCTCACAAAACAAAATCTATACAAATGCATTGTAAAACAAAGTAATAACTGCAAGTAAATAAAAATAGTGAAAATGGGATTATGTTTTTAGAACTAGCCTAGGCATTTAGTTTGCTCCAAGTGAAGAAATTAAAACTCAGATTATTGAATCAATATTTTTTTCTGTCACAATCTTACATAACCAGCAATAGCATAGCACAGTGGTGGCGAACCTATGGCCCGTGTGCCAGAGGTGGCACTCAGAGCCCTCTCTGTGGGCACTCATGCCGTTGCCCCAGCAGAGTTCACCAGAATAACGACCATGTGGCATTTGGAAGCAACAGGGCAGGAAGTGAGCGAGCAAGCGGCATTGGCCCCCTTGGGGATGCCCCAGAGATGGTGAGGGACTGGTCCCCGCCAGCCTGGTCCTAGCCCACCCACCCCAGCCATGCCCACCCAGTCTGACGTGACCACCACAGCTGTGACCATCACAGCTATGCCCACCCAGTGGCCACACCCACCCGCCGCTCTCCCTGAGACCACCACAATGCTGATGCAGCCCTGGCACTTTGCAATAAATAAGTGGGTTTTGGGTTGCATTTTGGGCACTTGGTCTCTAAAAGGTTCGCCATCACTGGCATAGCAGACTTATATACTGCTTCGTGGTGCTTTATAGCCTTCTCTAAGCAGTTTGTAAACATATTGTGTCAACATATTGTGCCCAACAATCTGTGTCCTCATTTTACTGACCTCAGAAGGATGGAAGCCTGAATTAACCTTCAGCCGGTCAAGATCAAACTCCTGGCAGTGAGTAGAGTCAGCCTGCAAGACAGCATTCAAACCACTGCGCCACAATGGCTACTAAATTTAGCATTCACCACACAACTTTTTTAAAAAAGTTAAATATCATGACTTGTAAAACCAAATATTTCTTTCCTTTGCAATATGACAATCCATTGTTCCCATTATAATGGAATTTTTAATCCTTCTGTATCAGTTCAGACAGCTCTATTTGAATCCACTATCTCATAAGTACTTGCTACAGGATGTCTCCATCTTTTATCCTTGCGATTGTGATTAACAATGTTTTTGTACACAAAATGTAAACAGAATATTTTCAGCAAAAAACCCTGTCGGAATCAGATGTAAGGAATGTATCAGACTGCAGCCCCTCCCCAACCCCTTGTTTTATGAAATGCAAAATCTGGGGCTCACGATGATGGATTGATTATGTTCCTTCAAGTTGCTTTTGACTCTTTGTGTTCTCATAGTTCTCTTCTTCCACGTTCTTAACATACCCAAGACCACTATCCATCCATCTTCCTTGCTGCTGGTATTGTCTTTCCTTCCATCTTTCCCATCAATATAGATTTGGGACTATGTAATGTGTCCAAAATTTCAGTCTAATAATTTGCATCTTAAGTGAGAATTCTGAACTGATTTGTTTTATGAAGTCACTTTGTGAGTAAGGTGCACCATTTCCACTGTTTATTGATACATCAATAAATAAAATAAAACCTGTATTAGTTGTCCTACTTAAAGTTATGGGATTATTATACACAAAATTATTCAAATGTGAACTGATAATAAGGTTGTTTTTGTACCATACAGTAGGTTAAAAAGTGGTTTGTTATTTTTGGACTTTTTGAATTCTTTTCAAGATAATTATTTATTCTCTGGACTAGATTTTAATGATGCAAGATCCATTAAATCAATGGGTTAGCACTTAAACAAGTTCCAATTGAATTGATTTCAGTGTTTATAACAGTAATATACTAAATTTGGAGTTGGAGCCAAACTTCGGAAGCTGGGAAAGTACACCCGAGAGACTTATGAAAGAAGCTCTTTTTGTAGACATTAACGGACAGTGATAAAAGAGTCCTACAGTTAAGAGTAACACTATGTTCAAACTGCGTATTTGATATGGTTATTTTGTCCAAAAATATATATGAAAAAAGCCTTATTGCTATAAGCACCAGAAGGATCCATTTCCCCCTCCCCCCCGAATAACTATCAGAGCATTCCTTTTCGGATTTTTAGCAATTTATTTCTCCACCTTTTCTCTTCAAGCTCCAAAAACCATCCTAGAGAGAGTCACTACTTCATTTCCCCGAATCCTTTGCGGTCGACGACCTCGTTTGTCCCCCTCTTGCTCATTCCATTGGCTCCCGGGATCGACTCGACCTATCGGCTATGATCTTGCTTTGACCTACTTGTTGCCAGGCGAAACTGCAACAGAGTTGTCTAGGTTTCCTAACGCAGCGGCGGCCTGCAGTTTTCCGAGTCCGAAGCCTCGTAGGCACCGGCTATGCTGCTACCTGCGACCGTGAAGGGCTGCGATGGAAAGCGATAAGGTGAGCGGCGATTCTTATGCAAAGACGGCAAAGGAGGCGGAGGAGGAGAGGGCGGGCCTGTTCTTTGCAGCTTACTCGGGAAGGGCTCCATTTGCGGTGCCTAGCCGGGAGAGAGGAAACTGGCCGACTTTTATCCGCAGGCTGGGCAAGGCTAAACCAAAATCGACATTGCTGTCCCGCGGCGCATCTCTTGCACGTAATACTAGCTGGGTCCACGCATCGCTCCCACCGTGATTCACTTGTTACCAGGTGGGAGTATCGTCTGAATCTGCCCTAAGACCTCTGCTGAATCCTAATCTATAGCTGGCGAATTCAGCCTGTCTTGGTTTCTTTGATAAAATACAGTTAAGCATACCGTGGCTTAGCATAATGCGTGAACTAGATCTCTGTCAAGATACATAGACGTATCTGGAATTAAGTCAAATAGACGTAGCAGAATTTATTTCTTAGCAAGTATGAATGGGATATGGCTGCATGTAATCTGTTCACATCACTGCCAATCTTACAGGTAGTTGGCTTACATCATTCATTTAATGACTGCTCAAATTTACAATGGCACTGAAAAAAGTGATTTATGACCATTTTTCACACAACAATTGGAGCATTACCCACGGTAGTGATCAAAATTCAGAAGTTTGGCAATTGTTTTGTATTTATGACAATTGCATTGTCCTGGGGTCATGTGATCACATTTATGACCTGACAAGCAAAGTTAATGTGGAAACCAGATTCACTTAACTACTACCGGTATGTTACCAGCTTAACAATTGCCGTGATTCAATTAACAACTGTGGGAAGAAAATTTTGAGCTTAATTGTACTCATAAGTTAAGGACTATCTGTAGTTTGGGCTTAATATGGTAAATGAATTTAGGAAGTCTAGAAGGCTGTGTTTTGGAAAACATCTTTTTTTGCTTAAGAAAGTCTACCTTCCTTTTTCATCATATAAGCAAACCTACAGTATTTGTTTACAGTAGTGTTCTGAAACTTGGCAACTAAGATGCGTAGACTTCCATAATTCCCCAGCATGTGCTGATTTGGGAATTCTGGGAGTTTTAAGTCCACATAGCTTATAGCTGCCAAGTGATTTATACATACTGTAAACACTGATTTATAGTATGTCCACCATACCCAATCAATTGTGATCTGTTCAGAAGTTCATAATTTAGTGTTAAGTGCAGTTCAGTATCATAGATTCAAAAGTAGATTTCACTGATATGGCTTTCCTAGATAGGTGATAATATGATAATGATAAGATGCCAATTTTTGATTCAAACTAGACTCTTCTAAAGCATTCTAAGGTACTTCTTAATAGTGTACAGTAGTGGTTTCCTGTTTCTACCCATGCAATACCATCAGCCAAGGGGTGCTGGCGGTTAGCCCCTGAGGAGAGCCTTTTTTGCCATGGGGCCTTCCATCAAATTTTTCTGAGAGTGAACTTTGGTTCTAACTTCCCAGTCCTTCAAAATTCAAAAATTGCATGTTCTGAAGCACCTTTTGGAGAATGAATAGAAAATGCTGTACCCATGCTATAAACTATTTAATAAAATGGCTCTATAACAATTGTATTGAGGTCTTATTCTCTTCAGCCTAAGTGAATTCCTTGGCTTTTCCAGGTTTCTGTCACTTGGGTGCTGATAGCAAAAATTAAAAGGAAATTGAACTGTTGTTATAGTTTCGGGTACTGTTAATCTACTCTCCAAGTGAGGTACATATTTTCTTTTCTTTTTTTCCTTTTTAGAAAAGAACTAAAGATGACACTTGGAAATCAGATGAACTAAAAAAGCATCTTAAGGTGAACAATAATTCTATCTTAACTTTTTATTAAGTACTTGGTAGAAAATACATTAAAAAAATGAGGCATGCTCAAGAGCTTGGATGTCATAAGAGGATTTACTTCCTTGTTTCTCTGAATATCAGTTTTTTGTGTCAGATTACAAATTTCTTTTGAAAGATCGTGAACATGTAAATCTATTTGAAATTAATATATTATTAGTGTATATTTGCTATTTAATGCTTCCTTATATCTTCAGGAGTCAAGACTACTTTGAAGGCAGCAAAAATAAAAGAGTAATAAATTAACAATATGAGTATGATGTTAATAGCTAAAAATTTTAAAAACAGTTTATTTTGACTTTCTGAAAAAATCTGAATTGAAAACGATATTCAATATTATTTATTTGAGAATAAATATATTTAGAATATAAGAGAGTGCTAGGAATGGGAGAGAAGGCCTGTCCTCACTTTGAGCAATCCTGAGGTCAACATATATACCAAATCATGATTTGCTTGACCATGATTTGTTAAGTAAATATATGCTTTAGTGATTTATGTGAACTCAGCTAGTGTACATTTGAGTGAATGTATATATGAGTTATGTCCCACCCACTTTGTGTGATTCCAAAGAGCTGTGAACTTTTCAACTATTAATCATTATACTAATTGCTGAGTGAGAAGTGAAAGGAAAGATGAATACAAAATCCTATTCTTCTCAGAGCTTAATTCTTAAGAGCAATCCATAACTTAGTATATTATATCTCAAAATGCTGTCTGTAAGTATATCAGTCATTACTTTCTCACATGTATGTTGGAAGCATAAATATTAATATTGTATTAAATTGCTTATTGAGAGGTTACAGTATTTCGGAAAATGTCATCATCATTATTCCTTGTTATTATTTTACAGTTGATGTGCAGAACCTGACTCTGCTCCTCAGATCCCAGGAAATATCTAAAAGTTATTTTAAATGATATATTTTAACATAATAAAAAGGAAGAGTATTAAATATATTATGGACAAGAAAACTTATTAAATATATTTAAATTTTAATTGCTTTTAAATTTAAATAAATTAAAATGAGGCTTAATTTCATTATCCTGACTTGATCTACTTCTTTTTTGACTTTCAGGCCAGAGAAAACCAAGTGTGTTTCTTGGCTCTGAAAAAATAAAAGTGTTTTTCATTATCTTTGTGCATTTCTTCTATACTTGTGCCAAACCAAACCTTTTACCGTACTGATCTTCACTCGAAGGTACAGGAACTTCTCCACATAGGACCAGTCATTTAACTGTTCAAAGTTATGATGGACTTAACTAGAAACTACGTATAATCCATCCTCAAAATTATGACTGGTATACCCCCTTAGTCACATGATCCTATTTCAGGTGCTTGGCAACTGGCTACATTTACAATGGTTGCAGCATTCTCTGGTCACATGGACACAATATCCAACATTTTTTTGCAAATTTCTGGGACCCAGCGACCGGTTAGGGCCCACAGAGTCGGCCTTCTCCAGGTCCCGTCTGCCAGACAGTGTCGCCTGGCGGGGCCTAGGGGAAGAGCCTTCTCTGTTGCGGCCCCGGCCCTCTGGAATCAACTCCCCCCGGAGATCCGTATTGCCCCCACCCTCTCCACCTTTTGCAAATTATTGAAGACTCATCTTTGCCGGCTGGCCTGGGGCAGTTAACATCTTGCCCCAGCCAGTGTATGTATGTTTGTATGTCTGTTTTAGGATGATTGTTTTCAATTAATGGGTTTTACAACATATTTTAATTCTAGATTTCTTCATGTTAGTATTCATGTTGTGAGCCGCCCTGAGTTCTTGGAATAGGGTGGCATAGAAATCTAATTAAATAAATAAATAAATAAATACATTAAAAATACCCATCAGGAGAATGGGTTTGCATAATGACCATGTGCCTCGCTTAACTATTGCTGTGACTCACTTTATAACTTGTAAAAATGGTGGTAAAATCAAGTTTGGTCGCATAGTGCCTCAACTTATGACTGCAATAACGTCATGATCACAACAAATTACAACTGAAATTCTGAGTTGCATTGTAGTTGTACATCAAGGACTATCTTTACTAGAATTATATTCTCCTAATTGTCTACAGCAGACATGTCAAACTCGTGAGGTCATGTGATGTTGCACGACGTATCGGGATTGTTTTGCCATTGCCGGCAATGGGGTGGGCGCGGCTTCTGCGTGACGTGCCAAGGCCAGCAGTTTGACACCCCTGGTCTACAGCATCTGAAAAAATAGTGCCCAATAAATCAGTCTTTGTTATATCTACTTGAGAACTTGTGTAAGAAGAGGAAAATTATAGGATATCTATGCTATTTCCTATCACAATTGCCATATAGATAATGATTGCCATTTTTAACACAATGATTATAGAGTTTTCTTGTTTGCAGATGTCTTTCAGAATAGAGAAAATATACAACTTCATTGACTAAAACTGTTGCATAAAAATATTTGCCTTTTTCAGGTAACTCGATCCAATAGTCAGTCTGAAGACAAGAGGCATCATCAGAGAAAACCACGAGACAGAGGCAGAAACGATGATGATGATCACGACAGCCACAAAATGGCTTCACAGAAGGATCCAGAGAAGGACAGAGTTAAATTAAAAGAAAAAGTAGGAGAAAGAACAAGATTTAAATCAAGTGAAAGACACAGAGAGGAAAGAAGAGAGAAAGATCAACCTAGAGAACAAGAGAGAGAAATTAAAGTAAATCATGAAAAAGATGCCAGAGAAGAAAAATATATCTCTGGAAGAAGTGGTGAAAGGCACAGTGGTAAAGAGAGGGACAGGAAACCTAAGAAAGATGAACCCAACCAAACATTACCACGAAATAGTGTAGAGACTTATAGGGAAAGGGATAAAGAGCATGAGAGGAGGAGGAGGAGGAGAAGCAGGGATTACACTGGTGAGTTGGTTTGCTTATGTGCTTATTTTACAATGATCTGACTCTTCCTGTTTTGTAAATGAAAATGAATTGGGGCCCCTTTCAGTCAGTTATCTATTTTCCTGTCATCAAAAGTTGTTTTTCAGTAGTAGACTAAAAAAATGAAGAGTTAGTAGCCTGATGCTTTCCAGATGTTTACACTACAAAATCCAGCGTCTCTGTTAGAGAATTTTAATTTCTCTGTTGGTGAAAAATAAATCAGAAGCTCTCACAGTTGACTGCATTTAGCTGATTCAAAATAACTTCTTTATATTTATGTCAAAATATTTACAATACCATACATTCTTCTTTACAGCAACATAGCTCAATGAAGACTTATTACAGACAGATACAGAGACAAACCTGAGACTGAAAATCCAGCTTCTAACTCAATACCCTTTTGCACAGACTCAGTAGCACTTTCTTCACATTGGCTGACTGAGTTACCACATGACTCTTCCTGAGTTACCACATGACTATTCCAACAATCTCTTACAATTGACTATGCTGCTTGGGATTAATATTGGGGGGGGAGTGTAAAAATGCATTTGAAGGACTTCATGTTGCCACTCCTAAAATAGAGAAAGTTGTCAAAACGTTAGATACTTTTAGGTATCTCTTTTTTGAACAAACTTCAGGTACTTCTTGGGAAGTTATAATGTACATTTTGTCTATCTAATACAGTAGAGTGTATAAGGTTCAAGGCAATCTTCTAAATTTTGGAGGTGTTATTTTTAGATCATTCAAAACTAAAAGGTGAAGAAAGAGAAAGAAAGCAACATTCAGAGAGAAAGGTAAGACAGAAAAAACAATAAGCAATGTACTGTACCATAAGATAAAACTGAAACAGTGTTAATAGACACAGTCCCATAAATCACATTGGACACAATATAGTTTTGATTTTCTTTAGTGTACACTTAACATCCATTTGACTTGGCATAACATATCATTGAAAATGAAAGAAAATTTTCAGAACAGCTAAAAAGCAAAGTGAGGCATTTGAAGAAATTGGTCCTAGCCCTAAGAAATTATGGAAAATCAATTTTCTCTCATTGGATGTTTTATTACAATTCTATTTTCCTAGTGCTAGCATGGTAGACTTAATAGACTGATTCATAATTTGAGTAGTTCTATTGAAATAAATACAGCCAATTTGGTGAAGTGTTTAAGGGTTAGGTTAGAAACTGGGAGGGTTTCAGTCCTGCTTTAGGCGGAAAGCTAGCTGTGACTTTAGGCCAATCACTCTGTCTCAGCCCTAGGAAGGAAATAAGGGCAAATCACTCCAAAAGACTTAACAAAAAACTGGAGGGATTTGTCCAGGTAGTGCCCAAAAATTGAACCAAAGGAAAAACATTGAAATAAATGGGGCTTATATTTTATTATGATAAATGGGGGCAATGAGGGCATGTCCTACTGGAGGTGGTTAATGGATTGAGATAAGACTCCACCTCATCCTCCTCTACATCTTGCTCTCTTTCTTGCTATTTTTGTTAATTTTGGTTAATTTAGTGTTAACATTTATTGTTTTAATGCTTTATCCTTTTGCTTTTATTGGTTGTAAGTCGCTTAGAGTTACCCCTAGGTGAGATGGGCAATATATAAGTTTAATAAATAAATTAAAAAATGTATTTCAATCCTTTCTGTTAAAATGCTTTTGAACATTTTGTAATTTCCTTTCCCCCCCCCCTTCAGAAAGAAACTAGTTCAGGGGAGGTTTCAGCGAACAGAGATGAAGCACACGAGCAGAGACACAAATCACCCAAGGGTGAAGAGTCAGATAAGGAAAAGAGAAGGCGACACAGGGAGAGGAAAGAGCACAAATCCTCTGCAGTGGAAGAAAAAGAGAAGCCTTTGAAATCAAGAAATTCCATGTCTTCCACAGAGGGGGAAGAAGATCATACATCTAGGAGACATAAAGAGCGTTCCCACCACCATGAGGACAGATATCACAAGGAGAACAGAAAAAAAAGAGAGGAAGAGGAAGGTGAAAAAAAGAAGAGAGACCACAAGGTTTACTGATTATTAAGATTACTTGCTAGTTTTTACTGAATGGAGTCTTAAAATAACATGTCAGAGTATAAAAATAATAAGGGAAGAAATACCCCATAATACGGAATTCTATAATGCCATTTTGTACTGTTTGCTTATTTTCAGCACAGAGAACACAGGAATGAAAGGAAAAGGGATGAAGAGGACATACGCCATTCACATGAAAGGCATGTATGCTGTTTAAATATCAAGGGTGCTCTGGCTGAAAATGGTCTGCCATTCCTATGAAGTAAACCCCTCTGAACAGCAAAACCTACTTCCCATTAAATCCCCTTAGAATTGTGCAACTTGAATTTCCCAATTTCCTTTGCTTTTCATAGTCTCCCCAAGAATATTCAAAGGCAGGCCTTTCAATACAACACGAGCATTTTAGTGGGTTCTGTCTTATGTTGGTTGATGATCCAGAAAGTGAGAGATCTTTTAAAAATTATTATTGCCCAGATGTTTAGACTGGGTTTGGTATTTTTTACTTGAGATAGGAAGATATTGCAATTTAATAAGATTCAAATTATCGTCATAAATTACTATTGTTATCATTCCACCTTTTAAAATATATATTGAAGGCAGCAAGTACATCTAATACTCCTTTCTTCCATTTTGCCCATAAACAACATGATATGGGATGGGCTAAGAGAGGGTGAGTAGCCCAAAATTACCCAGCTTTCATGCCTAAAGTAGGACTAGAGCTTATGGTTTTTTAGCCATCACCTTAACCACTGTAGCTAAAAACCTTGCTTTGGAAAGAGCTTACATATTTGGAATAAATTTTGTATAAATTGATACAAAGCCAGTTTGATCTAACAGTTAAGGTTTTGCCTAGAAAACAGGAGACAGTGAGTTGTAGTCCCACCTTGGACATGAAAGCCAGCTAGGTGATAGGAGGAAACAGTTTTAAGTATTTTTGCTGCCTTATTTATAAAAATACCAAAGATAAAATAAAAAACATAAATAAACAAAGAAAAAATACATACATACATACATAATTGTCTTTTAAAATACTAAAAATGTGAATCCTGGGCATTATGTTAACCAAATAAAAGAAAAAACGAACACCAGGATATAATAAACCAGACTGTTTAATATAAACAAGCCTGTGGTTAAGAAGAGTCACTAAGCTTTCGTCCGGCCAAAAACTGCCGGCGTCATTAGAGTTAGAATAGAAGGAGATTGGGAAGGCAGCTCATATAGCCTCCTGTCTCTGTGCCCGGCTCCTTGAGCGTGTCATCGGCCCGTTGATTGTTTTAATCCGTATCGCGCAGAGTTGGTCCGTATCATGCATAATATAAATACTGTATATTTATAAACAGTATATATATACATACATAATATATAAATATTGTATATAAATACATACATAATATAAATACTGTATATTTGTTTCCAGACGACAGCCTCTTTTATTTAAATATTTTGATTATCATATCATAGTTGTCTTTTTTTAGCATTTGAAGTTATAAAATATTTGCTTCACCAGATTCTCTGTTTAAAAGAAATGAAAGTTTACTCACAATTACATAGTGCTGCTCTTTTATCCATCTCCCTTTTTTTTTTTGCAGACTAGACTGTAAGGATATTTTGAATAATGTTTTTAATTGTGAGATAATCTGCCTGATATAAATCTTGCAGTAAAATTATGAATGGCTTCTGGTCATAAACACTGAACATATTTTTAATCTTAAAAAATAAATTTTGTTGAAAAGATATTAACTAAAAATGAAATAAAAATACTCAAGCATGTTAATTTTTTTAAGTGATTGTCATACCTACTGGAAACTGTCTAAAAGTATAGATCTTAATTTTCCTTTATTTATGCTGCTAAATAATAAAGTTGTATAATTCTCTTTGAAATGTTTGAACATGAAAAAGAATGGTCTCTGTATTAGTACTAAAATGTGAACCACATGTTTGTGCTGAAAATTAGTTTGATGTTATTCTGACAATGGTGTTTCTCACAATATGAAAGAGTCATAAATAACAGGTTTTGTATTATAACAATTGATAAATTTCTTATCCATTTTCCAATCCTATTTTTCTTTTTAAATATATAAAGCACATATATTTTCTATAAGAACCATACTTGCTTGATGGTTAATTCAATATAATTCTTTTTTTCTTTAGGAATACAAAAGAAAAAATGAAGAAACATGCCAAAAATGAAAGGGAGGTTGGAAAACGAGAGGTAAGAAAGTTTTATTTGGCATTTGAAATGAAGGAATATTATTGGAAGAGATAATGCTACAGTACAAAGAAGAAACAGAACAAAAAGAATTAGGAAAAAAGAATATAATTACAAATCAAAAGAAAGCACAGCAAAAGTTACACATTTTAAAAATCCAAATAATTTCATTTAAGTTCTAATGGAAGTTGAATTCTGTTTATTTCTTTTGCCGATGTTTGATTTTGTCTTTGGGCTTTGAATAATTTAATTTAAAAAAAAAGTATTCTGAAATTTTAAGGCTTATAATTGGAGAGCCAAAATTTTGCTGTAGATAAATAATAAAATCAAATTTACTGTATTCCTTCTGATTTTGTGGCCAAATAAATTGGGATATAAATACCCTGAGAACAAAATAATTTCACTGAATCTAGTTTACCTTAATTTCAAGTAAACAACTTTCAGATAGGGATGTTTAAATATAGAATATTAGAATATATTAGAGATAAAAACATAAGTACAAAGATCTAACATTCAAGTTCACTGTCACATTTCAATGCTTTTCTCTTATCAGTTGTTTTATATATTG
This sequence comes from Bothrops alternatus, assembly GCA_034064705.1. Lineage (NCBI taxonomy): Eukaryota > Metazoa > Chordata > Lepidosauria > Squamata > Viperidae > Bothrops > Bothrops alternatus. The sequence continues at coordinate 4,789,470 of JARGCV010000179.1, forward strand.
ATACCTTAGCACCACAAGACTGATGATTCCTCAGCATCACATCTCAAAAGGCAAGGAAATGAAGAAGGTGGAGAAAATGTAAGTGTTGCATGCTATTCTATTGTTTTTTTTAAATGCAAATGTTCCAAAAAATTCTTATGAAATAAATTCTACTCATATTTTTCTGTTCCCCTGCTACTTCAGGAGTTAATTCTGCTCTTTTTTATTCTTATTACTTTAAGGAACTGAAAAAGGAAACCTCTTGTGAAGATTATAATGATTCTGTAAATTATGAAGATGATTTTGAGGTGAGTGTGAACATCAACATTTGAAGAGGCTAAAAACAGATCACCCAAATGTTATAAGAAAAGGATAATTTCCATTCCAGATGACAACATTTCTGCTTCAATAATTTATGAATGCCTGAGGCAGCATTCTAGAAACTAGGCGACTGTGAGTTCTAACTCTGCCTTCAGGACAAAGCCAACCTGTATAATTCTTTATACAAATTTCCATATTAGATTACTTGTTGATAGTGAAATTTTCTGAGAATGCTCTGTATTTAAAAATATTTTGCTGTTCAAAATGGGATTCCTTGTTAAAATCCAGCATATTTGAAAGTAAACCGCACAAATATTTTTAAAAGAGTTTCATAATTGTTATTGGTGATGAATAATGAACAGCCATCCTTTTAAATCTCATTGTGAGACAAAGAGAAAACTGGGAAGGCATGGCACTATGGAATAGTGGCCCTGTAGCTTAAATCCAAAAGAAATGATGGTTCACATAATATTGTAAAAATTTCCTGGTTTGGGCATTAATGTCTTTAAAACAGCATCTTATCCAAACATGAGTTTATTATTGCTTGAAATCTCACAAGATTTTGACATTTTTTTTCTCCCTAAATTTTGCAAGATTTCTACAGAAACTCCAAAATTGCAGGAAATACCTGTTGATTTCTATTAGAGTTGTTAGTTGTTTATGTTAAGATTGCATGTGATTATATAGCGATCCTCAAAAACTTTTAACATTAATATACTAATCAACATAAAGAAAACAATAGGACTGCTACTGTTAAAAACATACAGGTAGTGCTTGACTTACAACAGTTCATTTAGTACTGTTTGAAGTTACAAGAGCACTGAAAAAAGTGACTTAGGTCCATAGTGTCAACTCTTCAATGAGCCTAGCCTGGCTGGAGCCATCTTTCTCTTCATTCTAGATTGCCACATAGAACGGAGGGAAGGGGGGCTTGCCCAGGTGCTTCACTAGTCAAAATAATCTTCCGTCCCATGGGAACCAAGGTCATCTACTCCCAGGATCAGGGACGGGACGTTGTATAAGAAAGCCCGCCAAATGAATGTGTTTGGAAACGTAGTGATAGCATAGTTTTGTGGGTGGGACATTATACTTTGTAACTGGGATTTTTTTAGTGGGAATTTCAGGCTTGGTTTCACTTTTGATCATGCCAATACTTTGTAACTAATAAACATGTTCTTTGAGGAATTTCCAAGCCTCAGAGTTCTGCTTTATTTGTCTCTGTTGGAACCATGACACATGGTTCACATTTATGACCGTTGCAGCATCCCCCAAATCACATGATTTACATTTCAATGTTTGACAACTGACCCATATTTATGGCAGTTGCAGTGTCCCGGAATCATATGATCCCTTTTCTGAGTTTCTGACAAGCAAAGTCAATGGAGAAACCAGATTCACTTAACAGCCATGTTACTAATATAAGAACTGCAATGACTCATTTAATAAATGTGTTGAGAAAAGTCATAAAATGGGGCAAAATGCACTTAATAAATTTCTCATTTAATAACATAAATTTTGGGCTCAATTGTGTATTGTGGGTCATCTTTTTAATAGAAAAACTATTAAAATTGGTAGCTTGTTTGTACTCTTTAAAAAAAGTGATCATCATTATCTTTCTGAAGGACTATGAAGATGATTTTGATGATGAAGACGATGAAAATAGCCAGAATGCAAAAAATGAAAAAGAAGAAATAGAAGCGGAATTACAGAAAGTTACTATAACGAAGAGCTCAGAAGTAGAAGAAATTCAGAAAGCAATTAATGCGGAAAATGAAAAGATTAAGGCCTTCCTTCCCAACTCAAGAAAGAATGAACATCTTCTGAAAGATCATGAAAAATACTCCAAAACAGGTATATGATTAGGTAACAGTTTAAGGTAGAAACTATTTCTTTACTTCTATTTATTTATTGCTGCTGTTTTACTGAAGACTGGACAGCAATGAAACATTCTCAGCAAAGAGGAACTAAAGACCACACTGTTTAAAACGGAAGTTCTCAGTTTCCAAGAACCATGCTGGTATTTGTGGGGTAGACCAAAAGAGAGCCAAGGGCACAACAAAAGCTTAAAATTCCTTTTCGATTGACTGAATAAAGTTAATGTCATCATTTCCCAAGTACTTTAAATCTCTTTGGCCATCCCATTGAAAATTAAAATTCAGCAAGAACTTGGTGTTTTGTGGGTTGCATTCAAGATCGTGGTAGGATGCATGCTTGCCACACACCCAAGATTTAATCTGGCATCTTACAATGTGTTTCATTGGTTGTGGGATCACTTTTTCATATGGAATGAATTCCAGAATATTTCGGATTTGCAACAGTTGAAGATTCCAATTTTGGGAAGGCTGATAATAATGCTATGCCCTCTCCTTGTAAATGAGACGAACAATAAACAGATCTCAACACCAATCTCAATATTAATTAGTTAGTTATTTCATTTTGATGAGACATATTCTATATTGGTTTCCAAGACACATAAGCCCTATTACCATATATCTCACTTTCTGTAGTACAGGCTCATGCGAATATCAGGACTCTTGTACATTCTTAGCAAGAAAGCTTTTAGAGGAAGGATTCTGGACCTATTAAAGAAATTAAGATGTAGGGCAGGGGTCCCCAAACCCCGGTCCGTGGACCAGTACCGGGCCACAGTATGCCAGCAATTGGTCCGCACAAACAAAGCCCCATCCGCAAGATGCAGGCAGCACACAAAACCACGCACCCTCTGGTTCACGGAAAAACTTTTCTCCATGGAACTGGTCCCTGGTGCCCAAAAGGTTGGGGACCTCTGATGTGGGGAATATGTATCAAAGCCTTGATTACTTATGAATTCTGGTTTATCAACTAGTTTCCTAAATTAGCTCACTGATAAGAATAAGCAGATAAAATTGCTGCCACGGTTCTTTACTTAGGCTGTTCTATATCCTGGCTCTTCTCATTGTGTTCTCTTGATAAATCTCACAAGCATTATCTGTTTTTTTTCCCCTTTGTCTTTCATAGCATCATTGGGTCTTGCCTTTATTTAGATTAGAGCAGTGTTTCTCAGTCTTGGCAATTTGAAAACATGGACTTCAGTTCCAAAAATTCCCTAGCCAGCCATGTTGGCTGGGGATTTCTGAGAGGTGAAGTATGCACATCTTCAAATTGCCAAGGTTGAGAAACATTGCACTAGAGACACAGCATTACATATTTTATTTTCAGTAATGTCCAGCACAGGAAAATAGCATAACATGGATCAGATTAGGCTAAAAGAATATGGGTGGAAAGATGCCATACTTACCAAATTGTTGCTATTCAGACTAGTTGGGCTGTAACAGTCCCTGCTTTATAGATATGAATTGATCCTAATTGAACAAACTATCATTGGGTTTTTTTCATATAATAAATTTAGCAATCCCATGCTAGATTTATTCAACCTAATTTAATGATTTATTTATTTTGATTTACTATCTGTAGATCTATATAAGCCCGTATGTGAATAACCCAACCCTCAAATTTTTAACCAAAATACTATGAAAAATCAGCCACCTGCGGATAAGCCACTCCACATTTTTCATAGAGTTTTGATTACAAATTCAAGGGGCAGTTGTCTATGAATAAGCTTTTCTGCAAATGCATATGGGAAAGACAGGTATTTTTAAAAAGTACTACTTTATATACTCTTGGAGAAGCCTCTGCAGAGAAGCCAAATCCAATTTTTAGCTACATTTTGGCATCTTATTTGTGAGTTTATGTGGCATATCAGTTTCCCTCCCAAGAAAAGGCACAAGGAATTTACTGGAGATAATGTGCAATAGTAAAGTAGTGTAATACACAACAGTACATGGTATATTCATATATGTTGTTATGTTACAGAAAGGCAAGTGTCACTGGCTCAGTGTCCCACATCTGGAAAATTCATTGATTTCCAAATGGCCCAACAACGGCAAAGTATCAGAAAAATTGCCAATCAACAGAAGTAGGTGGCATTAATATAAAAACACTATTGGAAGTTGGGTTGTGTGTGACATTTTAATTTGTTTTTGTAACATTACAATTGCTGTATATAGAACAAAGTTCAATAAAGTATTTTGTCATGTATACTGTATTCAAATTGATTGCATGCAACATATCTAAATGGGTCAAAATAAAGGAATGTCTTCATGGGTCTGGAACTTAATGATATAATATTTTTTCCAAGCCACGGTGTTTATAGAGAAAATTGTATTGTTTCCTAGTTCAGTGAATTTATGTTGCTGTTTGCTTCCCTTATTTGTTTTGGGTATCCCCATTAAGAGACAAAGCTGTATTTTTCTTAATTATATCTAGTGATTCTTGTACAACTTCATTTCACAATAATTTCTAGGGCTATATTGGGCTGTGGTATAGGCTTGTAATAGTGGCAGATATCTGTGGTGTAGGGTTTCCTACCTGAGTGGGGATTGGACTAGAAGACCTCCAAGGTCCCTTCCAACTCTATTATTCTTTTATTCTGTCATTTCAAAACCAATTTTAGAAGTGAAAAATACTGCAGTTTTTTCTTTTCTAATTTTAGCTTTTTTGACTATCTTCTGTTGCCTGTATAAACAGTTTCCCTTCTACAACATGCATCTATTATTAGTCCATTGCAGCTTTTAATATTCAGGAATATTAGCTATGACTTTTTATTGCAAAAGTACTATAGAACCACTTTATACATCATATTTAAAAAGATTGTTTATACATACATCTGCATACACACACACATGCCTTGAAATGTTAAGCATGAATGTAACAAACTTTGCAAATATCTGCTAGGCAGATATTCAAGCCCAAATTGCTCTATGTGCAGTATGTGAAACGGCATAATTATGAGAGTACTGAGTGGTACCACTCTGAAAAACACAGAAAGCACTTAGAAAGAGAACATTTTATATCCAAAAAAGCATTTAATCAACTCAACATTTTCATTTGTATAGTGTATTGTAATAACCAGCATAAAATATTTTGGGAATAGATGCCTTGATGCTATATGCTTCTTTCTTTCAGAGAGAGAATATTTCTAACCAGTGAAAGTTTATTTCTGTTTAATAGACATTTTGCTGTCTTGTGACATATTTTTCAAGGAAACGTAGCTTTGAACTTCTTCGTCTCATTGACCTGGATTTTTCAGTCAGTTTCTGTTTGTTGGATTTGCCTCCAGTAAATGAATATGATATGTACATTCGAAACTTTGGGAAAATAAACACCAAACAGGTATGAAATAAATAAATATTACCCCAATTATTCACATTTATTCCATTTTATTTTATTAAAAGATGCTTGTATCAACAGATTTTTAAGCTGAATTAAGGGAACAGACAGTGAAGGTTATGAGATGACAAAATAAGAGAAAAATAGTACAATTCAAGAGTTCTATTTCACAGCTGGAGATAAGTCTGACAACTAGTAAACAAAGGGTGGGGTCAGAAAAGTCAAAGTGTGACTTCCAGTTTGCCATCGCGGCCGCCCCGGATGCTGGAAGGCGAGCTCCGTCTTCTGCATTTGGTTTTGCTCTGCTGGGGGACCCTGGAAAGGTTGAAAGTTACCCTGTAGGGGCGACAAGCAAGGAGGGGACACCCGCTTGATCGCGGGGCATCCCTCCAAACTGGCGGAGGAAGGATTTTATCTGTTTAATATTTAAAAATTAGACCTAAAAGAAAAAAAATTATGAATATGTTTGATTTATTGATTAACCCAGGTAATATATATAATGGTTTTGATTTATTAAAGGGGATATTGTATTATTAAGTAGATGATTTAATATGGTGGGAAATAGATAACTCTTAGAAAATAGAACAAGATTATATTCAAATAGATAAAATGTGTATTTTGGATATTAGATTCTGTTATGAATTGAGATAAGGGAAATTTTGGTTACCTAAAGCCTGAAAATTATAAATATTAAAGGTTAAATTGGAATATTGATGGGAAACTAAAAATTGGGAAAAAATTAATAACAGGATATGGATTGTTTATGAAGATTGAACGTGAAAAAATAATTAAGATACGTATAAGCTAAAATTTATTGATAAATGTAACAATGATTTTTCTACTGAGTTGATATAATAAGAACTTTATTAGCTTAAATACGAGACAGTAAATGTTAAGGGAAAAAGAGAGGAAATATTTGATATTGTAACTTGAGATTAGTACTAAAGATTTTGTTACCGAACTATTGAGAAACCCAGCCATCACATTGCTTTTTAAATACTTAAATGTAAAATTGGAAAATTAATAAAATATTATAAAAAAAGAAAAGAAAAGTAAGAGTGGTGCAGCCATGATGCAATGTAAACACCCATTTTCTATTGTATAGACAGTGTCTGACAAAAAGAAATCTGCAAGATTTCAATGCTTTTATACGTGTGTGTATGTGTGTGTGTAAAAGTGAAATATCCATTTTGCCACTTTCTGCTATGCTCTAATATAATAAAGTACAAAAACACTCATGTAAATATTTCTTTAGATGTTACAAAATAATTCTCATATGACAGCCCTTATTAGTCAGAAACTTCTATTTAGCTTTCCTAGGGAAAATGAGTTCCGCTTTGAGCATATATAAAAAGGCAGTATAAAAATAAAATTCAGAAATAATAAATAGCCATTCATTCCAGCCTTGCCAACTTATCTGTGGATAATAACACAGTATGGTAACCAAATGTTTGTCTATTAAGTAAAATATCCTGGAATATGGTAATAAATACAGATAATCAGATATGGGAGAATATTTTTGGCTGATAATTCCATTTTCTGTTTTAGGCTTATGTGCAATGGAATGAGGATAACCTGGACAGAGATATTCAGACAGATGAAATAGAAACTCAAGAAAAATGGACACAGCATCCTGGAGAAACTGCCCTTGTATCTGGAGGTGATTAAAAAATAATGATGTTTAAATCTCTTTTTTTTCCTTGATTTATTTTAGCCAACATTATTTGTGGCCCACATTTGTAGCAAAATCTTTCCAGGACAGTTAAAGAGGAGAAAAAAATCTGTTTAAAACAGAGCTGGAATATAACCCCCAAACTGAGAAACATATGAAAACAAGAGGTTTGTTTAACATTGCAGCTAGTGGGCATGATGAATCTCTGTTGGAAGCTCATACCAGAGAATGGGTCCATTATTATTTTTATTTTTATTTAAAAAAAGAGTCTTAAGCTAGCCAGTTCTTTCTCTTAATATTGGTTAGTTTAAGACTTGAGTAAACAGGCAGGCAGATGAGAACTCTGTTGAAACTCTTAGAGAATCTTCAAGGATTGGAAATTTTATATGTCACTGTTTTTTCCAGCATGGGCAAAATGGTTCTTTATTTCCTTCTTACGACCTCATGTCTCATTTTAGGTCCCAAAAGCAGCCATGATGTAACTGCCATTACACCAAAGATTGATTCCCAGAGACTAGCAAACTTCCTACGATCCGCTTGTCAGGTATAATTTGTATGTATATGACCTGTTACTCAAATTATTATGAGTCATCAATAATATTAGCTAATAATAGTACATATATGATGATGGTAATTTTATTTATTTATTAGATTTTTTTTATCCTGTCTTTATTACTTTTAAAAGTAACTTAAGACTGTGGACATATCTAATATTCCTTCCTCCTATTTGCCCCACAACAACAATCGTATGAGGTGGGTTGGGCCGAAAGAGAAAGTGGCTGGATCAAAGTCACCCAGCTGGCTTTCATGCCTAAAGCAAGACTAGAACTCACAATCTCCTGGTGATTGACTCAGAGTCATTCAACCAACTAGTACTTTTAGTCTTCCAGTGGTTGACCCAAAGTCACCCAGTTGGCTTTTATGCTTAAGACAGGATTAGAATTCAGAGTCTCCTAGTGATTGGCCTAAAGTTATCCACCTGGCTTTCATGCCTAAGGTGGGACTAGAACTCACAGTATCCTGATTTCTAGACCAGCAGCTTAACTACTACACCAGATCTCCTGGCTCTGGTAATTTTAAAAAATTGTAATATTGAACTTAGCTTGATTTAACATATTACCACATATACAGTAACCCAATGATAATTTGAAACAATTTCCTTATGTTTATTTTTCTCCTTTGGGTTCTATTGTGTAGGATAGTTTTCTGTTGTTAGGCAAGGATAGAGGCTAAAAGAAACCCAAATACCACTTTGGACATGCCACAGATTCTGTTTTCTTGCAATCCTTAAAAGCATCTGGGAAACTGGATGGCTGTATCAATTACGTGCCATAATTAGCTTGGAAGTTGTGTAATCAACACTGATAGAACGTTCCCAACTGTTTAATATTTTCGGAAGGTGATTGAAGTTTTACTTGAGGAAGATCAAGTAGCAACCCAGCCCAGGCGGAATCTAAGATCACGACCATCCAGCCTATCTATTAGCGATAGGTGCTTCCAGTTAAATACAAATCTTCCCTTCCTGAATGGTAAGAATATTTTTATTTCCATCATGTGATGTAAGAATGTATGACCTTAGATAGTCCAACATGTAGTTTTTCACAGCCAACCAGATGATTCTGGGAAGCCCACAAGCAGGTTTTCAATCTAATAGTAAAAATAAAGAAGCAAATAAATAAGTAAAATAATATTTCTCATTTCAGCCCTTATCTTCTTTATCTTCTTTTTCAGCTACTTTGTACAGTAATTCATTTTGGTTTCCACCAGAATTTAGGTGTGTGAAAATAAATGTTATTTTGATGTTTTGGGGTTGGACTGAGAGAGAGTCAACCAAGTAGCCTTCATGGCTAAGGTGGGAGTAGAACTCAAAGTCTCCTGGTGATTGGCTCACAGCTACCCAGTTGGCTTTCATGGCTAAGGCAAGACTAGAACTCACAATCTCATAGTTTACATCTTGGGGCCTTCACTACTACACTCATTCTGATGTTTGGTTTTCAGGCATTATTCTTTTTTTTCTTCCTCGTACATATTTGTAGGAAGTTTTTGCACATAAGGTTCCAAAATATTTTTAGAGGATCAGCTTTGGAGGAGGATGAACGTTTAAAAAGGATTTTTTTTTCATTCTTCAAACATTAGTAATCTATACTGAAAAGAAAAGGCTTGAGTTAGCCAAATTCTCATCTCTTCTATTTCCTGCATTTGGACTTAAGCTTTTTTTTTTTCTCCCAACAATGCAAATAATACCAGCTTCATCTCACTCTTCCCTTTAGGTCGGAGGATATCCTGTCTGCATATCTCACAGGCTCAGAGACAGGCTTTGCTTTCAGTTCATGAACTTCCCGAAACATCAAATGACTTATCACTGGACAGCAAATACATCATTTGTGTGTGGAATGTTTGGCAGCCTTCTAGTCCTCAGAAATTATTGCTTTGTGAATCACAGGTATGGAGATTTTGGGAGTTTGTTCTAGACACACCTAAAATGTTGACATTGGGGGGAAGCAGAAACTCAAATACTTTGGCCACCAAATGTGTTATGAATAAGTCAGATGGGGCAAGAGACTTTGCAAACAAGAAGAAAGGTAGCCATTGAGAAATGCCGATAGATGTCATGCTGGTGAAAATGGAACCCACAGGGAGTCAAATCAATCGTGAATCAAATACTGGGTAAAGCACTCACATTTTTCTGAACATAACCATATTAGATTATGGGTTAAGAATAAATGGTTACAAAAGGGTTGGGTTTAAACCTGGAGAGAAAAAAATAGGGCATTATTATTCTGTTCTGAGATATGTTCTTCTGCCCTGTAGGTGACACGTTGCTGCTTTAGTCCTTGTAAAGCTACTTTGGTGTTTGCTGGAACAGTTGATGGTTCAGTCCTAGTGTGGGATCTCAGAGAGGACTCAAGGATGCACCAGTGTGTGAAAGTTAATGAAACCGATTGGACATTTAGATCTCCTACATTTTCTACTGGTTAGTTAGCGTGCCTTGAATAATCACACCTATCTCAGCCTTGAGTGGGCAGTGTCAGTTTGTAGAACGAGTTTTCACTTCCACCTCTGTTTCTTAATTCTTTCTTCCATTATAAAAGAAATGCATTATAAATAATAAAAAGCTAAGCCAAAGGATGAGCCAGAGGAAGAAAACCAAGTGCATTAAGGTAGCAATCCTGTTATAGGCAGTCCTCAACTTATGACCATAGTTGGAACCAGAATGTCTGTTGTTAAGTGTTAAGAATTTCGTTGATTAAGTGAGTTGCACCCAGTTATGTTACCTTTTTGCCATAGTTGTTAAGTAAATCATTGCAGTTGTTAAATGAATCATGTGGGTGTTAAGCAAATCCGGATTCCCCCATTGACATTTTTTGTCAAGCTGGGACGGTGACAAATAAGTGATTTTGTAATCTGAGACACTGCAACCATCATAAATACATGCCAGTTGCAAAGATCCCAAATTTTGATTATTACCTTGGGGTTGCTGCAATAGTTGTAAGTGTGAGGACAGGTCATAAGTCACTTTTTAGTGCTGTTGTAACTTTGAACAGTCACTAAACGAATGATTGTAAGTTGAGAACTACCTGCACTATTTACCTAAGAGTCTCATTCAAGTGAATGGGAGAAAGTACTGATACATACACAGCCAGTGGGTGTCAACTTTTTTAAAGGAATACAGTGGTAAATCAGCTGACACAGACTAAAACACCTACCTGATGGTTCATGCCAGCTGCAGCGCCATTGGAACAATCAACTCCAGGTGAACTCTTCATTTTTGCAGTTGATTCTTTAAGAGGATCCGGACTGGCCAGTCCCCCCCCCCCAGATCTTTCTGTTTGTAACAGAAATCCAGTGACTGTTGGTTAGAACAAAAATCCTTCAAAATTGTCTTTTGAGCACATCCCTCCAAAAGGGCTGAATGCAATAACCCGATTAATTGTAACACACACACACACACATACACACACACTAACCCTGCCCTGCCAGAATGACACAAGGATACCACCGTTTTGTATAATATTGAAAATCACTGAGCTTGGAATTGAAGGGGGTGGTCTTAATTAATAACTACTGTATTGTACCTTTGCTTCTTCCTTAAACACAGATGGAGTGTTTGCCACAATAAATCACACTTGTACTGTATTGACCATTGAACCTGTTTCCACCTCTGTCTTCAAAGAGCAGAACTGTGGGTTCTCCTATCTCTCTGTTCAGGAAGGTATGTAAAGTACTGAGTACAAATCTGCTAATATTCTTTCAAAAGATTAGTTGCTCCATTCTGAATCATACAGAAATCCTAAGTCTGCAGTCTGGAATTCCAATCCAAATTCAGTTATTCTGTTGGAGAAAGGCTTTGGAGAAAGAGCAAACTGTTGCTGCAGTTTGTTAACTAACATGTGATTCTGATGTTTTATGGAGTGATGTCTTATGTTCAGTTGCTTTGGCTTGAGGATACTCAATTATGGAAGGTGTCATATAAATTTAACCATCTACGGTAATAGATGATCAGCATTGTTGCATGTTCTACCTGCATGACTTTAGGAAAGCAAGGGCATACCGTGACTCCGCACCAATTTGAAATCATTTCATGTTTCCATGTTCTCATAGCATCATGTTAGTTCAAAGTTATGATGGACCATCCCAAAAGTACCTTTTGATCCCATTCCATAGTTCCAACAACCAACCCCTCCCACAGTCACATGGCTGTATTTTGAGTGCTTGGCAACCAGTCTGCATTTTCAGCTGTTTGCAACGTCCTATGGTTGCACATCCATGATTAATAATATTTTTGATAATAATGAGCATTTACTTCTAGTTTTTGACAAAAAAGCCTCATAGCAAATAAGTTAGTTTAAGAACTCTGAATTCACTTAACAACCATAGTGGTCCACACAACAACTGCCACAAAAAATCAGTAAATCGGGTTGGTCATATGATGATCCACTTTGCAACTTAAAACGGGCAGGCTCTGTTACAATCATAATTCAAAGTCAACCTGTACTTTGGTTTAGTGCACCATCCCATAAACCACATAAATCCCAAATGACCCACTTAGATACAATACAGCGTTGTAATATAGTGGGGCATTGAAGCGATTTATTTACTGGAACTGATGCAGGACTCCCTGCCCTCTGATACATTTCGCAGAGACCTTATCAGCCACTGGATCTTAATTCTCCTAGTCAGTTACAAACTCCCAATGGAAGGCTTAATTTTCCTCTTATATAAGCAGCCTTTATCAGCCAATACAGTCTTAATCCTTCCAGTCAGTTGCTCAACAGTGTAACAATCTCTGTAAAAGCTCCTTCTCTTCATTATTCATTCTTCCATAAAGAATCTTCTGACTGCAATCCTGCTGCAGCTGTTAGGAAAAAGGACCTGACTGCTGAATTCAAATCAAAGCATTGCAGCTACTTTCATTTGGAATTTATAGGAAGGAGAAATGCTGTTTCTATGACCAGGTTGCTTTCTTCTTGCTCCAGTGGTTCAGATTTAGAGGAAAATGGCCAAATGCTGGAAGCCTTTCTTGGCAATACTGGTAGGGGATAGCAACATGTGGTTGACCTTTTTTCTGCAGGACTGGTTCATGCTAGTATTCCTTGCCTCTTCCTAGTGGTTTTGGATCAACAAGAGCAGGAGTCTTCAAACTTGGCCCTTTTATGACTTGTGGACTTCAACTCCCAGAATTCCTCAGTTAGCGTGCCTGGCTGAGGAATTCTGGGAGTTGAAGTCCACAAGTCACAAAAGGGCCAAGTTTGAAGACCCCTGAACAAGAGTATGCTTGGCAAGAGCATCTCTGACTTCAAAATTTTACAGAAATTGGGGAGTACCAATAGTGCTGCACAGAAATGCCCCTAACTTTCAGAAGTTAGATGTAGGTGGAAAGGTTTAAAAGTTTATCTATGAATTCCTGTAAATATATTTACTTATGTACTGTTTTTTCCCAACAGAAATGCTTGGACTTTCATTTCAGATTGCTTCAATGGATGAAAATGGGATTCTTAATCTATGGGTAAATTGAGATATATTTTTAGTTTATTTATTTGTTTATTCAATTTCTATAGCCTCCCATCTCAATCAGTTTCTGAAAAGTTTACAATTCAAAGGTATAAAAACAATTAAAACAATAAAGCATTTAAAAACAATAAAAAGTATGGTCACCACAATGTAAAAAAGATGTTGAGACTCTAGAAAGAGTACAGAGAAGAGCAACAAAGATGATTAGGGGACTGGAGGCTAAAACATATAAGGAAAGGTTGCTGGAATTGGGTATGTCTAGTTTAATGAAGAGAAGGACGAGGGGGGGACATGATAGCAGTATTCCAATATCTCAGGGGCTGCCACAAAGAAGCTATTTTCCAAAGCGCCTGAAGGCAGGACAAGAAGCAACAGATGGAAATTGATCAAGGAGAGAAGCAACTTAGAACTAAGGAGAAACTTCCTGACAGTTAGAACAATTAACCAGTGGAACAAGCTGCCTCTAGAAGCGGTGAATGCACCAACACTGGAAGTTTTAAAGAAGAGACTGGACAGCCATTTGTCTAAAATGTATAGGGTTTCCTGCCTGAGCAGGGGGTTGGACTTGATGACCTCCAAGGTCCCTTCCGACTTTGTTGTTGTTATTATTATTATTATCCAAATAAATATAGGCAGCAGCTGAGACATTTAACAGTAAAGCCAGGAAATAAGGCCCTTAACACAACCAGGCTTTTAGAGACTTACAAAAGACCAACTGAGTTGGGGCAGTTCTAATCTCCAAAAGGAAAATTTTCCACAGAGCAGGGGCTATTGCAGAAAAGGCAGCAGGAAAGGCAAATTTTCTGGTCTCAACCAGCCAACACTCTAATGGGATCTGTTGCATGCCCAATCTTCAATTAAGACATCATAATACTCAGGCAGGGATTTGTTGCAGGGCAAGTTCCATTTTCCTGCAACCTGATCCCCTTTGCTCTTTTTAAGGACAACTTTCCAGATTAGGCTTAAAGGTTTGGTTTTCACCTGGGACATGTTGTTTTCTTTTCCAACCAGTTAAGGCATCCATTATTATTATTATTATTAATTATTATTATTAATTTAATTTCTATGCCGCCCTATTCCGGAGAACTCAGGGCGGCTCACAGCATAATAGAAATTACATACATATAAAAAACCCTTAAGTTGCAATTGAAAGCATGTTCTTAAAGGTCATGGATATAATTCTTAATTACTCTGTTTCTGAATCTTAATTTGTAAATCTTAATTTTCAAGCAAAAGCTTCATAATGCACCTTCATGCCTGCCTTGCTTTCTTGTCATTGCTAGCATCATGCTTCTGCTATTGAACAGATTTATTCCCAAGAAAAGTTGAGCTTTTCCCATTGCATCATTACAGCCAAGAGTACATGTATATTTCTCAACATCTGTTTTATTGGCATACTTCTAACTTTACTAGAAGTGGTTATTTAGTAACTGTTCAAAGTTCCGACAAACTATTCTTGGGGGGGGGGAGCACTTAAACAACCAGGATTTGAAGTTCTGACTTTTGCCAATCATATGACATATTCAAAATGCTTAGCTACCAGGCCACATTTATAATAGCTTGCAGCATCCTGTGGTCACATGACCATGTTTTCTAATGGCTTTGCACCAAAAAAAAACCAAAAAAAAACCCCTGGCATTCACTTCCACTTTTCTGCAAAACTGCACCCAAAGTGAACCACTGGTTCACTTATCAACCACAACATTCACTTAAGAACTGTGACATTAATGGCTGCTGCAAAAAAGGCTGTAAAATCAGGTCATCACATGATGGTTTTATGGCCATTGTGAATTATAACCATGATGGGCAGGCTCAATTATGGTTGTAACTTGAGGACTATCTGTATCTACCGGACATTTGTGTCACTTTCTCTTCTTTGACGTTAATTTTTGACATTTTCTAGGTGGTTGTTGAACTTCAGAAAGGAGATTTGTCTGGCTCACAAAATGATTTGGGTAAGTAAATTTAATTAGAAAGGGCCAGCTGGGCAAGGGTTCCTACACATTTTGCCATTATACCTCCCTTTAGTATAATCTTAACATACCCATCTCTTCTAAGAATCCAAGCACCAAAATGAACTCAAATGAACAGTGAAAACAATACAGTGAAACTTTGGGAAACGTGGATTTACTGTAACAATGTACAACTAAAAGTTTCCTCACACCTCTCCTGGACTCTTTCTGCACTTTCCCAAGGGAGATACACTTCACAGTTTCAGAAACCCTGCAGTTGGGTGTCATGATTAAAGTGCTGGACTAGGCGCAAAGACACACAGGTTATATTTAACAAGCATTAATTGTAACTGCACCCAAGTGATGGGTCTTTCCATGTTTAGGTCTCAAAATCAGGTCTTTAGTTTGGGGCCAGCCAAATCTAGTCTAAGATAGGTTATAGTCCTCAGTTATGCTGAATCAGTTGCTCTGCCAGCTTGAAATCAGGCTTGTTAACAAGCCAATTGAAGAACAAAAATCTTGTTCATCGTGTTTTGGTGGCTTAGCCATGTGAACTAGAGACCCACATTATTTCCACTTTTTACTAAATACTTTGGTCATTCAGATATGTTTTATCTCAGGATGCTTTTATTGCATCTGTCTTATTTCTTGTCAAATACTATGCTATAGTTGAATGATGTGCTGTATTATTAACCCTAATCCTTTTTAGATATTTTAGAACAGTTATACTTTTGTTTTTTATTTTAATTACCGTAATTCTGACTTGTGTTTTATCTGCTGGACTATGACCTACTAAAGATTTATTTGATTTGAGGCACAGTGCAAACAAAGGTTCAACAGAGAGACAAAAGCTATGAAAAACATCAAGAGAATCTCATTTAGAAACTAGCTATTCACAGGCTGAGAGCGAATTTCACTGCTGGAAGAGCATTGCTGGCAGTCATTAAAGATTGGAGCCATATTGGCCAATTAACAGGAGGCCATATTGAATAAATTTATATATTTATTTTTCTGCCTAGTTAAATTTGTGAACAGAACTTGCAAACATAAATTGACAAGTCATACTTGGATTTAAAATTGTCCTACTATTTAATTCTATCAGTACTAATAAATTGTTGCTATTATAATTACCACAATGCATTTTATTACTTTCAGGATTAATTCCTGGGGGAAAAATTAAATTGGTTCATAGCTCTACCGTTCAGCTGAATTGCAGGTAAAATGTGTAGAACACATCTTCTTAATGGGTTGTTCTTTGAAAGCACACTTATCACTTCTGGCAGATTTCCAGTGGGGGGAATAGTAGTTCCTTAGTAGCAGATCACATCAGTATGGAAGAAAGCTTGAAGAATGGTGCTTCGGATGCACAACCCTGTTCCAAATCCTATCTTGACAAAATGTTTGCTTGGTCATATTGCAGCATCAGTGCAAGCCAAGCCATGTGATTGATTGAGTCAGTGTTTCTCAACCTTGGCCACTTCAACTCCCAGAATTCTCCAGCCAACAAAAGGAATTCTGGGAATTGAAGTCCACACATCTTAAGAAACACTAGATTGTGTAGTAGTTGGATGGCACTGGAGAAAGTTCAGATTTACTGTCAGCAACAGAATCTCCCTGAATGACGTGAGAACCAATCTTTCTGAATCCAACCTACCTCATAAGGTTATTTTGGGAAGAAATAGGAGAAAGGAGGGCCTCCCCAAAGATGGTGGGATATACATCTAACAAAAATGTACATATGAATGCTTGTCAAAACTGAATAACTTCTGATCAAGTTTTATATTGTTGAAGGAATAACAAATACGCTTTGAGAGAGGAATGTCCACTCACCACTCTGTCTAAAAAATAAACTTCATTCTGAACAAGATTATTATATCTAAAATCACTAGAAAAATAGGAAAACAAGATGGGGAATTGAATGGAATATCCAGGCTTAGATTGACTGCTTAATAAATCTAAGAGATTCACTCTGTACTTCAATATTTGTTGCAATTTCACTTGTTAATATACATGTTTCTTTTATATTCAGCATTTCTCCAAAAGATTACACATTTCTGGGGGTACCCCAGACACTGAACATTAAATTTCTGCCTTCAAATCCTAATCATTTTGTTGTTGGAACAGATGCTGTGAGTAATATTCTTAATCTAATTTCATTCTTGCCAACTTTTCCTAGTAGATTTTTAAGAGTGGTATTGTGAGCCTGGGGTTGCTATTACAAATGGCTGCATTGTCAGAATCTGGACAAAGCCCAGATTCTTTGCACTATTTCACCAAATGTAGTATTGCCTTTTTTTCCCCCCCTTTTCAAAACTTCCACAGGGTTTGGTGAGCCATGGCACAAGGCACGAGCTGAAGGTCCCTCCCAAGTGGTTCAAACCCCAGCAAGGGAGACCAAGAGCAACCCAAGTTAATGCAATTGATTTTTCACCTTTTGGAAAGCCAATCTTTTTGGTATGGATGTTCTTCTACATTCTTGATTGGAATCATTCAGGTTGTGTCGTGTCAGTGAAGGTCTGAAAGTTAGATTTAAAATTAAACATACTATGGATAATTTATCTGTAGAGCAGTAGCCATTACAGTTCTGGGCTAGGTTTTGCAAATTTTATTCATAGTGTCAGATAGCTCAGATATTGATCTCTTCTTGGAGTTCCTAATCCCCCCCATTGGCTGGGGAATTCTGGGACTTGAAGTGCACAAATTTTATAAAGTTGCCATTTTTGAGAAACATTGCTCTACTTCCATAAGCCTCTGCAGGAAATCTGTACCATGCAGCCTGAACAACTCATCGAAATCGTCAAGTGAGAATAGCTGTCATGTCTCAGGTCAAACATACACAAGCACACAGAGAAATAATTCCACACTTAAATAAATAAATAACTTTTGCAAAGTAAGTAAACGAGCAAGTGCGAACATATGCACGTGTAGTAGAGAGACAAATGTCCTCCTTGCCCACGTTTTATAAGTTTGCCTTAAAAGAGTTCCAGTCCAAAACTGGAGTGGTCAGGCAAAGTTTGAGAGTCAAAACTTTGTAGAAGATTCATCAGCCGGTCCAGTTACAGAGTCAAAGTTGTGAGATTCACAAGTCAGGAGTTAAAGTATGTGGGATAGGGATTAACAGGCAGTTGTCATCAATGCCCTGATGTTGTTCATTTGGAAGTTCTTCCTTAGGAGCAACGTCGCATCTTGGACATTAAATGGCTGATCAAAGTGCATTCGTTCTGCACTCTTCTTCATTCCCCAGGCCCTTGTGTTGAGAGGTTCTTGCAATATGCATCACATAAGGAACCAGCAAAGCAAAACTGTTTGTGTCTTATTTTATTTCTCTGTGCCACAGCTTTGTTGCTGACACTTTTTGAAGGCCAGGGTGTCTTTGGCCATCAAGTCAAATGGTGTCTGTGGCCATCAAGGCTTACTCAGCATTCCTCACCTGATGGGTGTCCTTAGGATCTCAAATAATAATGGCAATAATCCACTTCCAATAATAATCCAGTAGTAATCACTGAAATTCACAGGAAGAGGTTCTTCTCAGATGAAGAAAGCTAAAATCCTGCATAATTTTGTGATTTCTTTAGAGATCAGCCATTTATGTCATGCATTTTTTATTAATTTGATGTCCATGCTTTTGACTCTATACCTTTGGACCACCAGAAGTCATCAGTTAACAAGTTGGGAAACCTGGTCTTAAAAGAATACATTAATCAGAAAATATGGTGTGGTGTTTTCTTTTTAAAAAAATATGTTTTGTGTGTTTTTATGTTTTCAGGTGGGCTGTTCAGATGGGAGCATTAGACTGCACCAAATGGCTTCAGAGCTTCCACTTATGCAGTGGAACAACAGCACAGCAGGGCAAGCAGTAATCGCCCTCCAGTGGGCTCTGACCAGGCCAGCTGTGTTTTTTGTTTTGGATGCCACATCTGTAGTTTATATTTGGGATCTTTTGGAAAATGATTTGTCACCTGTAGCCAAACAGCCAATCTGGTCTGATAAGTAAGTTTACAGGATGCTCTTTCGTTTGCAATTGTACAAATTGGGTAGAAATGAAAACAAGCAGGCTTGTTGGACTTTAATCTTCATAAATACCAGCCTCCATTCAGGTATTCAGTTACATGGATGAAGAACTTAAAATGGTAAAGAATGAGGTTTGAATGCAGGCCTTGCTTTTTTCTCTCCCTATGCTCCAATCATGAGAAGATGAGAAATAAAACTGAATTTGCATTTGCAGGAACAGGAACAGGAATATGGTTCCTTGGGACCAACAGGGTGGGCAGAGGTTCACAAAGCAATCCTTCCTCCTTTTGAACTTGCATTGATGTCTTAAGGAAGGTATCAAACTGCAGGCGTCATGCCAAAACGGCGCCCACTCCATTGCCGGCAATGGAAAAAAAGTTGCAATATGTTGCAACACATCACGTGACATTGCGAGTTTGATACCCCTGTCTTAAGGAGTGAGCTTATATCATGATGCCCCATTTGCCATGTTGCTGATTTTTCTCTCCTGGTTTAGTTGCTGCTGATTTTTTAATAAATGTATAGAAATCTATTTGAGCTTAAGCAAAAGCCAGGCAATTATTTTTCAGGCTTCGGAAAGCAAGAGGCAAGCAGGTAGAACCATCACTTGTGCTCTATTTTTTATTCATATTGGAGCATTTGTCCGAGAGAAAATCTTGTTTCCTTAATCCACGATCATATATCTGTGTTTAGGTAATTCTCCCAATTGGAGCAAGAAAGGAAATTTTTCACATTTTTCTCTTCTTGCTTGATTATGTGGCTTAGACAGTGTTTCTCTGTCTTGGCAACTTAAGGGGTGTGTTGAAGTCTATTCACCTTAAAGTTGCCAAGATTGAGAGACCATAGTTCAGATTATTCTCACCAACGAGTTGAAGTGAATATCATGACAATATGCCATTTTGATTTCTAGTTGTTCCTCAACTTGATTCTGGCTAGTCTTCAAACGTTCTTAAACAAGGTGCTGAGAATGAAAATAAGACAGAGATAACATTTGGGAAACTCAGGTGTAAATCTGGTAGCCCCAGACAATGGTCTCAATCATTACCTCAGTCATTCTCCCCATCTAAATTTGGCCCCAGTCAGACAAGTGGAAAGGGTTTGTTCTCCTCTGTCAAGGAATTGTCTCCTCAGATATGGTGATAGAATATGGAAGTATGGGATCTTGTAGTCCAGTGTTTGTCAACCTTGGCGACTTTAAGAATTCCCCAGCAAGCAATTAAAGTTGCCAAAATTGAAAATCACTAATTTAGTTCAATCCTCAATAGAAAAATCAGTTCCACTATGAAAGGTAGTTGCTCGCCCTCTTCTTAAATGCCATACAAGATGAGAATCAGGAGGAGAAGGATCCACATGGAGTTAGTCTAAGCCGAGCAGTGTCATGGTCCTATCGAGCGAGGAGGTATTTTAATCCATTCTGCAAAGCAAGGAAGAAAGCAAATGCCAGTTGATCCCAGGGAAGCTCTTTGCTCTCTTTTCCTCTCCTTATTAAATAAAAAAGTTATTAATTTGCTTTGTCTTCAGGATTATAACAATGGCTGTACTGGGTGAACCTGAGAAACCAAGTGGCGTTCTGGGCATCGCGCTTGCCAAAGAATCTGGAACCATAGACATTAAATACGTCAAGAAGATATGGGCCCTGCCTCAGCCAGAAGAGGCAGAGAAATTAAACCTGCTTTTGCAGCAGGCCTTATAAAATGCAGAGGCCTGTATCCGAATGCACAAATATGGCCTGATGGTTTTAGATGAATTTGTTAATATGTGGGATTTAGCAGAAGATTTCATGGCTGAAAAAAATTTTAAATTCCTATTTGTAAATAGTATTTATATGTTTTAAGATGTATCAACACAGTATTTGGACTTGAGCTGGAGAACATTTTTATGAAACTCAGAATAAATATTTATGAAGGCATCCCTTTAAAAGAGAAATATATTTGCTTTGAATATGCTATGCACTATATCTTTATACTTATTTTTGGAATAAAACTGAACATATAGTCCCATGAGCTTTAAATATTTGGTTTTTAATTTTCTAATTGAAAATGACTGGTTTGTTTTCCGTGTGAAATTAGAAGATCCTTTCCTAGCTTTTGCAGAATTAGGCAAATTCAACTTACTTTGCATAGATCCAAATGTGACATAATCCAAAATACGCTTGTCCACAAGGGGCCCCCAAATCCTTCTTAGTAAATCTTGACATTTACAAGACAAAAAATAGCTCATTGTTACATCTAAATGTTACATGCAGTTTTCAACCTTTTACATAAAGAACAAAAATATCTTGCTGAGGTATCTTTGAAAAAAGGTAAAAAGTTCAAAACCACTTTTCAGAGTGTTCAGGTTACAATATAAACCATGCCGTGCTATTTAAAATAAGAGGAATTGACAGATAAGGGCTTTGATGTAATATTTTTGCAAGGATGTTAAAATCAGAAAGATCTGGTCTGCAGCCTTTTTCTTCCAAGGTCCTACTGGGCTCCATTTTGTAAATATGCTTTTGGTGTCATGATAATATAGTGTGGGATCTGTTGCTGTTACAGATATCTTTGCAGGATGGAAGCTGTTCTGGTAAGGCCGCCTTTTGCAATTGACTGATGGCAAATTTGTCAATGCGGTGACTGTTAATTCATGTGGTGCTCTAGTTGTTTTGGGATTGCACCCGAAGTCCCTATTACTATTGATATTGCCTTTGCTTGCTTTTGCCACATTCGTTCTATTTCGATGTGTAGGTCTTTGTTATCATTTCCAGTTCTTTCTCTTCTAGTCTGCTGTCTCCAGGCATTGCCACATCCATTATCCAGATTTTTTTGTCTTTCTTATTGACAATTGTTAAGTCCTGGGTGTTATATAGTAGGTGCCTATCTGTTTGAATTCTAAAGTCCCAGAGCAATTTAGCTTCTTTGTTTTCTAAGACTTTCTCTATTTTATGATCCCACTAGTTCTTTCTTGCAGGCAACTGATATTTCTTGCAGATTTTCCAGTGTACCATTGTTGCTACTTTGTCATGCCTTTGCTTGTAGTCAATCTGTGTGATCTTCTTGCAGCAAGATGGTCCAGTTTCTTCAGCTTCTTTGCATAGGCGGTACTTACTGTCTGTTGCTGTCTTCTCAATTCTGTCTTTGTATGCATTTGTTCTTAAAGCTTGGTCTTGTGCAGCCAGAATTAATCCCTTGGTCTCTTTCTTCAATTTCCTGCTCTCAGCCATTGCCAGGTCTTATTATTATGTGCTTTCCCTGCTATTTTTTTAATGTACTGGCAATATAGTGCTTTATCTTCCCATGCCTCCATTCTGTTGTTTAATTGGTCTTTCTTGTAGGCCAGTTTGATCTCTCCAGTAGTCAGGATTCCTGGTATACTAACTTCAGTGCATCTTCATTGGCCTTCAGATATTCTTTGAAAGATCTTTTGTTCTTCTTCAACCATCTGATGTACTTGCAGCATTCCATGCCCACTTATTTGCCTTGGTAGATAGAGCCTGTCAATGTTGCTGTGAGGATGAAGGGCATGATTCATTGTCATTATTTTTCTGGTCTTCCTATCCATTGTTTTTAGTTCTACTTGAATCCAGTCCACTATTCCAGCTCTGTATATAATGCCCCACTTTCCATCAATGAGCTTTTTGAACTCCAGTTCTTAGGAACTAGCTGCCCAAAATTATAAGTTGGAAAAAATCTCTGGGGTAATCTAGTGCAACCATCCTTTCTGTACAGGATCTGCTAAATCATTTCAGAAGAGTGGCCTGCCAACTTCTGTGAAAGCACTTCAAGAGGCCACCTGAGCACAAGGCCCAGGTAGGACCCTGTAATTCTCCCCTTGTTGCTGACCTATGATTCCAGCATTCCTAACCATTAATCATACTTAACCAGGCTGCTAAGAGTGTGGTTCAGCAAATATAGGGGAGGCCATAGGCTCCTGTGTAGGACATTTTGTTCAAGAGCTAGCAATTAGAGCAATAGAAATTCTTCTGGATGAGTAAAGACTTTTAAGTCATTGATTTATCTGTTCCAATGTGGATCTCACTGCTTTTCCTTAAGTCAAGAAAATGGAAGACAAGAAAATTGCAAAAAGACTTCTCCAAATGGAAATTAGCCAGATCACAGTGACTTGTGCTTCAGCAGGCTCCTATTTCAGGAACACAAGCTTAATCCCCACAATCTTTGGGCCAAACAATAAATTCATCTTTTATGTTGTTTTGTGCCAAAACAAATAGTATAAGGCCTTTTATCTCAGGAGAAAAAGTATTTTCCACATTTTATTTGGCAAATTAAAAGAATACATGGTGGAGCTTGCAACAGATTTACCAGTAGCAGGACATAAAGGTGAGTGGCAGAAAAGGGAAAGGTCCTTTATGAAAAGGTATGAAGAACTAAACATCCTGGCATTGGGGCCAGTCAAAAAACAGGACAGACAAGAGGAAATGTTTTCTTACACGATGCATCATCCAACTTTGGAATTCACTACCATTAGACACCGTGCTGGCTACCAGTTTACTGGCTTCAAAAGGTTTGGCCCTATTTTATAGAAGTCATGGGAATTAGTGGCTGTTAGCCCTGATAGACGTGGGGCTGCCTCTGAACTGGTGGGCTTTGGGCAATTAGTTGGCCATTGGAAGAACAGCCTGCTGGACTAGATGCGTTAAGGGTCTGATTCACCAGGGCACAGCTTATGTTCTTACATTTAAAAAAGATGAGGCTTTGACTGAATGGTTGTCATATTTTGAATTCTTTAACACCCCTCTGCAGAAACCCTTGCAGACAGTACATACTATTACATTTTGAAGTTCAAGAAAAATAGGTGAAATTAACCAAGGAATTTGTTCTGAGCTGACCAGGCTACAAATAGCTCAGTGTCACTGGTGTTGGTGAAAAAAAAAGATAAATGTAAATTTGATTGGTGTTATGCAACCACAGATGGCAAACCTGTCCATTTTCCCTTCAAATCATGATTTGATTGGCCATGATTACATTGGCTTTCTTAAGAAGTTCTAATTACACAGTTATACAAGAAGCAGAATTTGATGAAGCAAGAATTCTATTCAGAGTGAAAAAAAGAACTAGAGGGAGACTGTCAAGTTATTGGAAATTACTGGCAAGGCACCCTATCAATCCTGGGAACTAGTTTTTCATTTCTGCAAAAGAACCAGATTGAAAAAGGGGATTGTCAAAGGAGGATGTAAGAGAGAGGGAAATTGTGCCCTGGCTCTTGAGATGAGTCTTTTTTACAAAAAGCTTTTGGAAATGGATGACACAATAGGCACTGCTCCAGAAACAGAATTTGACAGTGAGTTTTTGAATTTTGGAGTAAAAGTTCGTTCTGAATGGCATTCAGGCTATAGACATGATGGGATAAATTTCAGGATTTATTAAAAAAATGGCTTTGCTTTTCTTGGCTGATGCTTTGCCGTATTGTTTAAAGTTTATGTATTTGTTTTATATGCCATAATACATGCCTTATATGGGCTTGCTCCATTCTTTTTAAGTACACTAAAATACTTGGCCCACTACATTTGGAGAAGATAAAAACAATGCAACAGAACAGATAAGAAAGCCAAGTGCCTCTATAATAGACAAAACTCAGATTTTCAATTTTCTTCTGCAGTTTGGGGATTTTTTCCTCCCTTTTTTCCCTCTCATTCACTATTAAGCCATCTTGCCTCTTTCAGGACTGACTTCACTTAGTTGCCTGCTTCAAATAGGTACACTTTTTTATTTACAATTCAAATCAATGAGATGGATAGGTATCAAAATAGTCAAAACTTTGCTCTTTATATGTGATTTTTCCAATTTTTTTTTTTGAGGATCAGATGGATTACATTCCAGCATTCTGAAGGAGTTAGCAGATATCATCTCAAAATGAATGAACATAATCTTTTAAAGAGACTGGTATACCGGGGAACTATCAGAACATTGGAAAAGAGCTGATGTGGTTCCAATCTTCTAAAAGGGGAAAAATGAATTAGGGAAACTATAGACTAATCAGTCTAAATGAATACCTGGGAAAATCCTGAAAAACATAATCAAGCAGAAGATTTGTGAACACCTAGAAATGAGCAAAGCTGTTACTAGAAGCCAGCATGGGTTTATTAAAAACCAATCATGCCAGACAAACCTATCTTCTTCTTTGACAAAGTGAATAAATTAGTGATCAGGGAAATGCTATGGACATGGTTTATGTAGACTTCAGTAAGGCATTTGACAAAGTAAACCACAAGCTACTCCTTGGCAAGATACAAAATTGTGGGATAGACAGTACCACCTCCAGATAGATTTTCAACTGGCTGATCAACTGCATTCAATGTGTAGTGGAACTACATCTACCTGGAAGGAAGCATGCATTGGAGTACCCCAAGGTTCTGCCTTAGGCCTAATATTCTTCAACATTTTCATAAATGATAGAAGAAGAATTCATCAAAGTTGCAGATGACAACAAGCTGGGGAGAATAGCCAACATTTTAGAAGGAAGACTCAAGATCCAGGAAGATTCTGACAGATTTGAACATTGGGTGCTATCAGTGGTGAGAAAAGTAAAGAAAGGAAAAAACAAATGTACAGGTATAGAATAAGTGGTACTTGGCCCAAGAGTAATGACTATGAGAGGAATCTAGGTATCCTGAAGTATGAAACAGCAGTATACTGTTCAAAAAAGCCAATGCAATCCTGGGCTGTATCAATAAAGAGATAGTACCAAGATCTTGTGAAGTGATAGTACAGGTAGTCCTCAATGTACAACAATTCATACAATAGCACTGAAGAAAGTGACTTATGACATTCTCACTGTTGCAGCATCCCCATGGTCATATGATCAAAATACAGACGCTTGACAACTGACAATTATTCATGATGGATTCAGTGTCCTGGGATCAAGTGATCACCTTTTGCGATTTTCTGACAAGCAAAGTCAAAAGAGAAGCTATATTCACTTAACAACTATGTTACTAACTTAACAATTGCAGTGATTCACTTAACAACTGTGGCAAGAAAGGTCATAAAATGGGGCAAAACTTGCTTAAGAACTACGTTGCTTAGCCACATAAATTTTGGGTCATAAGTCGAGGACTATCTGTACTGCATTAGTGAGGCCACATTTGGAATATTCCACACAGTTCCAGTCACCACAATACAAAAAAGATGCTGAGATTCTAGAAAGAGAAGAGCAGCAAAGATGATTAGAAGAGTGGAGACTAAATGGTATGATGAATGGGAACTAGGTATGTATATTCTAATAAAGAGTAGGACTAGAAATGACATGATATCAATCATCTAATACTTGAGGGGCTGTCACAGAGAAGAGGGAGTCAACCTATTCTTTAAAGCATCTGAAGGCAAGACAAGCAATGAATGGAAGGTTATTAAAGAGCGAGCCAACCTAAAATTAAGGAGAAATTTCCTGACAGTGATAACAATCAATGGAATGGCTTACCTCCAGAGGTTGTGAGTGCTTCTTCACTGGAGGTTTTCAAAAAAAGGTTGGACAACAATTTGTCAAGAATGGTAGTCTCCTGCCTAAGCAGGAGATTGGACTACAAGACCTCCAACCCTATTAAAGGTAGTCCTCAATTTACCATTAATTTAGTGACTACTCAAAGTTACAACGGCACTGAAAAATGGACCTGTGCTCCCTCCCTTGGTCCCTCAAAAATGGAGAGTAAAACATTGGCTAGACTTCCCTAAAATGATGCTTTCTGTTTGGAAGAATCTAACCTGATTGACATTAGTTCAGCTACCATAAATTCTTTAGAATAATAAGAACACGTTTTCTAGCAATGGATTTTCAAGTAATATCCTTTTCAGAAAGGAATTACTTAAAGCTGTGTAATGGAGTATGCTGGTGAATTTGACAGTAGCTTAGGAGGTCTGGCTGTCAGGAGTCATTTTAATTCTTTTTCTTCTTCTTTCAGACCTGTTGGTTGAAAAGCCTTCTTCCCATGACAAACAATAGATGATCTCAACTATCAAAATCTGGAGACTGGATTCATAAGTAACATTAAGTCCCATTTTTTAACAGTGCTTTCTTAAAATTAACAATAATTGATAGGGGTTTGTATAGTACATTCAACTGAAAACAATGGGTTATGAAGCTCAATGGGTGGACTGATAAGTGAAATGCCAAGATAAACAACATGGGTTTTTGTTGTGTCCTGAGCCTGCAGAGGCAGGCTCGAGACATTGCAACGGTCCCGGGCAGTTGCATAAGCTGCCCGGGACCAGACGGAGTGGCGCCAGCCCTGCGCACATGCACAGGGTGTGAAAGCACTCCGAAAAAGTATCTTTTCTGTCCGGGTCTCTGGGTTGTTAAGAGAGAGGCCTGCGTGCCTCGCAAAGTGTCTGAGTTGGAAGAGTTGTGAACAATAAAGCCTGTTGTTACAAGATGAGCCTTTGTCATTCTTCATTGCTCTCAGAACATAAAACTGGTGACGAGGATGGGATCTTTTACGAGCGGAAGAAAAGGAAGCCGTAAATACTTACCTTGAAGTCCTGAAGAGGGGAAGTTGGCGTTGGAGTCAGTGTCTCAGGCCTGCCAGTACAGCGTCGCTGGAGGGTGAGCTCGGTTAACTGCAGAATGGCGAAGATTGGTCGCATTTCTGAGTTTGATATCTCCCACCCAGAAAAATGGGACTCTTATGTTGCAAGGGTGGAGAATTATTTAAGGGTGAATCAGATAAGGGAAGATGGCTTGAAGGCTGCAACACTGTTTTGTGTCTGTGGTCAAGAAGCATTTGAAATAGCAGAGAACCTGGTGGCCCCTGCACCTCTGGAGGCAGTCACATTTACTGACTTAAAAAGATTACTAAAAGAACATTTTCAGCCCAAAATGTCTGTGATTGCATGGAGACATACATTTGAGCAAAGGGACCAGAGGGCAGGTGAATCTGCTAAGGATTTTATTGCAGCTTTAAGGAGAGCAGCAAAGCCTTGTGAATTCAAGGATCTGGAAGAAAGGCTGCGAGATTGTTTTGTTTGTGGGCTGAGGAACAGAGACTTGCAGCAGAAGATGTTTGCTAGAGAGGATGTCACGTTCCAAGATGCCCTGAGAGAGGTGACAGCTGAAGAAGCAGCAGGAGGGGCTGTAAAGTCAATGTGGCCTAACAAAAGCATTCCAGATGGATCAGACACGGATCCTGAAGAAGAAGTGAATAAACTTTACCAGCCAACAGGAAGAAAGCAGAAGGAACGTTCGGACAAGGTCCCTGCAGCCATCAAATGCTTCGGATGCAGAGGAAGCCACAAGAGAGCTGAGTGCAGGTTCCGTTCCGCCATATGCAGAGAGTGTGGCAAGCGAGGCCACATCGCAGCCATCTGTTTGAGTCACCAGAAAGTACAACTTCAGGAAGAATTGCATCTGAAAGGTACCAGGGTCCCCAGCCAAAATAGGGTGGGCTTCTGCGCACCACGGAGGAGTATTTTGAGGACAGGCACACATAAGCCCTTAAAGAAAAAACTGTCCCTTAAAGTACGGTTGCAAAGGGTGCCCATAGCCATGGAATTGGACACTGGATCTGCTCTCTCTATTATTTCTAGCAGTACATTTAGAAAGATTTGCAAAAGCAGTGGCCTTCGAGCCAAACTAAGACCATCCAACATAATACTTATAGACTTCCAAAATTTGAAGGTGTGTGTTAAGTGGGAGGCCACCCTTAACGTACAGCACAAGGATTTTGAAGGTCCCCTAGATGTGTTGGTTGTGGGGGGGGAACGCACGAGCCTCATTGGACTCAATTGGTTCGAGGCCCTGGGAATCCAGGTCACGGGGTTACACAATTTGCAAACACAGAGCCTAGCAGAAGTCTGCAGGGAGTTTGCAGATGTGTTCAGTCCAGAACTTGGATCCTTCAAGGGGCCTCCAGTCTCGCTACGGTTAGACCCAACCATCACGCCCATCAGGGTTAAACCAAGGAGGGTTCCTTTCGCCCTAAAGGCCAGGATTGATGCTGAACTGGACAAATTGCTCCAGCAAGGTATTTTAGAACCTGTAGATTCAAGCCCATGGGAAACCCCCATAGTAATGCCTCTAAAGCAGTGGTTCTCAACCTTTTTCAGGTTGAGACCCCACTTGCACCGCCCATGCGCGGTGTGACCCTGACCCGCGCCGTGCGTGCACGTGCAACGGGCCGATCCGCGCATGCGCAGCGTGACGGGCCAATCCGCGCATGCGCGGCGTGCGCACGACGGGCAAAACAAAAAACAAAAACAAAATGGCAGACTGCGGTGTCCGGCGACCCCTGCGAAATGGTTGTTCGACCCCAAATGGGGTCGCGACCCATAGGTTGAGAACCGCTGCTCTAAAGGCTAATGGGGATATACGTATATGTGCAGATTACAAGTGCACACTAAATAAGGCACTTCAACAGCATGCTTACCCAGTACCTGTGGTAAGTCATATTCTGGGCTCCCTTAAGGGGGGCCGCATCTTTGCAAAGCTTGACCTGGCACAGGCCTATCAACAGCTGCCTGTTGATGATGCAGCTGCAGAGGCCCAAACTATTGTGACCCACAGAGGGGCATTTAAAGTCAAGAGATTGCAATTTGGGGTAAACTTAGCCCCTGGCATATTCCAGAGCGTTATGGAAAGCATGCTTCAAGGTATTCCTGGGGTCTGTCCCTACTTTGATGACGTCCTCATTGCTGGGGAGTCATCTCAAAACTTAGCTGAGAGATTAAGGGCTGTCTTGCTCCGTTTTAGAAGAGCAGGCCTTAAACTGAAAAAGGAAAAATGCAAAATAGGAGTCAATTCCACTGACTTCTTGGGATTCGGGATAGACGCCCAAGGCATTCACTCCGCAGAATCAAAATTACAAGCCATCCAGAAGGCCCCAAGTCCTAAGTCCAAGAGTGAACTACAAGCATTCCTGGGCCTAC
This sequence comes from Bothrops alternatus, assembly GCA_034064705.1. Classification (NCBI taxonomy): domain Eukaryota; kingdom Metazoa; phylum Chordata; class Lepidosauria; order Squamata; family Viperidae; genus Bothrops; species Bothrops alternatus. The sequence goes on from JARGCV010000179.1 coordinate 4,819,478, forward strand.
TAAATTTCTATCATGCCTTCCTGCCTCACAAGGCTGCTGTAGCGGAGCCTTTACATAGGCTCTTGGACAAACAGGCTCCTTGATAGTGGACAAAGGTCCACAAAAAGAGTTTTAATGAAGTTAAGGCCTTACTCACCTCTAATAGTGTACCAGCTCATTTTAATGAGAAATTGCCTGTTTGCATCGCTTGCGATGGGACCCAGGTCCCTGTGGCCTATTATTCCAGAACTCTGTCTTCTGCTGAGTGCAATTACACTCAGATTGACAGAGAGGCTTTGGCAATAGTGGCCGGCATTAAGAAATTTCATGATTACAGTCTATACTGACCATAAGCTACTCCTGGGGTTGTTTACTACCAACAAACAGACCCCACACATCATTTCTCCTCGTATGCTGAGATAGTCTATTTTTTTTGTCAGCATATGAGTTTACATTGATTCACAAACCAGGAAAGGATATGGGTCATGCTGATTGCCTGAGTAGATTGCCCCTGCAGCATATGGAGCCTGATCCTGCTCCAGCAGTTCATATTCTGTCTATTCAGGAATTACCTGAGTGTCCCCTCAATGCTAGAGATGTGGCTGCAGAAACTGCCACTGATCACACGCTTACACGTGTGTTGTCCTGGGTGTTGTCAGGGTGGCCTGACAAGTGCCCTGATACTGTGTTTCAAAGCTTCTGGAAAAAGAAGCATGAGCTGTCCACTTTCAAAGGTTGCCTGTTATGGGGTAGCAGGGTTGTGATCCCGACCTCATTGAGGTCTAGAATCTTGACCTCCTTGCATGAGGGACATCCTGGTATCGTCAGGATGAAAGCGCTTGCGCATAGCCATCTTTGGTGGCCTGGTCTGGATAAGGCTATTGAGGCCCAGGTGCACGGATGCCAAGCGTGTCAACAGTCTCGGCCTGAAATGCCTCAGGCCCCAGTACACAGGTGGGAGGAAACCCAGTTCCCATGGTCTAGGGTGCATATTGATTACACTGGGCCCTTTCAGGGACAATTCTTCCTGATTGTTGTTGACAGCCATTCCAAATTGCTAGAGGTTGTTCCTGTTTCATCAACAACTACTGCCAGGACCATCCAGGTGTTGTGAGGAATCTTTGCATCACACTGCCTTCCAGATGTTCTGGTTTCAGACAATGGTTCCCAATTTACTTCTTCTGAGTTCCAGGGTTTTCTGCACACCAACATGATCCGGCACGCGACTTCGGCTCCCTTCCACCCGTCCTCTAATGGAATGGCTGAAAGAATGGTGCACACTACCAAGGATGACCTCAAGAGATTGACTTACGATTACTGGCATCACAGGTTAGCAGATTTCCTTCTTGCACACCGCACCACACCATGTACTTCTACTGGAAAGACTCCTGCTGAACTTCGTTGGGGCCGCCTCCCCATCACAAAACTGGATAGGCTGCACCCTGATAGGGTGGCTTCACAGGTGTCACAACCAAGGGCACCAAGGAGACTGCAAGTGGGAGATCCAGTTTGGGCACGTTGAAGCAACACACGTAACTATGGGCAGGGTCACATCTGGCTACCAGCTGTGATTTGTAAGGTCTCAGGGCCTTTGTCATACGAAGTGACACTGGGTGACGGCCATGTCCTTCGCAGGCACATAGATCAGCTGCGTGCGAGACTGGTTTCGCGCCCTTCCGCTCCTGGCTCTGCTCTGGGGGGGGGAGGAGGATCAGAATATGTATTCTGAGGATCAAATTCAACAGTCAATCCAGGGTTCCACCAGTGGCCTGGACCGTTTTTTTTAATAAAAATTCTTTTATTAAAACAATCAACATTGAACATAAAAACATATTATGCAGCAATCATCATGGCACCTGATATACAATACTAAGTATTAGTCTTTGAAAACGTCTGAATTAGTAAGCCTTTTTCCACTCCTCGCGTCTAGCCTCAACTATACTCCTGTTACACTTTGTTTGATTGGTGTTTCTCTTATCTGGTTCAATATTAATGTGATCAACATTAAACATAAGATCCTATTGCTAAACAATCATCCTAGAACATAGCATACAACATTAGGTATTAATCTTTGTAAACATCTGTTTTAGTAAACGTTCTTCCCTCCTCCCTTCCATCTTCAAGTATACTCTGAATACATTTTGTTTGATTGGTGTTTCTCTTATATATGGTCTATCTATTGTATCTAGTCTATCGCCTATTGTTCGTTTGCGCTTCTGAATTGACTTCGTCCCATTACTAGTGCAATCTTTTATAGTCCCTAACCAGAGATCCTGAGGTAAAAGTTTCATATCCTGAGGTAGAGATTCAGTCCACTTTAACAATATTAAAGCAAACAACATTAGTCATAAGGTTATGTTAAGAGGCATTAGTTATAGAACATATACATTCAACATCGGATGTTAGTTTTTGTAAACATTTGATTTGTTAACCCTTCTTCCCTCCTCCCATCGAGCCTCAGCTAAACGCCAGCTGCATTCTGTTTGATTGGTGTCTCTCTTGGATATAGTCCATCCACTGTTTCCAGTCCGTCAAAAATTGTTCATTGGAGCGATTTTTCAAGTATGCTGATATTTTCGCCATTTTCGCCAAATTTGTTACTTTCACAGTCCATTCTTCCATAGGCGGTATTTCCGGATTCTTCCAGTATTGTCCCACCAACAATCTTGCTGCTGTAATTAAGTTCAAAAATAAATTTGTCTCTGAGGTAGTGAAATCCTTTGTGATCCCTAACAGAAAAGCCTGAGGTAGAAATTCTATACGCTTTTTGAAAATGGTTTGGAGTGTCCACCATATCTTCCTCCAGAATGCTTTGATTTTTCTGCATGTCCACCATATGTGAAAGTAGGTAGCCTCCCCGTCCCCGCACCTCCAGCATTTGGGCTGGGAGTCCGGGTAGATGAGTGATATTTTTTTCGGGTCTAGGTGCCATCTATAGAACATCTTAAGTGTTGCGATTTCGTGAATTCTACATTCTACATTCCTCACCCAGATTTTCTCCCACGTGTCCATGGTGATAGGGTGTCCAAAGTCTTGTGCCCACTTTATCATATAGTTCTTGACTAGCTCGGTTTCAGAGTCCATTTCTATCAGACTGCTGTACACTCGTTTGATGTGCATGATCCCCTGTTCTCTAATCTGTTTAATTAGATTCTCGTCGGTCTGGGAGAAGCCCTTCTTCTTGTCTTTACGCCACCTTGATTGCAGTTGTATATATGATAGCCAGGTACCTCCTATTCCTCTGTTTGCTAGCGTTGCTTGAGGTTTCAAGAGGAACCCGTTTTCTTCTCCCAGTACAAGTTCACTGTAGGGCACCACTTCTTGCCCTTGGGATGTGTTCATATCCCCTGTTGCTTGTCCGGGGATCGTCCAGATGGGAATCTTGTCGTGTAGGAGGTGCTTATATTTCTTCCAGACCCATAACAATGGGATTCGTAGTGGGTTCTCCTTGAAGTTCCTATCTGCCTTTTTGCTGGACCGGATTTTAATGGATGGGGAATCACCCCATACATCCACAATCACTCCAGACAGGGAGTTACACAGGGATATCCAAACTTTCCACAACTAACAGATAGTGCTCCAGACAGGGAGACTGACCGGAGGTATCCCAATAACTCACAAGACTCTAGTGAACTAGAATTCTGGGGAGAACCAAGGCCCAATTCTGTAATTGCTCCCAAAAGAAAGTCAGTGGGACCTCTCCGCCTTTCGTAAATTACTCAAAACACACCTCTGCCGGCAGGCCTGGGGTAGTTAACATCTTGCCCCAAGCCAGTGTATGTCTGTGTGTATGCTGAATGATTGGTTTTTTTTTAAATTAAGAGGTTTTATATTTACATGTATTTTATATGTTGATTTCTACTGTGTTGTGAGCTGCCCTGAGTTCTCCGGAATAGGGCGGCATAGAAATCGAATAAATAATAATAATAATAATAATAATAATAATAATAAGGGGTAGCCTGGGAGGCGTCTCCTGACTCTGACACCTGGGGCACAGCCTTAGGGGCGTTTGGACAAGGAAGCAACCCCAATGCCCAGCACACTTCAGCTGTGGGCTGGGGGCACGAATACTGTCCCCCCAAGAAAGGTCAATTGTGAAATCGGGGACTACCACCCTGTCACAGTATGCTGCCTGGGACGGAGAGGCCCCAGCCACTCAGCAGAGGGGCGGGTCAACCAGGTCATGGGAGTAGCAAATCCTGGCCTGCTGAGCCCGGTGGGCAAGCAGGCAGGCCAAGCAACAGCTCCAGGGGCATCTGGGAATGCAGGGCAGCAACGCCCGGACCCAGCTAGCCTGGTGGGCGAGCAGGTGGGCCCAGCGTCGTCGCCAGGTCCGAGAAGGTTGCAAAGAACTAAGCGGCCACCCAAATACCTGAGGGAATTTGTTAACCTGCAGTCCAGTTTACGGGGAACTAATTAGTGGAGCCCAGACAAAAAAGGGGCCGTTTGGATTATCACTATTTTGGTTTCGGATATGTTTATACCCAAAATGATAGAGGGCGTTGGCCCAAAATCAACATTGGGTAATCCACATTCAATGTATTTGATGCATGGAAGTATAACACTCTCAGTAGATACATCATGTGAGAATGGATAGGTATGTTCCCCTCTAGGGAGGAGGGGTGTTGTGTCCTGAGCCTGCAGAGGCAGGCTCGGGACGTTGCAATGGTCCCGGGCAGTTGCATAAGCTGCCCAGGACCAGACGGAGTGGCGCCAGCCCTGCGCACATGCGCAGGGCGCGAAAGCACTCCGAAAAAGTATCTTTTCTGTCCGGGTCCCTGGGTTGTTAAGAGAGAGGCCTGCGTGCCTCGCAGAGTGTCTGAGTTGGAAGAGTTGTGAACAGTAAAGCCTGTTGTTATGAGATGAGCCTTCGTCACTCTTCATTGCTCTCAGAACATAAAAGATTTTTTATTGGTTTTTATTGTTTCCCCCTCCCCATAAATGCAAATTTTTCCAATCAACAAGTTGTCTGGAATTTGCTAAACTAATACATATTCAATTCCTAATCCTTGTTTCTTTTTTCTAACCAAATATAGAATAAGTTCCAAGTTTGATAATGGTCTGTATCTTCTTTGTCTTTTAGCCTCATAGTTAATCTGTCCATTTCTGCACAGTCCAAAATCTTCCTGATTATTTCTTCTTCTTGTGGCAAAGCTTCATTTTTCCAGTATTGTGCAAAGATTATTCTTACTGCTGTAGTAATATGTAAGATTAAATATAATTTCTGCTTGTTAAACTTTTCAGGCATAATGCCTAATAAAAAGAGTTCAGGTTTAAAATTTACCTGTTCATCCAATATAAAAAATATATGAATATGAATATTTTTCCAATAAACCTTTACCTTCCCACATGTCCACCGAATATGATAATACGAGCCTATTTTATGTTTACATTTCCAACATTTATCACTCGGGGGTCGCATTGGACTCAATTGTTACGAGATGAGCCTTCGTCACTCTTCATTGCTCTCAGAACATAAAAGTTTTAGTTTACTATATAGCACAAACTAGGTTAGTATTACATAGATTGCTCCTCAAACAATATAAATTTAAAAAAATTGAGAGATCACAGCTTATGCAATTCTTTTTCGACTCCTTCTCTCTTCTCTCTTCATACCAAATTTGGTCCTGTTTTGTTCCATTTTAAGATAATTACTGCATTGATGGATAGACACATAGGAAGAGAACTGATTCACTTTACATAATTTATTTCTAACATTATATTGGGTTGGAAAAGATTAAAAGGGTGTTTTGTATGACTTGTTTCATATATTGAAAAGATATCTGGTATGTAGGAGTCATGCCTATATCTGAGTGTCTGGCTTCAGAGACAGACTGAATGGGGCAGAAGAAGTAGAACAAAGATTTTTGCAAGATTATTCATTTTATGGAGAAAAGCCAGTGCCCTGTCACTGAACACATCCATAATTCAGAATTATGTGCTCTATTCAATCTAAAAAAAGGCCAGAAGAGCAAAAAAAAAGTTAATTGCTTTATGTAACATGGTTTTGTTTTGCATTTATTAGAAACGTTCAGCTAGGTGGCAGATCTAATTGACCTTGAAAAACCACACTAGCTCAGATCCAGTTAGTTCTTGAATGGAACAAACTCAGGACATCCAAGCACTCTAGGCTACATTGCAAATTGAAAATAAAAATAATTTTCCAATCGTCTCTAGAATACAGTGTGAAGGTGTCCAGGAAATCCGCTCAAGAGAGATTATTTTCTTTTAAAAACAGAAATGCCATACTAATATTTTTGCATTTATATGAGTATGAATATTTTATGGCAGTATTTCTCAACTTTGGCAATTATAAATTGTGTGGACTTCAATTCCCAGAAGCTGCTGGAGAATTCTGGGAGTTGAAGTCCACACAACTTAAAATGTGATTGAGAAAGATTGAAAAACACTATTCTACATATTCATGTGCCCTTTTATTTTAAGACTATTGTATTAAAATCCCATCGAGACCACCAAGATCCTAGAATATCAACACAAAACTGTGGGCTAATTCAAGTAGTTTCTAATATATCACACCTTTAATTAAGCCATAATATGGCTTGTTAGTTAATGATTTATCAAGATGATTTACAAAGAGTTACATTTTAATGCTTAGAACAAATACAATCAATGTAGAATATTTAGTCAACTTTAGTTCAGCTTTATGTGTAAACCAGATTATTAAACCCAGGGGAGCTCTCAAAGAATCCTTGATTCTTCTGAATTAAGCAGAAGTGAATCAGACACTGGTTCAGCCAGCCTAATGTCAGAGATTTTTGTGATCAGTTTTCAATGGGTACTTTATATTTTCATTTAATCTTAAGGAGAATGAATGGTAAGAAATATAGTTACCATTGGAAAATGTGGATAATTTCCCACATTAGTTTGTACACTTCCACTAAAGTAGTCAATTACTATATGCTGATATTTTTTATTAAAGATCAGCAAACTTCCAGCTAACTCAAGAATGGGAAAAAGAGGGAGAGAATTACATTATCTTTCTATTTATCTATCTCTCTATCCACTTACCTATCTATTGATCTATCATTATCCATATTTTTCTACCATCTCTATCTATCTATCTATCTATCTATCTATCTATCTATCTATCTATCTATCTATCTATCTATCTATCTATCTATCTATCTATCTATCTATCTATCTATCTATCTATCTACAATTATATCTGCAAAGCACTAAACAATCATTAGAAAGAAGCAAAGTGGTTGCCATGTCTGTACCTCTGAGGTCACCCAACCTCAGTAGTTTTACTAAAACAACACTGGTAAGGAATAATTACTTTACATATTACATTATATTGCAACTAGTTCAGTGGTTCTCAACCTTTTTAATGCCGCAACCCCCAACCGGTCATAAGTCGAGGACCCCCAACCGGTCGTAAGTCGAGGACTATTTCCTGCCCGGGAGCGCTGCGCATGCGTGGTGCTGCCCCCTGAGCCAGCTGAGGCGTAACTGGCAAGGGGCAGCGACGGCGCAGGGCGACCACCAGCTGGGCCACCAGCTGGCCCAGCCCAAGGGAGGCAAGGAACCCGCCGGGCCCCACGTGCGCCAGCAACCCTCCCTGCGCCCGCTGGCCTCCCACCTCCCACCCCTCTTTTACTTACATTTTTAGTAGTTGCTCAGCAGGGAGGGTGGAAACTTCCAGATAGCTCGCCTTCGCTGCAGACAACTTGCAGCACCGTTTGCAGACTGGGACTTTTGGCGGGCTCAGCAGGGCAGAGACAGCCTGGACAATTCCTATTTGAAAGCCAATAGAATTAGATTCTATTCAAGAGAGTCTATTCTATTGGCTTTCAAAAGCCAATCGAATAAGAGGGAATAGCACAGCTAAGAAAAAGGGGGGAAAATGGTGGACTGCATTGTTTGGCGACCCCCGTGAAATGGTCGTTTGACCCCAAATGGGGTCGCGACCCACAGGTTGAGAACCGCTGAACTAGTTTGTTTTGTTTTTGTTTCATATATAAGAATCAACTATTGTGGTTCAAAAACTAGGTTTATGAGTCACAGTGCTGCAGAAGTCAGCCTGAACATTGTAACAGGAAACCAGGGCATAAAATCAATAATAAATACTGATAGAACAGAATATAGGTAGCCCTTGTTTTACAACCACAAATGAACCCAACATTTCTGTTGCTAAGATGATAGTTATTAAGTGAGTTTTGCCCCATTTTATGACCTATCTTGTCGCAGTTCTTAAGTGAATCACTTCAGTTGTTAAGTAGTTAGACAGTTAAGTGAATCTGGCTTCTTCGTTGACTTTGCTTGTCAGATGGTTGCAAAAGGTGACCACATGACCCCGGGACACTGCAACCATGATAAATATGAGCCAGTTGCCAAACATCTGAATTTTGATCATGTGACATGGGGATGCTGCAACAGTCATAAGTGTGAAAAACAGTCATAAGTCTCTTTTTTTAATGCTGTTGTAACATCAAATGGTCACTAAATGAATGGTTGTAAGTTAAGGATTACCTGTATTTGTAGTTCAGAATTGAATTATGGGTCCTTGATGTTTTCTGAGCTTTGGTTGTTTCCTTGCATATGTTTCATTACCCAACTAGGTAACATCATCAGTGCTGGGGGTAAGATTTGCTCTCTGGCGATGGCATTTTAGTCATAGTAATAACAATCATTATTGTTGGAATTCCTGTTATGTTTTAAATGCTTGAAGTTGAACATTATTGTTATCATTATTGACTGCCAGGGCTTCTTTTTAGTTTCAGTGGTCCAGCAACTCAATAATATTTTAAAAATAAAAATAACAACACAGGAAACATAAAAAATATATATTGCAGCTTTTAATAAATGTCAGCTACAGAACAACCTTTCAGCTATGTGTTTTATTCTGTCCTTTCTCCACACAAACAAGTAATTCTCTCACCTTTGGGGTTTTACAGTGATCCAATTCCGAAGGTGAAGAGATTATTAAAGGAGGAATGGTTCACCTTCAGAAATTCTGGGATTTTCCTGTTTTGTTTTTCCACAAAGATGAAAAATTGACTTTGGATAAAGATCACGCCATGAAAGGAGATGTGAAATTGACAGTGAAGGCCTTTATGATGTATTCAGATCCTGTTGAATGTTTAATGAATTTTTTTGAAGGGCGTATTATGGAGTAAAAGCCAAGTTTTCATAATGTTATCTTTTCATCAAGATTTCTTTATGTAAGCCAATTTGAAGTGGAAAAAACAGATTACTTCCATTAATACTGATTGGACTGTCTTTTATATCTGGGAAGGGCATATCTTCTGCAACTGTTCTATTTATATATTATTTTTAGGTTGTGTTATCTTTTCTGAAACTAATATGGGTAATCCTCATTTAATGACCACTCTTTCAGCAATTGTTTGAAGCTATGAAGATGGTGAATAAGGGGGCCATGATATGTCCTAGTTGTTGTTACATCATCCCCTATGGTCACATGATTGTGATTCTGGAACTTGGCAATTAGATCCCATGGTCACATGATTACCATGTCACAGTGTTACAATAGCAATCACCAGGGCTTTTTTTCCTCATAGAATGCCCAGAATGGAGTTCCGGCACCTTTTTTGGATGGAATATTGTAGGGTAGGCAAGGCGAGTTGTATGACATGTGTGAGTTCCGGCACCTTTTTTTTTTTTTTTAGAAAAAAAGCACTGGCAATCACATGATCCATGCAACCATATAAGATTTGCCTAATCACAGCAATGGGAACTACCAGAAATGCCATCATAAATCAGCATGGACATATGATATTGAGCTTTATGACCTTGCTGCTTTGCAATGGTTCCCAATGCCAAGTACTGTTAGTAGTGAGAACTACTTGTAAATGATTTGCAAATCCTGTTATTTTCAGGGTAGACAGATATGAATCTTATCCAAAGGGAGAATTTCTTTCACCAATAGTATTATGGACTTAACTCTGACAGTCCCATAGGCTCAATGCTTTATCCAATTTAGAGGTTGCAGCAATGAACTTCTGTTAAAATAAAGTTGGGTTTCTTCCCTGAAATGATCTAACTGGAAAGAAAGTTGCAAAAAGAAAGTTCTTTGATGTTGTAGCTTGGCTGGTTTTCAACCACCTTCCCCCGAAAGGGGAGATTGGATAGTGGACAAAAATCGTAGGGTCCAACAAGCGCTTCTTGAGGAGAGAGAAAACCAAGACCTTCTTAAGAGATAGCACTTAGACATATATACCACTTCACAGCTCTCTCTAAGAGTTTACAGAGTCATCATATTGCCTCCAACAATCTGGGTCCTCATTTTACCAACCTCAGAAGCATGAGCCGGTGAGAATTGAACTACCAAACTGCTGGCAGCCAGGAGTCAACAGAAGTAGCCTGCAATACTGTACTCTAACCACTGCACCACCACAGCTCTTGGTGAGAAACTGCACTCTCATTCAGATCTTGATTATAAATTCTTTAAAAAAAATCTTTCCTGTGATAAGAAATTCAGGTTATACATTACAGAAATATTTTACAAGATATATTATTAAGCATTTTGTTTTTTTTCAATGCAAAATGTTTGGGAGCAAAGTAAATAAGATCCACTCAGACAGAAAGTAAATTTTAATTTGAGGGCTAATATTATCCCAGTTCAAATTAGAAAATCAGTCATCAGGCATAGTCCAAATCTCTGCAAATTATTTTTAAAAATCTCTAGTTGCCTTGAAAGATGAAAGAATGTACAATATCTACCTTTTTTTGTACAAGATTTCACCATAAAGTATTCTGACACAACTTAATGTTAACATCCCATGAAAAGCTCTTTATATTTTTTCTAACATTCCTGTGTTCTTAGCAGGTGCAGCTATGTTTATTTTCTGAGGACCAATGGTGTTCTCTCTCAGGAATTTAATACCACAAAAAACTTTTGTTTTCTTTTTTCCTTGACTGAAGGCACATTGTAACTGTAAATTGCATCTCAGGCTAACATACTGTATTCATGTTTCTTTCATCTTACTCATAGCTTTTTTGTACTTGCTCACAGATGAATGAATTGAAGGAACATTCCCTTCTCTGATGGAATAAAGTTCATGTGATGCTATGAGATTGTTACAATTCTCTCTTCAGTGGGGAATTTTTATCAAATCATACCAATCTGTTCACATTTTAGAGACCACTTTTCTGGCTGCTCCCGGCCACGTAACAACAATAATTAAAAATATATAACAATGCAAATACATCAACAAGAATTTTTTCCAGTTACTGGATTCCTGAGTCATCACCATTTCCATCAGCATAATTTCCAAATGTTGAAATATAGCTCTAACTTTTCTTCCATTATGGTTTGTTAGCACTTCACTGTTAAGTGGGGGCACCCTGGCGGGTACGAATGGCCCCCATCCTGCGCGAGCTGCACTGGTTGCCGGTGGCTTTCCGGGTGCGCTTCAAGGTATTGGTTACCACCTTTAAAGCGCTCCATGGCATAGGACCCAGTTATTTACAGGACCGCCTTCTGCCAGTAAATACCTCCCATCGACCAGTTCGCTCCCACAGAGAGGGCCTCCTCATGGTGCCATCGGCTAAGCAGTGTCGGCTGGTGGCGCCCAGGGGGAGAGCCTTTTCTGTGGGGGCACCGATGTGACACGAGCTCCCCCCAGAACTCCGGATGTGTCATGATCTCCGCACCTTCAGAAGAGAACTGAAGACTCATCTCTTCAATCAAACTGGCCTGGCCTAGATCTCTTCAGGTTTTTAATGTAAATTTTTAAACAAGGCTGTTCGGGTTTTAGAATTGGGATTTTAACAGGTTTTAGTAACAGCCATGTATTAATTTAATTTATTTTTAAATATTTATTGTTATTATCTGTTTTAATTGGGCTGTAAACCACCCCGAGTCCTATGGGAGAGGGGCGGTATAGAAATTTAAGAAATAAAATAAAATAAATAAATAAACTTCGCAAATGATTTATCTCTAGGAATGCCTGACCTACAACTCTCATAATTTCCTGCCAGAACAGCCATTAGATTTAAAGTTGTTATTATTCTATTTAGAAATAGAATAAAGTCTAGTTATTAGAACTGATCTCAGACAGTTCTTCACTTAATGATCTTGGAAGGATCTTGAAATTTGTCTTGATGACCTCAGGAAATCTTTTTTTTAAAGGTTTTGAGAAGTTATCTTGCTGATCTCAAGGAAGTTGCTCTCTTAGCAATTCAAATTACATTGTAAGGGATTATTATTATTCTTTTGGGTAGTTATCCTACATACAAAAAGCAAACTGCACACTTAAAAGATACAAAAACAACACCTGGATTTGTTTGAAGGAACGATAGCACAGTGAGGGAGTATTAGGAAGAGTTCAGCCTATATATGTTAATATTCTACTGTCTCTGACACAGGAGTCTCAATTTTAATATCACAGTAAATGGAATGAGATCCCAAGCAGAACAAGAGAAGAGGAATATGCAGTAGGAATGACTTAGCCCTCAAAAGAGGCATAGGGTGAGAGAAGCTTAGTATTTTGCAAAGGATGTCCAACCTTAAGGAGTTCAAGTGATTAATTGAATAGGACAGCTGTATCTTAACTTTTCTAATTCCCTCTAGTGCAGCGGTTCTCAACCTGTGGGTCGCGACCCCATTTGGGGTCGAACAACCATTTCACGGGGGCCGCCAAACAACGCAGTCTGCCATTTTTTCCCCTTTTCCTTAGCCGTGCTACTCCCTCTTATTCGATTGGCTTTTGAAAGCCAATAGAATAGACTCTCTTGAATAGAGTCTAATTCTATTGGCTTTCAAAAGCCAATAGGAATTGTCCATGCTGTCTCTGCCCTGCTGAGCCCGCCAAAAGTCCTAGTCTGCAAACGGTGCTGCAAGTTGTCTGCAGTGAAGGCGAGCTATCCAGAACTTTCCACCCGTCCCTGCTGAGCAACTACTAAAAATGTAAGTAAAAGAGGGCCAGGGGTGGGAGGTGGGAGGCCGGTGGGTGCAGGGAGGGCAGCTTGCGCGCATGGGGCCCGGCAGGTGCCTTACCTCCCTTGGGCTGGGCCAGCTGGTGGCCCAGCCGGTGGTCGCCCTGCACCATCGCTGCTGCTTGCCGTGGCTGCCCAGGAGCACCTGGGCCTGCCTGCCACTGCCCCGAATGGGCGGCAGCGAAGGTAAGGCTAGCGGGGCAGCGGTGGGTGCAGGGAGGGTTTTTGGTGCGCGTGGGGCCTGGCGGGTGTCTTACCTCCCTTGGGCTGGGCCAGCTGGTGGCCCAGCCCATGGTCGCCCTGCGCCATTGCTGCCGAGGCCGCCCAGGAGCGCCTGGGTCTGCCTGCCGCTGCCCCGAACGGGCAGCAGCCAAGGTAAGGCTAGCAGGGCAGCAGCGGGTGAAGGGAGGGTTGCTGGCACGGGTGGGGCCCAGAAGGTGTCTTACCTCCCTTGGGCTGGGCCAGCTGGTGGCCCAGCCCGTAGTCGCCCTGCGCCATCGCTGGCCCTTGCCAGCTATGCCTCAGCCAGTGCAGGGGGCAGCACCATGCATGCGCGGTGCAGGGGGTAGCACCACGCATGCGCGGCGCAGGGGGTAGCACCATGCATGCGTGGGGCTCGACCGGCCGGGGGTCGTAGCCTGAAAAAGGTTGAGAACCGCTGCTCTAGTAATGAGGTAGGAGAAAGTAAGATAATAATAATGATAATGAAAAATCACGAAAAATCACTAAAGCAAAATAGATGTGTCTGTATAATTACTGGAAGAAAGCTGTGTCAGCAAATGCATGACTAACCCAAAAGCACATTGCGTTCAGAAACAATGTATCGAGCATAACTCCCTTCATTGTATGTCCATGAGAACTAACCTGATGAAATACAATGTAGATTTTCATGTGTGCTTCTTTGTTCCTGAGAATGGAAAGCTATAAAACTGTAGTTTGAACCCTCCCTCGGGGTTCAGAATTGCCTATTCTCTGCTTCTGAACCTGTGCACATAATAAAACCTCTCTGCAGCCCCTTGGAATTCGTAAAGGTTTCTTTCGTTTTCCACAAGATTTATGGCGACTTCTCCGCCGGGACTGGGACTTTTAGGAAGAGGCCGTTGACCTTCCAGATGGATTGCCCTGGTGGAATTGCCCTCTTTTGACGACATCTCCAAGCCGGCTCCGTGGCCTTTGTCTACGGGGAGACCTCGACGGGAAGGGAGGGGAATTAACCCATCAGTGAAGCACTCCAGTCAAGGATCTGCGGGGGTAGCAGACGGGTCGTAAATCAACAAAAGGTTCTGGAACGCCTGCAGGCAAGTATTGTAAAAAGGGGATACCTGATCCCATTTGGATCGGAAGAGGGGTTTGATCACCCCCTAGAAGACAAGGCGGCGTCCTTAAGTCTTCAATAGGTAGGACTGTGTGGGTGGTTAAACCATTGCATTTCCTGCAGAGTGACTGTTGGAACGTCCAGTGCTCCAGGTCAATGGTAGTGTGTTAGGAGAGATGGGAGGTAAACAGACAAAGAAGGGCATTGGTCAGACGCCACTTCAGTGCATGTTAGAAAATTTCAAAAAGGGTTTTTCTAGGGATTATGGAGGCCCAAAACCAAATCCAGCCATGTTAAAAAGATTCTGTGAATCTGAATGGACCACCTTTGGTGTAGGGTGGCCCAAGGAGGGATCGGCGAATCCCTGAACTCGTGGCACGGGTTCATCAAAATGTGACTGGAAATGGTCATTGGGACCAATATCCCTATATAGACCAATGGCAGATCAATATTGCAGAAAAGCCTCGATGGTTAGCAAGGTGTCAGTTAGAATGTGCTAAGATATATTTGGCAAGCCAAAAAGCCAAGCCTCAGACAAAAGCTAAGATTTTCAAACAGGGAGAAAGGGAGGAATTTGTCAGACCCCCCCTCCCTATGTTCCTAGAAGAGAAGAAAGGGGGAATAAATCAGCAAATTTCATCCCCTCCGGTTGAAAGAAATGAAGTCCAATTTCAGCCAGAAGAGGAAAGAAAAATAAAAACAGATGGAATCATTCAAGATAGAAATATGGACTTGGATAATGATGGGAAAGCAGACCCCTGTTTCTAGCCGGACTAGAATTAAGGTGAAAACAGAAGAAAAAAAAATAGCCTCTTTAAGAGAAGTTTCGTCCCTGGAACAAGCAGCACCAAAAACTTTGTTGCAAAAGTTACAGGCTTTTTGTGTTTAAAAAAGCTTTGAGACAAACCGCAATTTGTCCAGTTAATTATGCTGCAGTAACTAATGTTCGGCAAGAGAAATAAATCACCAACTGCATTCCTCAGCCGACTGATAGAAGCGTATAAAGTAAACACAGGTCTTGATATAGAGTTGACACAAAATCACTCACTCCTAATTGAAAGATTTATTATGTAAGGCCCCTTCTGTGCGTGGCCTTAGGAGGAACGTAAATCAGATCAGAAAGAGAAAAAGAAAGCTGAAATGTTAGCAGTGGCATTGGGGAGGGATGCGTATTGGACCCAACCAATGTGCCATCTGTAAACAGGAAGGACACTGGCAAAGGGAGTGCCCCCAGAGGAATGGCCAGCCTAGGGGACAATCCCACCAGTATGGAAGAGGGAGAGGAAGAGAATTTAGAAGGACTTTCCAGAGAAGCTTCCACAGAAAAAGCTTCCGAGGAAGAAAGCATCCAGCCTATCCCAGTCAGGCAGAAGAAAGAGAAGGAAACATGATCGGCTTAGCTGACATGGAATGGGAAGACTGAAGAGGACAGGGTTCTAGGGCCCCACCTCCAGAGCCCATTGTTAAAATACAGGTGGGAGGACAGACTGTCCCACCAAATCTGTCCTAAATAAATTTATTGGCAAGCCACAAAACAAAGAGGATTGCTTTGAAAACACATCCAAACTGCTCCAATTGTTACAAGACTGTAATGTATTTAGGCTATGAACTATCACAAGGGCAAAGAACTTTGGGCCCCCAGAGAAAGCAAGCTGTGCTACAGATTCCCATACCCAAAACAAAACAGGAAGTTAGAGCCTTTTTGGGAATTACAGGCCTCTGTAGAATTTGGATTCCTAACTTTGCTCTCACAGCTAAACCATTGTACCAAGTTTTAAAAGGACCAGAAAAAGAACCTCTGTTGTGGCAACAAGAACAAACCTAACCACAGCACCAGCTTTAGGACTACCTGATATATCTAGGTCATTCTCACTTTATGTCGATGTGAGACAGAATGTGGCTTTAGGAGTTCTTACCCAAAAGCAAGGAAATTGGAACTGACCAGTCGCTTATCTGTCAAAACAGCTAGATATGGCCTCGCAAGGTTGGCCACAATGTTTAAAAATTCTAGCAGCAGTTATGCTGTTACTGCAGGAGGCAAACAAGTTAACCTTTTCAGCTCCAGTAGTTGTTTATACTAGTCATGCCCTGCAGACAATTATTGACAATAAGGGACATTTATGGATCAGCAATCAGGATGCATAAGGATGCATAAGATACAGGCCCTGTGCATAACTGTATACAAACAATAGAGCTACAATATTCTTGCAGGCCTGACCTTACAGATCAACCTTTGCATAATCCAGACTTCCAGTGGTTCATTGATGGATCCAGCTTTATGGATCAAGGAATTAGATACTCTGGCTACGCAGTTGTCTCTCAAACTACGATTGTGGAGTCAGCACAGTTACCTAGCCAAGCAAGTGCACAATTTGTAGAATTATATGCCTTAACCAGAGCATTAGAAATAGCTGCAGGAATGACTTTAAATGTATATACAGATAGTAAATATGCATTTTGACAGTGCACGCTCATGCGGAAATATACAAAGAAAGAGGATATTTGGACTCCACAGGCAAGGTTATCCAATATGCAATTTTGATTAAAAGACTTATCAAGGCAGCACAGTTGCCATCTAAAGTTGCAATCATCCATTGTCCTGGACATCAAAAAGACTTCAGCCTTATTACCCAGGGCAATAGGAAAGCAGACAAAGAAGCTAAAAGAGCTGCGTGGGAAGGCCCCCCTCTCAAATCAGATGTCACTAGGTTCATGTATTTAGACACTTACTTAGAACAACTTGATCCTACATATACACAGGAGGAAACCCAAAAATTGAAACAGGATGTACAAGCTGAACTAGTTAAAGGCTGGTACACACTTCCCGATGGACGCATCGCTGTTCCTCTTGCACTTGCCCGCCCCCTTATTTTTCAAGCCCATAAGCAACATCATTTAGGAAAAACTGCATTATTACAACAGCTTGAACGTTTTTTCTATCTTCCCTTTGCTTCTTCGCTAACAGCACAAGTATGTTCTCAGTGTTCCACTTGTGCCCAAACCAATGCATGCCAAGGACCAGTACTACCACCTGGTCAACAACCAATCGCTTATTTTCCAATGGACTATGTCATTGTTGATTTTACTGATATGCCCAGAAGTAAGAAATATATAGCCCTGTTAGTTATAATTGATACCTATTCAGGGTGGATTGAAGCCTTTCCAACTGTAAATAAGAAAGCTATACAGGTTGCCAGAATATTTCTGAAAGAAATTATTCCTAGGTTTGGTTACCCTTCTAGGATTTCATCAGATAATGGCCCTGAATTTGTATACCAAATTTTGTTTGGAAACTCATCTTCATTGGCCAGATGTTTTGCCTATGGTTTTATATGCAATCAGACTGGCCCCCCGCACTAAATTACAACTTAGTCCTTATGAGCTCATGTTTGGCCGTCCCCCTTGTCTATTTAAACCTGAACAGTCAGGGTTGGCCGGACATGGCTCATAAGAGGGGAATAGACCAACATAAATTGTTACATCAGTTACAACAACACATGGGTTCAAACCAGGAGACAGAGTATGGGTGAAGCACTGGAAATCAGATCCCTTGAGCCCAAGATGGAAAGGACCGTATACTGTTGTCATGTGTTCTCCTTTGGCAGTGAAAACCTTGGAGGGAAAGTCCTGGATCCACTGGAGTAGATTGAAAGCAGCTGCACATGCAGATCCAGTAACTTACAAGGTGGATAAGACTGACAAACCTTTGGTATTGAAGTTTACAAGAAATACACCCTGTCGAACCCTACCGGCAACGGGTTCTCAACACACGGTGTGAAGAAAAGCCCTGCTGAGACACTCCGGACGCTGTCTCTCTACGCACGGTGGAAGATATGAGGATTCAACAGCTCATAATACCTGTTACTTATTTAATATGGGGAATATACACACACATTCCTACACAAATCATTGCAAAGGCTACACGAGAGGTCATACTGCAAAAACCCTCTAACAAAATATTGAGTACCACACACAAAGAAATAACAAATACACAGGGAAACCAAGGTTGTCAAAACTGCATTAAGACTACCAAACAAGGAAACCAGATAACCAAGACTTTGATTTATCATACAATAAAACCAGAAGGGTGCCAAGATAGCTCCCCTAGCTCTTGTACATACAACAGAACCACATATAAAGTTTGTAGAAAAGGGGTCCAAGATCAGTGTTATAATCCCAAGTCTGATCCAGATCGTTGGGCCTTACAAATAAAAACACATAGAACAAGAAGTAGCTATAAGGACAAGGCACTATTAGGGATCTCTCAATGGAAATCCAACCCAGACTTCAGTTTTAGCGTCACCTTTGATGTTTGCAAAGCAGCTAATTATTGGGCTGCAACATATGGTTGTGGAGGGATCAGTAATATCCACAGCTATATCCCAAACCATAAGTACTTGTGACCACCAGATGGATGTGAAGTCTCTGCAGTCAAATGTAAGTGGTGGTCATGTATTAAGTGGCATACCCAAGACCCAAAAGAGATGGACCACATCTTGTTTGAAAAGAATGAAACAAAAGCAGATTCCTGTGGAACAGATAACTGTAATTTAGTGACTCTCACAGTCAAGAATGGCAGTTGGTTCCTGGAACAAAAGAGATGGGAAAGAAAGAAATGGATGTTTGGGATAGGAATAGATGGCAAAGGCTATAATCCAATGTCAGAGGTGGAAGTCAAAATTATAACTACAACCAAAAGACCAGAACAAAAATCATTATTTTGGTCCTATTATGAGGAAATGGAAAACATAAATATTCCTGAAGTATCTAGACAAATAACCAATACCTTTGTTAAGTTGGCTGAAGACATTGCTCATACTTTAGGCGTGTCTAATTGTTTTGTGTGTGGAGGAACAAATATGGGAGAAAGATGGCCATGGGAGGCACAAGAGTTAAATTATACCAAGGTACTAGAGATGTCTAATAACAATAATTTAACCTATACAAGTGGGAAAGATGGTGATTGGACTCTCACTTCCAACTTGGTAGGACATGTCTGTTACTCAAGAAACAAGACAGAATCTCGCATAGCAGTAGGTGACCTCCTATGCACAGGGACATGGGAAAGTGGTAAATGGTGGTCTGGAACCAATGAGACCACTGCTATGGATCATCATGCCCTTACTAACATACATGGGATGTCATATCTAAAAGACCCCACAAATACCAGTCTCCATTGGCTAGCACCAGATGGAATGTACTGGATTTGCAGAAAAATGGCATACAGACAACTACCTGAGAATTGGTGTGGATCTTGTGTATTGGGAATAATTCGACCAGGATTTTTATCTGTTACCATTAAAAACTAAGCAAATTCTTGGAGTTCCCATCTATGATGAAATTGGCAATATAAGACAAAAAAGGGAACCAAGTGCATACACCCAATGCGCAGGAATCACTTGGCAAAAAGATGAATGGTCACCTTGCCGCATTATCCTAGTTTATGGCCCAGCTACTTGGGCTGAGGATGGAATGTATGGCTACCGTACCCCTATTTATATGCTTAACAGGCTCATTAGATTACAAGCGGTGGTAGAGTTAATTACTAATGAGACTGTGAATGGACTAACTGAATTGGCCAAAGAAAATGTGAAATCCAGAACATATATCATGCAAAATAGGTTAGCCTTAGACTATCTGTTGGCCAAAGAAGGAGGGGTATATGGAAAGTTCAACCTAACAAACTGTTGCATTGAAATAGATGAAAGTGGAAAAGTATTGAAAAGCATAACTGACAAAACGATCAAATTAGCACATGTTCCGGTGCAAACCTGGAAAGGACTTAATTTAGAAGATGTATTTTCAGGATGGTGGCCAAAGTTACCAGGCCTACAAACCATCATAGTTATAGCAGTCTTGTTAATTCTAGGATGTATTTTGATTCCTTGTTTAATCCCCTGTCTGATAGCAATGATTCGAAGGATCTCAGAAAGTACAGCCCAATTAACAGCAAAACATGAAACAATGTTAGCCTTATGGGAATATAAGATGGTGCCCACTCAAGAACCTGAATCCGACGTAGAATAATGGAAGTTTAAGCTGGAAAACTTCCAAAAGGGGGAAATAATGAGGTAGGAGAAAGTAAGATAATAATAATGATAATGAAAAATCACGAAAAATCACTAAAGCAAAATAGATGTGTCTGTATAATTACTGGAAGAAAGCTGTGTCAGCAAATGCATGACTAACCCAAAAGCACATTGCGTTCAGAAACAATGTATCGAGCATAACTCCCTTCATTTTATGTCCATGAGAACTAACCTGATGAAATACAATGTAGATTTTCATGTGTGCTTCTTTGTTCCTGAGAAAGGGAAAGCTATAAAACTGTAGTTTGAACCCCCCCTTGGGGTTCAGAATTGCTTGTTTACTGCTTCTGAACCTGCGCATAAAAATAAACCTCTCTGCAACCCCTTGGAATTCGTAAAAGTTTCTTTCGTTTTCCACAAGACTAGTGCAACAGAGATACCGCTGAACTGAAATAATGGAAATGTGCTCACAGATTTAGGAAATAAAGACCTCAAATCAAAGTCAACCTATGACAAACCCATGCCTTGTCATTGCCTTCTTCCAGGCTGTTCTAGCTTAAAACTAGAATAGACATTCTACCAATTAAACAAGCTTTGAAGATGTGTGAATGTTTTTTATACATCATGAGATGCATCTCTTCTGTAATTAGCTGTTACATCACTGCCAAGGTATCTTTTCTTAAGGAAACAATTACAAGCCATAAAGAAAAATCTAGCTTTGAAATAATAGAAAATACTTGTAGCTTGGGTTTTAGATTTTGGAAGTGGTTTGTTCTCCATGCTTGTTTCAACATAGTTTTGGAACGTTTCATTACCCAACTAGGTAACATAAGCAGGATTTTCTTGTCCTGTTCTCCTTAGCTTATAAATGTCTTGTGTGTCAGTGTGGTCAGTTGGTCATGCGATTGCTTGTTTGTTTGGAGCTCTATTTAAATTCTGAGCAGCTGATTGGTTCTCTTGTTGATTAATACCAATCAACAAGAGAACCAATCAGCTGCTCAGAATTTAAATATAGCTGCTCAGAATTTACCAACTGTCCACACTGGCACACAAGACACATTTAAACTAAGGAGAACAGGACAAGAAAATCCTGCTGAGGATGTTCAGTAACGAAACATTTAGAAACTATATTGAAACAAGCTTGGAGAACAGACCATTGCCAAAACTCTAGCTTCCTAATATAACTTTCTGATGTTTAGGTTGAGGAGCTGTATGGATTCTCACTTGGAAAAAGCTCAAGGATTTCATTGTGGGGTAATGCTTGGACTTTAAATTAATTGTAATTTCTTGGGGTTTGTCAGGATGACTGGACAGTTTGCAAGGTTAAGCAACAGTTAAGACAGTATTTAGGATCACTCATAGGTTAGTTAGTGGATGTCAGGAAAGTAATTCTACAATATCCTTCTAGACCAGGGATGTCAAACTGACGGCCCACAGGCCGGATGTGTCACGAGGAAACCGTGTCCACCCCATTGCTGGCAATGGGGAAAAAAGCTCCGATACGTTGCGCGATGTCCCGTGATGTCGTGAGTTTGACATGTCTGTTCTAGACAATCTGGAGATTGTCCAAAGTGCTTGGGTGGGGCATTGCTAGATCTACAAAAATCCAATTCTACTCATATTTAAATTAATACAGCTTTCTATAGCTCTAGTTCAGTTATATTTTTTTTAAAAAAAATATAACGTCAGGGCTATTTAAAATTGACAGAACAAACTTTGGGCCAGATTTCTTGTAACTAATTCTAGCAATGAATAAAGTTAAATCTATTTATATTTTGGGCTATTTTCATCAAAGACTGGCTTCCATCATTTTCTTAATGGGTTTTGTGTCAGGAATACCCCCAGCTAGTATTTAACTTGCCGCCCCCAAAATTGTGGTATAATGGGGGAATCCAAAAATTTTGAGCAATATAATACAAATGTTCTCATCAAGGTAAAATGGAGATACTGCTAGCTCATCACTTTTAAGGCCCTTGAACTAAAGAAACAGACGCGAGCATATACCTAATCAATCCATTAAAAGTGCTAATTGTACTCGTTGATGGTGTGATCTGACATAATTTCTTCTGTTCAGTCTTGCAAAGAAAATCCCTGAATCTTATAGACTCTAAGGTTCAAATTGCACAAACAAACCCCAATTTCTTAAGATCAAAAGGATCTATAAAATCTTTTAAATGACATGTTTAGGTTAAATAGCTTTAACCCATCCCTCCTCCACCAAGCTAGGTTGGGATGTGAAGTGTGAAGAAGAGTTGTGCTTGGATTTGATTGAACTCAAGTAGACTGTGGACTTCTCCATCAGTCTTTTCACTCAACTCAGCAAAGATCAGGGATGGTAGCAAGGATGATTAATATGCCCACACTAATATTCCTTAAAGCAATTTACCTTTCCATAGTCCCCACTTAAACAACCAATCATAAATCACTCCAGGCCATTGTAAACAGTCATGCTGCCCACCCCTGTGATGATGTGACCACATGTCAGGCAGGTCATTGTAGCATTCTACAGTCATGGTACATCATGTTTTTTGGTAAAAAAAACAACAACCCCCATCCATTTAAATCAATGGTAGTCAACCTGGTCCCTACCACCCACTGGTGGGCATTCCAGCTTTCATGGTGGGCGGTAGGGTTTTTGTCCGATATTGAAGCACTTTCCTTTTTTTAAATTTAATTGACTTTTTAAAAAAATTTCATAGCATTATTTAAAAACATTTTCATTAGGTTTTCATAAAATTCCCCATGACAATTTAAATTTCTGAAAATATACTATTTGTATCGCCCGCGCATAAGTTTAGTTCACGTTACGTAAATGAAACTAAATTGTGCTATAGTGCAACTGCAAACAAAAGAGCCTCGTCTCAGAATAGCTCGCGCATCTCTCCCCACATCACCCAGCTGTAACAGACAAGCAGAGCTGGTAGCCGGCGCCCCCCAGACCAAATCCACGATGCGCGAGAGGCATGCGCAGATGATGATACACAGCACAGGCTCTTTTGTTTGTGGTCACACTGGTCAGTACGCAGTTAGGTTTGTGAGAGTGAGCACGTGCCTACAGCTTCAAACAAAATATTGTGAGTCCATGTCTCAAAAAAAGAAATACGCTCGTGGCTATTTGCCAGAGTATCTGAAGATGGGTTTCATAGAATCTGTTGTAAATAAACAACATCCAATGTGTTTATTGTGTCATAAAACATTATCTAATGAAGCAATGAAGCCAAGTCGATTGTGAGAACATCTTTCTACAAAGCATCCAAATGATAAGATCAAGCCCATTGAATATTTTCAGGAAATATATAAAAAATTTCAAAATCATTCAACAGTCATTGCATCATTTAAGAAACAACATGCAGTAAACGAAGATGGATTAATTGCCGCTTATCGCATTTCACAATTAATTGCAAAAAGTAGTAAAAGCTATAATATTGGAAAAACTGTAATAATACCCTCTATAAAAGAATTTATCTCAATAGTAATGCATCAGGATATACCTGAAATTTTAAAAACGTTGCCCCTAAGCGATAGCACAGTAAAGCGATGAATTGAAGAATGGCAGTTAATGTTGAAAAAAAACTGATAAGTATTCTCCAAAACTCTTCATTTTCCATGCAATTGGACAAGTCTACCATTGCAGATAATAATGCTTTATTGATGGCATATGTATGTTATTTTGATGAAAACAATACATTACGAGAAGAAATGCTATTCACAATAAATCTCATTACAGATACAAGAGGATTATCTATACTTAATATTGTGAAATCATACTTTACAAAAAATAACATTCCTTTGAATAATATTGTTGCATGCGCTACTGGTGGAGCACCATCAATGGTAGATCGCTATCGTGGATTTGTTGCTTATTTGAAAGCAGAAGTGCCAAATGTTTTATGTATTCATTGTGTGGTGCACAGACAACATCTTGTAGGAAAACATCTAAGTACAAGTCTCCAATCATCATTAACTATAATAATTCGAGCCATAAACAAAATCAAATCCAATGCAAAAAATGATAGAATGTTTCGACAGCTTTGACAGGACAATAATGAAGATTTTATTACGTTACTTTTGCACACAGAAGTTCGGTGGCTGTCAAAGGGTATATCTTTGGCTCGTTTTGTAGCATTATATGATAGTATCATACAAGTTTTTGAAAGTAATAATGAGACCAATCTGTGTCAACAGTTAAAAACAGTAAAGAATGATGCCTTTTATTTGGAAGATATTTTCAAGAGATTTCATGATGTCAATTTGCAGCTTCAAGGAGCCAATAAAACTCTTATAGGTTGCCAAAGTATTATGTCATTATTTATTGAAAAACCTGAACTACTTCGTTATAATCCATTGAAGAGAGAATTTCATCAGTTTCCTGAATTATCATATATAAAAAATGATGTAACTCCAGAGGATATTGACAGATTCAGTAGCCACCTCAACGAACTTAAATTGGACATGGAAAAATGATTTGAAGATATTTTGAAATTGAAGGTGTATGACTGGATGAAAAATCCTTTTACTGCAAATATTGAAGAGGCTGATACAACTTGCCAAGAAGAACTGTTAGAAATTATATATGACGAAGAAAGTAAACATAAATTCAATAGTGGTGGATATGAAAACCTATGGCAAAGTAAAAAAATGTCTGTCTTATATCCAAATATGTGGAAAATGATATTCAGTTTATTGATACCTTTCCCTACCTCATATCTTGTGGAATCAGGCTTTAGTGATGTTAATCATATTATGACCAAAGAAAGAAACTGCCTGAATATTTCCGAAAGAGGAGACCTTTGTTTGTTCCTTACAAAAATTGAGCCAGATATCCAGTATTTAGTTTCGTAGCATCAGCCTCAGGGATCTCATTAATAATTTAATTAATTAAATGTAATTTTATCAGACTTCATGCTTCTATGTATGCAAAGTATAAATAAAAAGATAGATTTAACTACAGTAAGTTGTTTTATAAAGAAAAATTATTTTGCCAAACTTAGCGAAAGTCCGACATAAAGTATTTGGTAAGTAATTATTATTATATGCTTTAACTTGCTGTAACTCTGCTTTATAAATTTTATAAAGTAAAGTTGCTTTTCTATTTTATAAATCACCATTACTGTGGAACCAGTGGGTGGTTAGAAAATTTTACTACTAACAGAGATACAAAAGTGGGCGGTAGGTATAAAAAGGTTGACTACCCCTGATTTAAATGAATGAATTTGCTTAATGACAACTTGCAAAAAAAAGGATGGAAAATTACTTCCAATCACATAGGTATCTCGACATACGACTGCAACCATTTGCAACTGTAATTCTGGGCTCCATTATAGTCGTATGTTGAGGACTACTTGTATTCCATTCAGACTTTGCATGTATAAATAATTGCAGTTTCATTACAGTTGAAACACTGGTTACTTTCATATAATCCAAAGCTCTTTTTAGCAGGACTGTGTAGTGCTTTCCATGTGATTCTAAAAAACTGTTTCAGAAATTGCAGGAGCACATCTGTAGCACCTCTGTGCAAATCTGGAAAGTAATTATTCTTGTGAGATCATATAAGTTGTTCTTTGCAACTGCCATGATTTTTTCTATACTCTACATCCATAATTTTTCTTAGTTTTTGGAAATCATTTTGGATTATTTTGCATCTTTTTTGGAATGTAAGATAAAAAGAGTGTTAAGATCTAAAGACTCCCTGCATCTATGAATAGATTAAGAAAATCTATGCTAAATACTGAAGTAAAAATCATTAATGTATTTAAATAATCAAACTCTTATAAATATAATGATGAATGCTGAAGTAATTAATCAAAAACTTTAAGTATAGTGGTGAAATAGCTACAGTCTGGGAAAATTTATTGATTTGTCACGTTCACTGAGCATTTCTAATGTACCCAGTAAATCATTAAAGCATTGATTTCTATTAGGAGAGATTGCTGACTGTTACAATAAAAAATAGCAAAGCAATTAATTAAAACCCATGGATACATCTAACCATCACAATCAAAGTATTTTTAAATATTTTTTTTAATTTAAGAAGTTTTAATGATTCAAGTAAAAATGGGCTATTTTCATTCTCATCTTGATGTTTTACAGAATGACAGTAATAAATTCTGATCTGTTGGTGGACATGGAATTGCTCTGATATATATATAAAAGGAACTCTGTGAATATTAGCTGCCGACTTAGAAAGAAACAGGAACTCTGTGAATATTTTGAGGAAAAGCTGAATAGGTGAGATATTTTTAGATAGCAACCCTGACTTTCTCTTCCAGAATTTCATATTAAATTCCCCCTAACTCCCTCTTCTGGTCATACATAGTAAATGAAGGCAATTGTATACAATAAATAAAAATGGAAAAGAACTTATATCATTATTGGTTTCCTTCTGCTAACTTAGCCTCTATTATTGGGTTTATAAGACTATTCTTACAATAGTCTTAATTCTCATATCATTTTTAAAAAGGGTTTAAATAATTAGAGGTCTGAGTGTTTGTCCCAAGTTTCCACTGCATCACAGAAAAATCAGGATATAAATATAAGCAAATAAATAAAAGTGAAATTTGATATTCATAGCATAATGAGCAGTTACCTAATAGACACATTTCTGTTTATTATTTTACTGCACATTAATCATCATCCCAACATTGATTATAGGAGTAGAGTAGATTAAACATCACTTCTCATAAGCTGGAGCCGAAAAATTCATCACTTCTAGAGGCCACATCTGAACAGCTATATTAAATATTATTGTATGATGAATAGCCCTTAGTGACATGGGTCCAGGTCACTTGAAGGATCGTCTCATCCCACTGGGATTGGCCAGCAGAGGAGGCATGCTGTGGGCAGTGCTTTTTTTCTAAAAAAAAAAAAAGTGCCAGAACTCTGATACATCATACAACCCGCCTTGCCTACCCTACAAGGTTCCATCCAAAAAAGGTGCCGGAACTCCGTTCTGGGCGTTCTATGAGAAAAACAGTCCTGGCTACGGTTCAGTCAGCCCGAGTGTCTTGGCTTGTGGGATCCAGGAGGAAAGCCTTCCCTGCCCTCTGGAACAACTTGGTCCCCAATGTGAGGGTGGCCCCAACCCCCATATTTTTTTCATAAAGGCCTAGAGACATTCTGTGCCAGTCAGCTTGGGACCCCAGTGAGAGATCAGCACAATGGAGGCGGTTGATTGAGTAATAACAGATCCCACCTCTACCCCCACTCTCCCCATGTGTCTTTGGTCTTAAGGTTTGATTTTAACATTTTTGTTTTAACTAAGATGTAACTGTAAGCAGCCGTGGACAATAAATTTTAAAAATAAATAAGTATTCATAATTCTGTAAAAAAAAGTTCCAAACTAATAAAATTAATCTTAGTTTCTATCATATTGTTACTATTCTTGCTTCTGCACACAAACCTATCAGTATTACTAAATATGAATATCATCTTGTTAATACATACATTACAATAGATGTTTTAGGACAATGTCACTTGTTGTTAGCTAAATGTTATATAAAATACTTTTCAATAATTGACCAAATATTGAAATTAATATCCCACAAACACTAAAATATAAAAGAGAGAAAGACATTAATGAATTATGGCTTGTACAGTTGTAATCATCCCAGGGATGTTTTTCAAAAGGCAACTGAATTTTCTTGATTTTTTTCCTTTGAAAACATTTTGCTTCTCATCTAAGAAGCTTCTTTAGTTCTGACAGGTAAGGAATAGAAGGAGAGTGTTTGACAAACAAGTGCATATGTTAAAAAACCAGAAGATAAGAAAGAAAATCTTGAAAAGATGGGACTTCTAATGCTAGAAAATAAACTGAAGAAGGAATGGTTTAAAGCTTCTGCAGGCAATCTTAAAATCAAAAATCCAAAGAATCTAGGCAATATCTCTAAAAAATCTCTGAAAAGCCTGAAGGAGGATTCTTCTAAACATCAAAACACACCCTGACCGAATAGCTTAAAGCATCTCTGATAAATCTTCAGAAGGAATGTCCTGAAGCATCTAGGGAGGATGTGAGTGAGTGGCTGGATGTAACCATAAATCATCTCCAAGAGGAAAGGCCAGAAACATCACATCTAAATGTG
The DNA here is from genome assembly GCA_034064705.1 of Bothrops alternatus. NCBI lineage: Eukaryota > Metazoa > Chordata > Lepidosauria > Squamata > Viperidae > Bothrops > Bothrops alternatus. The sequence goes on from JARGCV010000179.1 coordinate 4,847,800, forward strand.
CAGGAATGGCTTCAAGCATCTAATTAACAGCATTTAAGTTCTATAGAAGTCTGAGGCAATCTCGAGGTAGCCTAAGAAAGGGAATTATACAAAAGGTTATTCTTGTTATTAGCATAATGACTTCCATTTTGCTTCTGCACACTGTGCTTGTGTTAGGGATGCCATTTTGTGAAGGCAGGAAAATCACGTACACAGACCCAGAGATAGGGGAAAGAGCAGGAAAATAATGAAAGATGATTGGTTAACATTCTGTGTGCCAACAAGTGTCACTGTGTGATTGGTTGTTATCTGCATATAAATAGAAGTGCCTAACTGACCACTATGTGGCACTTCTGAATGCAGCTGCCAGTGTTTCAGACAGTGTTCCACCCAGCAACTTCAACTGGCCAAATAAAGTTCTGTATGACTTGGAAACCTCCGCTTGAGTCTCCTGATTTGCCCCCTTGGAACCTCAAGTTCTTTGGATAGCTGCTGACCCCTACAGCTTGAAAAATCAGTAGCGAATCTGAACTAGCAATGTTCTGAAAGACCTGTGGAGAATACATCACAATGGCTTCAATGATCACTAGAAAACCTCTTATTTTCTGAAGCACCAAGATCAGTTCTGGAAAAATGGCTTCAAAAATCCTTGAGCAACTTAGAAGAGGATGATCATGAAGCATCTAAACAAAAAATAGTATGAAATACCTATAAATAACGTTGTAGAGGAAGGATCTGAAACACCCTATTTAGGTACTCAGGAATGTTTGAACCATCTATTAAAGGCACTCAGGGTCTACAGAGTAGGCAGAGTAATGGATGGCTTAAAAAAATCAATAGAAGACCTCAGAAAGCAGTGTTTTGAAGGACCTGTGAAGAATATATTACAATGGCTTCTATGATCTCTAGAAAGTCTCTCTTCTTCTGAAGCACCCACTTCAGTTCTAGAAAACTGGTTTTACGAACCTTGTTAAAACCTGGAGGAAAGTCCTGAAGCATCTAAACAAGATGCCAAAAATGGATTGAAATATCTGTAAATAACCTTGGAATTACCTTATCTAGATACTCAGGAATAGCTTGAAGTATCTATCAAAAGCATCTGGAATTTCAAAGAACAATGCCCTAAAGCATCAAGGATGAGAAAAAGCAGAGAGAGAGAGTAATTTGGGTAGTGGATTAGGTCTGGGTAATAATAATAATAATAATAACAATAATAATAATAATAATAATAGTAATAATAATAAATTGGGAGGGACTTTGGAGATCATTTAGTCCAACCCCCTGCTCAGGCAGGAAACCCTATACCAGTGATGGCGAAACTTTTAGAGACCCAGTGCCCAAACTGCAACCCCAAACCCACTTATTTATCACCGGGTGCCGGATGGGCATGGCCACGGGTGTCATGGCAGACTGGGTGGGCGGGGCCAGTCCTTTGCCATCTCCAGGGCACAGCAAGCGTGCCCACAGAGAGGGCTCTGAGTGCCGCCCCTGGCACATGTGCCATAGGCTCACCACCACTTCCCTATATCATTTCAGACAAATGGCTGTCCAATCTCTTCTTAAAAACTTCCAGTGTTGGAGCATTCACTGCTTCTGGAGGCAGGTTGTTCCACTGGTTAATTGTTCTAACTGTCAGGAAGTTTCTCCTTAGTTCTAGGTTGCTTCTTGTCCTCCCTTCAGGTGCTTTGGAGAATAGCTTGACTCCCTCTTTTTTGTGGCAGCCCCTGAGATATTGGAAGACTGCTATCAGGTCCTCCCTCGTCCTTCTCTTCATTAAACTAGAAGTACCCAATTCCACAATCGTTCCTTCTATGTTTTAGCCTCCAGATGTCTAATCATCTTTGTTGCTCAAAATTGATTTGAGGATTTGAGTTGATTAACTTAATTTCTTGACTGTCAATTATCTAGCAGAGAAACTGATTCTCAGACCATTGTGGATTCTGGTAATATTTTAAAAGAAGATGGAAACAGCATAAAGAATAAAATATATTTGTATATAAAACTTTTCAGATATATTTACACCTTCCTTCTTCCTCTCTTTTAGTCAATCATGTGAGACAGATAAAGAAAACTCTTTTATGCAAATCATTATAGCAAGGGGAGGAGTTAAAAGTATTTGAAACTATCTTCTTCCTTCAATTTGCTTTACTTCCCTCCATAAGAAGGACTGCACAAGCTTTACTTAAATATAGTGATCAGAGCTAAATAAGCAACTTAATGTATTTTAATAAGGAGCCGTTTTGAGTGAATTTATGACTTGACATTTTTAGGATCATTTCTGTGAGGTGAGAAGAGAAGTCTGGACTTCTATGAATGACAGGCTTGATGCTCAATCAGAGCGAAGTTTATAATCAGGCCACTGGTAGTCATCCAATCACAGGAAGAGGTGGGGAAATCTTGGAGGTAAAGAGATATTTCCCCTCAGGATTCATCTCACTCATTTCAGTATCTTTTTTTTTATAAAAAAATTTTTATTGAAACAATCAACATTAAACATAAGATCATATTAAGAAGCAATCATCATAGAACCTGAAATACAACACTAAGTATTAGTCTTTGTAAACGTCTGATTTGGCAAACATTCCCCACTCCTCATATCATGCCTCAACCATACGCCTGATAGGTTTCATTTGATTGGTGTTTCTCTTATACACAGTCCATCCACTGCTTCCAGTCTATCACACATTGTTCATACGAGCGATCCTTCAAATATGCCAAAATTCTCGCTATTTCTGCCAAATATATCACTTTCAGAGTCCAATCTTCAATAGGTGGTATTTCTGGCCTCCCCCAGCATTGTCCCACCAGCAGTCCAGCTGCTGTGACCAAACTCAGGACCAAATTCGTCTCTGTAGTAGTGCAGTCTTTTATGATCCCTAACAAAAGATCCTGAGGTAGAAATTCAATAACCTGAGGTAGAAATTCAATACGCTTTTTCAATATTAAAGCAATCCACATTAAACATAAGATCATATTAAGAAGCAATCATCATAAAACATAAAATACAACATTAGGTATTAGTCTTTGTAAACGTCTGATTTGGTAAACATTCTTCACTCCTCACGTTAAGCCTCAACTATACGTCAGATACATTTTATTTGATTGGTGTTTCTCGTTATTTTTGTATAATTTCGCATTCGTTGCTTCTATCTCCACTCCTAAGTATTTAACTTTTTTAACTATTTCACAACCCGTTATTCTTTCCAAGTCCTGTTTTGCTTTGTTGTCTAGATTTTTAACTAGCATCTTCGTCTTAGATATGTTTACTTTGAAGCCTGATACCCTACCATAGTCTTTCATTATCTCCATCAGTCTCTTTGCTGATTGTACTGGCTGTGACACTGTCACCAGCAGGTCGTCTGCGAAGGCACATAGTCTGTAGTCTTGTTGTCTAATCCGTATGCCCTTTATGTCTTCTGCTGCTCTTATCTTGTTCAGTAGAGTCTCTAATGCTGACTGGGCAGATTTTGGGGAGGTGATTGATTTCTGACCTTTTTTCTCTTTCTGAATTGTTGAGCCTTTCCCGCACTCCTGGATCTATGTAGTTAGAGCAGGCATGTCAAACTCACGACATCACGTGATGTTGCGTGACATATAGGAGTTTTTTTTGCCATTGCCAGTAATGGGGTGGGTGCGGCTCTGGTATAATGAAACCGGCCGGCAGGCCAGCAGTTTGACACCCCTGAGTTAGAGGTTTCTTTCTATTATAATACATTCCTTATCTTGTTTGTTTAATGCCTTGGAGTCAATCTTGACTCCTGATAGCTTTTCAGAAAGGGCTTGCTAGGTTTGCCAGGTCATCTCTTTCCTGGGGCTGAGGGACAGGGATTGGGCCAAAGTTCCCCATCTAGATTTTGTGCTTAAATTGGGAGTACAACACAAATTTCCCTGTTCTGCTCTAGAACTCTAACACCATCTGCTCTAAAGGTGATTGCAAAGTCCCACTTTTGTTAGATCTTTGTAAGACAATGGCAGATTTAACAGCTGCCTAGCAAGAACACATTGGTCTTTTCAGGAACTGTTTTTGGACAGCTAAGGAAAAAAAAGAAGCTTGGTAATGCTCTTAGGTGGTTAGCAGCCTATTTAGAAATTGGCTTTTGCCAGCAAGGAAACCCCCTGACCTATTAAATCACTGAATATTACAATTTATGTCTTCAAGGATGTGAACTTCAAATGGATCTGTCTCTTTCAAAATATCAATTGGGCAACTCTGGCCATTAAAAGTTGTTTTCATCCGTCCATTTTAATAACATCTAGGTAAAATAGAAGAATTAGGCAATATTAGATCACCTAATCAAGTTACCAATCAAACATACTTTAGTCAATATGGAAAGGGATCCAAACTTCTCCAGCTTCCCTGGTGAATTGTACAACACAGCCATTCCTCAATACTTGTAAAATTTATGCATGTCCTGATATAAATCTAGTATTAATCTAATATGCTGGTCAATAAACCAATTTTTATTATGGATTTGGTATTAGATTTTGTAAGGGGAAATAGAAATCATTACATCCTTTTCTCCAGCAAAAAAAAAATTCATAAAGAAAAAAGCCTTCTTGTACTCGTTCACTTTTTTGCAGAAAATAGCAGCATTAAGAGCAGGAATGAGCTTCTTAAGCATCATGGGCCAACCCATAGATACATACAATCAAGTTTGAATGATAAGTTATTACTTCCTAATCCTACAAAAAAGTAAAGAAGCTCCAAACTGTTTCCCTCCCTTTCCTTTACCTTGTGTAGAGAATTCCCTTTCTATACCACAAGGGGAGATGGTTTTCTGCAGAATCAAATATGCCATTCTCCTATTGTGATGCTCAGTTGAGGCTTTTCTGGGTCTGGGTGGAGGAGCTGGGTAATTTTTACTTGATAACAGAGTAGTTTAAACCCCATACCCTCATATATCTATGGTCTGGAATGCCTAATCTTTTATTTGTACTTGTCCATAACTGCCAAGGGACATTGTACTGTAACTTCAAAAGCACTTCATTTATCTGTCTCAGTTTAAGTCAATCATATTTTTAAATATATATATTTTATTGATATTCTTAAATCTAACAACCTGGTGCTTAGTAAATAGCATGTTGTCTGGGTTCACATTTCACAACAATCAATGATAGTCAATTTCTATCATATCGTACTCTACATAACAGCTTTCCTTGATTTTCTCTTCTTCCCATATTATTATCTTTTGCAAACATTAGGTTTGTTCTGGACCAGCCAGTTAGATCAGTGGTTCTTAACCTGGGCGATATTGCTGCCCAGGGGGCGATTTCATTTTTCAGGGGGGCAATGGAACGAAAAGGGGCAACACGGGGGTGAAGGAATGAAAAGGGGGTGATATGGGGGTGACGGAGCAAGAAGTTTTGGGGCCACTTTTGAGACTTTTTCGTACAGTGAATTGCTGTATATCTGTCATACAAAAACATCAGATTGCTCGCTATTAGTGGATTGAATTGTGTTTTCAAATGTTCCTCCAGCTAGCTTCAGTACAGAACGCCGTACATATGTGAATGCACATCGCTTATCTTCATGCACGTTGCGCAGCAGCCTCTATCTATACAGTGGCACGCCATTGGCCAGAATATGGGAGATATGGGAAAAAGACTGGAAATAAATTATTTGCATCGATATGTCCTGATGACAGTTTTAAAGAAAACAAAAAAAGTGTTTGCATAAATTGAAGAATTATTTCCTATGTTGTGATTGAGAGGTTATGCTGGGAGAGGGGGGCGATAACAACTTCTTCATTGGCTCAAGGGGGCGATTCATTCAAAAAGATTAAGAACCACTGAGTTAGATGATAACTGTATGTTAGAATGTTTGGTATTTAAAGGATTAAGTGCTATCTCCTTAAGATATGGCTTATGGGTAATGTAGTTTTAGCTGCTCAATGAATCCTATGTTAACAAGTCACTGGGAGGGGCTACTAAGTTCATCACAGGATAACCTGGCTAGGTGCCAGCTCGTGTTTAATTGTCTTTGTGCGAAACTAGCATTGATGAGAGAATTGCTGCAAACATCTGTGTTTCATACCATCATTTGTTTGAAAGCAAGAGAAAGAGAAGTTGTTTGTTTGCAAGACGTTAACTGAAAGGAGAGAGACTTTGAATGGCTATGAAATCTCTCGTTTGAAACCTCCATTGCTTTGTTTTAAAAGATCTTTAGAGCAAATCAGCCCAAGCCCCCCTCTCACCTGCAAGCTCAGCATTGCTTGAAAACAAGCATTTGTCCCGGCTGGCCCCAAATGCCAAGCTAATGTGAACTAATCTGTTGCCATAGTAACCGAGCATCTGGTTACTGACTCACCTCCCCCTCTCTTGGAATTAAAGGATTGTGTTTCCAGACAAACCTCTCTCAAGCATAAGCAATGCAGTAACCCCCTCTAATGGCAACCTGCAAACAACCAATCCACATTTGCAAAGCACCAGCCCTGCTGGAAGAACAGCACCCCCCACCTTGGTAGCTGATCCGCAAATAGCAGGCTTGCAGCAACCCAAGTTAATAGCATCCCCTGGAGGTGAAAGAAGGAACTTCGCTGAAATTTCTAACTATGCAGATTGTGTCTCTGATGGTCAAAGAACAAAGTTCCCTGAATTCATCCAAAGTAACCAGCACCCCCTAGTGGGCATAGAGTGAACTTCACCCAAAGTAATCACTCACGCAAGCAGTCACCCCTAATGGTGTCTTTGTTGAGGGCAAATTAAGGAGAAAAAAGGCAGCAAATTAACCTTGTTTATTATCACAAAGCTGTAACAACCAGGTGGATATTTATGGGAGCTAGTCGGAGCTCAGTAATCTCCAGATGGTCAACAGCTTGCAACGTAATGACCAGGTGGAAATTTATGGGAGTTAGTGGGAGCTCAGTAATCTTTAGGTGGCCACCAATGTGCAACGTGGTTCTAAGACAGGATTTAGTTGGCCTTTCTCCAAACGCCCTCTAGTGATTAAAGAAGGAACTCCACGCAAGTCTTTAATCACACACAGAGACAGCCCCTAGTGGACAAAGAGTGAATTTCGCTGAAGCACTCACTCTCGCAAACAGCATACCCTGGTGGCCAAAGAGGGAATTTCCCTGAAGTGCCCATCTAGATAGAGTGACCCCTAGTGGTCAAAGAGTGAACTTTGCTGAAGCACTCACTCATGCGAACAGTATACCCTGGTGGCCAAGGAAGGAATTTCCCTGAAGTGGCTACCCAGATAGCAACCCCTAGTAGTCAACTAGCGAAGTTCATTTGAATTCACTTTAAAATAGCGAGGAAGTTTACTGAATCTGTCCTAGCCATGGCGGAGTGTCTCCTTGATTTAGAAGAAGGGATTCAACCAACCAGCCTAGATGAGACACCCCAACCAGCCAGCCAAAGAGAAATGCTGCAACCAGCTAACCTTGACCCGTACACAGAGGCTGATGCTCAAGCCTCAGTGAGGCCACAGACATCCCAGTGAGGCCAAAGACATGACCTGAGGCAAGAAAGAAAGCTTACAGAAGCCATGCGCTCACATCTGATGGAAAGATGAAAGTCGAGTTATGAATGCCATGAAAGACACTGGGAGAAATTACACAAACTCTACCAAGTGCCTAAGGAGGAGCTCTCCCTCAAAGATGCACGTTCATTGGAAGATGATAGGGAAGAGGGTCTCTGGCAATGGATACACCATGAATGCCGTCTCGAAAGGATCCAGTCGCAACTAGGAGATCCAACACACAATAACATAATGCAAAGCCTTAAGCTACTAAACAAGGAACGTAAAAGGCTTCTGGAAAGTATAGACCACCTCCTGGAGATCGAGCCTTACAGACCAGTGGAGAGGGCCAAGTCCAAGGTTTCCTGCCATTCGCATGCACCATCCAAGGATCACATGTGGCCCCCTCTCATGTCTCTGGAAAAGCTTCACCCTTTCATTATATCTCACCATGATCCCATGCATATTCCAGCGTGTCACAACAATCTCATGTTACAGGTGTCTCCCACCATTCAAAAGCGTCTTCTCATCATAGCCAAGTGTCCTGAGCTTCGAAGGCAGAGAGCTCTGTCATTCAAGCAACCATCGAAGCTGAAGCCGCCAACGCAGTCTTTCACCTGTTAGAAGCAGAACAGCAGAAAAAGAAAGAATTGGTGGTGATAGAGGCTGAAGCAGCTGAAATAGAGGCCAAACGAAAGGCGGAAGCAGTGCAACGAAAAGCTGAAGCAGCTCAAATGGAGGCCAAACTAAAGGCTACTCAAGATGAGCTTGAGCTCAAAGCCAATAAGAAGTGGCAGCTAAAACAGCAAGAGCAAGAGCCCTTCAGAAAACACTCTAATGCACCATTTTCTCGTGCAATTTGAAACAAATGGAGATTGAGAATCAGCATAGCCATGTGCAGGCCTATGTTGACAACCAGAGCACATTTCAACGGGAGCAGGCAAGAACATCGCGGTTATCCACGAGCCTCCCAATACCAGGTAGGCAAGATGAAGAATCTCAATGACCAGATGTACCAACCCAGCCTGACAGAAAATCCTGCATAGCACCACCAGAACCTCCGACACCCTGGGGAAGAAAGTTGGACTTAGGAGAGTACAAGGTAGACTTTAAATGCTGTGAGTCTCCGGAAGACACAGCCAACCTGGCGAAGCTAAGGGGAAGTGTCATCCGAACAAGAGTGACAAGCATCCGGAAGCCCTGCATCCAGACTCTGGACAGCCACAACAAGCAGCTTCTACTTGTCCTTCAACCAAGGAGCCCCAGCACACCCAGAAGCACCTGCCAAGGTCAACTGCACATTAGTGTGTACCGACCCATCATTCCCCAGCGAACCCCGAAGCAAAGAAATGTGGTCTGTGTCACAGAGCACAGTGGGGAGGAAAGCCAGTGGACTCCGCATCCAGCCGCTAGATGGGAGCTCACGGTTCATAAATCCTGGATTGGTCATCCCAGGAACATTCTGTGTCGACCAGCTCCGTCCAATTGCCTTATGATTCCTTACTCCTGAAGACGAAAGCTTGGCTCCATTGAGAGAAAACGCCCCTGTCATCTTTGCCTACCACATAATGGTCAGAGGCCCAACAAGCTCCTCAACTGCCTTTAACATGGAACCTGAATGGATCATCTCAGGAACAGTCTGTGTTGACTAACTGCAAACTTCAACCCATGTGAATATCTCAACAACCTCCATTCTCAGTAATGGAAGAGCACCTCACTTAAAACCACACCAAGAACACTTCACGCTTGTGACAACCAAACCCATTTTGGAAGCAACAGTGTTCCAGGCCAGTAAGAATTACAATGACTCAGTCTTGTCCATAGTGGACAAAGAATTTCTACAGCTACGCATGTTCTCCCAGAGCACCACACACTGGGACAGGCCATATCTGCCAGAACAGAAACAAGACTGGGCGTCATGGAGTACACTCCTAAGTTGTCTCCAAAGCAGGCAAGTGCAGCGCACGTATGTCTCCAGCTCACTCGTCGCCGTACAAAAGAAAGAATTGTACGCTTTCTCAGATGTATCAATGAAGGTGAATGCAGCCATAAGATACATCAGAGTCTACAGCGGGGAGAGCTGCAGTGTCGGTTTCGTCATGGGAAAGGTGAAACTAACAATACAACAAGGCCACACTGTACCAAGATTAGAACTCTGTGGTACCATATTGGCTGCAAAACTCACCAACCTAACAACAATAGGCCTTGAGCTAGAGTCCACCACCTTCTATGCAGACAGTAAGGTGATGTCAAGTTACATCTGCAACCAAAGCAGATGCTTCTACGTCTATATAGATAATAGAACAGAAAAGATTGAAACATCTTTAAGCCCCGAACAATGGCAACATGTGCCAACAGATAAGAACCTTGTGATCCAAGCTAAGTGGCCCACCCTTGCCACACAGTTGACAGAATTGATCTGGCTAAAAGATCCTGAGTTCTTGGCTTGTCCAGACAGCCTGATGCCACAGACACCAAAATGCTATATGCTTCTAGCTCCAGATCAACATGCCAACATTCAACCTCAGGCACTCAGTAAATTTCTCAGATAGGATGAGAAAACAACCATCCAGACCATTTGCTTGTCCTCAATGGACAAAGATAGAGAAACCACCTTCTAGCCAATTCCTAGAACCAATCAGCTTCAACCCCTCCTCTAAGTGGAAACACCTGAGATTAGACATAGTATTGATCGTCTTGATCACTTCTCTTAGCATCCCAAGAACTATTTCTTTGCAAGAACTTACAGACTATTGAAGGTATTTGTCATGACCTTCTGAAGGCATGCCTTTTGCCTTTTGTCTGAAGGCAAAAAATTACCCTTCCCATGCCTCTCACATGGATGAAGTGTGGGAGCGCATGATTGGTGTACCCCGCAAAATCACAGACTCTATGTTGAGAAAGACACCCACGCCCACACATGAGGTCCTCACTACCCTCATGACAAAGGTAGCAGCCATCATCAACGTTCCTTCTGTGGTTCTAGCTCCTTCTGTTCCTGAGTATCTGGTGGTTCCAGCTCCTGCTGTTCCTGAGTTTCCTGTGGTTCCAACTCCTGCTGTTGCTGAGTTTCCTGTGGTTCCAGCTCCTTCTATTCCTGAGTATCTTATTTTATTTATTTATTTTCGGATTTGTATTCCGCTCCTCTCTGCAGACTTGTGGATCCTTTGTTCCTGAAAAATTTGGGGTTCCAGTTTTTCTGATCTAGAAGTTCCTTTGGTTCCAGTTTTTCCTACAGGAAGATCTTGTCTTGCTGAGAAACAAGGGCGCATACCAGAACTATTGGCCCATGGGACTCGTGCACTGGGCCCCACCCGGTTCTGAGGGACTAGTTCGCCAAGACTCAAAGACTCTTGCACCAGATTGATCACCGATTTGGTCCCATTGCTGAAGAAGACCGAACTGGAAGATTGAACCTCAGACTATGTATTTGTGTTTACCTCATGATTGCATTGTTTAATGTAACACCTTGTTTATCTCTGTTATAGTTGTGCATGTTTTATATTTACCTTATAGTTATGCATGTTTTGATACCATGTTTTGCCTATTTTAGTTAATAGTCAGTTGGCAATGAGAATTGCATGCTTTAATGCTATGCTTTTTTGCTTATTTCAGTTAGTTAGTAATGGAAATTATATTTCCAAGTGTGGAGTGTTCTGGACCAGCCAGTTAGATGAGAACTGTATGTTAGAATGTTTGGCATTTAAAGGGTTAAGCGCTATCTCCTTAAGAGATGGCTTATGGGTAATGTAGATTTAGCTGTTCAGTGAATCCTATGTTAACAAGTCAGTGGGAGGGGCTACTAAGTTCATCACAGGATATCCTGGCTACGTGCCAGCTCGTGTTTAATTCTCTTTGCACGAAACCAATCATGCCGCACGCATGGACATCGTCTGTAACCAGGCTAAAGTGAATATGGAGGAATTACTGATTTTACCTGTGAAAATGGACAAATGTACAGCATCCAGATGAAACTACAGAATTGTGAGTTCTGCCAAGTATTCCTGGAATAAATATTTGTTTTATAACCATCTTCGTTGAGTTGTCCCTGTCTGGTCTTGAATTACAAAGCATCTTAGTTCAGGATACAGAACAAGGTTAATACAGTTCTTAGTATTTTAGTAACAAAGAGGTTAAATATAAACATTTTTCTAACATTTATCCAATTAGTAATAGCATTAATATAGAACTTCTTTTCTGTTTTTAACATTCTCATTTAGACTTTTTCCCCACAAAATTGAAATAATTTTTATCTGTTAAGATTTTCTCAAAGTTGATTTACAGTTAAATATCTAAGCTGTTTCCCTCACAATAATCTTCCCAACAATTACATTTCTCATATCATTAAAAAAATACAATACTACTCAGAATAAGAAAGAAGAAAAAGAGAAAGAAAAACATATCTCCCTCAAACTAAAATTCATTTATATCCCCCATTTTTTCATTTTTAACTCTATTCCATTCGATATTTATTAATTAAATAATCCATGTTATATTTTAACCATATTCAAACAAATACTTAATCTTTAAAAATTGCTTCTGATAGGTCCAATCTTCTAATCCTTTGAATCTGATTTTAGTCTTTTTCTTTCGCCAAACAGCTTTTCTCATCCAACTATTCCACTTAGTTAAAAAGTGTTGCCACTTTCTTCTGGATGTTGTTAGGGATGGGAGAGACAAATCAGGTATGATGTTGATTTATTTTATCTTTTTTTGTCTCTCAAGTCATAGATTTTTTTGGTATCTCTGTAATCCATTTTGTCAGGCTTTTCTTCTTAACTTCGACTTTGTTTTGTGATTCTGGGGTGTGGACTATCTCTTCCAGTTCCAGTGCTTCAGTTACCGCTTGTGTGTTTTCCTCCATCTGTGTTAAATCACAATCATTTTCTGAAAATTCTTATGTTGTGAGATTAACATAAAGATATGTCCATTTATGTCATCAAAGTTGTTTTTAATTTCATTGTGGTTTAGAGCCATTGTTGTTTGAATTAGTTGCAACAAACCAAGCATTTCGTCCTGGAAAGTATTTGGTTTTTCTTGACAAGTTCTTTTTGCAAGCTCTTGAGATTCCATGATAGCTAGAATTCAAAAAAAGTTCTGTCTCTGAAAACAGCTTTAAAGTCACTGTTAATAGGTGTTTATCATCTAGAAAGGTCAGTTATGTTTTTTCAATTATAATCTTTGCTTATTGTGACTGACCCACATGTTTTGTTTAGCTCCTTTTAAAGATCAAAGAAGTAGTTTATCTCATGCTGGGTGTCCTGCCAATAGTTATAAGAAAACAGCTAAAGGAACAGTATGTTTTTGTCCCCCTTAATAGTTTAATTTGCCGCTTCCTTATGTGGGAGGATGGGGCAAAGCACCCTACCTCCTTTTCACTTTTGGAGACTTTTTTACTTCTTGGGGTATCTTTTCCAAAAGTTCAGGATATAGAGTAGGAGAGAGAAAATCAAATTTCTCAGCCAGTTTCAGCACGTTATTTATTGATGTTCTGATGAGTACTTGTGGACTTCTGCTGCAAGTAGCTTGGACTGGTTACCGAGATGGGGCTAGCCTTTCTCCTGTTGGGTTAGAGGGAATTTCCCGATCGAACAGGATAACTGCCATTGTTCCCGAATCTCTGGGGTGCCCGTCTTTCTTTGCCGCCTCTTTGGGGAGGCTTTAGACCCATTTAGGGTTCCCTGGCAGGGCAAAAATTACTGCAGGAAGCGGAACTTTCACAATCCCATGACTGTGCGCTACCAGGCAAAACTTGAAGTCCTTTTAAGTCATATTGAGCAATCTCAGATCAGTATGGATATATGGTGCCCTTGTGCAATTTAGAATGCTCTTTGCTGATTAAGAAGGGGGGGGCAGCTAGGAAAATTTCCAAAAGAGAGTCTTACGTTTCTGCTAAAAATCTCTCCTTAAGTTAAACACTTAAAGTCACCTGCCTTTTAAAGGCTCCAGATCTGTTAGCCCCCTATCCGTGTTTCTCTTAAAATAAGACAAAATAAGCTCTAACCTGATTTTTTGGGAATGGGCCTAACATAAGCCCTATCCCAAAAATAAGCTCTAGTTAAGAGCCTGCCCATTCTATCTACCATCTGTTTTTTGCGTGCTAGATTGCGTGCCTCTTCATGCCTCCACCTGCTGCTGGTGCCACCGCTGCAAGATGGCCTGAATGTTAAGAGAGCCGGGGCCTGAGGCAAGCAGAGGCTGCCTCTTTTCTATCCATGCCCTGGATTGGGGAATCGGGTGGGCAGAAGTGGGGATTGGCCAGGGCCTTGACCATCAGCTTCTCTCTCTCACCCTCATCCTACAGCAGCCTCGGGAGGTGGTCTGCATTGCCCCATGGGCTTTGCTGGCTTTCTCTTCCTCTGCGGTAGAGTGGGAAGAAAGCTGGGCATCCTGAGACATCCCAGTCTGGGACGCAATTCAGGTTCCACTTGATGGGGGAGGAAGGTTTTGGAAACCTCATCATCAATATTGCTGTTGTGAGAAAGTCTCATTGAGCCCTTACAAACAGCATTGCCTGCAATTCTCATTACAAGGAGAGGCTTCTTGTTTGCTTCTAAGCACGCCCTTCCCACGATCTTCCAGGGCTTGATTATGCAAAGGCAATTTGCTCTGGAAGGGAAGTGGGGAAGAAATTTGGGAGAGGTCCCACCCAGCATTCAAAACTTTAATGCCACACTTCAAATGTGCCTAAGCAGCTACCCATGCATGCACGCATAAATCTGTTGCAATGTTGGGCAGGATGACTGCAAAGGGCGCACACAGATCCCTGCAGGTTCTGGGGGCTCCGAGCACTATTTTCAGTGCCATTTGGTTTTCCATTCCGCCCCACCCCTGCCAGACTGATCTGGTGGGAGGGATTACCCTCTGTCTTCCCTCCTGCTGCAGTCATCTAGGAATAATGTGAGGATAAAGCCCTCATAGTGCAATAGCTCAAGCTCTCTGAACCAAGGAAGGCCCCCACTAATCAAACCCATTAAAGAGTATAATGGAGCTATAGCTGGAATCCAATCTAATCTGGAATTCAATCTAGGTCAGTCATTGGGATCAAAGGTTTAGTCTTCCAAGCTTTTGGACTCATGCAGGAGCCCCCACCCTCAGGGAACTTCTCTCCACTGGAATGTGTGCTTTGGGCTGTTCTATGCAGCCTATTTATCTGGTGCCTTCTTATTGGTTGATGGTGTGTTGATGGCCGACGATTGGCTGTTGTTTCCTTCTGCTGCCAAGTCCTCAGTATCTAAATATCTGATAAGCTGATGGTAAATCAGCACTCCTGTTGACTGACAAAGAGCTCGTTTCTCAGGCTTCAATCATTTCCCTGGCTATCTTTGTATCTGCATGGCCAATTATCTTAGCTGCAAAATTTAATGTGTGTCTTTGTTCATTGCAATGTGAGGCTACCAATGAGTTTGTGTCTCCTAGTCTAACCACTCACTTGTTCTTGCAGTCTGGTGGTTAGCTTCCTCTCGATCTGTACTACATAGTGACGGGCAATCCATGAAGGGGATCCAGTAGATTACATTAGAAGTATCTGCTACCTCCAAGCGATCTTTGCAATGCATGATTTGTCCTCGTATGATAGCCTCTGGGTGGTATGCGATGCCCACTTGTAAATCTCAGAAGCTGCATTCTATTGCTTCCAAAATGTTTTTGATGTATGGCAGAGTGTGACATATAGTTGGTTTTCTACCTTCTTTCCTTCCTTTCTCTTCTTTGTGTATTAGGCAGGCATCTTGTAATAAATGCTTGTGGGTACCCATTCTGCCTGAATTGTTCATGTAGGAACCTCCTCTCCAGTTGTTTAGCTTCCTAGGTTCTCCAGTGGGTTTTCACCCTGCCATATAGTGTTCTGATACAACTCTTTTTGTGTGACAGTGGATAAATATTGTTGAAACTAAGAATGTGTGGAGTTGGTGGCCTTGTGATAAGCTGTGGTTTCTAGACTTCCATCTTCCTGGCTATTTACAAGCAGATCTGAAAATAGTAATTGACTAGCCATTTCTTCCTCCACTGTGAATTTTATGTCTAGGAAGAGGGAGTTCAGTAAGGTATGAGTGTCTTTAAGTGCATTTATTTTGTTGATGGCAAACATGTTATCCATGTAGGGGCACCAAAATATAGGTGTGTAGTTTTGAAATGCACAATGTTCTAATTCATGCAGGAGTTTCTGCAATGACGCCCGATACTGGAAATCCCATGGGTATCCCATTTATTTACGGGACCACCTTCTGCCACATACTTTTCTACGACCGGTGAGAGCGCACAGGGTCGGCCTCCTCCGGGTCCCGTCAGCGAAACAATGTCATCTGGCGGGCCCTAGGGGGAGGGCTTTCTCTGTTGTGGCGCCCACCCTCTGGAACCAACTGCCTCCTGAAGTCCACGTTTCTCCAACTCTTCCGGCCTTCCGGAAAAACCTAAAGACTCATCTTTGCCGGCAAGCCTGGGGATGATTGTGGTTGATTGATGTATTGAATGTGTGTTTATTGGTTTTTAGATATTCTGTTTGGGTTTTTTATATTGTATTTTTTGTTATGTATATGTTATTAGCCGCTCTGAGTCCCCTGGAGAGGAGCGGCATACAAACCCAAATAAAATAAATAAATAAATAAATTTGCTCATACATTTCCATTTTGAATGTGAAGTAGGTATATTGGCAATACTGGAGTAGCTTCATGATTTGTGTTCTGGTTAGGTTGTTCTGATTTGTGTTATACTCTTCTAGTTTTTTATCTATTACTTGGTATGCTAAGTGAGGAGGAATGGATGTAAATAGGGACATAGGAGACCCTGATCTAGTCAGGATCAGTCTGATCTAGACCCTGATCTAGTCAGGAACCATATTTAAGCCTTGTAGTTTTGTCAGAAATTATGTGGATGATGTGACCATGCTGTCTGGGGGGCGGGTCAGGAAGCTTAAGCATTGTGCCAGCCATTTAGCCAGGTTGTAGGTAGGAGTCTCTCATAACATTACAATAGGTTTGAGGGGGACTCCTATTTTGTGTCTCTTGTCTCTCTTCAATTGTGAGACCATTGTTCTCATCTCTGATGTCGTTGATGTCCTGTGTGCTGAAGAATCATTGAGCAGGGTGAATGCTTTCATTTCATAATCTGTATGGGTCATCACCACCATTGAGTGGCCTTTATTTGCTGGCAAAATAATAATGTTCTGATTTTGCTTTAGGTCTTTTAAGATGTGTTGTTGCATTGGGCTGAGCATATTGTCTGGAATATTTATTGATTCATCAATTTTACTGAATATTTCTAAAGGAGTCAATAAATTATTACAGAATTGGTGTCAATTAATTTAGCAAAATTGAACTAATTAAAATACATGGATATGTATAACAATCAAAAGTAAAAGAATTTTTAATTTTTAATAAGTTACGATGATTCAAGTAAAAGAAAAGTAAAAAGATTAATGTTCTGTCTTGATATTTTACTGAAAGTTAATATTTTCAGATTTATTGTTGAACACAGAAGGGGTCAAAAGTGAGGATTAGTCCTGGTAAGGGGTGGCCACAGAGTTCAGCGGTATTATGGGCTGGCTGTTCTTGATACAGCAGTGTGGTTTAGGCTATCTATGCAAGGCAAGATCCATTCCGGTGGTTCCTTCCCCCCCAATATCTTATAAGTACAATAGGTTTCTGATGGGCATGACAATAAATGACAATAAATTTGCTGATGGCAACAGGCATTTTCTTTTGCCTTGGCAAAATTACTTCCAATAGTACCTTTGTTTGGATGATTTCTTTGCTTGGTGGTAAATTTACTTTGCTTGTGCAGAGTAAATAAATCTGACATGATAAATCTGTTGTGTATATGTCTGTATGCCCACATGCCTGTATTGCCATGTATCAGGCAGTGGCTTTCACAAATAAAACTTCTGCAGTTGTATGAAAATATTCAGCAAATTGAAAAAAAGCAGGTTAGCTCAGAATGAACTCTAAACTTTTGGCCTTTTTCTTAATATAATAGAGAAATCAAAAGTATATCACTAAACTAAATGACATACAATAGTCTTCCACATTGCCATCACATCTGAACAGATAAGAGTTGGATTTCCAGCCACTAGTTTATCCTACTCCTCTTCCAAGGCCTGATCTGGGATACATTCCTATCTCAAGTCTTAACTGGACATTTGCTGTTCCATGGATGCAGCAAGGATTAATTGTCATGCCTGACTTGCTATGCACCCCTGCTCAGCAACCAGACAACAGAAACAGGGAGGGGTAGGGAGAGTATTGGAATTAAGGAGGCTTGGGAGGGAATTGAGGGATGCAAGTGAGCCGACAATCCCAACACCCCAAGGTCGAACGCTGGGAAAGCAGAGGCTCAGATCCTTCCCAAAACAAAATGAATCTGATTGATGGACAGTGAACAGTCAGTGGGGAAGTCCAGGGGAAAAGGGAAATTATTACCTATGCTGGTTTTCATGCAAAAACTTTAGAATTGGCTTTTCTACTAATATGCCTATGTGGGATTATTGGTAAAGTTATACTCTTGGTAAAATAATGTCCCAGAAGTTTCTTTTGCTGCATTTACCAAATAGATGGTTGATATTTATCTCATACATTTGGCTTGCACTCTTTATTAAAGGCCCACAGATTATCTTTGCTAACATCTCATTTGGTTTGAGATTTCTTGATAGACTAAGTTAACTATTTAACTTTGATAATTATCTTCTTGCACTTACTCAGTCACATCTCATTAGCATAATTCCTGGATGACCAGCATCTCTTTGTTCCTAATGAGTTGTGTTCTCTAGTCTATTATAGGGACAACATGTGTGTCACATTCACTCTTGGATCTATCCAGCCTTTTGTCTACATAGCATACATGGCATTTTGGGATAAATCATTCTTGTTTGGGCCTTCCCTCCGTCCTGGTTTCTTTTTGTCCTCCCTATCTCTCCTTCCCTCTTTTTCTTTCCCATTCCTACAAACCTAAGGTTGCATTTAGATAATCACCATTGCTAATGGCAAGTGTTCATTGGTCAGAAAGCACATCTTCCATTAGGAGAGCAATACATCACTCATTCCAAAATAACACAAGAAGTTCAGGAAAATCACAACAGAAAACACTTGCTGGTTGGTATGTTTCCAGTTTATTTGCTGAGCTAGAAACAGCAGAAACAAGAAAGCAATCCTGGGAAAACTATATCCACCTCTGACTTTAGACCAAGAATTCAGATTAAATCAATATTTAATCATTACAGTTATTGAAAAAACTGAAAGAACACAATAAACGTGCCACAAAGGAAACAGTAGAAAATACAATTTCTTCATTTCTGTATTTTCAAGATGCAATCCAGTAGAAAACCTAGCTCAGGATTGCACTGTGGAATCCTTGGTGCCCTCTGAGCTTGATTTTTTCACTTGCAGACCTTTCCCAGTACCAGTATTTGAGGAGTTTGTTCCTTATTTGTATACAGTAGTTTGCTCTGCCTGTGTTGGGGTATGGTTTTCTCCTTAGTAGTACCTTGATTAGGGTATTATTTTCTGTTTGATGCTAATTCTTGCTTATCTGGGTGCAGGCTATTGGAGAGAATGTGTCCTGGTCTTTTTGCTGCCTTAACTTTTTCATACTCTTTTAAAAATGTGGTTTATCTCTATGTGACCATTGATGGCTGACTTATCAAGGCCAATCTTCAAGCCAATCTTTGGATCCGGCTTGAACTAGGATGGTCTCAGTTTCCCAGTTTTAGAGTTGAGTCTGTCCAAGTGTTGTGAGATTAAGGAGTTTTCATTGTCTTCTGACTGTTGTTGGTGTCCATGGATGCACTCTGTATTCTTCTGCCTGTCTGTTATATGTTACACTCCTTATACTATGTTGTAGATTACTCCTGTTTTTTCTTCTTAAATTACAGTAATTAATTGGTTTGTGTTTCATGGTGATGCCATCTGATACACTATAAACAGTGGCAAGGAGCAACTGGAACCAACCGTAGCCCCAATAAACACAAAAATGCTGACAACCACAATCAAGATTACATTTCTAAGACAAGCTGGAAAAGGAAAAGAAAATTCCAAACAAACTACACTGCAAACCACAATATGCCCCAAAAAGGCTGTAATACAGATGGCACTAATCAGTCATAATTTTTATAGCTTTAGAAGCAGTATTTAAAATTACAGAACATCTTGCCTGAGATCTAAGAAATCAGAAGGTAAATAATCATACCACAGATCAGATGAACACAGCAGCCCTCAAAAACCTAAAGAAGGACCAAACCATCACCATCCTTCCAATAAAGGCTGAACAACAGTTAACATAGACAGAATACATACAAAAGCCCAAAGATTTATTGGAGGACAAAGAAAAATCCCACTAACCCAATACAAAAACTAGACAATCTGATCAACAATCAAATTAAGAAAGAGCAAATCACAAAAAAATAGAGGCGAATGAAAAGACCATTCTCTCACGCTTCTATGGATGCCCCAAAATTCACAAGACCAATGTATTATTTGTCCAATTGTATTGTTACTCAAAATATAATACAATGAAAGAATTTACAAAAAACTTGGACAGCTCACAGAGGAGAATTAATATTCTATCAACTACAGTGCCTCCAGAAAGACAAAGTGCAAAGAAATGAAGATGAGATTATAATTTCATTTGAAATCAGTGTACTCTTTACTTCTATAGATATGGAACTAGCAAAAACAAAAAACAAAAAAAAGCCATAGCAGCAGTAACTTACAAGACACGCAACTAGCCAAATACACTAGGATCGAAACACCCAGAATTGTGGATCTAATCAACCTCTGCCTCACTACCTATTTTCTGTTTGATAGACAAATATAATAATAAGAGGAATATCCATAGGATTGCCCTCTCAAGACTCATTGTGGAGACCATAATGCAATATCTAAAACTATAGCACTCCTACATTATCAATTGAAAATATGAATCCAGTATGTGATGACTCCTTCATTCTAATAAAAAAGAAACAACATCATCAAAGGAATAAAATTCACAAAGGAAGAAAACAATATACTATCCTACCTGAATATCCTTATCAGCAGAGGAAACATTGGCAAATTAGAAATGCAAGTCTAACTGAAAAACAACCACACTAACCAAATGCTCCTTTGGTAAAGTAACAATCCAACTTCCCACAAGAGCTGTACATTATTCAGATCACTACAAATGCACTTGAGCAACCTAATGCATCAGAAAAAGTAAGCCACTGTCTATATATTCTTTAATAAAATGGATACTACACAATTTTATCAAAAAGTGCCTGGCTACTCAACCCACTAGAGTACAACCAAAGCAAGCTACAAAGAGAGTAACACTGCCTTATATCAAAAACATCTCTGAAACAACCAAGATTACTGTGATCATACAGAATCAATGTAAGCATTTTGCTTATTTCAGATTCTTTAATTTCTTAAACTTTTGATTAAAATTTTCTTTCATTCAGAATTGAAGGCAGACTCAACCTACATTTTTAGACTTGTTTATCTAAAAGTTTTCAGTAGAAGTAAATGAGTAATTTCCAAAAGTGATTAGAAAATGAGGTTTGTAAGTTTCTACTGCAGTTGCAGGTAAGATAGTTAATTTCATGATCTCCCAGTTCAAACCCATAGATAGAAAATTATCTATGTCCTGCTGTCTGCTTGTGAGAAGCAGCCATCTGGAGCACACAATCTTCCATCCTCTCCCTATCTGGAGAGGTTTCAAAGAACCAGTCTACTGAACAATTCCTGTTGTGAGATCTGCTTTTGCAGAGTTATCTTGTGTTTGCCATATCTCTGGAAGCCCCACTACTATGCCATGTTCATTGGCCCTTGCTGAATTGCCTGAATGCATTTTTTAAAACGTGAACTGGAATGTGTTTGATATTTTATGTTCAACGCAGCAGGTTTACAAGCACTTTCTAACATTGCAGAGAACAATTCATAATGATTGCTGCTACATATTTTATCAAATACTTTATAGCTTAAAGTGCATAACAAGATTCAAATGAACATACAAAAGGCCGCTCTATGTATATTTGTTTACCCATATTTCATAAATCTAGACATCTTATAAAAAAGAAAACAATTCATTTACATGACATTTTGATGTGAAATTATGTCAAAGTTTACTAAAAATCTTGGAGATACCATTTGTAGTTTTTTTCCCCATTCAATTACATCCGATTTTGGGAAACTACCTGGACAAGTCCCTGTAGTTTTATGGGAAGGTTTTTCAAAAGCGGTTTGCCACTGCTTCCTTCCTAGGGCTGAGAGAGAATGACTGGCCTAAGGTCGCCCAGCTGGTTTTGTGCCTATGATGGGATAACTCAGGGTCTCCTCTTTCTAGCTTGATGCTTCATACAAAACTGGGTCTATTTGTAGTATATGCAGTCACAAAGATAAATGTGTATACCGTTTATGTAAATCATGACTATAATTTGTATAGAATGGCTTTTTTCTGTATTTCTAATGTATACATTCACAAAGATAATTATAGTCATGGTTTTTAAAAGATAGTTACTATAATAATTCAAATACAAATATTTATATTGTCATAGTACAATAGTTGGCATGACGTCTGAGCTAAATGCCAGAGAGGTAGAAAGGATACACAGAAATATTTGAACAAAATGGGCCGATTATTTGATTGGTCAATGATGCCCATGACAGAAAGGAAAATAAAACCCTGATCTTACACCTAAACCAGGCTTGCTGATTCTGGGATTCCTTCCAAATGTATTGGCTAAGAAACCAGGAAATTGAAATCCAACCCACCTTGAGGGCGCCAAGTTGTGAAGGCTAATGTAAGCCTTGAATTTACAACCTTGCATTCTGAACCATATATCAAATAAATAGCAAATGAAATCTCTCACTTATGGCTTATTTTGCAACCTGAAATATTAGAGTAGTCAATTCTATGTGAATTCAAACAATGCAACGGAATGCATTTAGTTTTCAATTTTATGAATTCCAGATTTTTCTGTTTCAGAAGTGCATTAACTTTGGTTCCTATCAATTTGCAATTTTCAACATTGACAGGAAAAAAAGAGATTAAATATGTAGGCAGTAAATGGATTAAGTAGTTTTATATTCCGGATTCAGCTCTCTTCCCCCCCCCCCGCATGTCGTTCATGGTAAAGGGGAACCCTTGACTGGAAAATAAAGCTGAGCATCTGTTTATATGCTACAACAGCATTAGACTTTTATCTAATGAAAATTTTTTGAAATTACAATTGTTTTTAAAGCAAGTAGGAAATCCATGGGTTAGGTTGGAATAGAATCACAACTAGAAGGCGGAAGGGGTGCGAATCTTTCTACCTCAATCTTTTCAGATTAACACCCTTCACTCAATTCTCTAAGATAGATTGTTGCTTTTGAGGGATTATTATGCAAGCATAGTACTTTTATGTACACTGCATTTCATGCAGTTTGTAAAATTGAACTTTTTTTTCAATTTTTCCAGAATTTCTATTTTTTCCTGAAAAAATGGGAAAAAACTTTTTTACTCGTGGCTTCAAAATTTCCAGAAATTTTACATCTCTAGTGGGAATTGATTCCCTAGTATTTAACTAAATATAAGGCTTGATTTGGAGGAGGGAGGACACACTGACTAGTAGATCTGCAAGTTCTTTCTGCAACTCTAAGAGCAGGACCAAGACCTTAACAAGAATCCCAAAACTAAGTCCTTGATCATCTCTGAGCTTGGTTGCTTTCTTGCAGATATTTAATTACCCAACTATGGAATCTCATCAGTACTTGAAGGAAATGGGTAGTGGAGTCCCAAAACTCCTGTTTATGGTTGTGTGATTGAAACCCTGCCTCTTTTAAATGTGTATTGTGTTTATAAATATACACAAAGGGACAGAACTTCAATTTTATGCTTGTGGCAGCCATTATGACCTTTTTTTAAAAAATGCCATTCTTCTGAGGTTACTCCAGGACCAGGATATTAGATATTTACTGGAGGCCTTGGGCTTTCCTGATCATTTTTGCAATAATTTCCAAAGGACTTGATTTAAAGATGGCAACCAGGCAGATGCAAAACAGAATCTGTGGTATTTATGATGCATAAACACTTTTGCTCCATGTCTAGAAATACAGTTTTTCTCATGTGCTGCTTCTACTTGAGAATAAATGGGTTTGGCATAGAGTGAAGATGATATGCCCAAATTAAAAAATTATAAGAACCTGCTGGCTGCATTAGCCAGGTTGAATTGCAAACCAGAGGAAGTATTTATTTCTTAGAAACCTGCCACTTCAGTTTCTGATGGACAAATAGCTCTTGTGGAAAAGTACAGCAGCAAAAC
The DNA here is from genome assembly GCA_034064705.1 of Bothrops alternatus. Lineage (NCBI taxonomy): Eukaryota > Metazoa > Chordata > Lepidosauria > Squamata > Viperidae > Bothrops > Bothrops alternatus. The sequence continues at coordinate 4,871,511 of JARGCV010000179.1, forward strand.
TTGGTTTATTATTTAAGAAAGCCACAGACACAGGCGACAACATAAGTAAATGCGGCTATGCCCTTTTCTCTTAGGATTGCAGATATTCCACACTTCTATTTATAAAAACTTGTCAGCTTTGTGTCCTTTTACAATGGCTGCACAAAGACAGGAGGTTAAAACAAAACAAAAAAGTCCTCTTTTGGTTTATACCTTTTATGGTTATTAAAAAAAGGGATCACGTCAAACCTTTTTTCTTCCTCAGTCTTGTTAACTTTGAACAGGCAGTCAGCAGCACTGAGATATAAAGTGATATTACAAATAGAAATAGGGGAGACATGATAGCAAGTGTTCCAGTATCTGAGGGGCTGCCACAAGGAAAAGGGGGCAGATTGTTCACCAAAGCATGAGAAACAATGGTTGGAAACTGACCAAAGAGAGAATAACCTGGAATTAAGGATAAACTTCCTGATAGTGAGGCAATTAACTAATGGAACAGCTTACCCCCAGAAATCATGGGTGCTCCATCACTGGAGATTTTTAAGAAGAGGCTAGACATTCACCTGTCTGAGATGGTATAGGTTCTTCTGCTTGAACAGGGGGCTGGACTAGGTCTAAGGTCTCTTCCAGCCCTATTCTATTCTAAATGACTTACATAGCCTTCTAAATTCCAACAATATTTATAATTTGATGTATTAAACCATTGCCAGATAGTTATATTAGCTGTATTTGGAGATGGGTTGGGGCAACGGTTATATTTTATTTTCATGAGATTGAAAAGACCAGATGCTACTGGAAAGACTTCAGTGCTGCTGCAGTATCTCAGTATCTGGGATTTGTTCCTGCCCTACATAGGTAGCCCTTGACTAATGCCCTCAATTCAGATTAGAACGTTCATTGCTAAGCAAGGCGGTTGTTTAATGAGTCATGCCAAATTTTTCATTTTTTGACATGGTTCCTAAGCAAATCACTGCAGTTGTTAAGTGAGTCATGCAGTTCTCCCACTGATTGCTTATTGAAAGCTGACTGGGAAGATTTCAAATGGCAGTCACATGACCCTACGATGTTGCAACTGTTATAAATACATGCCAGATGCCAAGTGCTTCAATTCTGATCATGCGACCGTGGGGATGGCACAACAGTTGTAAGGGTGAGGGCTGGTTATAAAGTATTTTTTCAGTACCATTGTAACTTCAAATGCTTATTAAATGAATGGTTGTAATTTGAGGACTACCTATACCGGCTGGGCAGTTGATCTTCATGGAGCCTCAAGATCAGGCTGGGGCTAATAAATTTGCAGCTGTTAGCCAGAAAACAGAAAAACTGGGGAGAAGGCTCCTTCCTGATTGGAGCATTGACTTCAGTTCCTTTAAGTATTGCCTCTGTACAAATCAATGGTGAGACCACACTTGGAGTACTGTGTACAGTTCTGGTCACCGCACCTCAAGAAGGATATAATGGAACTGGAAAGGGTGCAGAAAAGGGCAACAAGAATGATCAAGGAAATGGAGCGCCTCTCTTATGAAACCAGATTGCAACGCCTTGGTCTCTTCAGCCTTGAAAGACGGCGTTTAAGGGGTGACTTGATCGAAGTGTATAAAATCATGCATGGGATAGAAAAGGTGGATAGAGAAAAATTCTTTTCTCTATCACACAATACCAGGACAAGGGGGCACTCCCTAAAGCTCATAGCTAAGAAAGTGAGGACAAATAAGGGGAAATATTTCTTCACCCAGAGGGTCGTTGATTTATGGAATTCACTTCCAGAAGGGGTCGTGACAGCTGTCAGCCTTGACAGCTTCAAGGCAGGGCTAGATAGATTCATGGATGCAAAGTGTATTGGTGGTTATTAAAACGGATGTCCATGTGCCACCTCTATGTTGGTTGAGGCAGGCAGGATTCCCTTGAGTACCATTTGTTGGGGGTCAAGGGAAAGAGAGGTTTTTGCCTTCTCTTTCTGCTCAAGATCCCCATGTACAATTGGTGGGCCACTGTGTGACACAGAATGCTGGACTCGATGGGCTTTGGCCTGATTCAGCATGGCTCTTCTTATGTTCTTATGTTCTTAAGTCACAGGAGTATTACTGGAAAAAAACACAGCCATTGAGCCATCTTAAGGCCCTAGTCATATTTAAGAGTCTGTCCAATGGTCATCAAGCACAGCCACATCTCTAGGCAATGTGAATTTTTCCATACAATCTTACCTGTAAACAACCTGAACCTATATGTTATAATAAGATTACAAATTATAATGAAGTTCTAGGTTTTCAATCTGTTTTTTTATATAAAAATGGTTTTTAATGCATCTTTTATAAAAAAAAATGATTAATTGTCATTGTGCATTTCAATGAAGGGTGATTAAACTTAAATTTAGCTCATATTTGGCAAGACTAAATTTGCAGGTTAGACTAGAAAACTAAAACAATCCTAGAAAAAAACAATGGCAAAAATTATGTTGTATGACTTTTTTTTGCTATTCCTTTTGTCGAATGATAACTTGCTAATATACCCAGATTCTTATATATTTTCATCTTGTTATTAAATTCAATTCAACAAAAACAATCAATTTGAAAAATTCTGTAAAAGAACACTGAAAAAAAGAATACTGGAAAAGGAAACTTAGATAGTTATATCAAATCAAAAAAGCCTTATGATTATGCAGAATTATGCTTTTTATTTTGCCTTTTAGTGGGTGCATTTGTTGCATTCTTTAAGAAAACTAGCTTTTTCATTCTGGGAGAAATGAAAAAAATACTAATTAATAAAAAATTGTTCTGCATATATAGACCAGCTTTAGCAAATAGCCAAAGAGAGGCAACACTCTGCAGAATTCATGGGACTTACTTCCAGGAATATATGCCTGACTTTCTATTTAAAGCAAGTTGCTGTTCCAAAGATATTAACTAGTTGTAGACTAACCATCTACCATCTGGAGATTTAAAATACAGATAGTTCTCATTTAGCAATCACAACTGGGAATAGCAATTCCATCATTAAGCAAAGCACTTGTTAAATAAAATTGGTCACTGTGCTTATGATCTTATTTCAGCTTTCTTTTGTTTTAAAGACTTGCAGAGGTTGTACATGTGAAAATTGGTTGCAAAATTACTTTTTCATCAATGCTGTAACTGAACAAGGTGGTAGATAAATGAGGACTACCTATATCTGAGTAAAATCTCCCAAAATTCTTACTGGCTGATCAGAAAGTCTGGGAATAATAATCCAACACATTTAAAGCCCAACAGCTTGTAAAATATTCCTCTAACTCATTACTATGCCTTATTCCCATTCAGAACCATCAGAATATTTGAATATGGTTGTGTTGTAAAGGTCACTGACATCAAGTAGATGAAATATGCTGACTATTCTAAAGCAAAGTATTTTAGACTCATCTTGACTCATTCCTTCCTTGTAGAGGCAATGCAAATCAGAGACAGAGGTATAATGGAGGGGACACCCTAAAACTGAAAATAACTGAGTTTACTACTATTCTGGTTGAAATTACCATAAATATTTATCTAAAAATGAAACTACTCAGGGAAATTATTTGTTTTGGGGTCCACTGCTGGCCCTAGGCATACAGGTTTATCATTCTTCTTTTCAAGCATTAAAAAAGCACAATCCAATGAAACAAGTTGTGCTGGGAGTTGCAAACCCAACATATCTGAAAACAAAGGCTATGTTATGATCAAACTTTTACTTTTAGTGTTGAGGGCCTCCCTCTTCATAAAAAAGAGATTGAATATTTTTTATTGGGATTCCAGGGCCATGGCATTAAAAACAAATAGAAATCTAATAAAATCAGGTAACATTATGGAGAGGTGGCAGCAATGTCTCTCAATAAGTGTTTTAGTCTTATTTTACAGAAATACACAGAAGCTAACAAAAAGAAAAACCTTGGGAATAATCAAAATACATTACATTACAGGAAATATCAAAAAGGCACACAATAAATAATATTAAAACAACATATGAGAAAACTGATAAATGAGAGCATTTGGAAAATCATGGAAACATGAAAAAGACAAAAAAAAGGTTGATACTAAAGATTTCCCCTTTTTCAAATGCATTTCAATTCTATTTTATCTGCCAAGAAAATGCTGTCTGCTCTGATAACTCACAAACAATTAACATTTAGTTTTTCATTTTTACTTTGCATTCAAATCCCTTCAGTTGTTCACCTACATGAGAACTCAAATGAGCTATGACTACAAGCCTCAATTCTATGATCACAATCATACTTGCATAAGCAGCTTGTTTGGAATGGAAAGCCAGTGCTGTGTACATATGACCCTTCTAGGTTTTAAAGACCACGCAAATTCACAGTCTTCAATCATATGATATTGCGAAGATAAGCAGCAGGTTTCTCTACAGGTAGCCCCCATTTAACAACTGTCCTGCTTAGTGACTGTTCATAATGACGCTGATGATGAAAAATAACTTTGTGACCAGTCCCTCACATTTATGACCTTCATAGGTTCATAAAGCAAAGGAAAGCTAAAGACCATAAAATTGTATTTCACTTAGAGACTGTTTTGCTTAACAACCAAGTTGCTGATCCCAATTATGGTTGCTAAAAAGGACTACCTGCACAGGTTACGCCAATGAGAGTCAAGATTCTGCAAAAGGACAATAATTGTAGCAGAATTAACAGATTTAATATCTAAACATATAATCTTTGGAACCAGCTTTGTAAAAAGAAACATTTCTTCAACAGATGAAACTAATTGCTGCATGATTTGATGACTTTTCAGAGGTTTAAACCAAATGTGGATGGTGACTATTAAACTTCTATGGCTACTTGCAGCATATACACAGTTGGGGGGAGGGAATTAATAGAGGGAAAAGGTTTCATCATAACCAAGTCCTAAAAGCAAGTACAAAAGACAGCTGTCATAGGCTGGAAATCCCTCTATCTTGACATACAGATAGAGTGGAGTACAAACTCTACACATTAGAAAATAGCACAATGAATGAACTATATACCCAGGGATATGCTCCATAGTTCTTACATAGGCACCTAGATGACTTATATCACCGAAGTTTCTGTCTGAGAAGAAAACTGAGTGGCCGTGTTGCGATGCAAATGGGAGCCACCTTCTGAGTCATTTGGAAAAACAGAAGACCTGTGAACTTTGTAATCGCGGCTTATTCTTTCATTCAGACACCAGCTCTTCCATTTTCTTTTCAGCTCTCCTCGAACCTAAAGGCAAAAAAGGAAACCCGCATGCAATTTATTAGCACTGGGGTTAATTCCCTGTGGGATGAAAATGTGCTTGAATATGCAAGAAGACAATAAAAGAGAATATATATATCTGAGCTTGGTGGGGTTTTTTTGCAGACATTTCAGTCTGATGATGTTACTTTGTTTGGGTAATGAAATGTCTGCAAGAAAACCACCAAGCTTAGAGAGCACTAAGAACCCCTCATAAACAAGAAGGTGAGGTAAATGGAAAAGAGAATTATACGAAGGTTCCCACATTTAATAAAACTGCATTATAATTATTTTTTTAAATAAAACTTGTTATGCTAAGTACTGAAATGCCTTGACAATTTACAACATGCTGTGCTATAGTTGGGGTGCTAATAAAAGAATAAAGAATAAAAATAATAAAAAGTTCATTTATTCAAAGCATTCCATAACTAAAGGTGTTAAAGTGGTGGTGAAAAAAAACCACAATCAAATTGATTTAGCACTAGACTGAGAAAAACAGTAAAAAAAAAAACCAAACAGCCTGGAAAAAACAAGAAAAAGGCAATACTCCTATCAACAATAGGGACGTGTCTCTGTAGCTGCCAAGAAAACTGAAGTCAAGATACTGTATCTCTCTCTTAACTTCTAAGCAGAGATTTTGATTTAAAAATTTAATTACGGTACATATTGAAAATTAGGAATGTTTATTTGAAACTAAATCTCTCTTAGTTCAGTAACCTTTATTTCCAAATTTTGGGTTGGTGCCAAATTAAAACCCAGCAACTGGCAGATTAAAGGCATTTGAAAATATCTGAAAATTATTCTCTCAGTAACTCACTGCCAGCAGAAAAAGGCACTTGTTAACTGATTAAACACTTGCAGGATATTGCATATTTATTTTTTGGAGGTGCTGAATCCAATTAATGTTCACTAGAAGCAGTAACACTTAAGATAAAGCTTAAATATTTTGGATACATCATACCAAGGCAAAAAAGGATCCAGATGTTTGAAAAAAAAATCAAAGATAACTGAGGAAGAGGCCCACAGAAGGGAAGGTAGATACTTCCCTAATGTCACAAGCAAGAGCTTACAAAATCTCATCAAATCATCCAGCGCTCTCCTCATGTTACCCTAGACCAGGGGTTCACAACCTTGGCAACTTTAAGACTTGTGGACTTCAACTCCCAGAATTCCTCAGCCAGCAAAGCTGGCTGAGCAATTCTGGGAGTTGTAGTCCACAAGTCTTAAAGTTGCCAAGACTGAGAACCCCTGCCCTAGACCAGGGGTAGTCAACTTTGGCTCTTTTATGACTCGTAGACTTCACCTCCCAGAATTCCTAAACCAGCTAAGCTGGCTCAGGAATTCTGGGAATTGAAGTCCACGAGTCATAAAAGAGCCAAGGTTGACGACCCCTGCCCTAGACATTTACAATCGTATTTACTGAAGAACCCAATTTTTCCCTACCAGCCATCTAAGAACTAAGTCCATAAATGGCTGTTTCAAGTTTGGATTGGTGCTAGATTTGCGTTGCAAAAAAGGTATTTTTTCTAGCAACATTTATAGTTAATGCCTCTCCTGCTTTGCATTTCCCTTTTTTGGGAAAAGGCCTTCACAGAATAACAGTTGGAAAGGACCTTGGAGGTCTTCTAGACTGATCCCCTGCTCAGACTGGAAGCCCTATATCATTTCAGACAAATGGTTGTCCAGTCTCTTCTTAAAAGCCTCCAGTGTTAGAGCATTCACAACTTCTGGAGGCAATCCACTGAGTAATTGTTCTAACTGTCAGGAAATTTCTCCTTAGTTCTAGGTTGCTTCTCTCCTTGATTAGTTTCTGTCCATTGTTTCTTGTCCTGCCTTCAGGTGCTTTGGAGAATAGCTTGACTCTCTTCTTTGTGGCAACCCCTGAGATATTGGAACACTGCTGCTATCATGTCACCCCCCTAGCTGAGTTCACATGTTACACAAGAATGCAGTTTGTTTAATCCCACAGTATGTTAGCTATATGCAGGCACTGTGGATTGCAAACTGTGCTTTAAGGCAAGAATAGGAAATCTGAAGTCCAGGGCTACAAGTAACTCTCAGACTCATTTGAGAGGCTCCTACAGCTTCTTCCAACCGCATTCTGGAAAACTGATGGCTAGCTGCCACTTCAGGATGGAAACACACAATAGAAATGTAAGGCTAAGCCACATTTAATATATATTAAAAAACGAAAATGGAGGGAGGGAGGGAGGGAGGTAGGAGAAGGAAGGAAGGGAGGGAGGGAGGGAGGAAGGAAGGAAGGAAGGAAGGAAGGAAGGAAGGAAGGAAGGAAGGAAGGAAAGCAGTCAACCAGGAAGAAGGAAGGAAGGGAATTCTTGATTCCACTCCTATCTGTGACACAGTACTCACCTTACAACCCTGTCCCTTCAACAAACTATGATTCAAAACATGCTATGGTTTTTGCAATGTTTAAAACAAGATTCCATTCATTACTCTCACTTGAGGTGAACCCCTTGCCCAAGATGGAACTTTTTCAATCCTACCTCCATACACTGCAAAGTGAATCTCAAGGCTTCTATCAACAGCTGAATAAAAGCACAATGGCCTATATTATCACTGCCCCCAATCTTATCACAAGAAGATATAAACTTACTTCACTGTTCAGAAAGCAATACAGGATTGCAACAACCAGTCCCTGCAAGGGAAAAATACTTACAAGTTAAAACACAGTAATAAAATTAAATCAGAATTATTTTAAGAAGAAAACTTGCTCAGATACTACCTGAAAAGAACCCAGGCATAATTCAAAAACTATCTGGTAGTAATTAGAAACGCCAAAGACTGCAAACACCACATAGTGAACACCAAAGAGTGGAATCAGAAGCAATGTTGACTTTGCAAGTCTCCTTAAAAGTAAACACATAAAATAAGCTCATTAGAATAAGTCAGAGCTCCTCTGACATGTGTTTTGCCAACATGGGCTTCCATCAAGAGAAACAGAGATTGTGTTTCACTCACTTGTATTGTGATTGTTCATTGCCTCCAACATCTGGAGATCTTAACTTCTGGAGCAGAATTCTTATAATGCTAATGAAAATTATAAAATTTACCTATGAAAGAATTAACAGAGGCATTAATAATTGTATAAAAATGCATAGTTTTCCCAATCGTTCACTGATAAGTTAAATCCTGTAGTGATGTTCTAAAGAAAAAAAAATCTGCCGTGTTTCTCAACCTTGCCAACTTTACGTTAGATGGACCTCCAGTCCCATAATTCTCAGCCCAAATTCTGGGAGTTGAAATTCATCTATTTTAAATTTGCTGAGGATGAAAAATACTGCTTTAATGTGTAGATTAAAATTTACTATCAGTTAAATATAGAAAGAATTACATTTCAGTGTATCTAACAGAATATATTTGTAGTTAAATATACATCCAATTGTAATTACATAATTCATTATGTTTATTTACTTAGAATCAATTCCCAGGGAACTGGAACAAATCAATTCTGAACTTGATCAACTAACAACGGCAATATAATAATTGCACAAACTTGTCCACGAACATTCAGTTTTTATAAAGGCATTGCAAGATAATTAAAGAGAGGGAACAGGTATTTAATAACTTTATCTATCTTCTGAACCTTTAAAAAAATTAATTGGCCTTTAAGTATAGTTTTATGAAATAACATTTTAAAAGAGAGACAAACAGGCCTCTGTATAATACACCTGTCCATTCATCTGTCTCAAAATTATATTCTTAAATTAAATTAGGAGCCATAAATTTCTCTTCTAGTTCTTTATTCAAGTTCTATTCCAACATTTATACTACCATTTTATTGTCACTAACACTAATATTACAGGTCATAACATAACTAGCGTTACATATCATAAGCCAGTTTGGTGGTTAAGGTATCAGAGGACTTCAGTTCAAGTCCCACCTTAGCCACGAAAGCCAGCTGAGTGACCTTGGATCAGTCACTCTCTCTTGCCTCACTCATCTCACAAGGTTGCTGCTGTGGGGAGAATAGGAGGAGGAGGACGGTACGTTGGATATGTTTGCTGACTTGAGCTATTTGTAAAAATAACAAACAAACAAATTATTTTACATGGGTGAACTTATAATCATTGTTTAGCAAGCATTTGAAGTTTGCAATAATGGCAAGTATCTGAAGATTTGTTATTCGAGCTTGTGGGTTGGTTTCTGAACCTTTCGTTATCAAGCTAGGTAACATTTAGGGGAAGTCATTTACAAGGGCTTCCTTACACCTAGCCTGGTAACGAAACCTTCAGAAACCAACCCACAAGCTTCTCTGGAATAACCCTCACCCTCAATCATTTCAAAAAAGTGACTTACAACCAGTCCTCATATTTATGACCATTGCAGCATCCTCTCTGGTAACATAATCAAAATTAGGGCACTTGGCACCTGGCATATATTTCAGCATTCGAGGATCATGTGATCACATCTGCAACCTTTCCCACTGGCTCCCCACAAAGAAAGTCAGTGGGGGGAGCTGAATTCGCTTAACAAGTGCACTGATTTGCTCAATACTCATAGCAATAAAAAGTCATAAAGTTGGACATGACCCACGTAACAACTACCTTGCTGAGCAACAGAATGTCTTGTCCCAATTGTAGTCCAGAGTGGGAGGACTATATGTGCTTACAATTTGGAGAAATACAGTTGAATTATATTTCTGTTAAGGTATACATAAAAACTAAATTTGGGGCAATTATTATAACATCGATATCTAATATGGAAAAATGTTGATTTTTGTCAAACTAATAATGGGAAAGCTTTTTTATTTAATATTTTTGGCAGTTATGTCTTTTTTAGTTTTGCCCACTGGCCAGATTCAATTGGACTTGGGCAGCCAATAAATTTAAATAAATAAATAAATAAATAAATTTTAGCTACTCTTTCAGAAAATAGACTAAGGTCTTTGAAATTCACCAGGGATTATCTAATAGAAAGAATGTCAATGGTTGATTTTTTTTTGCGTTTTGTTTTTAGGAATGTGGAATTGCTTTCTATAGTGTTAATAAATTGCTCTTTGTGAATTTTTATTATTAGCTGCTTCTTCTGTTGCTGAAGGGTGGGTTTAAAATTAATAATGAAAAGTATTAGACTTTTGCCCAGACCAACATGCGTGCATGAAATTTCAAGGGATAAAAACTAGTGTGAAAAATTACATTAACATAATTCATTTCCAATTATGAGTTTACTTACTAAAATGGAAATTAGGATTGGTACTCGTATAATCCACCAAGGAGCACTATGCTCATTTGTATCCCAGCAACTGTTTTAAAAAGGAAAACATAATGAATAAACATAAATCCTGTGTCATTGTACCATAATTATTACTTAGCTCTAGCAAAATTGCGAGAAAATTTGAAAACAAAAAGCAAAGAGGACTACAATATAATTGTAAATCAGAAACAAGTACTATTTTTAGACTGTATGACAATAGATAGATGGGAAGAGAGCTGTAGTGGTACCAGGACAACAACCTCTGTATGTAATGTGCCACCAGTCTCCTCTCCAGATGCTAATTCAGAGGAAGAGGATGACCCAATCCCTGGCACCTCTGGGCAATGAGTCCAGGGGTTGTGGGAGACACAGACCAAGGGACAGAGGGACCCAGCTTGACAGAGCAACTACAGCCAGAATGACTGGACGGACAGCCAGCTGAGCCCGAGCAGCATGAGTCACAGCTGCAACAAGTTAGCCTGGAGGCTCCAGAAGAGTGAGGGGAACTGCCAGTGGCCAATGACGATGAGGAAGTGAAGTCAACCCCCCCCCCATCTGATCCAGGAATGCACAGGGAGGAGAGGTGCCAGGAACAGCACTGGTCGACCAGCAGCCTCACCTATCACGAGGGGCTGTACTACCTTGCCTCGTGGATTACTTCTAGCCTTGGACTCTTGCCTTGCTGTCCGGTCATTCTAGCCACTGCCTAAGTTTGATAACTTAACCCGCTCTTTTTATTGGCTTCTCAGAGCTCCATAAAAAGGCTTTTGGCTATTCTAAAACTGCTGGGGAATGAATAATTGGGCATGGGTAGCTCAATAAAGACCCTTAATCCACTGTGTGTGTGTGTGGGGGTGTATGTGTGAGTGGGACAGCACTTTCTACAATTTATTAAGTGGCTGATTTGACTGTGTTGTTGCTGCCATGGGGAATAGAATGAGTTTTTAAAATGGATTTTTATTATATTGTAGATTTTTAAATTTTTGTCACCTCTGTATGCTGTCTCTCTCCACAGGGAGGCCAGATCCATTCAGATGGTCTGACCCCAATGACTGATGTGACCCTGATGGGTTCCAGAGAAAACTGGGGATATCCAGGAGGTGTTGCTACACAATCCCACTGAAGCTATGGTGGTGATCTGGAATCTAAGGATGATGCCCTGAACTTCTTCATGGTTCATGGAGGAGCTATGGCTTCTGAAAAGGGCCAAGAGATGCCTAGAGTACTGCTGAGGAACACAAGGGATGACTTTGACCAGGTATGACTTAGAGCCGCTATTAAGGCCTATCTCATGGCAGTAAGAGCAGCAAAACCCAGTATTTCTCTGCTCTTATTCAGTCCCCAGAGTGCCGCCCAGTGACCCTGTTTTAGGTTGCCCATTCCCTCCTAGATCAGGGGGACTTGGGTGATCTTTTGCAGAGCCAGGCAGAGGACCTTGTTCCATATCTGATGGACAAAGTCACTCAGATCTGTTTCCAGTTGGATCTCATGTGTGAAGATAGTCCATGTTAGATGCCCAGAGAGAGGTCTTGCCTTGTTATCTGGTAATGTTGGATCCTGTTAGCCCTGATGAAGTGAACAAGGTCTTTGATGCTGTCAGTGGCACCACCTGTCATTTAGATCCTTGTCCCTCCTGGATGGTGAAAGTCTGCAGGATGGTGACTAGTGGCTGGGTCCAGGCAGTGATCAATATGTCACTAGAGGAAGATATTTCCGGATGCTTTTAAGGAAGCCCAGGTTTGCCCTCTCCTTAAAAAAACATCACTGGATTCCACCTGCCTAGATGATTTTTGTCCAATTTCAACTTCCCTTCTTTGGAGCATCTTGCCCCGATGAGATTCTTGCCCAACCCTCCCTTTGTAAGGGCCTAAAGACATGGATCTGCCAGTCAGCTTGGGGCCCAAGTGAGGGGAACAGCACGGGGGAGGTGATTGTTCAAATAACCACAGATCCCACCTTCCCCCACACTGCTCCTGCCTTCCCCAAGTGTCCTTAAGTTTTAAGTTTTAATGTTTGATTTTAATTATGTTTTAATTGTATACATAAAGACATCTTTTTATGACTGTAAGCCATCCAGAGTTACCCTATAGTAAGATGAGTGACCATAAGGTAAGTCGTAAGGTAAGGCTTACAGTCACAAAAATATAAATTTTATAAATAAATAAAATTTATAAATAAATGTGTGAGTTTAATAAATTTTAAAAACTTCTCTATTTTATAGGGCTTTTATTTGGTAGCAGCTTAGCACTGAGAAAACATTGTCTCTTTTGGTTGACCAATTACCACAAGGAAGAGGAAGCAAAAGCTTTACTCTCTGTCCAGTAATGTGCATTCCACATCCATCTCCACTTTCTTCTCCCAATAGGTTATATACATAGCATTTCCCTACTCCCTTGAAGTAATTATCTTGTCCAAGGAAATGAAATTTGTCTCATATGACCTATTTTTGACAAAACCATGCAGACACTTAGGAAACAGAGCACTATTTACAAGTTTACAAATGATATGCTTATTTTCTGCTCTACTTAACATCTTTCTAACTATTAATATTAGGCTGACTGGTCAATAATTACTGGAATCTTTTTTTTAAACGAGGAGGAGGCGGAAGAGGAGGAGGAGGAAGAAGAAGGAGGAGGAGGAGGAGAAGGAGAAGAAATTTGTTCTTCTCCAGTCCTCTGACAAGCATGAAGACATTCAAAATGGCTCTTTACCACATCTTTACTGCAAATATTCTTTTAAAATCGATGCTACTTAATTGACCATGTCCTTTGGATACAGAAACAAAATAGCACTTGACTTCTTTTGCTTCCTTGTTGTTGTTTTTTTGGGTCATATGTCAAGATTTCTCCACTTGGACTAACATTGATTTCTCCTTTCTTACGCCTTCCTCCTGCTATTGACTTATTTGAAGGAACCTTCCTTGTGAGTCTTCCTAACTTTCTACATTTCTGAACTTCCTTGGCTATCTACCTTACCTTCCATTCCATATAAGCATCTTCAGTTGACTCGACTCCTTCATAAGCTGCCTATAAAACTACATTTACTTGTTTTTAATGTCTCCTAATTTTCTTCCTCAGTGATATTGTTTGAGATTCACTATCCTTAATTTCCTTTTTTAAAAAGCCCAGCCAGGTACAGCCTTTATGGTTTTCAACAAATCCAAATCTAAGTTATCAGTTTAGCAGTCATAGAGGTCTTAGCCTGGGAAAAATATTGGAAATATTGGACTGGGGAAGAAAACACTTCATTTTTTTATTTGCATTTATGCATTTTTCCAGGCCTTCGCTTCTCTGACAAGCCTTCATATCCATGTGACAGTCCATATATATCATCTGAGGCATTTCATATCTTGCTGTGAAATGAGCAAGCCTCAAAATAAAAGCCCAGAATAATTAATGCAAGTTGCATTGAGCAGAGTTGTGCCTGCGTATCACAAACAATATATACTATGAAGGGCATAGACCAGTGGTGGTGAACCTATGACACACGTGCCAGAGGCGGCACTTAGAGCCCTCTCTGTGGACATGCGCACCATGCCCCGGAGATGGCAACCATCCCTCTTCAATCAGCCGCCCGCTAACTTGCTGAGGTCCACGTGGCTGGATGCATCCTAGTACCCATGCGCTCGCTGGCCTCTGTGTTCCGGGGCCGATGGTGTCAGGCAGCAGCTGCCCCAGTCCCTACCTTGCCTTGCCCTGCCCTGTGACAATAGGTCCCCTGCCCTGCCCTGCCTCGCCTTGCCTCACCCCACCTGCCAGAGACCCCCTGGATTTCCCCCAACCCTGCCCGGCCCCCACAGGTGTCCCTCCCCACGAGCAACATCGAGGTGATCATCCCTACCTTGGCCACACCCACCCAGTCTGCCATGAGCACCACAGCCACACTCATCCAGTGGGCCCCGCCCACCTGGCACCCGGCGATAAATAAGTGGGTTTAGGGCACTCAGTCTCTAAAAGGTTCGCCATCACTGGTGTAGACACTGATTTTTTTGGTGGTAGTAAAGTTTGAAATGGCTTTCTACTTGATTGACACTGTCCTGCATGATTGTAATGCCGTCTATCAAGACCCATAAAGCATGCCTTCTCTGTTGAAGCACCTGTCCTCTGGAAAGTTACCCCTCTAGAGGGATCCAAATAGCACCCATTCTGATTATGTTTCTTGGAGAAAAATCAATGTAAAAATCAATGCCAAGCATCAACACCAGCTTGACGAGACATAATCAATCAGTGAAAAAAGATGATGTTCTGCAAGTCTTTAAAAGACTGGCTGTTCTCCCAGGCCTTGTGGGAGGTTGTTTGTGGAGGCTATGACAGAATTTGTCTGAATGCTTAGATTCTTTTTGTTGTTTTCCCATTTAAGTGTAAGCTACCCAGAATCAGGAAGCTCCTAAATCTACTATATAAATAAATGATGTCTAGAATGGGCAACTGCATTATGGTCATTGTCAGGTAAGATGGAAGGGAGAGGGAACAAGGAAGGAACACAGTGTTCAGAAATTATATTTCAGTTATTTGCTCTGCATTTTAAATAAAGATCATACATTAAATTCATTACATTATATTTGGGTTTTTTTTCCCCTCCAACACCTGAAACTTGTTTTCACATCAGATGTAGCCATTATTTTGTGGGACAGAGTTGTTACTTCTTTACTGCTTAGATGTCTTTACTCCATACCAGGACTATGCCTATAAATGGACTCTTCAACACCCCATTTGCATGATCTAGCATCTCAGCATTGCAATACTGACTCCCCTTGAATGATACAGTTTTGATTCAAAAGTGAGAGTTCCATCCTCACACTTAAAATCCCATCAGAAAGCTGTGTTCTTTTTGGCGGCATAACCAACTGATCTTCTATGATGCTTCAGAAGATCAGGAGTCTGTGATTCAACACTGACCTTTTAAACATCCTCCCCCTTTCCCATAAGGCATTCTGCATCAAAAAGAAGTAGCTAGTTAAGAAAAGGCAACTAGCACTGACAATACAATTCAAGTTTATGTTTAACATATCTACGTGTATTACTTATTGCAACCCATATATACAGGATTAAATTTTGGACATCATGCAACCAGAAGCAGTTATCTTTTACAATAAAGCCTGGAAACATATATGCTGCTATTCAATTGGTGCTTACCCATTGTTGTCTAGATAAACTCTAGTTATTATCCATATGATTATAAAAATTGTAGGGATTCCTGGAAGAAAGACATAGCAGAGGAAGCAAGGGAAAAAAAAGTAGTATATATATATATACTTGATTTGACAAAATTAATCATGTAAACAGAAATCCACTTTGTAGATGAAGAATTCAAACTATATAATATGGCATAGCATGAGAATTAGCTGAAGGGAAATCACTAACAGGCCTTGTTTTTAGTGTTCTGTACACACGTTTATTACTATTTGGTCTTTGTGTCTGTATTTTAAACCAACAAATAACTAAAATGTCTATACATCCAGAATGGTCTATATAACTATAAGCAGCTCTCCAGGGTGTCTTGAAACTGGAAATGCTCATTGAATGTGCCTCAATATGACTCCCTGATTTTGTTTCTGGAAAATTAAAGTTTACTTGATTTATGCCAAGACTTATTCCTACCTAGCAACTCTGACTCTTCTTTCCAGCATGGTTCTGGTTTCACTTGAGAATTTTCCTTGTGCTCCTCTAGGAGTTCTATAGTTGTCTCTCCAAGTACAGATGGTCCTCGACTTACAACAGTTCATTTAATGAAGTTACAACAGCACTGAAAATTGACTTATGACTGTTTTTCACACTTATAGCCATTGCAGCATCCCCATGATCAAGTGATCGAAATTCACACGCTTGGCAGCTAGCTCATATTTATGATGATTGCAGTGTCCTAAGGTCATGTAATCACCTTTTGTGATCTTCTGATGAACAAAAGCAATGGGGATGCCAGATTCGCTTAACTGCTGTGTTATTAACTGCTGCAGTGATTCACTTAACTGTGTCAAGAAAGGTTATAAAATGGGACAAAATTCACTTAACAACTGTCTTTCTTAGCAACAGAAATTTTGGGCTCAACTGAGGTCAAAAGCCAAAGACTACCTGTAGTCCAAACACAAAGGTCAGAGGATTACAAACTTTGTGACCTATCAAACTACATAAATCCCATCAGTCATGGAGAAAGAGCTCTGTATGCATCTCCAGTATTTTTGCATGTGCCTGAACCTTCAATACAACAGTGAGTCAAAGACGGGACAGATACCAACAGAGAACATGGATTCCAAAGTCTCTTGAGGAGGAGGGAATAAAAAACAGAGATAACTATATTGACCTTCTTACCCCATCCAGTAAGGAGATACGCGGTGAAGTGTCTGTTAGAAGAGAACATGATCATGAGGAGGATGTGGAGATAAAGTCCTTCAACTAAGAGCCAATAAAAATTGGCCATTACACAGTACTGGAAAAATACCAAGCTAGCCTTGCAGCCGACCTGAAAGTTACAAATCAAGGATGAAATGTTTATGCAAAGAAACCGCTATAATACAGTAAATGGTTTCCTTTGTTTAAAAGCTCTTTTGATAGATACAAGCTTTGACAAGAGATTTCTCCTTCCATGAATTTAGCTATTGATGGATTGAAACAGCCTCTTTCAACTGTTTTGGACTTAATTCAATGAATGAATGCAAATGCCAAGTGCTTCTCAAAACCAGGTTTGAGACTGATGTACTTGGTTGTTACCTCCTGAAATAGTGGCATATTCATCATATTGTGTTCGTCTTTATAATGAAATTTATCTCTCATTTTCTCACAAATTTCAGGGCAAAAAGGGCCAGGAATAAAAACGTCACCTCCTTTGAGAATCAGGAGAGGGCAGAGGTATTTAAGACCACCCATTAATCAGAAGCAATTTGGTTTGGGAAACATGTTCCCATCCCTTTTTAAAGTTAGTTTATTCTACAGCAGCTGTGCCAGAAGCAAAAAATAGCTCATGGAATGTACAACCCTGAGGAAAAACTGAAAGGTTTTGCTTAACTATTGTATAAGTAAACTAGAATGAGCACAGCATAAGTGATTTGTTGCAGCAGATCTTTTATCACATGGACCATATTACAATGATGCCAGCAAGATAGGACTTTGAAGAAATAGTCAGAAGTGGTGGAAGGAGGAGAATGTTCCCTCTTAAATTAGCCAAGACAGTCACTCCAATCTGAATTGTATGAGGCTGAACATGCAAAATATTAAAAGTGATCCATTGTTTTGCATTTTTATCACAGCACCTTTGTGAAAAGCCATGTCAAATTTAATTAACAGGGGAAGGAGAGGGATTACATATGAGGAAAGTTCATGCTGAAGACTAAAATGCCTCCACTTGCTACCAACATCCTCGGTTCCCATTAACTAAGCAGAAAGGAACGGAATCATAATATCCATGGATTTGAGAAACTGAAATTTTGCACTTAAGTATTTAATTGCCATATTTCTTCAAGTTGTCTTCTCCATTAAGACAGAGTTTCATACTGAGTAGCAACATCGCTGAGTGTTATGACACTCTTGCAAGCAAATTTCACTGGAAATCCCTTCGTATTCACCAGAATTTTGTTTCTTCTTCCCAAACTAAGCATGCTAAGTGTTGTTATCTTTATTTCTTAATTTCAAAAGTTAAGATGCTTGGTAGATTAATATTGCCTGGTGTTGACAGGCAAAACTACATGCACACACTCACACATATCACTATTCATTTTTAAAAAATATTCAAATTATCTTTCCCATTTCTAGCACCACTCATTGTTAGGAAGTTAGAAAGTGCATTTTGACTAGGAAGATTTTGCAAGTTTAGTGATAGATGAATCAAAGTTTCAGATGGAGAACTGAGCAGCATTTTGCCCATTGCACTAGCCAATAGTGATTTTACAATTATTAAACCTGAAATAAAGGCTTCCAGATTCCATTCCAACTTCTTATTTCTATCTCTTTACAAGATGTAAGGCTGAGGAAGGAGAACCTTAATTTTGATTATATCAATGTGCATATCACCTGCGTCTAATGCTGCCTTTCCAAAAGCAGAGTGGAAGCCATTACCAGAATAGATAACTTTTCCCTGTTGCAGTCTTAGTTTGTTCTCCCAAAGGTGCTTTTTCAGGAGGCAACTGGACTTTCTTGTTTTTCTTTTAAGATGCTTCATTTCTCATCCAAGAAGCTTCTTCAGCTCTGACTGGATGGTGGGGAATGGAAGAATCTCCACAGACATTTAGCTATGCACTTTGGGATGAATACCCTTCAAATAGTGCAGAAGTATGAATGGATTTCCAGAAAACATTGCAGACTACAGGAACCATTTGTGCTTTAGTTTGAGATGCAGACAACACAGACTCATCCCCAACAGCCTGCACCTGTCTTCATCAGTGAAAGGACACAGGGCAGAAAACATCCTGCAGCAGAAAAGACTCCACACACATTTGCACTACTCAGGTGACCCTGAGGACACAGGTACAGCTCCAAATGGCCTCAACGACTCTCTAAGTCTAAAAGAATGCAAATGACCTGCTGTCTGCAAGAAATATAAATCCTTCCATTCCCCGCCATCCAGTCAGAGCTGAAGAAGCTTCTTGGATGAGAAGTGAAATGTCTTCAAAGAAAAATAAGAAAGTCCAGTTGCCTGCTGAAAAGGCACCTTTGAGACAACCATGAACTGAGAATCTCCATAGACACTCTTACTCCGTTCCAATTCTTTTCCCACAAGCCAACAGAAGCCTCACTGCCCTTGCTGGTACTCATCTCATGTGAGGTTTGATATAACCTACAACCATCTCAAAGATCATTGACATGATAGAAAGGAAACACATTAAATAATATTAATTACTTACCCAAGAAGCATGAACATCTGAACACTTATCTGTACTAGTGTCGGAATAGAGGATTCCATCTTTAACTAAGACAGAGACTGCCTTTAAAATGAAAGACAGGAACAGATTCAAATGTATGTAGTTCCGGGTGCAGTGAAGTTTCCTATATACGGAAAGAAAAACAATGTAGTTTCTGGAACCAAAGTATAGCTGAAAATCTTTCTACTTACCTTCTGTTATTTGATAGAACAATTACAAAAAGACTATAATGTAAGTGTAGCTCTTGAGGGCCCCATACCTATATTCTACTTTGCCCTCTGCTATTCTACAAGCTGCATCAACTTTACTGTTAAGATATAATAATGCCAAAATCTCTGCTTTTAGTCCAGAAACTCCTGAGGCACCATACATTGGAGCTAGCAGTGAAGGATCAGGATGTCTCATGCTCCATCTGAACAGCATAAAAATTAAATAGTTGCTAAAATGCAAAATTACTCTTTTTTTGCAAGTTCTTGTATGACAATTGAGGGATCTTGAGGAATTTCACTGAAAACTGAGAAAAACTGATGGCTATGTCTTAACTTGAAAGAATTATTAAAAGTGATTTCTTTTAAGGCAGGGTTGAGATAATGTGTTCTCTTTTGTTTTCTCTCTCTCTCTCTCTCTTTCTCTCTCCTTGGAAGGTTACAAAGAAGTACTATAGTTTTATAGTGGTGAAAGGATAAGCCCAATATTTTAGCCTTTTCTTGAAAGAGTTGGGTTTTGGGGTAGTTATTCCCTCAAATGTATGGCTGTGAGAGATGGATCATAAGGAAGCGCTGAAGAATTGATGCTTTTGAATTGTGGTCTTGGAGAAGATTCTTGAGGGTCCTTTGGACTGTAAGGAGATCAACTATGACTGTTCTTTGGAAGGACAGATGCTAAAACTGGAGCTCAGATACTTTGCTCACTTAATGAGAAGAGAGGGTCTTTGGAAAAAGAGAAGAGGATGACAGTGGATGAGATGGTCAGATAGTGTCATTGATGCAATGAACATGATTTGGGCAAACTCCAGGAGACACTGGAGGATGGGGGTCTGGTGTGCCATGGTTCATGGGGTTATGAAGAGTTGGACATGGCTTATCAAGTAAACAACAACAAATTTCCCTTAAAATAGATGTGTTAAACCTCCTAGAACAGTCTATTGTCCAAGAGCCAGATTATTTCTACTTGCTCCATCCAGACTGCAGCTTCCTGTTCTTTGTAAAGTTTTCTCGTGAAGATGGCAAGATGTTCTGGGGTACCCATTCACCTAACAACATTCTATTTCTGCTTATCCATATGGTCTACTTGGTAAAATATGAGAGTGGTTTATAGCTATGCAGTACGAAATGGTGTCCTTGCCATTGTTACTAAAGTGATGATCCACCTCCAACATCTTCTTATATTGTTGTTGGCCAATCTGTTGGCTTAGCCGGGCAGCTAGGATTACCTTCATATCTTGGGGGACTCTGCTGGGGGTACATATTTTGGCAATTCCTCTAATGTTCCTCACTGATCTATCCCAGGAACACCCTTTGCCTCAAAGGGGGAACCTGATTTTACAAGTAGATAATTGCATTTCAGAACTCACTTCTTTAAGTTGCCTCCTTACAGAGCTAATTCTTTTCCTACTACTAAATATCACAGTCTTGTTTTCTTTTAACTGTGTATATTTGCAAGCTATATTATTGCTTTATCGTGTAAGTACAAATGGCAATTCCTAATTATTCCTTTTTTTATTTACATCCTAAAGATACAATAAAGAAATGACTAAATATATACTAGCTGCCCATCCTCGTTTTCTTAAGACTCACACTGCCTTCTTTCCTGACTCTGACAGGTAGAACATTTTCTAACTTCATTAGTCCTGGGGAGGTCTTTTGCAAGGGGGAGGGGAAAAGGTCCTGCAGTGCATCCTGTTGCTCATTTTGTAACCCCTTACCCAACAACTCTCTTTAGCAATCTTCTCTAGAACTGCCCTTGAACTCACAAGCTTTCTGCAGTATAATACTGCCCAGTTTAAATTAGGTTCACTAATCAGCACTGTTCTTTAATAAAACAATAAATCGTCTATGGCTGCTGCTGTTCCAAATCCATTTTAGGCCCTGCATACATTAGGAATTTTGAAATTATGTTGGTATTCACATAAAATGCTGTTAAGGGAAAGCTCTGCCCATTCAGGAAATGGCTGAGTTGACAAAACAGCCGGTCTCAAAACAACTCTTCTTTAGAAGGCAATTCAATAAGATTCTCCCACATTACCTCATTTAGATCTCCCCACCCATTTACCTATTTTCCTCAGCAGGTGGGCCTCTTTGGGGACTGTAAGGTCCTGGGTTCCAGAGGGCTGGCAAAGCACAGGACTATATTCATCTACATTTCTATAGGGCTTGTCTGGGTTCCGAAAGGATTGTTAGAAATATAGATAATACTGCAGAATGGCACTCTGCTTTGCAGCAAGCCTGTTGCTTTCCATTTATCATTTTAATTAAATGATTGTAATTAAACACATCTGAACAAATGCAAAACCTCAACATCTGTTATCAGCTTCCTTAGGCTTAGAAACTAATCAGCATACAAAGTATTTAAGACTTTGGATGAAGACTCTAGAATTGTAGAGAAGATTAGAAGTCCAAAAATACCCCAAAAGAAGGCAACAATAAACAATTGCCAAGCAACTGACAAACAATTGCTACATCACCATGTCCTTCAGACCACCAGTAGCTGAGTTTGATTCAAAGGAGGTTTTATTTAAAAAAGAAAATAAGGGACCTGTTAAGTGACAAGTGAGAACATTACCTGTTCCAAAATACTTAGTCCCTGCCAATGTTTCAACAAAGTTACCTGAAAACACAAAGAATGATGCTTCCTGTGATCAGAGCAATGAGGGAAACACTGTGTCCAAGGGTATAAACTGCTTTCACCCAAACATAGAAAACCTATGGAGCAAAGATGTATTTTAATTAATTGCCATGAGTAGACATTTGGAAAAGATTCAGCAAGAGAATTGCCTTTTAAATACAGTAGACCATGGAAATTACATAATTTATTTATACCAGCGGTTCTCAACCTATGGGTCGCGACCCCATTTCGTGGTCCGGCATTTTGTGTTTTTTTTATCGCGCGCGCGCGCCACACATGCGCGGTTTGGGCCGTTGCGTGCACACCGCGCATGCATGGATCGGCCTGTTGCGGTCTGCCACTTTGTTTTTTGGTTTTTTTTTCTTCGCACACACACTGTGCGTGCATGGATCGGCCTGTTGCGCATGCACGCATGCGCGCGGGACGGGGTCACACCGCGCATGGGTGCAAGTGGGGTCTCAACCTGGAAAAGGTTGAGAACCACTGATTTATACAATATTTATTTATTTACTAAATTTGTGTGCTGCACATCTCACTATTTAGTCAGAAAATACTCTCCTTTCCAGAATCTTGGTCTATATTGTGTAGGTGACAAACCCCAGCATATAACCTTCCAATAGTCATTCATTCATTCAGTCAGTCAGTCAGTCATAAATTTATAATACAGCCCAACTCAGAATGTGTGCTTCAGGGTGCCATACAACAGGGGTCCCCAACCCCAGGCCGTGGACTGGCACCAGGCTGCAGCATGCCAGAAACCGGTCTTCGCAAACAAGCAAAGCCCCATCTACGGGATTCAGGAAGTACATGAAACCACAACCCCTCCGGTCCACGAAAAAACTTCTCTCCATGGAACCTGTCCCTGGTGCCCAAAAGATTGGGGACTTGTCATACAACATAAACACAGTAGATCAAAAAGAAGAAAAAACCCCCACCTAACAGCAAGCAAACAATATATAAATGTAAAATGATGATCAAGAGCTCAACCATTCATAGGAGAGATACCCACTCAATTGACTACTAATGCTTGGGGGAAGAGCCAAATCTTAAGGGAAGAAGAGTTTGGGGTGTCATATACAGAGGAAGGGGGAAACTGTTCAAGAGAATAGAAACCCATCCCAAGTTCATATTGCCAAAATTTCACCGTCTAGCCTCTTCTTAAAAATCTCCAGTAATGGAGTGCCCACGATTTCTGGAGGCAAGCTGTTCCACTGGTTAATTCTCCTCACTGTCAGGAAGTTTCTCCATAATTTCTAGGTTGCTTCTCTCTTTGTTCAGTTTCCAACCATTGTTTCCTACCCTCTGGTGTTTTGGAGAATAACGTGACCCCCTTGTCTTTGTGACAGCCCCTCAAATACTAGAATACTACTATCATGTTGCCTGTTTCTTCTTTTCTTTAAACTAGCCAAACCCAAGTCCTGCAGCCATTCTTCATATGTTTCAGTTTCCAGGCCTTTGATCATCTTAGTTGCTCTTCTTTGATTTTTTTCCAAACTCTCAACAAGTTTTTTGTGATATGGTGACCAAAATTGGCTGCAGTATTCCAGGTGTGGTCTTACTAGGGTTTTATAAAGCAGTACTAATACTTCATGTGATCATGAGTCTATGCCTCTGTTTATACAACCCAGGATTGTATTAGTATTTTTTGTTGCTGCTGCACACTGCTGGCTCATAGTCAAGTGATCGTCCACTAGGACTCCAAGGTCCCTCTCACAGTTACTGTTTTTGAGCCTGGTCTCTTTGAGTTTTCCTGCCTAAATGTAAAACTTTGCTTTTCTCCACATTGAAACTCATTTTGTTGGACAGGGCCCATTGTTCAAGTTTTGTTGGACAGGGCCCATTGTTCAAGATCCTGAGTTTATCTTCTGGGGTGTTGGCTACTCCTGTCAGTTTAGTGTCATCTGCAGATTTGATGAGTTCCCCTTCTATTCTCTTGTCTAAGTCATTTATGAAGATATTGAAGAGTACTGGGCCTAAGACGGAACCTTGTGGTACCCCACTGCTTACTTCTCCCAATTGAATGTAGTGGCATTGAGGACTACTCATTGAGTATGGTTTGCCAGCCATCTACAGATCCATCTGGTGGTGATGTTGTCTATTCCACCTTTTGCCATAAATTATGATATACAAACCACAATAACTGGTTTCATATAATACAGAAATCAAAACTAATCAAACCACTTTATGGAGTTTAAGTGTTGTGTGAATCAAGACACTCTGAGGGAGGTTTTGCTTCTGTTATTTTGCAGCATTTGAAAGAATAACTTAGCACATCTTTAGGAACAATAGCCTTAGAAGTTATGTTTAAAGTAAAAATCCTTTAAAAAGCTAACCTTTTTGCCAATATTCTAAAATGGTACTATAACAATTCTGGGAAAATGCTCTTTCAGCTTATATAGTGCTTGATGCTTATTGTTTGAAAAGCTATTATTCAATTGTATTGGTACATTATTTTAAATCAAAATACATTTACTTCGAATCAAGAATATTTTCTTTCTTTAAAAATATACAGCAACACAAAAGAGTATCAACCTAGTGCTATTATGGTTATTGGATTTACTATGCTGAAATTAACTTGCTCAGGTTTTGCTTGACAGGACATTTCCCCCCCACTTTTCAAGTATACTTCTCACTTCTGCTTAACATGGGGGGGGGAGTGTTAATTTATTGCTTTCGGGTACACAAAGCCTTAGAATTGCCAAATGTATTATTTCTCTCTCTGAAACAAGTTACATGACATTTGACACTTTGGTTTCATTCACACTCTTAACATAATTTCCATTTGAATTAAATTACAGGACATATTGAAAATAATAAAAGGGCTCAGTAGGATTAGACTAAAGAGCCATATAAATCCCATTTTCTGCTAAGAGATTAAAAAAGAATTCTGCCACACATCCTGCCAGGAGCATATTTAGGAGTTTCATTGCAGTACATCTCTAGATGCTCCATAGCACGATGGAGCTAGTTATAACTTGTCCTTTGTATTAGGAATAAATATATGGCAGATACAGCAGA
This sequence comes from Bothrops alternatus, assembly GCA_034064705.1. Taxonomy (NCBI): domain Eukaryota; kingdom Metazoa; phylum Chordata; class Lepidosauria; order Squamata; family Viperidae; genus Bothrops; species Bothrops alternatus. The sequence continues at coordinate 4,896,632 of JARGCV010000179.1, forward strand.
AGTTGTTTTCATGTGCCTAAAATGATGAAAAACCTCTCTTGATTTTCATAAAACTGATTCACAGAGGTCCTTACACTGACAGCAGGCTGGGTTTAAGGAAGAATGTTCCTTTCCTGATACCGTTGGCATGGTGTTATGACTACATTACATGGTCAGTGCCAATGTCAGAAGTATGGCCTCTGCTCTTCAAAAATATGGCACTTCTAATGTTGGCCTTTGTGAAGCCTATTTTAAAAACATTAGAAAGGAAATCTCATCTTGAGAAAAATTAGGCTATCACTTCCATTCATTCCCACATCCAATCCAATCCAGTTGAAATTTAATTGATTTATCCTAGTGTGCTTATCACTCTTATCACCTTCTCAATTGTTCATCAAATGCTCTTCTAGAAAGTCTAAAAACAAAGCTTGCAGGCAACACCACACCTCTGGTTGTGTTTCTTGCAATACCTCCGAAGCTTCTATGTACGAGGGCAATTTGGAAATAAACCTCTGCTTGAGCATGCACGAGAAATAGGCGGGGATAGTGACGCTTGTCCTATGGTGCCCTGCGCAGTAGTTCAGTAGACAGTGAGGAACGGAAGAAGAATGTTGTATTGCAGTTGACTCGTCCTCTAGATCAATTGAAAATGAACCAGTTTTTTAAATGAACAGTGGCTTGCGTCGCATCGCTTCAATTATGACAATGCGCTCCACAATGTTGTTATAGGGTGGCTTCATTCCTAGGCGGGAGATTTTTTTTGCAGAAGGAATTTCAAACTTTGTAAGATGTTATGACAAGTTGAATGGCGATTAGGTCAAAAAGTAATGTAATGTTATAGTTTTCTAATGTGTACAATACAAGTTCTGTATCTGTGTCTATCATTGATAACTAAATGGAGGTTTATTTCTGAATTGCCCTCGTAGTTTCATTCATTTGTTTAGAGCACTTCTGAAATCATCCGATAATGATTACTCCATCATGTGGAATAGATTCTATTAAAAGTGCTAGTTGGAAATTCAATTGAAGGGTGATAGTTTGGGAAAGCGTAATGTGCAGCCTCAAATTAATTGATGATTGAATATATTTCTTAACTGAGAAATTTCAACATTGACATTGTTCTTGCAAGGATACAGCACTCTTTGTCCCTATGCTGACAAAGCTTGGCTGCTTGGAATATCTAATAATAAAACTTTTTTGCAAATCGAGAAACTCCATAGGAGTTAACCAGCTTTTTTATTGTGTTGAATTCGGACCCATGTCCTTTCCAGTTGCATTGCTGCTCCTATTTATTATAATGAGATGCACATCTGGATCTGGTGAATTGGTCTCTCAGCCGCCTTAAGTGAGTTTCCCTGTGCCTTTCCCCATCAAATCCTATTGTACCCTACCATACTTCTGTGGATGTCCTATTATATAAATGCTGCCACTATCCTTGTCTACTTATTTAATGAAATGTACATGGTCTCTGGTTTTTTATGTTCTCTAGGACTGAATTACTTGAAACAGGTAGAGTTCTGTAGATTAGTTGAACAAATCGATGCATGTGCTAAGTGAAAATCCTTTCAGAATAAGACCAATTCAGCAAGAATTCAAAACTTATGTATATGAATGATAAGGAACTAGATAGGGATGAAAAACAAAAAAAGAAAGGAAACAAAAGAAAATAACAATGATTTTAAAGAGATTATCTCGGCCTGTTGCTTCAGCCAGCAACACATGGATGCACACAAAGAATGAAGGCAGAACAAAGGCTTTCATTTCATTTCACAAAATAACTGAACTTCCTATTGGCATCCATATTTGATTGATAGATCAATTGTAGGTTTTCCTTAACTGTTTCATGTCTGAAATTTTGGAGTGAGATTTCTTTTTATTCACGACATGAACCTTTCAGACCATTCTTTCCTCACCAGAAACTCATGCATTAGACAAAGAGGTCTTCAAACTTGGCCTTTTTATGACTTATGGACTTCAACTCCCAAAATTCCTCAACCAGCGTGCCTGGCTGAGGAATTCTGGGAGTTGAAGTCCACAAGTCATAAAAGGACCAAGTTTGTAGACCACTGCATTAGACAAAAGATATGTAGGGCAGGGCTTTTCAACCAGTGGTACGGGTATCACCTGTGGTACATTGGCACCTGGCAAGTGGTACACGACCATCCTAGAAAAGTGATAGCGGGAGAGGGGAATGAGAGCACCGCCAGGTGGGCAGGCAGGTGTCTTGCTCAGCTGTGGCTTGGGGGGCACTTTTTTCAGTACCATTGTAACTTCAAACAGTCACTAAGCAAACTGTTGTAAGTCGAGGACTACCTGTACTTTATCACTTTTTTCCTTTTTGGGGGGGGGTCATCAAGTTTTTGACATCTTGCTAGGCGACTGGTGGTACTCGGATGTTGCCATATCCTAAAAGTGGTACAATGGGTGAAAAGGTTGAAAAGCCCTGATGTAGGGCATAGCCAATTTCTCTGGTCCTTTATTAGTCATCCAAAGATTCTGGGCATTTTTGCAAAAAACACCATTATAATAATGCCTCTGATAGATTAGGGTTCAGAAGTTGGCGAATGTTTCTGTGAAAAACTGCTTTTAATTATAGGAGCTATAAGGATCGAATTGAACTGATATTGAACTATATTTTTATTAGGAAAAAAATTAAGATTCCATGTAATTCAGAGGAATTCTAAAATAAGGATTATCATGATCTCTGTCTCTCTCTCTTCCCCTTTCCTGGCAGAGAGGTATTTATTTAAGAAGTAAAGTAAAGTAGGTGGTACTAAGAATTTCAAGTATATTCATGTTTAGTCTACATTACTACTCCTAACTACTCACAAGGTATACATTTTACAATGCTATAATTAATTCAACTCTCATTTAGTGCTTTTTCCAAATAGAAAAGACTTGTTATTTTTGACTTGGATAACTGGAAAACTTTTCATGGAAAGATTCATGGAAATGTACATTGGGAGGGTAAAAATAATAGGATTAACACAAGTGTATTCTTTTTTTTTTATGCAATCCTCATTATTTTAGTAGGGTGTTGTTGTTTTGCAAAACAAGGTTTGTACCAATATCAGATTGAAAGTAATATGGCCAGTTTGCCTGGTGCAGTATTATATTTTAGACAGTATTATGTTTTAGATAATAAAAATGCTGTTGAAAGTCTGCATTACTTAAAATCCTAAGTAATTAAAAGGTGTCTTTCTATGTAACCTATCTTGCAAGATTGTAAGGATAAAATGAGCCAGAGATAACATGTCTTTGGGGGTTGCTTGGAAGAATAGCATTAGAATAGCAAATAATATGCAAAATTGGATTCCTCATGATATACTTTGTTACTAGACAATTATTTTATTATTTCATTTATGCGGTATCTATCACATTTTTCCTTGTAGGAAGGATATTTAAGGATGCTTAATAGCATCCATTCCTACATAATGATGATGTATATATAGCTATCCAGACCTTATCTTTCATTTCTTTGGTTAAAGAAGCAGTTGATTGTACTAAGCTTAATAAAAAGTACTAAGTATCTTGGAGTTCAAATTCCATCAGAGTCATTCTGGGTTTCATTTTTTAAATACTTGTGATTTCACTGGGCTGTTTTTTCAACTGATATTAAAAACCAAGAAATTCCAGTTGTCTTTGAAAGGCACCTTTGGGATAACCATGACCTGGATGATTCAGAATCTCAATTCATAGACATAATCCATGAGGAAAATGTTATTGCTCAAACAAGGTTTCATTCCAACGAAAAGCCTTTTATATTACTTCCCATCCAGGAGAATCCAATGGTCATCTTGTGGGAACAGGGCAGATATTGGGAATATGCAGCTTATCACATATATCAAACCTGAAAACATGAGATCCAAGTTCAATGAGTTCTGATCTAAGCTACAAAGTCGTGGTTTGGGCAGCCCTAATAGGTTTATTGAGGTAAGGGCCTATATAAAAGAAGCTGATGAAGAACAATGCTAGTGGCAAAGAATTTACAAATTAAAGTATATTGAAGAATAAATTTATTTATTTATATCTCATCTTTATTATTTCTACAAATAAGGAAGCAAACATATCCAACACACCTTCCTCCTCCTGTTTTCCCCACAACCACCATTCTATAAAGTTGTGCTGAGAGAGATTGACTGGCCCAAGGCCACCTAGTTAGCTCTCATGGCTAAGGTGGGATTTGAATTCATGATCTCTTGCCTTCTAACCTGGTGCCTTAAGTCGAAGAAGCAAATGATTACATCGTAAGAGCTGTGGTGGCACAGTAGTTAAGAATGCAGCACTGCAAGCTACTTCTTCGGCTCAAGGTTGACTCAGCCTTTCATCCTTCCGAGGTCAGTAAAATGAGGACCCAGGTTGTTGGAGGCAGTATGCTGACTCTGTAAACCACTTAGAAAGGGCTGTAAAGCACTATGAAGCAGTATATAAGTCTAAGTGCTATTGCTATACTAAGTTTATTGAAACTGATCAACTCTTCCCAAAGGGATATTGGCTTGGAATTCTGACAGTTTTAGTCCCAAATAACAGGAATATGTTAGATAAATCATGGATGCCTTCTAATCTACTATACTTCAAGATTCAAAACTATAGATCAGTTCTCAAAAAATTAATGGATGGGAAACAAAACCAGGCAGGCTCCTATCCTTCCATAGAAAACACTTTTAAACATATTTCTAATCATCGTCATCTTTCTATGCTGTAATAGACCGTCTGCTGCCCCATGAAACCCAGCGACCGGTTAGGGCCCACAGAGTCGGCCTTCTCCAGGTCCCGTCAGCCAGTGTCACCTGGCGGGGCCTAGGGGAAGAGCCTTCTCTGTTGCGGCCCTGGCCCTCTGGAATCAACTCCTCCCGGAGATCCGTATCGCCCCCACCCTCTCTGCCTTTGGTAAACTGCTCAAAACACATCTTTGCCGACAGGCCTGGGGCAGTTAACATCTTGCCCCTAGCCAGTGTATGTTTGTGTGCATGTTTGTTGGATGATTGTTTTTTTTTAACTCAGGGGTTTTCTTTATATGTATTTTATGTTAGATTTCTATTTGTGCTATGAGCCACCCTGAGTTCCTGGAATAGGGCGGCATAGAAATAAAATTAATAATAATAAGGGGCGTTGTCTTACCTGAACGCCTTTTCTCAGCATGGTGGTGTATAATCCACTGGATTGTATAATCCACTGGATTGGGTTATTTCAGCCCTCCTGCTCAGAGAGACTAGGAAAAAGCTTCAGCCACGCCTTCCCCTGGGCGTGTCTCCCAGTTTTTGACGAGGCGAGGTAGCTAAGCTCTGACACCGTGGCTCCAAAAAAGAAAATGTAACAGAGTAATAGAAAGATTAGGGGGTGCCCTCCACGCAAGCCTAGCCCGTAGTTTAAGGGAGGGAGTGGATTATACACCACCATGCTGAGAAAAGGCGTTCAGGTAAGACAACGCCCCTTCTCCAGCATGGTGGATGTATAATCCACTGGATTGGGACATACCAAAGCCCCCCATGTCCCCCAGGGTGGGAGGACTAGGCTGGCGTCTCCCTGGGGGCAACCACCTGTTGAATGACCCGTCTGCCGAACAAGGCATCCGCTGCGGCAAACCTGTCAATCTTGTAATGGGTAATGAAAGAGGACGGAGATGACCAGGACGCCGCCTTACAAATTTCCTCTACGGAGGCCTGGGTGGCCCAGGCCGCGGAAGTTGCTCCGCTACATGTAGAATGGGCCGTGATACGTGATAGAACGGCCAGCGACTGTGAGACGTACGCCTTAGCTATGCAGGCCCTGATCCATCTGCCAATGGTAGTGGAAGATACCTTGCTGCCCATGGCAGAAGGTTGGAAGGAGACAAACAAAGCTTCGGACCTACGGAAGGGGCCTGTGCGCTTTATGTAGATGCGCAGAGCCCTGCGCACGTCCAGTTTATGCCACTGGCGTTCTAGTCTATGGGTCGGATTAGGACAAAAGTTGGGTAGTACGAGGTCCAGCGACCTGTGAAAGCTGGTGTTAACCTTGGGTATGAATAAGGGGTCTAGTTTGAGGACCACTCTGTCTTGGTGGAAGATACACAGGTCCTCCCGAACTGACAGAGCGCCCAGCTCCGAAATCCTTCTAGCTGAAGTAATGGCTATTAGAAAGGCCACCTTCAAGGATAGAAGGTGTAGTGAACATGATCGCAGGGGCTCGAATGGAGCCTCCGTTAGGGCCCGTAATACTGTGGGTAGGTCCCAGGAAGGGTATCTATGCACCGGGGGTGGACCGGAGTTTGTCGCCCCCTTGAGGAAAGCCGAGATCGCTGGATGGTGAGAGAGAGGACCCCAATTGTCACAGGTGAGGATCGTGGATAATGCCGCCACCTGCCTGCGGATGGTGTTGATGGACAACCCCTTGGACATGCCGTCTAACAGGTAGTCTAAGATGTTTGGGACGACTACTGAGAGGGGATCCAAGCCCCGAGAGGAGCACCACTGGCAGAAATTGTGCCAGGTTGCATCGTAAATCCTGTTTGTTGAGGGGCGTCTAGAGGCCTGAATCATAGCGATTGCTTCTGGGGAGTAGGCCTGCCTAGTTAGGCACTCCCGCTCAAGTGCCAAGCGGCCAATTATAGCCACTGAGGATCTGGGTGACGGAGCTCCCCCTGAGATAGGGCCACTTTGTTCGGTGGGAATTTCCACGGAGGGGACAGGGACAGATCCACTAGATCTGCAAACCACGGGTGCCGAGGCCAATATGGCGCAACCAATATTACTTCTGCCTGCTCCAGTAACAGCTTGCGGATGGTGGCCTGGATCAGGGGGAGGGGAGGGAAGGCGTGCAACAGCCCCTCGGGCCACCTGCACCGTAGGGCGTCCGTCCCCTTGACCCCTCTGGTCGGGAACCTGGTGAAGAACCTGGGGAGTTGGGCGTTGTCCGGGGAGGCAAAGAGATCCAGGCATGGCTCGCCGAACCTGGACCCTATCATGTCGAATATTTTGGTGTCCAGTCGCCACTCTGCATGGTCCACGGTTACTCTGCTCAGCGAGTCCGCCTGCCGGTTTGCCTCCCCCGAGATGTGTTCCGCCTTTATCGACTTCAGATGGGTCTCTGCCCACAGCCCCAGTTCCTTGGCCTCCTGGAGGAGGGCCCAGGAATGCGTGCCCCCCTGCTTGTTGACATGGGCCTTGGCCGCTACGTTGTCCATCAGGACTAGGACATGCTTGCCCAATACTAGAGGAGAGAAATGGAGGAGGGCCAGGTGGATGGCCCTTAGCTCTAGCCAATTTATGTTCTGCTTCAGGTCCGCCCTGGACCAACGTCCCTGTGCCAGCTGAGTTTGGAGGTGAGCACCCCAGCCAAACAGACTGGCATCTGTCGTCAGGACTACCCTGGAGGGTTCCTTGAATACGGTCCCCTTGGACATGGCTGGGGAAACCCACCACTGGAGAGACGCAAGGACGTGGTGCGGCACCTGGACCTTGTGGGGAGAGGCGCTGAGGTTCTGTTTCTGGAAGGGGAGGAGGAACCATTGGAGGGTCCTCGAGTGGAGTCTTGCCCACGGCACTATCCCCATGCAGGATACCATCTTTCCCAGGAGCTGGGACAGCTGCACCAGGGGAACCCTTTTCGTGCCCCGGATCTGGGATATCAATTTCTGGATGCTCAGCTGCCGCTCCTGGGACAGGTAGACCCTGCACCGTTCTGAGTCTATCAGTGCCCCCAGGTGAAGGAGTCGCTTCGAGGGGGAAGTGTGGCTCTTCCCGAAGTTCACTGAGAACCCGTGGGACTGAAGTACCTGTATGGTGGTCCTCAGGTCTGCTTGCGCCGACCGAATGGATCTGGACTGGACGAGGATGTCGTCCAGATAGCACTGCACGCGCACCGGCATCATCCGGAGATGAGCGGCCAAGACCGCTAGTACCTTCGTAAAGACCCTTGGTGCCGAGGAGAGACCGAACGGGAGGGCCCGGTACTGATAATGCCAGCGCGCGTAGCAAAAGCGCAGGAACCTGCGATGGTCCTGGGCAATTGGGATGTGAAGATAGGCCTCTGTGAGGTCTATGGAGGAGAGGAGATCCCCCTTCCTGATGCTGGCTAGTATGGACCTTAGGGTCTGCATTTTGAAACGCCGGTACACTAGGAACCGGTTCAGGCCCTTTAGGTCCAGGATCGCCCTCCACCCTCCTGATGCCTTGGGGACCACGAACAGGATGAGTAGAAACCTGTCCCAGTCTGGTCCCCCGGTACGGGTTCTATGGCCCTGATGTCCAGGAGGTGTTTGATGGCGGAGGATACCAACAGTGCCTTGGAGGGATTTCGCGATACCGGGCACTGGGTGAAGCGATCGTGTGGGATCGCCTCGAATTCGAGTGCTAGGCCTCGCCTGATTGTGTCCTTGACCCAGGAATCGGAGGTGGTCTGTTCCCAGACCTGATAAAAACGCTCTAGGCGCCCCCCTATTGGGATGTCCCCGAGGGAGTCACTTGGTCCGCCGGAAAGGGCGGTTCCCCGACCCCCTGAAGGGACGTTTAGTTTGAAACTGGCCCCTGGGTCCTGTATTTTGGCGGTCCTGTTGACGGTCCTGCCTCTGAGGGAAGGAACGTGAACCTCTGGGCCCATCCCAGGACTGCCCTGTCCGAAAGGGCTGCCGCCACTCCCAGGTGCCCGTGGGGCGTGATGCCTGTCTGCGGGAGTCCGGCTGCTGCCGTCTATTGGTCTTTTTGGAAGGGTGGGCAATGATTTTACATTTGTCCCTACCCTCGACTACATGTGGGTCAAGGATGGGGCCAAACAGGTCCTTGCCTGTATACTTGGCCAAGGAGAGGCGGCACTTTGCCCGTAAGTCCGCCCTCCAGTGTTTCAGCCACAGGAGCCTGCGGGAGGCCACTGTAGCTCCTATTGAACGGGCAGAACACTTGGCCAAGTGGAGAGAGGCATCGGCCATGTACTGTGAGGCCCCTATCAGTTTCACGAGTGTCTGGTGCACTCTGACCTGGTCAGGCGGGATTGTGGCCTGAAGTTCCCGGAGCCACATGATGGAGGTCCTGGCGAAGAAGGAGGTACCTGTAGCAGCCTTAATGGCCTGACCGGAGGTCAGGTGTGCCCTTCTGTAGTTGGCCTCGAACTTCTTTTCGTCCGCAGTGAGAAACTCAGTCATGTCCCCTGAGGCAGCAGAATTTGAGAACAAGGAAGTTAGTGGAGAATCCACTGACGGTACCTCAAGTAGGGAAGCGAAAGATGGGGCCACATTATAGAGCTTCTTTTCCACAGTGCTTTCCCTGGGAATGGTGGACAGAGAGGCCCACTGGGCCTCCACCGCGTCCCGGAAAACAAAGGGACAGGGAATCTGTTTGTGCTCCACTACCTTCACCTTGAACAGCAGATTTGACTCCTTGTCCGCTGAGGTGGAAGGTTTCTCCTCCTGCACAGAGGTTAAAGAGGCAGTGGAGCATGCCTTTGATAGTAAGGAAGTAAAGATGGAGTGATCAAGGAGGCAGGAGGCAGAGGCCTGATCGGGTTCTGCTTCCTCCTCGTCTGATATGGGGGTGTCCGCCACGTCTAAGCCATCGGACTCCCCCTCCCCCATCTGGGATGAAGCCTCCAAGATAGCAGATTCCGGAGCTGGAGAGTAGTTCTGCTGAGGGGGAGGACCAGTGGGAGGAGAGGGAACCCGAAGGGGAACCTGTGGGGTCCTTGATGGAATCATGAACTGCGTGAAGGCGTGCTGCATGAAGGCCTGGAATTGGGCCTGTGACCATGCGGGCCCCTGGGCCCCAAGGGTTGCCCCTACCAACGCTGGGGCAGTAGCCACTTGGGGGCCCTGCTGAGGAGGAGGGGAGGAGTGAGAGGGACCTGCCTGTTCGATGTCCCCCAGAGGAGTGGCAGTCCAGGCAGCATTTGGTTGGGGAGGCTCCCTAGTATTGGTATCCAGTGGGGCAGGGGGAACCGGATCGGCCCCACTGGATAGGAGCCTCTGTGCCTTGGAGAATTCTCTCTCCAATGCCTGGTGCCTCCTCGAGGCCACTCGCTCCGCAGACTTAGAGGTCTCCTAGGAGGAAAGATGCCTGGTCTTGGCCTTCTTCTTGCCTCCTGTATTTAAATCAGGTGCCGTGCGCTTTGGTTGCGCGGTGGGGGCACCTGAGACCGGTATAGTCATGGGCGAGGGACTGTCTGCCATTATCGCTAGTCAAGCCTGCAGAAGGGTGACTAGTGGAGGTAAATTGGACCCAAGGCTGCAGAACAATGTTCAGGGAAGAGGCACAACCGCCCCTTATGCTGAGACCAGATAAGGTGTGGCAGATCAGCCGGACAGGTTGTAGGCCTGTCCTGTAGGCCGTGTGGCTAAAGGCCACGGCTATAGAAAAACAGGCGGCCTGCGAAAACCTTCACTCCTGCCGGGGCCTAGGTAACCAGGGCCCACGGGGTACTGCCTCCTCCAGCAGCCCTGGGATGAGAATCCCCTCTCCAATGTTATATGACCCCTGCTGTACCTATGCAGGAGGGGTAGGGCACCTCTGGAAGTTATGAACGGTCGGCGTTCCTGCATTAACGGAGGGCGCCGCCGATGGCCTTGGACGCTGGAGCTCGCGTCGAAGGCTGTCCCTGGTCGGGCCTAAAATGTTAGGCCAAGACGGGGAGTTCTGCGGACTGTGCTGCAGGCCGTGATTCAAGATGGCCGCCACCTCCTGGTGGTGGAGTGGCGGGAAAAACCGTTATTACGCGGTCCCAAAATGGCGTCCGCGTTCTTCTACGCTCCTGAGGTAACTTTCTAGGAAAAACTTTCTCCCCCCCCCAAAAAACCAACAGGCCCGGGGTGAAGGAGCGGTATGGAGCAAAGCCTCGCTCTCACCGCTTTTTTTCCCCCCACCGTTTACTTGCGTGTGGAGGAATTCCGTAGCTGGGCTATGTGAGCGATTCGCGTGTTAGCCGGCCTCCTCTGTGCCTCCTTGCTGTATGCGGCGAATTCGGTGGTTTTAAAAGACCCCGAAGAGGCTGGAGGAGGCTGTTGGCCTTTCCGCCGGCTGCAGCCGTTGTCCCCGTTCCTCAGTTTGATTTAATTAAGGAACCCGGCGTTTGCAAGCCCCTGGGGGAGCGGAGAAAGCTGCTGGCTTCCCCGCCGGCTTTTCCATTCCTCCGTTTGTTTTAATTAAAGGAACCCGGCGTTTGTAAGCCCCTGGGGGAGCGGAGACGCTTTCTGCCTGCTGAGATCGGTCCGTGCTGGAGCCGGCTGGCTCGAAATTCAGGACCGGATTGTAATGCAAGGTGGATTGGATCCTAAAGAAAAAAGGTCTAAATTTGAAAAAAAATTGGAAAATAGTTTGTCAATTTTGAGATCAAGTCAAAGGAACTACGGAGCCAACAAAAAGGTGTCTGCTCTGAGCTCGAGACTAGGAAAAAACTGGGAGACACGCCCAGGGGAAGGCGTGGCTGAAGCTTTTTCCTAGTCTCTCTGAGCAGGAGGGCTGAAATAACCCAATCCAGTGGATTATACAATCCAGTGGATTATACATCCACCATGCTGGAGAATATACTGTTTTTAAAGAGCTCCTTCTCACAATTATATGGATTCAGACATAAATACTTTGGGAGGAAATATGCTGTATTTCATGCTTCTACAATGTCTTTCTTCACCTACACTTTAACTCTGACTATAAGAAGTAAAATATTTTATTTCATTTCTATTAGCAAATAAGAACAATATATAAAATAGTATTTAGCAAGATACATTTCTATAATGAATGAATGATTCACTTGTCCAGAAGCAGTGCTCTATAGTTTTGATTTGCTTGTTTTTTTCATTTCTCCTTCCATCCAGAGGTGAACATGTGGGACAGAGCGGAGTTTTTCTAATCCACTCATAATATAAACGTAAGGTTGTATTATTTAGGCAAGTAACTGGCTGAAGAAGAAATGCTAATTAAGTTATTCTCTGGAAAAGTAAAATAACTGAATTCTTCTATTGGACTACCAAAAGCTATTTCTCTTATAATAAATTTAGTAAATTTCATTCAAGATAAGGTAGAATAGTTGATATACCTTCCATTTAAATATTATCTTCATTTTCAGCTGCCCAAGACAGCCACCACCTTAGGATGCTATAAGTTGTACAAAGTAAGTAATTTTCTATTGCCTTTTGGGATATAAATAATTATAGTTAAGAGCTGAAAGAAGATTGAATAAAACAGCATGTAAGCTTTTGAGTTTCTAATACCCCTTTATCAGAAAGATATAACCTTGTTCGCACCAGTATGGAATTGCACTTGTTTGCCTCTGGAGAATTCCTATAGTGGCCTGGTTATTTCTAAACATTAGTTAGTAGTTTAAAAATAGAAAGACTCATATTGAGGGTTCTTATATTTCTACATGGATTCCATAGGCCAGTGATGGTGAACCTTTTAGAGACCGAGTGCCCAAAAACTGGCCCCGCCCCTGCCCCACCCCCTGCCCCACCCCCCATCCCCCACACCGCCTGCCTGCAGGGCCACTCACCACATCTAGGGCCCACCGCAGATTGCCCAGGCGGCCCAGCAGTGCTATGGTGGTCACGCCCTCTGCCTGCGCCCTGCAGCATCAACTGTGCACAATGGGGTGTGAGGGCAGAGTCTTGTCTATGCTGCCTGGCTGCCATGTCCTTGGCTGCACTGCTCCGCGTGGGCCACACTCAGGGGCGACTCTCCTTCAGGGGGACTGCTGGAGAAGAGCGGGTCGCGGGGGGAGGCGAGGCTGGGGCAATGGCACGTGTGCCCACAGAGAGGGCTTCAATTGCCGCCTCTGTCATAGGTTCGCCACCACTGCCATAGGCATTCTAATAAAATAAAAATTCTTTTTTCCCATGCCCAAGAAAAAGACAAAAAGCAAGTTGAAATACAGACACCATCCTAAGGGATCAGAGGAGTTTATCTTCACCAGCTTTCCTTCTAATAAACGCATCTTTGTGCTTGGCTGTCAAATTCCCCATTGTGCCATTTGCCTTCCCCAAATGCCTTTCAGCATCTAATTTTTTTTTTTTTTGCTCCATTCATTCTGTAATGGTATGATCTTAGGAGACAGGAAGAAAAGCCATAGACTAGATTGGTCTGATAAAGAAAATTCGAGTCTGAAGGCGTACAGTAAAATAAAACGCCCTCCCTACTTTTCAAGAGCAAAAGTGAGGGTCAGAAGGGATATTCAGACTGCAAGATTCTATTAGTGTAACCTTACAACAAAGATAGGCTTAGTATTCATTGTCGTGCTCATTATCTGGACTACCTCAAAGGGCTCACAATGGCTAATAAGTGTAGCATCTGCTATTTGAGAAGGAGTTTTGGACAGGGGCCATAACTTGTGTTAGTAGGAGGTATTCCAGACATATGGAATGACAAAGACCATCTGGAAGAATGAATTCATTCCATTTCCATGAGAACTTACGACTGTTTAGCCTTCTAGAAATCTCTTAATTTACAAAGTTCATGAAACAATCATTCTTTTCTTTAAAAAATATCCTTCAGAATAAGCCTACAGGCAGCTGCCATATTTATACAAGACATGTACGCATGACATATGTTCACACATGGATAGCCCTGATGCATCTTGATGAGAAAAACCAGAAATAATCTTATTATAGCTGTCAAAACTCACAAGAGAAAGCTCACAGACATTTTTGCCAGAATGTCACTTTCTCAAAGATTTATTAAGTAAAAGAATTACAGGTACAAACCACATATAATCTGACATATTCATAGAAGTCATATCTCCAGGATGGGCTTTGGAAACTTTCTGTTCTGATTGTTTCAAAGAATGTCATTACAAGCGGAAGTAATAAAGTTATAATGAGAAATGATCCCCTACAGCTGTGTTTCTCAACCTTAGCCACTTGGAGCTGTATGAACTTCAACTTTCAGAATTCCTCAGTCAGCATGGCAGACTGGAGAATTCTGGGAATTGAAGTCCACACATTTTCAAGTGGCCAAGATTGTGAAACACTGCTCTGCAGTTAAAAAAAAAAAGAGGCAAGACCCCATTTCTATAGAGTAGACATGTCAAACTCGCGATGTCACATGACATCACGCAACGTATCGGGAGAGTTTCGCCATTGGCAGCAATGGGGTGGGCACGGCTTCCGCATGACGTGTCTGGCCTTCGGGCCAGCAGTTTGACACCTCTGCTATAGAGAGAAAAAAGATGCCATAACAGTAAAAGCTCTGTGTTAACTACCATAAAGCTAAGATACCTTGGAAGCAAAGGAATTACAACCTAACCTGCAAAAACCTGACTTCTCTAGGGAGGCAAAGACAATCAGTACAGAACATCACCCTAAAGAAGCTAATAACGCAGTAGTTAACATGCAATCAGATGGATGTTTGTATTTATTTCCTGTCATACAAATACCAGATCTCTTAAAAAGGAAGATGGTTCTTTAGTATTTTTCAAGTTTTTCTTACCGGGTTGTCTTCAATATCTTTGAATCCACAAGCAATGAAAAAATGTGGAAACATCTCTGACCATCCTTTACTTGTACAATTTTTGCTGATGTTTCCTAAGAAAATGAACAAGGGAGAATTGCAATATACTTTATGAGCATCATACATTCCCACCGCCAATAAGTCAACAAAACTTCTAACCTTAAAACTTATTTCTTAGATCTTTCACTTTTATTAAATTATTTAATCTTCTCTAACCTCATGGATTCCAGATAAATTGAGACTACAACTCTGAGACTCCTAACTAATATTGACAATTAGCATAGCTCTGATCAGTGCTAGGTGATAATATGTTGTATTTCCAAGAGTTTTTCCTATTGGAATAATAATACTTTGGGAAAGCTGTTCTACTTTGTATCCAAATGTATCAGACAAAATTTAATAGCAGTGTAACCCAGTGATATTTGGTTGGGTGGATTAAAGTTTCTCCCACATAATCAACACGTCATAAGATTCAGCAAGAAAGTATAGCTTATTAAAAAGCGAAGCTAAGGTAATCAAAGCTTCAACCCACAAGACAATGTCAAAATCCAAGAAATCAATCCAATTGTCAAGATTTGGATGTAAAAGAGCTGGCCATAAGAGCAAACAAGATATTGAAACTGGGAATAAACCGTTTTTGAGGAAAAAAGAAAAGCTTTATATAAAAATGTTTCTTTGCACCTAACAGAACCATATGTACATAATTCAGTTTGAGGTAGGTTGATTTGGAAACAAAAATGATTCCCAAATACATCACTCCAGTAATTTTTTCTTTGCAATCTCACATTCCTGGACTTCCTTTGATACTACACTATTTATTGCACCCATGCAAAGTGTTGCCTGCTTGTCATGATAGGCCTAGTTTATTGCACACACTGACTTGGATTCCCTCTTCCTTACTCAAGGAAACTCAGTGGCCAGAAAAATTTGTTTAACATTTAAAGATCATTTGGCAAACATATGTAGCTTTAGATACAACTAATCTGAGGCTATAAATGTGCCGGATGGGAGAATAATTTAAATTAAATTGTCTCCATAAAAGCCTCTCATTACTCAACATCATTATTTAAAGTGATTTTGAATGACCTAGGGCAGGAGTATCAAAGGCTTCAGTTCCTGTGATGAATTACTAGTCAGAGATTAATGCACATCGGACACACAAGAATGGTAAAAATGCATTTTTTAAAAGACTCATCCAAACATGGAAGAAGGACTAAAGTTGAGGAAGAGTTTTTTTGGACAATTCTATGTGTCAGCCTAATCTGCTTGTCTCCTCCATCGACCAGAGTTGTTTCTGAAGATGACTTAACAAATTCCAATCCAGAATGTAATCGTCCTCAACATGGCTAGATTGGTGACCTATGGCCATTCAAACATTGATCAGTTTTTTCTCTGCTTCTGGGCAGGAGGGCAAACTTTATCGATTGGCCCCATATGGGGCAGGAGTCTATCAGTGCCTGCTTTTCCATTCAGGGCAGTGTTTCTCAATCTTGACAATTTTCAGATATGTGGACTTCAGCTCCCAGAGTCCCCTAGCCAGACATGTTGGCAAATATATCATCCATTCATACATTAAAGAAATGGTGGGGTGGTTAATACTGGAACAAAAAAGAAAGCACAGATCTGGTCCCAGAATAAGGGGCATAGTACAGGACCTCTTTGTGATTCTTTTGAAGTATGCAAGAAAACGAATTTGACTTTCAAATACTCTGCTAGATTTCCCATATCTTCACAGTAAAAAACTTATCAAAAACCAACAGATGATCAGAGAAAAGAATTTCCTTTCATTAAACTTCAAAGCTATAAAATACTTTTCATTGTCCTTAACTTTGTTCAAGACTATTTTCTAGATATAGTCAGTATCTGAAATTGCAACAAAAAAGGTACATGCCACCTGCTATGGTGGTGGTTGTACCTGTCTTAAAACACATGTCTTAAGAGGCACCTGTCAAATGCATTTTCCTTTCAGTCTGTATCCCACCTAATGAAATAACCATTATTTCCAACATTTAAATCACATAGAAACCAAAGATACATGTCAGTCCAAATTACAGAAAGACATTTTAAATACCTTGTTTGCTGAAAAATTTGCTGAAGATTTTCGGACAAGGGACTGTTACAGTTTCTCCAATTTCTGCAGAACGCCAGCAGGTAATGTTATCCCAGACCCCAGCACATCCTGAAAAATAAGTAGAAAACATTCAACTTGTTGAGAAAATTAATGTTTAGAGAGGAAAGAACAATACCAACAACCCCCCAAGGTGAAAAGAGCTATTTAGGGAGAGTAATCAAGTCACAAAAAATATTTATTGTTTCTGTTTTTTAATGTTTTGATAATGAAAATCATAAACATGCCAGTTTTCTTTTCCAATTTCAATTCTGCAAAACTGTCAGGAAAAAATGGATTTCGTTATATTATTATTGCAACTCATAGGACTTTTTTATACTAAAGTCTTACGCTTCCTGACCAACTAAAAATGAAATTAGCCTAAGAAATTACCATCCAGGATTTTAATCCCTCCCTCTGCTTAGTTCACAATGATGCTTGTTGGTCTATCCCAGGGGTAGGCAAACTTGGCTCTTTTATGACTCGTGGACTTCAACTCCCAGAATTCCTGAGTCAGCCATACTGACTCAGGAATTCTGGAAGTTGAAGTCCACGAGTCATAAAAGAACCAAGGTTGCCTACCCCTGGTCTATCCAGACTGCTTACCACAGTCTCTAAATCCTCTGCTTCTTTACTCCTGTTCACACCAGGAAAGCAAATACTTTTTCCTTTATGTGAGTGCGTTTCTATTAAAATATACAGCATCCAGTGATATATGGCTTCCAGTGTAGAAAAGTCCTCTTATTCCTGGCATTTTCCCTTCAGGTGTATCCACTGGAAAACCAATGAATAACAAAACAACAGTTGTACCATTTTGTCAGGGAACTGCGCAGCAGGTATCCAAATGCTTACATCATCAGGAAAATCACCACAGCAGGAACATCATGAGGTAAATTATCGGGCACTCAGGACACACAGAGGAAAAAAGGTGGGAAACAAGGAAACTCCCCCTTTTCACTCACAGTAACCAATCACAGTTCAGATTCACTCATGCAACTGGCCAACTCTCTTCAACCAATTAGCTAAAAGTGTGTGTTCTTACTCATTGTCCAACCTTTAACTGCGCCAGCTATTAAATTAAATATCTTAAGATTTTTCCTGTGTGTTGGACACTCGGACTAGAAGGGAACATTGGGGGAAATCTTCCCAATTTCACCTTATTAAAAAACTGGGAGCAAAGGGTTCACCATTTATTAGTCCATCAGTTAAATTTTGGAAGGAAAAATAAACAGCATTTGATTGGTCCATCTTCCTAGATCCATTGTTTGAAATACCTTCAGAAGGAAGCAGGAATCTAGAAGGGCACAAAAAGTGATCATGGAGGATAGTGACTATGGAAGATGGTATGTAGTGCCCAACTGGAATTAAAGTTACTTGTCTAAAATAAAAGGAAGTACAGCAGATGAACCAGAACATGTTGTGTTTGCACAAGTCATAAAATGCTATGATGATTCTCTTATAATGCATCACAGGAAAAAAAATAGGCAACCAGTCATCTTCTCAGCTGGCCAGAAGAAATCATGCATTGCTGCCCTTAATTAGTAAAAACTGGAAACTGCCAAAAAACAATGCAAATCATAGTCACATGACCACAGGATGCTGCAACGGATCACAAATACAGCCAGTTGCCTGGTATCCAAATGCAATGACATGATGGTGTCAGGATGTGTGTATATGTCTGCAGAGGCAGTTATAACTTTGAGAACAGGTTGTAAGAAGCTTTTTAAAAATACATTATAACTTCAAAAGATAATTAAACTCCTGATTATAAGTCAAAGGCTACCTATATTTGGACGCTTTGCTGAAATTCTACTTAAGACAGAAAGAATGGCATCAACTGTAATGTAGAGACGGGACAGTGTGTTAGTTTCGGTGCAAGAAATATGTTTTGTGAAAGAGCCTAAATAATACTGTTAAAATAGAAGTTTATGACTAAGAATTCTACTCTATTAAAGTGCTAATGTGATGGGAATAAGATTAGCAAGGATCTCACTGGTATTGTATTTAACATTCATGTAAATATTTTCATGGAGCAGTATGATCTATCCAAGTAACAGGAAGTCAAACGAAGCTGCCTCCCCAATTTTTCTCTTAGAATTGCATCAAATGCTAACTTCAGGTCAATGGTACAGAATGATATACTACCAGAGGTTGAATAGCACCAATAATGTTACCTAGTTGTATAATGAAATATCTGCAAAAAACAGTCAAGCTCAAGAGAACAACAAAGACCCACAGTTCAGCTCTGAGCTACAAATATTCCCTTTTATTGATACCATATGTGGGTAAAATGCTTCACACAGCTCATCCTAGCTTTGATGGTGTTACCTTCTTGGGTACTAAAATTGGAAGACTCCAAGTAATGTGGACTTCAATGCTCTGAATTTTTAACATTGGCACCAAGATGGCTAAGAAGTTATGGGAATTGAAGTTTTCACATCTGGAAGTTGCCAGGTTGAGAAAAAAAACCAAACGGTGAAATAAAAGTAGATATTCAGTGTTGGCAAGCAAAGATAAATGACTGTCTTCTAATCCAACCTTCTGCTCAGGCAGGAAACCCTATAGCATTTCAGACAAATAGCTGTCCAGTCTCTTCTTAAAAACTTCCCATGTTGGAGCATTCAAAACTTCTGGAGGCAGGTTGTTCCACTGATTAATTGTTCTGTCAGAAAATTTTTCTTTAGTTCTAGGTTGTTTCTCTCCTTGATTAGTTTCCATCTGTTGCTTCTTGTCCTGCCTTCAGGCGCTTTGGAGAATAGCTTGACTCCCTCTTCTTTGTGGCAACCCCTGAGATATTGGATATGGCTATCATATCCCCTTGCCCTTCTCTTCATTAAACTAGACATACCCAGTTCCAGCAATCATTCTTTATATGTTTTAGCCTCCCAGTCCCAGCCTCCAGATGTTGGTCAGCATTACTAATATTTTCCAATTAGCATAATAACACTAATATTTTTATTAGGCTTACCTTATTGTATAAAATGTTGATACTTGTGAAATTAATAGATGCCACTTTTATTATTTAAGCCCAACAAGTAGAATTATTTATTAAAGAAAGTAAAAATGCCTGTTAAATCAGCACAGAAAGAATTGCTTCAAACTATTATGAGAGATAAATGATGGGCTAGAAACCATCATTTATTACAAATTAATAAAAATAGTTACTACTTAACCATTCTTTGAGGTGGATTCTTAATAATGAGAATGATTTGAACTTAATACCAATGAATGATTAGTTAAACATATATTTATACAGCTGCTCTACTGTCTGACAAATGACTCTCATGCAATTTCAAAGTAATGTTTCAAACCAGCTATCTATATATCAGTGGAAAGCCTGCTTTTAATGACACCCGTCTGTAAATCCTGTGTCTCAAGTTGCTTTCAAAATACTTCCAATCTTTACAAGGGCTGGCAATGCAAATGAAGAGGAATCCAACCAAAATAAAGCTTGGTAGCAGATGTTTATCTCCACAACAATATCTACAGATTACAAGTCCATTCATTTAATACATTTCTCTTTGACTGGTGTCGTTTAGTTTGATCTCTTAACTCCATGGATTTATAATGTTTGCTGTCTAAACGTTAACTGATTCCTTTTAATGGAAAGCAGTTTATGGTGAACTATGAAACATAATGCTATTAACGCAGAACCTGTGTTAGTCATATATCTGGATATTTTTTATTATACAACATTTCAGTCATAGATGAGATAGGAAGGAATAAAAGTTATAATTATGAAAATCATTTATCACAACTATTGGCCAGGCTGGGAAAGCATAATTTAACATCTCTTATATCTTAGTTATAGGAAAAGCAAAATAGTTCTCATATTTAAACGGTAAGACTTTTTTTCTCAAACTCATTACCCTGAGCTGCTAACAATATATAAAAAAAGGCATAAAAACATAAAAAATAGAAAGACAAGAGACTTAAAGTCAAGTAAAAATAACTCTAGTAATAACAAATCTGAATAACCCATGTATGGGCTCAGAACCATTTCCTGATACACAGATGCACACACACCAACCACATCTTACAAGTCTTACAAAAATTGGGGCCAGTTTAACCTTTGGGGGAATATGTGAAATGATGGGCACCAAGACAGAAAAGGCCAGATGGTACTCTTTAACCGGTAGCATCTGGATTATGCTGCTTCTGCCAGATCTAATGGGATAGGGGTGGAGAATAATTAGGCAGAGGAAGTCCTTCGAAGAACCCAATCCCATGCCATAAAAGACTTTATAACTTATAACCAGCCCCCTTGAACTCACCCCGAAACAAACCGGCAATGAATGAAGCTGGAAAACAAGATGTGTAACATGAGCTGATCAAGGAGTACCCATCATTACATTCTGTACATTTGTAGTTTCCAGATGCTACAGGGCAGCCCCACATAAAGCGCATTGCAGTAGTCTGTTTAGAAGGAGACTAGAGCAGGAGCAACCATGAATAGATTGTGGTTGTTGTGGTTTATGAAAGGACACAACTGACACACAATACATAGCTGGGCAAAGGAAATTCTGGCCAGGGCTACTACCTGTTCCTTGAACAGGAATTGACAGTTCAGGAGGATTCCGGATTGAGTCCTGATTCAGCAATTAAATTGCTTTGCAAGCAAAAAGAACCAATTCTGTCTCCTGTCATTAAAAGTGCATTTAACAGCTAACGGTTGCTAGTATGCCATGTCCCGGGAGCAGTCCACAGACTGGGGATTGGGGACCCCTGCTCTAGAAGGCAGTAAGCCAGGGATGGGCAATTAATTTTTCCAAGGAGACCACATGAGAAATTGGGACTTTTGTGAAAGGCCCCCACTATAGCCTCTATTGCCCCCCACTACCCTGACAGAGCCCCCTGATCTCTTCTGGTGCTGGCACTGCCCCACCTCCTGCCGCCAACGCCATGGGCTGGACAGGGATAGCTGAAGGACTGGATTTGGCCCACAGATCAGTAGGTTGACTTCTAATTAAATATTCAGGTTCAAATTTCCATTCAGCTGTGAAGTTCCCAAATTCAAGAATGTCTTTATGTCAAGCAGTTAATTAATCCTTGACTTTCGACTACAATTGCGCCCCAAAATTTTGTTGCTAGTAAGACAGTTGTTAAGTGAATCACAGCAGTTGTTAAGTGAATCATGCAGTCATTAAGTGAATCTGGCTTCTCCCACTGACTTTGCTTGTTGGAAGCTGGCTGGGAAGGTTACAAATGGTGATCATATGAACCTAGGACAATATATCTGTCATAAATACACATCAGTTGCCAAGGATCCAAATTTTGATCATGTGACCATAGGAATGTTGCAATGGTCATAAATGAGAAAACCAATCATAAGTCACTTTTTTCAGTGCTGTTGTAACTTCAGATGATCACTAAATGAATGGTTTTACGTCGAAGAAGACTACCTGTATTTCTTACAATAACTTAGGTCACAGAATTCTTGTTCTTGTGAGAATAAAATAGTGGAACAAGAATACTTATGTCTTGAGTTTCTAGTAGAAATGAAGTATAGAAATACAATTTCAAGCTGTCTTGCATGCCATAACCCCACTGGAAAAAGTGACTCTGAATTATATTTGCTTTCCATTGATGACCTTTGGGGTTTTTTTTCCCTAATATAAAGTTGCTTGCTTTATATTTTAATTTAAATTGACAATTTGCATTTGCCCAAATAAAAGTATGAACCATCACACAATTATTTTTTGGTTTACAAATTTTTCAATGCTTTAGGGAACATTTGAAATCTTAATCTCCTTTCTAGACACTCTGGAAATACTGAATATGTAATTCAGCGTATATAAAATTGCATCCAACATATATGTATTAAGAAAACTTCCGCATTAAAATGTATATAGGTTTTTGAATGTTTTTTTTAAAAAAACTGATCACTATTGTGTAAATGGGATGAAATAAACATGACCTTGAAAAATATATAAATGTTACAGAAATCAACACAAATTAATTCATCCTAATTTTTCAGAGCAAAGTATTTTCTGCTTTATTCACTAGTGTTTTTTTAGTCTGAAATAAAATTCTTCAGTTGATATGAAGCAAACTCCTATATAAAGAAGTAAAACATCTTCAGAATATTTAAACATACAATATCGGCCTTGTTGCATTTGCAGAGTGCCTGAAGAATTTGTGGAATATTTACATACATTATAAGTGAATTTCTCATAATTCTCAGAACAGGCCATAAATGTCTACAATCATAATCTTTAGTATAGGTTTTATTAAAGGTTTTACAAAGAACATAAAAACTAACTCATCCAACAAAGAATAAAATAAGCAAGGAAAGAAAGAGAAAAATCCAGAAAGAAAGAATAAAAAAAGAACAGAAAGCTTCCAGTTCTTTTGCAGCAAATATAAGCATAGTTACATATTCTATGATTATTTAAAAAAAATTTCTATTATCTAGGGGTTGTTGTTTTCCCCCCTAATAATTAAAAGCACAAATAATAAATGCATTGTTCCATTTTGTGCAAAATTCTGTAAGGGGCAATGTCTATAATCTTCATTTAGAAAACTTAAATACCTACTGCATGCCTGTTATTTATTTAATAAAGATAAAAGTATTTCTTTGCCCTGCTAAGATGATGATCTGAACCTCTTACTTTTGGGTGCAAGAGTAATATCTCTGGCATAATCATCGCTGAAATACCAGCAGTGTCTATTATATGGAAAAAGGAAAAAAAATCGGTCTTTCCTATAATCTACTGATATTCTGACCTGAAAGAAAACTGCAGCCTTCTCTTATGCAGATTAACTTTGTTTTCATATCAAAAAAAGATATGTATTTTAAAAAAAGAGAAAAGAACAGAAATTACAGAACAGTCCTGTGCTATTCAGTCACTACTCCACCCCAGATCTCTGTGAGTATAATAGAAGGATCCAAGCATCATTTCACTACTGTAAATATTATGCATTTCATAATGTCAACATAAGAACCAGTGAATTCCAGCTTGAAGGCTGAATCTCAGGTCTCATTTTTTTTTTTTTTTTTGGCCTTAGAGAAATCATAGAACCACCTTCTACAGATCAGTTTTCCTATTTGCAGAACCATAATGGTTCTGATTAGAGTTGTCGGAATGTTTGGCAAGGGGATTATTATTTTTAATCCCCCATTCCAGACATTAAAATAGATTGGGATACTGTGGTAAAAGCCAAGTTGCAGAGTACTAGCAAGTCAGTTTCTCCTCAAAATATCCAACCCCCTTGTACTATGCATGTACTTAGCTAATTTTAATGTGGCTCAAATCAACTGTCTTTCTATACAAGACTTGAAAGAAGTTAGGAGTGCCCATTTTTTCATAGGCTTCCATTCACTCAATTCACATCTAAACTATGAATCTCCAAATCTTCTTTTTACCTACTTACAGCGAACTGCAACAGCAATGAAATGTGTCCCTCCCCCTCCCCCAATTTAGTATCCACTGTGGTCCGATGGCAGTGGGGGCGAATCTATGGCACACGTGCCAGAGGCGGCACTCAGAGCCCTCTCTGTGGGCACACGCACCATGACCCGAAGATGGCAACCGTCCCTCTTCAACCAGTCGCCCACTAACTCGCTGAGGTCCCCCATGGCCGGATGCATCCCAGCACCCATGCGCTCGCTGGCCTCTGTGTGCAGGGGCCAATGGTGTCAGGCAGCAGCCGCCCCGGCCTCATCTTGCCCTGTGACAATGGCACCCCCGCCCTGCCTCACCTCACCCAACAGGACGAGCCTCCTGCCCACTGCCCTACCTGGCAGAGACCCCCTGAATCTCCCCCAACCCTGCCCAGCCTGCACAGGTGTCCCTCCCCATGAGCAACATCAGGGTGATCACGCCCACCTTGTCCACACTCACCCAATCTGCCATGTCCACCACAGCCACGGCCACTCAGTGAGCCACACCCACCTGGCACCCGGCGATAAATAAGTGGGTTTTGGGTTGCAGTTTGGGTACTCGGTCTCTAAAAGGTTCGCCATCATTGTCCTATGGAATATACAATGCACCAATAGACATAGGAAATGCATTTTTCGCAGGGACACTAATATTTACTATAGAAGGAGATATTGTTGTTTTTATCCTTACTGTTGCTACAAGCTAGCCTAGAAATCAAAAGTTAGGAGTTTTATTTTCACAATGCCTGGCAAAATTCCTATTTAATGCCTTGCTCTGTCTACCCTGCCACTCCAGAGAGGATTCAGGCCACAAACAGTGGAGTCCCAATTGATTTTAGGCATGCAAAAATTCAAACCTTGAGTCAATCTTTCTCTTCCTCTCTCAGCTCAACCCACCTCTCAAGGTCGTCGTTGTAGAGAAAATAGGAGGAGGAAGGTGTGTTGGATATCTTCTCTCCCTTGAGTTGATTGTAAAAATAATAAAGGTGGGATGCAAATAATTGAATAAAAATTGATATTATTTTTTTTCTTACTGTAATATCTAATGACATAGTGTTTAAAACAAGCATCAGTTAGATCAAAGTTAACAAAGATGACAAAAGATAAGGTCTGTGTGCAGACTCTCAGAAAGTGGCAAAGACGTTGTAAAGGAAATACCGTAAAATACTCCATGTGTAAATGTATCCATTTAGCTCTATATCTTTACTTACATGCACTTTGATTACAATATTTGACCCAATGATTTGGGAAAGAAAATTATTTTAAGCTTATCAGGTCATAATGATCTCTGAAACATGAAATGAGAAGGAAAAAAATGAGGAAGGGAGAAAAAATAAAAGGTAACTGATTGAGAATCTATTTCAGCTATACAAAATGAATAGCTGAATATATGTACTTAATTCAGGTAGACTTAATAAGCAGTTATGCCATAATACAGAAAATACTTTATGGATTTGGTGATGTGAATATAGTATTATACTCTGCTAAGCTAACCTTGTAATCTTTTAACAGATTTGTGTTTCAATAAAGAGAAAGATACTTTTTCTTCAGAGAATAGTTTAAAGATAAATATGGTATATTTAAGATCCCAAGAGAAATATATCCCAATGGAACTTTGATTATCTACTTGAATTTTTTTGAGTGCATGCTTTAACTAAAAGTCATGCAAGATCTTGGTAAATAATGGAGGACAATTTGTTCTTTCATGATCAGTAATACACTTGTTTATATATTTCTGCATATTAAAGCTCTCCACTAGAAAAAAAAATCTCCCCTTAAAACAAAATGACAGAATCATGTTTTCCATACACAAATATAAATGTTCATGAAACCTAGTGCAGCATTTAAGCAATCTGCAAATGAAGCCATATATTTTGCACCTTAATGACATTTTTTCATTCTGGAATACCTTTCTCTGTGGAAATGTTATTAAAATTCAAGCCTGGATTTTCTAAAAGTAAGAGCCACAGTAAGCATTTGCTGTTTACAGAAATGTAATAAACAGGCATAAATTGGAATTAACAGTGACTTCAAAATTTTCGCTAAGTTTAAAATAACTTTTGTTTTAAATGAGTCCTCGGAAGAACATCAGAATCTTAAAGATTAAGAGAAGAGGCTATTAATTTTAAAAGCAAGCAATGACTTGCTCAGGTTTACAGCGGAAAGCAGAATCAAGCCTTATTCTCAGCTCATTTAACAACCAATCCTTCTTGAACTCATCTTCTGGGTGGACATTTTGATATTAGTTGCTAGGTTGAGATCTTGCCCATCTACACAGACACCTAATCTCATCACTTTTCCTCTAGTCACACACTGGAGCATTGCCATTGAACTAATCACCCTCGCCTGATTTGGATGGATAAAAATTACAACGTTATTTTTTTTACTTGAAATTTAGCAGAGAAGAGGTTCATAAATTTCATTAGATGCTTCAGGTTTTTGTGGGCATCCAAACGTTTCAACAGGGTCCATAAAGACCCTGTCTAGTTATCAACCTGCCAATAGAAACTAAAATACTTACTTTGTTCCGTTAATATGAGCAGGGAACGAGATATTTCTTACTTCTAATCATGCTGGTTAAGAGTAAGTAAAGCTCTCTATAGTTCTAAAGGTCACATCCAGGCCTTAGGCCACTGACTTTCCACTTGGCTGAAGATTATTATAGCATATTCTGCTTCTACAATATAGCAAAACTTCTGTCAAGTACATAGACATGACCGTATTCTTTTCTTGGCAATAAAACAGACATTATTTTCAATTTCTTCTTCTGGAATATTTCCTGGTTGTCACTCATTAAAGTACTAATCATGTCAAATCCCACTTAGCTCTCACTTGACTTAATATTGTTGAGGAATTTTGTCACCTTTGATAGAAGCATCATTATTATTTTAAATGACCATTGAAACAATACATACATTTTATATTAATTTAAGATTATTTTCCTTGCTGGATTGCAAAACAGAAAAATATAGTTTTACTGACAGTTCATTAGAATATACACAAATTATTAAAGTATTAGAAACATAAAGGAAAAGCTGGATAATCGGGTTTTTAAAGCTGCCTAATATAAAATATAGCAAGATTTGATAATCAAGTTACATCCAATGGTTTGTAATAGCTCTTTTCTCTAAAAAAAAGTTAAAATAAACATCAATTTCCAATTTTATAAGTTCTGCATGCACTGTAAATGAATAAATATGATATACATTGTAAAATCTTAACAGAGTAAGAGACCATTAAAAATCAAGTGTGTGGTTGTAAATTTTTTTTTTAAAAAGTTTCAAATTAGAGTTATAACTTTTAGCCATAATGTTGTTATTGTTATGCAAGAGAGTGAAATAAATATCTTCAATATTTCTTTCCAATGAAAAATCTGTTTTGTGTTAGAAATGCATTCAGAAGTGAAATATTGGAAATTTCTGTCTAGAAATGTCTTTTTGAGACATTTATTGATCCATTTTTTACAATCCTTGCCTCTTATCCTTGCTACTGTCTGTTACTAAGAAATCTATAACTTATAATACTTTTTCAGAACACTACTGCGCAATTTCACTAATCTAAGAAAATATATACAGTGTATTCTTTAAAAATCTTACGATCCTTTCTGATTAAGAAAATCACTTTCCTCTTAAATTATCCTTGATACCCTCTGTTACCATCCAGAATTATGCTCATAACTTCAAAACTTTTGTCATTGTGAAAGTCTCAGGACTTTCAATTTCTGTCCTTAAATCATGTGTCATCAGTCAATGTTAGGTCTTGCAAGCTCCTGATTATAACAGGATCATGAAGTTCTGGTGTCAGATTTTGATAAAACCTGTGGGGTTATTAGTGAGAAGCTTCTGCATGGAGCATAGCTCTGGGTACTGGGGAAAAACTGCCTACCCTTGAGGTAATTTAACTGTCATTATTAAGAAGCTCCTGGCAGTTTGTAAAAGGTTTGGGTATTATCTTGCTTAGAATATGTGTCTTTCATGTTATGCTTTTAAATGTTTGCTTGAGCTAGTAATAAAGTTTAAAAACCTTTTATTTATTGGAAAGTTCATTGTCCCCAGATCTAAAAGAACCAATTGCCTGGGCACCTGATCACTGCCATGATGTCTAGCAAAACAGGTGGACAATTTGTATTATTTCTTGAATTCCTGTAAAAACTAGCATTGTAGAAATTTGTTCCTGGGAAACACTAATATACAGGTAGTCAGTCCTTGACTTAGAACACAATGGAGCCTGATGTTTCCACTGCTCAGCAAGACGATTGTTAAGTGAACTGTTCCCCATTTTACAATCTTCTCTCCATGGTTGTTAAGCAAAGCACTACAGATGTTAAGTGGTTTTCCCCCATTGACTTTGCTTGCTGGAAACCAGATGCACAATTGCAAATGGTGATTACACAATCCAAGGATACTGCAACCGTTGTAAATAAATGCCGGTTGCCAAGCATTTGAATTTTGATCACATGACCCTGGGGATGCCGAAATGTTCATAAATGTGAAAACCAATCCTTAAGTCCCTTTTTTCAGTATCGCTGTAACTTTGAGTGAACGGTTGCAAGTTGACTTCTACCTGTATCTGAATGGTCCCTATAATATTGCCGCTTACGTGATCCATCAAGCAATTGCACCATCTCTTCTTATGCAGCCTCAAACTGCTTTTAAGGCTACTAAGGTAACAACCTAATGACCGTTTATCTCTATTTAGTTAATCCAATGAAAAGGATTATTAGTAAACATATACAGATTTGTGATATTCTTTAAATATGTTGGAGCTCCCATTACTCTCCAACACAAAAAACTGCTGTGTCGATTGAAAAGAATTTAAATACAGATGTTGTTGTTAGTTGCGAAGTCGTGTCCGACCCATCGCGACCCCATAGATAACGTTCTTCCAGGCCTTCCTGTCCTCGTATCATCTTCTGGAGTCCATTGAAGCTCACGCCTGCTGCTTCAGTGACTCCATCCAGCCACCTCATTCTCTGTCGTCCCCTTCTTCTGTTGCCCTCAATCTTTCCCAGCATTAGGCCCTTCTCCAGTGAGTCCTTCCTTCTCATTAGGTGGCCAAAATACTTGAGTTTCAACTTCAGGATCTGGCCTTCTAAAGAGCAGTCAGGGTTGATCTTTCTAGGACTGACCAGTTTGATTGCCTTGCAGTCCAGAAGACTCGCAAGAGTACAGATAGTCCTTGAATTACAACCATAACTGAGCCCAAATTTCAGTTGCTAAATGAGACAGTTGTTAAATGAATTTTGCCCCATTTTATGACGTTTCTTGCCACAATTGCTAAGTAAATCATTACAGTTGTTAAGTTAATAATAGCATTATTAACTGAATCTGATTTTTTCTTGCAAAAAGCGATCCCATGATACTGCAACCGTCATAAATAAAAAAATTAGGAATTTTCCTTAGGTATGAAAAGAATTCTGTCCTGGGGCAAACAGATGTAATGATACGTTGTTGTTTTATGAGTTAATTCAAAAGAAAGCTGTCTCTGTTCATCTTTATATGTATAAACACTGGGAAAGCATTGAGGCTGAAAGGAGCAGTTGTCATAAGGTTATCCTATCTGGGCTGCATTGTCTGGATGACCACTAGATGGCAACAAAGTTATAGAACATTCTGAAAAAAACCTAATGCCATCTGGTGATCATGTAAATTTTGAAAGTACAGTTATTGTAACCCTAATATTAATTGTACTTTAGTGTTGAGAACCAAGGAGACAGGGAAGTTGAGGAATTGAAGAATACACATATACCGGCTTCTGGTTCCGGGTCGCGGCGCTGCGGTCATGCAAAGAGATTGCTGTCTTCACTGGCCAAGTTTCCTCTGCCGGTAGACCCTTGATCGGGTCGAACAGTCGCCCTTGAGGGGCGACTATCACTAAAGAGGCCGTTTGACTGCAGAAGGACGGCAGCATCTTCTGCAGTCTGGGTAAGCTCCTTTGGGCCGACGGAGTAAAGATCGGTCACTCAGCTGCACCAACCGTAAGGCACAAGAACATCTAAGCAAAACAGAACCACCGTGGAAGATTCAGTGAGACCTTTTTTTGCCTCTATTTTTCCTATTTACTCCTGTGAAAAGCCTTTCTTTTTGGAACTATTTCCCTACTTTGTTAAAGCGGCGTTGTTGATGGGGGGAAAAAAGCCTTGGAACAAAGAAAAATTAAAATTTATTTTTTTAATGGCTGATATTATTTTTGGACATTTGGGGGTCCCAAAATTCCCTGATATAGACACTTAATACATCAGCTATTTGGAAAATATTGGTTTTTTCCCCTATTTTTTACTATTTTTGTAATTAAAGGAAAAGAGGAAAAGAAGAAAGGAGGAAAGAAAAGAAATTACTTTTACAGTGGGTTTGGAAAGACTGAATAACTTTGGATAACCCTCTGGGGACATCTTGTGTGAAATTACCAATTGCAATTGTTATTTTCTCTTCTTGGACTTTGAGTCTGATTCTGACCTTCAAATTATCACAAAATGGAAAAGATAAAGAAGCTGTACAGCTGGGTGGAGGTGGACATTGACTGATTGTTATTAAATACAGCCTCCACCAAAAGAGTAATGGCTCTAAACCATTGGTTCTCAACCTTTCTAAGGTTGAGACCCCACTTGGCATGCCTATGCGCGCCGCGACCCCGACCCGGGCGCGTCAAAATTTTTTAAAAAAAAAAACACAAAAAAACAAAATGGCGGCCGCGATGGGCGGATCTGCGCACGCGCACACCCAAAAAAATAAAAAAAAATTTAAAAAAATTTAAAAAAATTTAAAAAAAATTTAAAAAAATAAAAATAAAAAAACAAAATGGCGGCCGGCGGTGCCCAGCGACCCCCGCGATATGGTCACGCGACCCCAAATGGGGTCGCGACCCCAAGGTTGAGAACCACTGCTCTAAACACTATTGAAATGGAGGAACCCTGCCTAGACTTTAATTATAAGTATATATTGGACAAAATTCTTGAAAATAATGAGCTAATAGTTGCCTATACAAGAGAGATTATTTCTCAACGACAAACTAAAGCACAAGGCCTAAGTGAACATCTTGCAGGCCAAGAAACAGTAGAAGGGATATATATTCAAGAGACCTGTTCTCAACCTTGCTTACAACTTACTGAGATGGAGGAACTAAATCCACATCTGGATTATCAATCTACATTAGAAAAAACCTTGGTTGCTAATGAACAAATGATTTTTAACACAGAAACTAAGGATGTTATCCCAGATGGACAAGCTGATATGCAGAATTTAATTGACTTTTTGACAGATTAAAATATCAATAGAAGAAGAACCAAACAATACCAAAGATGATTATGTATCATTCTATATACAATTTATTCAGATCTTGGAGGATTCAAAAGTGATTGCAACTAAACTATACGTAATCTCAAAAAAGATGGGGATTGAGGTCCAATTATGAGCTATCTAGAATCGTCACAATTTCATTACTAGCCTATTAAAATGGACAATGTGAGAATTCCCTTTGGTTTATGCACTCTGGCCAGAGATGAACGGAGGCTTATTTGTGGATCTAGAGGCTTTATTATGGAAACCTATTTGGAATAGAAAGAAGGCTAGAATAAGATATAAATATGGAATTTAAGATTACAGTTATGGTCACAAAGGTTTCATAGAGATGTGGACTGATTTGGATTTGGACTTTTAAGAGGTGTTATTAGGATAAGATTTAAAACTTAGCATGGAAATATAGTAAGAACAGATTCTTTGGAATAATAGATCTTTCTTCCTTGCTCTTTTTTCCTCTGGGTTTGTTTCTGTCTTTCTTTTTTACTAATTTTTGTGTTTTTTTATTATTAGGCATGATAATTAATTTGTGGAGGTATAATGAGAAAAAGATTGTAATAATGGAAGAGATGAAATATAAACGAAGAATTACTGAAGAGGAAACAGAATATGGTTAAGAATTGTAAGAATGTAATGATGGAAATAATATGCTTAAATAAGAGAAGTTAGGGACATCCAAATGGTAAATAACATGTTTGTTTAACGCTAAGTTGGATATGGTATTTGGAAATTAATAATAGCTGAAAACAGAACTTTGATTTATATAAGTAATGGGTTGAAGACCTTTATTTATTAATGGAATTTTTATTTAGGAATGTATTAATGAATGAATCTTATTTAGAAATGTATTAATTTGACTATATCATGTTAATTGAAAGAGAGGGAAATTTTAAGGAGTATTATGTGAGCTGTATATTTATGATGTTATTGTATTCCATTGATTACTCTATCTCCACGTTGGCTCTTAAGCTTCTGGGTGCAAAAATGGAAAAACCAATAAAACTGTTTTTTAAAAAAAAAAGAATACACATATACCCAGAAGGTGTTTTTCTTTTAAAGCATGAAGTATGAAAAAAGGAAATATAATTCAATTTACAACAACTTTTTATAGTTACACATCCTCCTTGTTTTCATCACATTGATACCCAAATTCATACATTGTCTTTTGTTCTCTGAAGTGCTGCACTCCACTAACAACTTTGTTGTTTATATATGATCTGTGACCCAGAGTTGGCATTAGATTCACAGGTGGAGATTGTAGAAAGAAGCTCATTTGCACAACTACAATAATAAACTCCCTGATATCCTTTCTTTATTAGTCAGACCTAGCAACAATTACACATGCCTTGGATATAACCTGTCTCAATTATCGCAAGGTGCTTTAAATTCCAGAAATTGCAACTAATGCAAAATGCAGCAGACAAGTTGTGTAAGTGATACAAGTTATTAAATACAAATGTCTGCATTGAAAGCTCTGGACTGGCTGCTAATTGTTTATCAACATTTAAAGTGCTACTGTTGACCTTTAAAACATCTTTCTTGCTAAGAACTTGCCTAGTTATTAAATCAGCAGCAACAACTTTTGAAGATGTCTTTTCCACCCAAAGCTTAACTGTCTGGAACGCGGGCTAGGACTTTCTTTTCTATAAGACTTTCATACTGCAAAACGTGCTCTTTGGGAAGAAGTGTTTGGCAAGCTATGCAGGACTTTTGTTCTGAAGGACACTTCTGTAGGCCCTCTTTACAGCTGCAGCACAATCCCAGGGAAAGACACACTTTGTTAAAGAAGATGTTGACAAGTGTTGAGTGTGTACCCTAGCAACCTTTTTACCTCATATTTCTAGTGTTTGGCCTCCCTTCTCTCAGGAAAGTAGCAAAAACATATTCTCATTTTTAACTGTTAGAGCCATTTGGATTTTATTGATCTTAAATGTCATGTTTTATATTACAAAGTTGTTTCATTTTAATGAGAGAGGGGAGGGGTGTCTAGTAGTTAAGGCTCCAGGCTAGAAAGAAACAGATCCATCTTAAGTCCTGTCTTAGCTATGAAAGCCAGCTGGATGACCTTGAGTCAATTACCGTACTTTCTTTCAGCCAACTCACCACATAAGGTTTTTGCTGTTATAGGGAAAATGGGTGAAGGAAGGTGTGTTGGATACATTTGCTGCAATTAGATAGATAGATAGATAGATAGATAGATAGATAGATAGATAGATAGATAGATAGATAGATAGATAGATAGATAGATAGATAGATAGATAGATAGATAAAGGTAGGTAGGTAGGTAGATAACCATAAGCCACCTAAGTGCTAACAAATGCAAAAAGGAGCAACATAAACTTAATCAGATAAATAGGAAGAACTAACCAAGTAGCTCTGTAGATTAAGTAGCTCAATCGTGAAGAGAAGACTAAATTATGAGTACATCAATATTCAAACTATTTTATCAATGGTGAAAAAAGTAAGGTTCTACATTTAAGCAAGAAAAACCAAATGTACAGGTATAGTATAGGAGGTACCTTGCTCAATAGTGGTAACTGTGAGAGTTACTAGTGGAGTCCTAGTGGACAATCACTTAAATATGAGCCAGCAGTGTGCTGCAGCTGCCAAAAAAGCCAACACAGTGCTAGGCTGCATTAACAGAGGGATAGAATCAAGATCACGTGAAGTATTAATACCACTTTACAATGACTTGGTAAGGCCACACTTGGAATACTGCATCCAATTTTGGTCACCATGATGTAAAAAAGATGTTGAGACTCTAGAAAGAATACAGAGAAGAGCAACAAAGATGATTAGGGGACTGGAGGCTAAAGCATATAAGGAACGACTGCTGGAATTGGATATGTCTAGTTTAATGAAGAGAAGGACGAGGGGGGACATGATAGCAGTGTTCCAATATCTCAGGGGTTGCCCCAAAGAAGAGGAAGTCAAGCTATTCTTCAAAGCACCTGAGGGCAAGACAAGAAGCAACAGATGGAAACTAATCAAGGAGAGAAGCAACCTAGAACTAAGGAGAAAGTTCCTGACAGTTAGAACAATTAACCAGTGGAACAACCTGCCTCCAGAAGCGGTAAATGCTCCAACACTGGAAGTTTTTAAGAAGAGATTGGACAGCCATTTGTCTGAAATGCTATAGGGTTTCCTGCCTGAGCAGGGGGTTGGACTAGATGACCTCCAAGGGTCATCCCTTCCAACTTTATTATTATTATTATTATTATTATTATTATTATTATTATTATTATTATTATTATTATTATTATTATTATTAAGAACATAAGAACATAAGAGCCATGCTGAATCAGGCCAAAGCCCATCGAGTCCAGCATTCTGTGTCACACAGTGGCCCACCAAATGTACATGGGGATCTTGAGCAGAAAGAGAAGGCAAAACCCTCCCTTTCCCTTGACCCCCAAACAAATGGTACTCAAGGGAATCCTGCCTGCCTCAACCAACATAGAGGCGGCACATGGACATCCGTTTTAATAACCACCGATACACTTTGCATCCATGAATCTATCTAGCCCTGCCTTGAAGCTGTCAAGGCTGACAGCTGTCACGACCCCTTCAGGAAGTGAATTCCATAAATCAACGACTCTCTGGGTGAAGAAATATTTCCCTTTATTTGTCCTCACTTTCTTAGCTATGAGCTTTAGGGAGTGCCCCCTTGTCCTGGTATTGTGTGATAGAGAAAATAATTTTTCTCTATCCACCTTTTCTATCCCATGCATGATTTTATACACTTCGATCAAGTCACCCCTTAAACGCCGTCTTTCAAGGCTGAAGAGACCAAGGCGTTGCAATCTGGTTTCATAAGGGAGGCGCTCCATTTCCTTGATCATTCTTGTTGCCCTTTTTTGCACCTTTTCCAGTTCCATTATATCCTTCTTGAGGTGCGGTGACCAGAACTGTACACAGTACTCCAAGTGTGGTCTCACCATCGATTTGTACAGAGGCAATACAACACTTGCTGACTTATTTTCGATTCCCTTCCTAATCATGCCAAGCATGGAATTTGCTTTTTTTACTGCTGCTGCGCATTGGGTTGACATCTTCATCGAGCTGTCCACCAAAACCCCAAGATCCCTTTCTTGGGTTGTCTCAGAAAGTTTGGTCCCCATCAGTTGGTAAGTATAATTGGGGTTTTTTGCCCCGATGTGCATAACTTTGCACTTGTTTAGGTTAAAATGCATTTGCCACTTTGTTGCCCACTCACACAATTTCGAGAGATCCTTCTGGAGCTCCCGACAATCAGTTTCACTTTTCACAACCCGGAACAATTTAGTGTCATCAGCAAACTTGGCTACCTCACTATTAACTTCTACATCCAGATCATTGATGAATAAATTAAAAAGTAAAGGCCCCAAAACTGAACCTTGGGGTACACCACTTCTCACTTCTTTCCATCCGGAGAATTGTCCATTTATTGCCACCCTTTGCTTCCTACAATTTAGCCAGTTACCAATCCAGGACAAGACCTGTCCTCTAATTCCATGGCTGGAGAGCTTTTTTATGAGCCTTTGGTGAGGGACTTTGTCAAAAGCCTTTTGAAAGTCAAGATATACAATATCAACTGGGGCCCCTTTATCTATGTATTTATTTACACCCTCAAAGAATTCTAACAAGTTAGTAAGACATGATTTGCCTTTGCAGAAACCATGTTGATTTTCTTTCAGCAATGCCTGTTTTTCTATGTGCCCTGTAATTTTATCTTTAATAATGGTTTCCATCAGTTTGCCTGGAACTGAGGTTAGACTGACTGGTCTATAGTTTCCTGGATCACCTCTGGATCCTTTCTTGAAGATCGGGGTTATATTTGCTTCCCTCCAATCCTCCGGTACAGTGCCTGATCTTAGAGAAAGATTGTATATTTTAGCTAGAAGTTCAGCAATTTCACACTTGAGTTCCTTGAGAATTCTAGGGTGGATGCCATCTGGACCCGGCGATTTGTTGACGTTTAGTTTAGAAAGGCATGCAAGAACATCTTCCTTGTTTATCTCTATCAGGTTTAATTCTTCTATTTCCCTCCCTGGGAAAACTAATTCAGTGGCAGGCAAATGTTCTCTATCCTCCTCGGTGAAAACGGAAGCAAAGAAGTCATTTAGCCTCTCAGCAATCTCCTTGTCTTCTCTGATTATCCCCTTCTGACCATTGTTATCAAGTGGCCCAACTGATTTTCTGGTTGGGTTCCTGCTTTTGATGTACTTAAAAAAGGTTTTGTTATTATTTTTAATATTCTTGGCTATATGCTCCTCAAAGTCTCTCTTGGCTTTCATGACTATCGCCTTGCATTTGGTCTGCCAGAGTTTGTGATCCCTCCTGTTCTCCTCGGTAGGAAGAGCCTTCCATTTCTTAAATGAGTTTTTCTTCTGTCCAATAACCTCCTTTACCTCATTCGTAAGCCATATTGGTATCCTCTTGGACTTTCCAATCCTCTTTCTTCTTTTAGGAATGCATTTTATTTGAGCCTGCTGTAACGTATTTTTAAACAGTTTCCAAGCATTTTGGAGGGATTTGACTTTTTTTACTGTTCCTTTTAGTTTCTTCTTTACTATTTTCCTCATTTTGTCAAAATTCCCTCTGTGAAAGTTTAAGGTCTCTGTGTTAGTTTTCAATGACAATTTGCTATCCATGGTTAAGTTGAAGGTTATTGTGTTGTGATCGCTGGTTCCTATGGGCTCGGTTACAAGGACATCATGAACCAAATCCTGTGTGTTAGTTAGAACCAAGTCCAGGATCCTCTTTCCCCTGGTAGGTTCCATGACCATCTGCTCAAGGGAATAATCGGCTAACATGTCGAGGAACCTTGTCTCTCTATCATGTGTAGAACAAGAATTTACCCAATCTATTTGGGGATAGTTGAAGTCCCCCATTATGACTACCCTATTTCTTTTTGAGGCCTCCTTAAATTCATTTTCCAAATAGCAATCTGCCTCTGGAGTTTGGTTGGGAGGGCGATAGCAGATCCCTAACGTCAGATTAGTTTCCTGTCCTGGGATTTTTATCCACAATGTTTCTGTGGGTGAGTTTGAATTTTCTTGAATTTCGAGTTCA
Organism: Bothrops alternatus; assembly: GCA_034064705.1. Classification (NCBI taxonomy): domain Eukaryota; kingdom Metazoa; phylum Chordata; class Lepidosauria; order Squamata; family Viperidae; genus Bothrops; species Bothrops alternatus. The sequence continues at coordinate 4,933,850 of JARGCV010000179.1, forward strand.
TGAGATTCTAACTCCTCATTTATGTACAAGGCCACGCCACCACCATTTCTCCCTCTCCTGTCCATCCTATACAATTTGTAACCTGGAATCCTTGTGTCCCAATGGTTTTCATCTGTCCACCAGGTTTCTGTTATGCCGATAATATCAATATTATTTTCCTTCACCAAGCATTCCAATTCCCCTATTTTTGCTCGAATGCTTCTAGCATTTGTGTACAGACCTTTATATGTAATTTTCTGGTGCACTTTCAACTTTGACTGTGGATTTTGACTGTAGAATTTGGTTGTAGAATTTGTAGATGGTCTACCATGTCCTTCTGCTTGACTATTACAATTTAGTTTTCCTGTTGACTCACCAATGTGTGCATAACTTCCACCCTCCATATTAGGCAGTGCGCCTTCTCGAACCGGAAGCTGCCCAGCTCCTGTCGACTTGCCCCTATGAATCAGTTTAAAAGCTGCTCTGAAACCTTTTTAATATTAATCGCCAACAGTCTGGTTCCATTATGGTTCAAATGTAACCCGTCCCTTCTGTACAGGTGTGGCTTGTCCCAAAATGTTTCCCAGTTCCTAATGAATCTAAACCCTTCCTCCCGGCACCACTGCCTCATCCACGCATTGAAGCTCCTGAGCTCTGCCTGTCTAGCTGGCCCTGCACGTGGAACAGGTAGCATTTCTGAGAATGCAACCTTGGGGGTCCTGGACTTTAATCTTCTACCTAGCAACCTAAATTTGGCTTCCAGGACCTTCCGCTTAGCTTTTCCAATGTCATTGGTACCGACATGTACCACAACAGTTGGCTCCACCCCAGCACTGTCTATCAGCCTGTCTAGATGCCTCGTGATGTCCGCAACCTTTGCACCCGGCAGGCAGTTTACCATGCGGTCAACGCTTCCATCACAAACCCGTCTCTCTATATTTCTAACAATTGAATCACCCACTACAAGAAGCCCCCCTCCCACCACCCGCGGAGAAGTATCCTCGGTGCAAGAGGATATGGGCACATCCTCCAGGGAAGGGGTCTCAACTAAGGGAGCCTGTCCCTCTTCCACAGATTGATGTCCTCCCTGCCCAAGATCTCCATTCTCCAAAGCAGCTGGAGAGCTGCTCAGCATGGAGTGGGATGCTCCTGCTGCATCCCTGAAGATCTTCTCCTGCCTCGCTATCTCTCTCTGCTTCTCCAGGTCTGCTACCTTGGCTTCAAGGGAAAGAACCTGTTCCCTGAGAGCCAGGAGCTCATTGCACCGATCACACACCCAAGACTTCTGTCCAGCAGACAGATAGTCATACATGTGACACTCAATACAAAACACTGGGAAGCTCCCCTCCGTCTGCTGGCTATCTATCTCCATTTCTTGTTATTATATGTTTGCTGTTATTATTATACTAGTTATTATTTAAAAAAAAAACACAGCTTTTTGGGGTTGTTCAAATTTTTTGTTTTGGTCTCAGTTTACTTTTTGGATTTTTTTTCTTACTTGTTTTAGGATTTTATCGCGCGCCGTCAGGGGCGCGATGGCTGCTAAAAAAAAGAGGTGAATTTGTAATTAAACAAGAAACCCCACAAACTTACCAGGGCTCAGCAGGTAATTCTTCCCAAGGTTCCTGCCAAGTTCCCTAGTCCCCTTTTATTTCCTGTTTTAATTTCTTATTTGAAAAAGCTCTGCCCAAGCAAAAGCAAAAGCAGCTTGCCTTTCTGCCCCACAAGGAAGAGTGAGCTGCTTGCTCCCAGCTACCAGGGATTAGCCAGCAGGGGGGCTGCAGCAGAAAGCTCCACCCCCTCCAAACCTGTGCTGAGGGCAAACTTTAGAAGAAAGGGGAAGGAGAAACCCCTTATATGGCTGCTAAAAAAAGAACAAAAAAGGTGAATTTGTAATTAAACAAGAAACCCCACAAACTTACCAGGGCTCAGCAGGTAATTCTTCCCAAGGTTCCTGCCAAGTTCCCTAGTCCCCTTTTATTTCCTGTTTAATTTCTTATTTGAAAAAGCTCTGCCCAAGCAAAAGCAAAAGCAGCTTGCCTTTCTGCCCCACAAGGAATCATCATCATCATCATCATCATCATCCCAATTCTATTCTCATATTGTGAAATAGGTTAGAGTGACAGGCAAAGGCTGCTCCCAAACAAATGGAAACTATCGTACACTATTTCAGCTTGCTATCTCCACTAAAAAAAAAAAAAGCCATTGTCAAGGGAAAAAAAGTTTTAACTACAAGTAAGTTGACCATTTTTCGACTTTGGAAAAGCTAATCAATAAAAGGTTTCTTTTTTTTAATTGGTTCCTTTCTGAACATCAATTTAGAAAAGTAATGTGTTTGCTCCTGCATTTAAGTCAATGGTCCCCACAGAAATGTGATTCATACATGGATGAACTAAAGCAATATTTATATGCTCTATTTATAGATCACGGAGGTACAGTAGATTACAATATTATTTCCCTAGCTTTTGAATAATTCTCTGGAAAAGTTCACAAAGCAGTTTAAAAAAAAAACAACTAAGAGCTTCTCAGCTATCTAAAAACAAATTTGGTTCTCAGTTGCAACTTTCCATTCTTCTTGTTACTTCCTTGAGTTCAGATTGGATTGCAACTTACCTAAAGATAGCTAAACAGGCCAGATTTCTTGCTCCATATTAAGTATCTTCATTTTCCTTGGCCAATAGAGGCTTATCTCTTCAAAGAACAAAAGTTTAAGAAACCTATTATGAGACTCCTAATGAATGTAATAGAATTAAAAAAGATTAGAAAGCAAATATTCCAAGCATACAGTAAGATGCAGAAATGATAGAGGAGATACAGCAGAAGACCCAGTTTCATGTAGTGGTTAAGGCATAGCCTAGAAACCAGGAAACCCTGAGTTCGAGTTCTGCCGTAGGCACAAAGCCAGCTGTGTGACCTTGAGCCAGTCACTTTCTTTTAATCTTAGGAAAGATGTAATGTCAAACTGAAAAATCCTTGCTAAGAAAACTATAGGAACAAGGGGTCGCCAAGAGTCAATGCTGACTCAAAGGCACCAGGCGGGGGTGGGGAGAGAAAATAGGTTTGTAAAAACTGTAATGAACAGTAATTTAACCAGTCTTATTGAAATTCACTCTACCAAGAAGAAAAAGAATTAAAAATAAATTTTCTGTTGAAAAAAATATTTTGCAGTTTAGGCTATTAAAAGAAGAAAGATTACACACATACTATTATTGCCACTAAAATGAAACATATGAATGAGACACTACTATATGAATCACAATATATGTACTATAGTGTTCCTCTTCTTGCTATACATTAGACATGTCAAACACAAGGCCCGGCGGCCGGATGCGGCCCTCAAAGTGGTTTCATGTGGCCTGCGAAGCCATCCTGGAAACAGCGAGGGAATGGCCCCCACTGCCTTGGTCCTGGCCCAGGCCGGCCGGGAGGGAGCCAATGTACAGCTTTGTGGTGGCCATCTATGCTGAAATGCATTCAGTCTTAGCTCCACAATGCCATCTGAAAACAGCGAGGAACCAGCCCTTGCCGTGTCAGCCCCCTGGCTTTGTGTTTGCTGGGGAGGTGCATGCTGGGGAGGTGTCACCCTTTGTGAGGAATGAAGAAATGCATCATCACCTGGAAGTGGTCCTGGTCCCACCCCCTTCTGCCAGAGACCCTCAGATCTGTCCCACTCCTGCCCAGGCACCACTGACGTGAACGATGTAGAGCTGGCCACGCCCACCCAGTAGGCCATACCCACCCTGGCCACCCCCCCCCGAGGACAACAGCAATGCTGATGCGGCCCTCAATGAAATTGAGTTTGACACCCCTGCTATACATAGTTCAATTCCTTCCTATCTCTTGATTTAAGATAAACTATAATGAATGCAATCAAAGCCAAATTAATTACACTTTACTTAACTCAAAACAAACAGAACACATTTTGGCTTAGTTCAAGGGGAAACCAGCCAATATGATTGGTAAATCATGTTTTATGGTTTAGCATTATGTGTGTACCCAGCCAATTATAGATTTTTTTTAAGCTGCCTTGATTAAAATATATGTGATAGGTGATATATAAGTAAAAGTTCTTATTTCATTCCACCTAGATGTCTAGCAAAATATTTATAGCATTGCTTTCTCTGGAATAAAACACAAGAAATAAGGTATAATTATAATTGGCTAATTAATCTGGAAGCAGCAATGATGATTGGCTACTCAACATGGAAGGTCAAAGATATTCAATCAGAGTAGTCTGCTCATTAATGCAGGTGATATCTTGGTTCAGAAAATGAAGATAAAATGTAGGGAGAATCTTATTGTCATTCCTTTAGAATTTATGACAAAAATGTTTTTAAGCTTTGTCATTGCAAGGATCTTCCAGATTTGGATTGGTTACTAGTTCACATGTCCTATTAGTATGAAATTCTAGGTAATCCTTTTGAAACAGAAATTAGAAGCATGCAGATTAGCCACGATCAAGAGCTGAGGTTGGAAAATTTGATTTACTGGTAGATCTCCTGACTTATTTGTTGAATTGAGAATTGCAGTTCTAACTGTGTAGTGACTCAGTTCAGTTTAAAGATTAAATATGATAAAAATGTGTTTTCATCAGGAATGTCAATTGATTCAACCTAACACACTCAACTAATTTGATTTAGAAATGCAATCTGAAAGGACAATTCAACCCAATGGTCTTTGAATTTTAGCTTTGCATTAACACTAACAGAGTTATCCTTGCCTATAAAGTAGCATTAGGCTACTGATATGTTTTCCTTGCACTCCTGGCAAAGATACACTTATTTTTCATTTATAAGCTCACCGGTATATTTATTGTCTCCCTACTAGAAGAATAAAAACATCATTTATTTACACTATGAGCAGATGGTCTTGACTTAGGCACCTACTTGTGGAAAATATCGTACTTCTTGTATTTGCTTTTTGATAATCTTCTATTCCATTTGACTTAAAGGGACAACAAAATTTCTTTTAAAAGTAAAGACAGAAAAGGAATAGAAACAGCTACCTCCTTTCATCACAGTTTCCTCTCCTAAAGTACAGTAGCTATGGATCATTTTTAAAAGATGGTTTGAATATGAAGAGAGTTGCAATGTGAAGCAACTCTCATTGGTCATTACAAAATGCCATTAACTTTATATAAATGTGAACACAACTATATCTCAGCATTTGTTAAAACGTTACAGCTTTTTAAAGGGGAGCACAAAATAACAGGAGAGGTAACTTTCTTGCTTTTCGTTCCTACATTTTTGTCCTTAACTGCTTATGCCCTAAGTATATTAGAGAGAATCAGTCCCCAATATCATTGTTTATAGTAGAGTTCTCCAACATTTACGGCTTGCGGACCAGCAGCAGGGAGGGGATGGTTCCATGTGAGTGGCGGGCATATGAGCTTTCTGCCCAGCAAATGGAACTGGCGGGCATGCGCTCCCCTGCTGCTGGCATAAGTATGGATGGCCATCCATGCATGCTTGCCGGCCATTTCCATGGCCCGGTTGCAATCCCCTTAGGGCCAACTAATGGGGCATGTCCCACAGGTTGGGGACCCCTGGTTTATAGGCTACAGCATCATGTTTCTAATTTTATTTGCAATACCATCTGCTTTTCCAAGGATGATCAACAGGAAACCTTTTCCAGCACCCATGATTTTGTTTCTTCCATAATGCCTATGGCATTATGAGAAAAACAAAGTGGCAACTGACATATGAACTGCAGCCACCAATTTCTTGCCTTCCTGAAAAGCCTGAGGCTTGATAGAAAGCTCAAATCCCAGAAACTGCCCAAGGATACTTTCTGCTGATGGCTGAGTCTACATACCTCTACAGTGGATATAAAAAGTCTACATGCTCCCATTAAAATGCTAGGTTTTAGAAATGTAAAAAAAAAAAATCAGACCTAGCTAAATCACGTCAGAATTTTTTCCTCCTTTAATATAACTCATAAGCTGCACAGTTCAACTGAAAAACAAACCGAAAGAAAAAAATAAAAAACTTACAATAACATAATTCCATAAGTGTGCCCCACTTTCTTATAAGTAGGGATGTGGATATGTTCAAAAATAACCAATCACATTCAAACGGATGTTAAATAGTCGTCATTACATACCTGCCATAAATGAAAGTGACTCTGATGAAGTCCATATTAGAGTTCAGCTGTTTTAGTGGGATTTTTCTGACATTGGCTCAATTGCCTCTTATAGCAAAAGCCATACTCTGCAAAGAGCTTACAAAGCATCAAAGGGATCTCATTGTTGGAAGTTGTCAGTTAAGGGAAAGATACAAAAAAATGTCCAGGCATTAGATATACCATGGAACACAGTGAAAATAGCCATCAACAAGTGAAAAAAAATATGGCACAACAATGACACATTGCCAAGTACTGGATGTTTCTCCAAAACTATTTTAAGAAGAAAACTGATCCAAGAGGCTGCAGAGAGACCTACTGCAACATTAAATGAGCTGTAGTAATTTTTGGCAAGTATTGACTGTGTATGGCAGTGACAACAGTTTCCCATACTTCTGGGTAGAGGGATAGGGTGGCAAGTTGGAAGCATTTTTTTTTTTACAAAGAAAAACATTCAAGTCCAGTTACATTTACAAAAATCTACATCAAGTCCGACAAAATCATGTGGGAAAATTTCTTATGATTAGATGAGACTGAGGTTGAGCTTTTTGGCCATTACTCCAAAATGTATATTCGATTCAAAATTTACACTACGCACAACCAGAATTACCTCTTACCCACAATGAAGCATGATGATGGCAGCATTATGCTTTGGGGCTGCTTTTCTTCAGCTGGTACTGGGGCTTTAGTCAAGGTGAAGGGAATGAAGAACAATTCCAAATATCAATCAATTTTGGCACAAAGGTTCTGCTAAAATACTGAAGATGAAGAAGCCTTTCACCCTTCAATATGACAATGACCCAAAGCATACTTCCAAATCAACAAAACAATGGAGCAGAAAAAGATCAAAGTTTTGGAAAGGCTGAGTCAGAGTCTGGACCTGAATCCAATTGAGCCCTCTTTCTTCTATGTATTCAAAATGGACAATGATTAATATGTGTGTTTGTGTGTGTGTGTGTAGGAATATATATAGGTATGTATATATCATGTGTGTATGTGTGTTATGTATGTGTATGGATAGATATATACTTTCTTTTGAGAGCAGGCAACAGAAGTTCATTTTTAATGTGGGCCAGTGTGCTCACAGTAAAAAATGACAATAAAGATTATCTTATTTCATCTCATCTCATCTCATCTTATCTAAAATCTGTGAGGTGACCTGAAGAAGGATATGCATAGGAGATGCTCTCGCAATATGACAGATCTGGAGTGCTTTTGCAAGGAAGAGTCGGCAAAGATACCCCAGGCAAGATGTGATTTGCTGATAGGCTCCTACTGCAGAAGACTGAATTCTGCCATAAAATCAAATGAAGCTTCAACAAATATTAGTTTAAGGGTATGCATGCTTATGCAACCATATTACTTTACGTTTTTTAGTTTTATTTTTTCCCAAAAGATTTCAGTTTGTTTTTCAACTGAATTGTAAAAGCTTACAGATTATATTAAAGGTGGGGAAAAAATCTGAAGTGATTTATCTTGGTTTAATTTACATCTCAAAACCCTGAGATTTTAACAGGGGTGTGTAGACTTTTTATATCAATGTGCGAGCTGCTTGTTAGGCTCAAGATATAGGGCTGCAAATGTTGAGATGACCAGCAGATGGCAGGAGAGAAAGTTTATGAAACTCTTGGTTAGCATTTATTGGTTTGTACACAGATATGATGCTTCTACAACATACTGAATGTTTCAGTTGAGATAGAGCTAACTCACTCGGGGTGGACTACCTTTTGGTGATAACAGTCTACAGTGTGGATGAAGCCATATTATATATGTGGAGTGCCTGGCTGTGAATTTGTACGAAGTCTTTTACTTTTTTAAAACTATAAATGCTAACTTTAGGTTTTTCAAATTTCGTATGTTTCCTATCTAAAAACGGCAGGAAAAAGCATTACCAGTTTTCAGCAATCAACACCAGAAAAGTTCCAAGAACTTTAAAAAGGAGAAACTATACCATTTTGGTATCATAGGCTGTTCTTCACAACGCTAACTAAAATCCAAATCATATTATAATTTAGAACAAGGTGCCATTTTGTGCCACATTATCATATCCTCAGTAAGACGGTATAGAAAGCCAGTGAACTGTTACTGAGTGACTGCTATGCCATTATAAGCCATTATCTTACCTGTTAAACTCACTGTATTGGCATTCTTTAGACGTTCCATACACTTTTTTTCTTCTTGATAGATTTCCTGTTGCATTCTGCATTCTGGGTGAATACTGTTTACCTGTTGAATAAAAACAAAAACTAAAACATTTGATTTCGCAGAAAGAATATCAATGCTAGCAAAACCAACTGGGGGGAAAAGTCATAATAGAAAGCTTTTATTTATTGCTCTAGTTATATGCCTGGCGCAGTCTATGTTTCTTATAAAAATTATAAAAGGTAGTTCTATGTTATTAGTTCCCCAGTACAGGTTGAAGTCACAGTAGGATTATTGACATCAGGCTGCAAAAATCTGATTGAGTTTTGAATCTCCTTGTTGCCATCATGTGGCTGTTTAGAATTTTGCAGCAAATGTGGTATCCATACATGACAACCAAAGTTAATGGCTTAGCCAACTTTTTTTAAAAAACAGTTCACACTCGGTTCAAAGATTGGCTTAGCACCTGCTGGTTCTTCTACAAAAGAGCGTAATTTGTAAGATATCTATAATATGATTACCAAAGTTCACCTGAGATCATAGAATTCTTCTAACCAGAAGAAAAAGAGGACAAAGTCATTAACAAACTAAAGAGATTTATGCTCTAGTTTCTTTCTGACGTAAGATACCAGAGCCCCAAAATTAACAGATTATGCTAAATTTGACTAACAAACTTGTTCTCTGTCAAACTCTCCTGCAGCTTAGAAAAAACACAAAAGTGGTTCGCCTATTGCACTAATTTATAAACACAGCTTATTTTGTGTTGGCTTTGTATGTGTTATACTAACAGCCTTTGCTGTTTGTAAACTATATTTTATGGTACAGTTTGTTTTAAAAATCTAGTGAATTATGGCTTATTTAATTATGCAATGTCTATTAAATTAGCTAGCATCCACTTTTTGGAAAACTTTAGTCAGGTATGTCTCAACACTGATAAATGCCACTTTGGAAGTGTTAGCTTGCAAACAACCATATATATGGTTATACACATATACATATAATATACATATACATACACATACATACATACATACATGTGTGTGTGTGTGTGTGTGTGTGTGTTAAACTGAAATATCTTCAAAATATTTAGAAGACTAAAGGGTTAGAGCAACAAATTACAGATAGTTTTTGACTTACAGCCACAACTGGGATCAATTTCCATTCCTAAGGAAGGTGGTTGTTAAAGCTGCATTATACATCTTTTTTGCCATGATTGTTAAGCAAATTACTGCTGTTCTCAGTTGAAGCATGCAGTCATTAAGTGCTTTCCCAATTGACTTTGCATGTCTGAAGTGGCAGGGAAGGTTTCAAATGGTGATCCCATGACCCCAGGATGCTGCCATGACCTTGTTGTAAATACATGCTGGTTGCCAAATGTCCCAAAATTGATCATGTGACTATGGGGGGAGGGGTACTACAATAGTTTTAAGTGTTAGGACTTATTGCAAGTTGCAGATTACCTATAGCTATAGCAAGATCAGTTTGGTTTCTTAAATTTCAATTGGGAATTCATTAATTCTGAGATAAAAAATATCTGGTTCTAAAGGGTAGCTCCTGAGGAACTATATCCAAGAGATAATGACTTATACATGATTGATCCAAACATCTGACGTTCAGTTAAAAGCCAGTTGGCTTCACATATCACGCTAAACCAGATTCATAAATATATAACCATAGCCAAGATTAAGCAAACTAAATAATGATTTATGGTTGTGCAAATCCATCTACTGTGATTTATTCAACAGTTTGGTTAAGCATATCTGACCAAATGCAAATTTCAACGCATAAAATTTTGCATAGCTGGATTAAGGAACGCCACCTTGTATGTTGCCGATTCCTAAACTGGAAAATAAAACATCAGGTGACAATCAGTTATTTAGAAGTGTCAACCAAAATGTCTCACAGCTTTACGTAAAACATTTATAGTGTCCATGCATGTGTGTGTTTGTGTGTAGGACACATAAAAAAGGGCAGATCACTGATTTTGTGGGCTCAGCCATCAGACTGACTTCTTTAAAATCTCCATCTGCAGACACATATTATAACCATATCCTCATCTGGAACACCAAATAAGCACTCCCTTCATTCTCAGAATTATTTTTTTAAAGACAGTTAGCAGAGGGACAGCTTTGGTGAGAGTTAATCTGGTGTACAGGTTAAAGCATGGGTCTTCAAACTTGGCCCTTTTATGACTTGTGGACTTCAATTCCCAGAATTCCTCAGCCAGGCATGCTGAAGTCCACAAGTCATAAAAGGGCCAAGTTTGAAGACCCCGGGTTAAAACACCAACACAAAGCTGGAGACTGGGAGTTCTAGTTCCACCTTCTGGCACAAAGATATCTGGGTGGCCTTGGTCAGCCATTCTCTCTCAACTCTAGGAAGAAAGCAATAACAAGCCACTTCCAAAAATATTGGCAAGAAAACTACAGGGATTTGTCTAGGCAGTTCTTAGAAGACATAAGAAATGACTTGGAAGACATAAGAAATAAATAAGAAATAACAGAGAGACAAACACTGAGTTATACCACACATCGGACAACGTTTTGTCTGTTGCAAACCACACCTTAAACCTATGTAGTAGAATGTTGTCAATTCACCATAAAATATCTAGAACTCTAGTTTCTGGTCATGCCTAAGAGACACAAGTATTTTCTCACTTCCCATCTTTGTCTCAAGTGTCAAAGGATTAGGTGTTGCAGAGTACAACAGTTGCAAGCAAGCAGCTAAAGCAACTTTAACTTCTACTTAAAATAACTGAAAAACATGAGCGAGAATTTCTTGCAATGTTTTTTACTCTCTCTCCCCAGGTCAATGATGCTTTTCCCAATTCCAGCATTAAACCACAGTAAAGCCTGGCTTTCTAATGTTTTAGATATGTGCTGTAGTTCAAATGAGACATGGCATGACTGGCTAATCTACTGATTGTAGAATTAGATCCATCTTCATAAGCCTTCCACAACTCAGTACCTCAGGCTCTCATAATTTCTACACTATTCTTTGTTTTAGAAGGAACTCTGTGGAAGTCAAGGCTTAATGTTTGACAAATATATCCCTAAGGCAGAGGCCTTCAAACTTGGCCCTTTTATGACTTGTGGACTTCAACTCCCAGAATTCCTCAGTCAGCATGCCTGGCTGAGGAATTCTGGGAATTGAAGTCCACAAGTCATGAAAGGGCCAAGTTTAAAGACCTCTGCCCTAAGGTATCTATATAGCCAGAGAGTATTCTACATTGTAAATCCTACATTAAACAGAGGAATGGATAAGACAGTTTGAAATCTCTTTTAATGTAAAAATTATCTTATTCTAAATCAGGGCTACTGCAAAAACCTAAATGAACACTAGATGACAACAAAGAACCAGTTTTCTCATCATTGTTTTTGTGTTTATAGCCATAATTAATTGGCTCAGTCCAAGAACTTTATTACTTCTGAACAACAACTCCTTTTCAAAGATTTTGGGTTTTTTAACCTTGATGTTCAAAATTTGAACCAAATAATTCCATACTTGAAAACTGCACTTACACATATTTTAACCTACGTTATCAAATTATTCTGTTTTCTGAGTCCAAACAAGTCATAAACTAACAAAATAGTCTTGCAACAACCCAATAAGCCACAATAATGTAGTTTATTGCTAAAGAAGTGAAGCCTAGCATATTATATAAATGCCTCTTCAGGATTTGTAATTGACTGATAAAGGATTTTATACTAACAAAACCAGTCTTGTTAATTTCTGCACAGATGTCCTTCCAGCATAAAAGCTGGGCAACTATGAAACAACACTTTCTCGGTGTAATGTTCTTTTTCTTTAGAAAATTTAAGATATGAAATTATGTAAAATGACAACAATTAATGTGAGCAACTTTAAAGCTGAATTTAAAAAATTACTAAGGTAAAAAAAAATATCAGAAGCTTGTCAAAAATAATTAGACTTTTACGGAACAAAGTTGTGGTGGTGAAAACAATGTTCCAATTCTGATGTTAACTTAAGAACTGATCCAACTTAGTTTTGGGTCACTATAGCATAACCTAGTGCAAAAATTAGAAGCTTCTTTTTGCAAAAGTGAAGTTTTGTTGAGTTTATAAACAATCTTTTTCCTCACTTCTGTACTAGAACTTCAGGCACTTTAGAAAATCATTTAAGAGCAATGCTGGCTTTCTAACAGGGATAAATTTTGTCTACTTCTTCCAATAAGAGAGAAGCAACTGTGTATTGCTCAGTTTGCTTGGATTCTATATATTTTTCTATTTTCTCTTTGTTTGCACTAAGAAATGAAAAGATTTTGGTTACTCCAGTGGAGTGGAACCAATTTTTTTTATTACTGAAGAAAATCCCGAGATATTCTGAATTTATTTGTCTTTTATTAAGATGACTAAGCTCTAAACTTCAGTTAAACTTTTTTGGGTTGTACTTCACACATATAACCATTTAAAAAGTACATCTCTTACATATCCACATAACACAACTATTCCTTTATTTAAATAACATTCCAGTATACTATTTCAAACACCAAATTATCAATTTATAGAGATTAACAGCAATTGTATCTGCTTATCAAATACCTATCAAGTAGCTCCTTGCTTGAATGTGAAAACATGTTTAGGGACCATATGTATAACTGTAAAACATTATAAAAAGATTAGCTTTACCACAAAATCTCATGAATCAATTGTGGTAAGCAGTTGTACCATGTTTGTATTGCTGTTGTTTTTTAATCCTGTTTGAGAAATGCTGTGACCTTTTTTTTGCTTTAGGTGCAACAGCATTTCAGTGCTCAACTGTCAGATAACTTAACCAAGTCTGGCCATATCAAAAAGCTAAACTTTTTGGGGTCGGCTTAGTAGTTGGATGATAAACTATCAAAACACTTTAAGGCTGCAAGTTAGACCGAGAAATTAAAAAATCATCTTGAAGATGAGAATACATACTGCAACTAATAAAACTAGAAGGACCTATCTATGAAGTCATCAAATCAAGTTTCACTCAAAAGAGACTTTACATTTATAGGAGTTAGTAAACAAAACTAAAAGCTCTGGAATGTATGTATCATACACTATACAAATAAGGGAATACACAACAGCCAAAATGTTTATATAAAATGTAATAATAAACATTGACCTAATGTGATTTTTCTTAGGCCACTTCATATTCTCTCTAAGTTTAGGACACTTAATACCAGAGAATGAGGTTATCATAATGACAGAAACCAAATGACAGGGGAAAACTAATTCCTTGGAATTAGAAAAGTATACCAAGACAAAATCATTTTCATTGCATTTGTTTTTTGTTTTTTTTTTCTTTCAAGGAGGATTATAAAAGAGGGACACAATAGGACTCTCTGAAGACATTTACGGTAGTTGTTGCTTCATAATTCTCAAAAATCTTGATATAGACCCTGAAGTTGAGCCCCAAAATCTCATAAGATTTCTCCTCTACTTTCTAATAAATTATTATAAAAGTTATTACCTATTTGGAGGTCTTCACTCTGGCTCCTGGCAGGGATGACCTTTGTATTTTTTTAACAGCCATTCCATATACAATATTAGGTCAATGAATTCTAATACTTCATTCTGCTGCAGATATAAACTCTACATAAGCCTGCTTTGCTTCACTTAAAACAGGTAACAAACAATGGAAAAAGAGAAACCAACTGATTTATCCAGAAAACACACATCTTTATCCCTAGCTTAGCCTTCTTTTCCTTAATAGTTTGTATTTTGTAAATGTTTGGCAAAAATCACATTTGCAGTCTTGTTTTAAAGTTCACTAGTCCTCACAACTTCATGCTATAAATGCACCAAAATTTACAGTGCTACACACATACACAAAAATCAAGTTAAAATGGTTAAAACAGACAGGATTTCTGCCTTAAAGTAGTACAGAATTTCCACTCCAACCTTAAACAAAGAAAAGCTTGTGAAAACTCCACCCCTTTTGTCTTTCTTTCACTGTTATATTTCTGAGTGCTAAACATTTGTGGTGAAATCTGTTAAATGATCCTGAAAGCTGGTGCATGTGTGGGATTTCAAACTCCTTAAAATAGGGCATCCTGTTGTTTATAGCAATTTCACTGATATCAATTAAAATTGAATTAGCTTTTTTCAGGGAGTTACAGTAGACACTGGAACTGCCGAAGCCCTGTGCACCTTAAATCAATTCTTTATTCCATTCGTTTTAATCCAATAAATCAGCCCGATAGAGATTCAAATTTAGCTGGCTTTTTATCCTGTGCTCAAATTTAACAGTAGCTCACTAGTATAACCAAAAACCCAACCGGGGACTGTGAAGATGGGCCTGGCATCCTCCCCAACCTGAAATGGAAGGGAATAATAAGAATTGTAATCCAGCACAGCCTGAGGATCCCCGTTCGCTCCTTTTTTAATGGAAGGGACATAAGAATAAGCAGCAATTCTAAAAAGTGATAACTATTAGCATTAAGTATTAATAACAGGAACTATTCAGGGTGTGTGTTTGTGTCTATGTGCCACATACTAAGCGGGTGCGGGGAGGGGGGAATAAGTTCATACCCCACATTAAGGGGGGGCGACCTTGGCCAAACGCGATCCGCAAAGTCAGCCCCACAACCGGGGGACAAACAGTAGCCGATATGGACGCGTTTTCTTCCTTCGCCCGGCAGAATTTTTCTTCCAAAAGAAGAGCAGAAAGGCAAGATCCGAGGCGCGTCTCTCCATCCCTGAGGCACTGCTGAAAGGGTCGCGGCGACGAAGCTAACGCGCCCCTTTCTCGCAGAAGCCGCAGGAAAGGAACTCTGCACGTTGCTCCGGAACTCAGACCTTCCGAGTCAGGACCAAGCCTGAGAGGCGAGGCTCAACTCGCCAGGGATCCCTACTCACCGGCCCCAACGTCCACCAACACGTCGAGAAGAGCAGCAGCAGCGAGAGTTGCATCCCGTCCCAGCTTCTCGGGACTCGCGGCGACCTTCCTTGGCGCGGGCAGCCTCCCGCAGCCAGAGGGACATACGGTCGTCCAGCCGGCGCTGCCCGTCTGCAGCCGCGCGCTTTTACTACGGGGCTCTCGCCTCCCCCCCCCCGCCCCCCGCGCGGAGCCTTGACTGGAGCTCGCGGCCGGACGAAGAGCCGCGTCGCCTCGCCCACCCGTCCGCCCACTCTGGGTCCGCCGCACTCCCGCCGCGTGGACTTGCGCGCTCTCCGGACTCCACCTCCCTCCTCGCCGGGTCCTCCTCTGGGAGTTGCGATTTAATTTCTCCGTGAGTTACTTGTTTCTCCCCTCCCCCCAAAAAGGTGGGGGTGAGGTGCAAAGACAATGGATTGTCCCTTCCAATCCATTGAGTTAGAAGGACCGTGCCAATTTCCGCAGCAGCCTAGGATGCCTCGATTGGAGATGGTGAAAGCTATATACTCCAGGGCCTTGGGATGATGGCGCGTATCTCACTTGCCTTAATTTCGTCGGGGTGTAAAGAATAGGAGCTGCGTTGATCCGTGGGGCGAGGGTAGGAATGAGGATATGGGGGAGAAAGTGTTTAAAAACCCGAAGTCAGTAGTTTGGAAAATAATAATTGGATGAGGAAGACCTTCCATAATATTACCCATGGGTGTGCAAGTTTTGAGTATCCTCCAGAGCCATTAAAAGGGTGAGGATCAAAAAGAAAAGGCCAAAATGTAGATCAAAGGCTAGAGAATGGAATGGACACTATGGTGGACTGCCAGCTTCCCTTTCCAAGGTCAATTTGGAGGTCACCTCAACTTTGGTCTGTTGTCAAAGTGATTGGGAAATGGAATAACTTGTCTCTTTGCTAGAGAGCTTGCCTCTGAATAGAACATTTTTGATGATAAATGGTTGAAAGAGAACCACTCCCCAGTATTTCATAGAGCAGGGCTTTTCAACCAGTGGTACGGGTACCACCTGTGGTGCATTGGCACTTGGCAGGTGGTACGCGACCATCCTAAAAAAGTGGTAGCGGGGGAGGGGAATGAGTTGAACTTGTGGCAGCACCGCACAAGCCTGAGCAAGAGATGGCTGGAGCTACAGGGCTGTCAAGGCTCAGCGGAAGCGCCAGGATCAGTGCCAGGTTCCAGCTGGAGCTCAGCACTGATCCTTGTGCTTCTGCTGAGCCCTGAAGAAGCACCAATCAGCTGGAAAGCTGCACTGATCCTGGTGCTTCTGCTGAGCCCAGAAGAAGCGCTGATCAGCTGGAATGTTGCAGCCTCTCCAGGGTCTTGTGATATATATTCAGATGCTTGGCAACTGATTCATATTTATGACGGTCACAGTGTCCCAAGGTCATGTGAAGTGACCAAAACCTGCTGCAACCACCAAGCAGACGGGGGGAATAAAAACCAAACACCCCACCCCACCCCACCCCCGCTGCCAATCCTCAACAGAAATGCTTACAACAATGGAAACCTGGGACAGGAGGAAGAGTGCTGCCGGGTGGGCAGGCAGGTATCTTGCTCAGCTGTGACTTGGGAGACACTGTTCCATTGTAACTTCAAACAGTCACTAAGCGAACTGTTATAAGTTGAGGACTACCTGTACTTTATCCCTTTTTTCCTTTTTGGGGGGAGGTCATCAAGTTTTTGACACCTTGCTAGGTGACTGGTGGTACTCGGATATTGCCATATCCTAAAAGTGGTACAATGGGTAAAAAGGTTGAAAAGCCCTGTCATAGAGCTTTGATACAGAAAATATTCCAAAAACGAAGTGGTACCTTGTAAAGAAGCAGCCAATGGCTCAGATATGAACTGCTGTGGAATGCTTTGAACTGTTAAAGAAAGGTACCCAAGCAATTGGATGGTGAAGGTAGATGGCCAAAATAATCCAAATGTTGATCTCTGGGAAATAAAACAAACAAACTGCACCAAAATCTCTATAAATATGAAAAACCCTCAATTTATAAATAATTTATTCCAGGGAAACTCTAAATGGTGTGGAATATCTGTAATTAATTATTTCAATATTTAATAGAGACATAAATACATGCATCTACAGCTATTCATTGTACAATATCACAGGCATTTCCCATGGGATTCCCTCTAGACGAGGAGGATTGTGATCCAAGCAATTCTCAACCATCTCCCAAGACATCTTGATGGCAAATGAGAAAGCAGAGTTGCATGATTGATGCATATTATAAAAGACACTATGACATGAAAGATACATCCAAAACATGCATATTATTATTGTTTTTGATTGATACGTGTAAATATTTTAAAGCAACATGGCAGAAATACTGTAGAATTATTCACGTTCCACCTACCCAAGAGAAGAATTTTGCAATGCTGCAGAGAAAGACAGAACCTGTAGTCCTCCAGTATGGTCTGCATAATGAGAATCCCATATTTCTCCATTGCCTGAACAGCCACAAATTGCCATTCCTTTCATATACTATTTGTAGCAAATTTACTATCCAGCTTCACCAGATCAAGAATTAGCACACAAACCCATTGCCCATTTCTGTTTCTGTTTTCAAGCTACACCAAAGAGTTGGAGGTTATTAAAAATTTACTACTGCCAAGCTAGCAAGAGGTCTGGAAGAAATCAGAAGAGAAAAGATTAAAGAACACTAATCTTTAGAATACTATCCATCTAGAATAGGGCCACTTGGCATTCCTGCCAATAATTCCCAATAATTCAAAAGCTTGGCAAAGATCATTCTATGAAGACAGCTTATGGTTTATGGTGACAAAAATCAGGAGGAGAGTGGTTGACTTTTCTTAGGAAGTCTATAGTGTCTTTTATGTAGATAGGAATTGTCAGAGAATTTTAATTTCTCTGTTGGTGAAAAAATAAATCAGAAGCTCTCACAGTTGACTGCATTTAGCTGATTCAAATTAATTTCTTTATATTTATTTATTTATTTATTTATTTTATTTGGGTTTGTATGCCACTCCTCTCCAAGGGACTCAGAGCGGCTAACAACATATATATAACAGTGAAATACCATAAAAAACCCAAACAAATATATGTAAAAAAAATCAATAAAAAAGAACACACATTCAATTCAACAATCAACCACAGTCATCCCCAGGCCTGCCGGCAAAGATGAGTTTTTAAACTTTTCCGGAAGGCCAGGAGAGTCAGAGAAAAGTGGACTTCAGGAGGCAGTTGGTTCCAGAGGGCGGGCGCCACAACAGAGAAGGTCCTCCCCCTAGGGCCCGCCAAACGACATTGTTTCGCTGACGGGACCCGGAGGAGGCTGACCCTGTGCGCTCTCACCGGTCGTAGAGAAGTATGTGGCAGAAGGCGGTCCCGTAAGTATCCTGGTCCCATGCCATGAAGGGTTTTATAGGTGATAACCAACACCTTGAATTGGGCTCGGAGACCAATAGGCAACCAATGCAGCATGCGGAGTGTTGGTGAAATGTGGGCACAACGCAGAAGGCCCACAACTGCTCGCGCAGCTGCATTTTGCACTAATTGTAGTCTCCGAACACTCTTCAAGGGTAGCCCCATGTAGAGAGCGTTGCAGTAGTCGATCCTCGAGGTGACAAGGGCATGTGTGACTGTGAGGAGAGACTCCCGATCCAAGTAAGGATGCAACTGGTGCACCAGGCGAACCTGGGCAAATGCCCCCCTCGCCACAGCCGACAAATGATGATACAATGTCAGCTGTGGATTGAGGAGGACTCCCAAGTTGCGGACCTTCTCTGAGGGGTTTATAGATTCACCCCCCAGAGTAATGGAAGGACAGATAGAAGTGTCCTTGGGAGGCATCACCCACAGCCACTCTGTCTTGTCAGGGTTGAGCCTCAATCTGTTAGCGCCCATCCAGACCCTCACAGCCTCCAGACACCGGCACATCACCTCAACCGCTTCACTGATTTGGGCAGGAGTGGAAATGTACAGCTGAGAATCGTCAGCATACTGATGGTATCTCACTCCATGCCGATGAATGATCTCTCCCAGCGGTTTCATGTAGATGTTAAAAAGTAGGGGGGAGAGAACCGACCCCTGAGGCACCCCACAAGGGAGTGGCCTAGAGGTGGACCTCTGACCCCCCACTAACACCGACTGCGACCGACCAGAGAGATAGGAGGAGAACCGCCGTAACACGGATGCCCCCCACTCCTATTCCTCCCAGCCGTTGCAGAAGGATACTATGGTTGATGGTATCGAACGCCGCTGAGAGGTCAAGAAGCACCAGGACAGAGGACAGGCCTCCATCCTGGGCCCGCCAGAGATCATCCATCAGAGCGACCAAAGCAGTTTCGGTGCTGTAGCCGGGCCTGAACCCAGACTGTAGAGGCCCCAGATAATCGGCTTCCTCCAGAGACCGCTGGAGTTGAAGTGCCATCACCTTCTCAATAACCTTCCCCACAAAGGGGAGGTTAGAGACCGGACGATAGTTAGTGAGAATTGCTGGATCCAGGAAGGCTTCTTGAGGAGGGGGCGCACGAGTGCCTCCTTCAAAGGAGCCGGGAAGGACCCCTCCCTCAAAGAAGCGTTGACAATCTCCTGGATCCAGGTACGTGTCACCTCCCTGCTAGCAGAAACCAGCCAGGAGAGACACGGGTCCAACAAACAGGTGGTGGAACTCACCGCTCCAATGGCCCTGTCCACTTCATCAGGAGTAACAGTCTCAAACTCGCCCCTGATGACCGGACAAGAGCATGCCCCTGACCCCTCGACTGAATTATTATCAGTCGACTCTGCTATACAATATTCATATCAAAATATTTACAATACCATACATTTCTTCTTTACAGCAACATAGCTCAATGAAGACTTCTTACAGAGAGATACAGAGACAAACCTGAGACTGGAAAAATCCAGCTCCTAACTCAATACTCTTTTGCACAGACTCAGTAGCACTTTCTTCACATTGGCTGACTGAGTTACCACATGACTCTTCCTGCTCATGAATATTCCAACACTACTCCCTTCATGACAGGAAGAGACATCAGACCTATTGACTTACTACATTCTCCATAGTGAACACCACCCAATGGTTTAGTCATCATGTCTGCCAAATTATCCTTAGAAGAACAATGATGTAAACTAATCAATTTTCCTTTTACAGCTTCCCTGACATTACAATACTTAATGTCTACATGTTTACTTCTGTTCTTCACCCTGTCACCAGTTGTCATTTTTATACAGGCAGCATTGTCTTCAAATACCTTTACAGATTCTTTTACATTAATATTTAAATCTTGCAACAACTGTACATACCATGTTATTTCAGAACACAATTCAGATAAAGCAATAAACTCTGCTTCCGCTGTTGAAATAGCAACAGTTGTTTGTTTTTTGGACTTCCATCCAATCAGAGTCCCTCCAAACAATATTATAATCCCAGAATTTGATTTCGTTGTGTTTATGTCATTTGCATAGTCACTATCGACATAACACTTTAATTTCAATTCCTCAGTAATCTGTATTTGAAAACCCAAAACCCAAAACCTAAACTAACCCACTGTTTGAATTGTTGTAGCACCTCTGTCTTACCTCTAAGCAAGTAGCAAAACGAATACCTGCTATAATCATCAACAATTACCAATGCATATTTTGCTCCTCCCAAACTGGCTTGCATAGGTCCCACCAGATCTGCATGGACCAGCTCTAGAGCTCTTTTTGTTTGTCTTGTGCTATATTTACTAACTGGGAATGCCTTTGACTTCGATGCTTTGCATACTGCACAGTCCAAATATGTTTTGCATCCCTTCAAATTTAGCCCTTCTGCTAACTCTTGCATTTGCTGCAAAACCTTAAAGCTTGCATGGACAAGTCTTCTATGTAGAAGATGAACACACGAATCATGCTCTGCAACATTCTTAAATATATGGGAACATTGAATCTTTTGTCCCTGCAGTACATATAGATTATCTTCCTTTATGCCTTCTGCGCAAATATTCCCATTCCTTTTGATGAGACATTTCCCATTTACAAAAATGATCTCAAAACCTTGTTTGTCTAAATTAGACACACTTAACAAATTATGTTCCATCTCAAGTACACAAAGCACATTGGTAAATTTTGATTCCAAATATGGAATTTTTACATCGCCTCTTCCGATGACTTTTGCTTTCTGGCCATTTGCCAAAGCCACAGCTTCTTGTGCTACTGGAACAAAGCTGCAAAATAATTCAGAGTCATTATCAATTGTTTGACTTGCTCCACTATCTATTAGCCACTTGTCTCTGTTGTTGCTATAGCAAACTTTTGCAACACCAAAATGTTCCTTTTGCAAATCAGTCTTTTTTGCTTGCACAAATGTCCTTCGCTGCAAATTGTTCCTCTGCAAACAGTTCCTTTTCAGATGTGTCTTTGCTCCACAAAAGCCCTCTGCTTGCAAAATCTCTCTTTTGATGCAACTTGGTCCCATCTGATTGTTTCTTCTCTGGAGACTTGCAGTCTGGACCCTCTCCTCAGGAATTTCACCTCCTTGTGGCTGTTCCTAAAATGTTGCTTTTCTTCTTCATTAAGCAAACATGCCTTTAAAGCCTCAAAATTTAAGTCTTGCTCTTCTTTACATTCAAATATCGCAGAAACTGTGTCCCAGGTTTTATCTAAACTGTTCAACACCAATAAAACCTTCTGGGACTCAGGGAATTTAATCCCATGTTGTTCTAAGTCCAAAAATAAACTTTGCATTTTATTTAAATGCTGTTCCACAGATTCACCTGGTTGCAAACAGGCCCTGTAAAGTTTTCTTGACAATTGCACTATATTGCATGCAGAAACATTCACGTGCACAGCTCTCAACTTCAACCAAATCTCCTTTGCAGTCTTTAAATTTGCAACATTTAGAAATTGTTCATCATCTAAATTTAAGATGAGATAAGCCATTATTTGATCATGACTTTTCTGATCAGCAGCTACAAACACTTGTGGTGGATTTTCTACGATATACCACAGCTCTTTTGCTTTGAGCAAACATTCCATTTTTGCAGCCCATATAATGTAATTCTTCTGGCCTAAATGAGGCACAGAGCTTTCCTTAAATTCCATTGCAGCCATTCTGCTTATTCTGCCTTGTTCTTATACTTTCTAAACATAGGCAATTTCTTCCAGCTTTAAATTACAATGCAGTGCTTAGTAATCTCTGGGCCCATAACCTGTTAGAGAATTTTAATTTCTCTGTTGGTGAAAAAATAAATCAGAAGCTCTCACAGTTGACTGCATTTAGCTGATTCAAATTAATTTCTTTATATTCATATCAAAATATTTACAATACCATACATTCTTTGTTACAGCAACATAGCTCAATGAAGACTTCTTACAGAGAGATACAGAGACAAACCTGAGACTGGAAAAATCCAGCTCCTAACTCAATACTCTTTTGCACAGACTCAGTAGCACTTTCTTCACATTGGCTGACTGAGTTACCACATGACTCTTCCTGCTCATGAATATTCCAACAGGAATGCTGATGGCATAAGGTAAAAAGACAGAAGTCATGACACCTGATGTTCCAGTTTATTTACATCCTGCTTTTATTATTTTTATAAATAACTCAAGGGGGCAAACATACCTAATACTCCCTCCTTCTCTTATTTCCCCACCACCAACAACAATCCTGTCAGGTGGGCTGGCCTGAGACAGAGTGACTGGTCCAAAGTTACCCAGCTGGTTTTCATGCCTAAAATGGGACTAGAACTCAGTCTCCCAGTTTCTAGCCTGGTGCCTTAACCACTAGACCAAACTAGCTGTTTATCTATCAGTTATTATAGTTCCAATATTTGAAACAATGGGATGACCCATGTTGCCTTTTTAAAAATATATTTTGGGCACTACATATAACTGTTCAGGAGTGTTATATAACTAAGAATTTTTAAAATGAGATGGTATAGTTTTCTCTGATATATTCTTGTGGGATCTAAGGAGAGAACTTGGAAGAATGTGGCATTGAATGGTTCCTTCTTAATTTCCTAGCTATAATCTACTTCATTTGCTTCCCAGAGTTCCTTTGGGTTGTGAGATAAGGAAGGAAGGGAGGGAGGGAGGAAGGAAGATTAATTGGTGGCAAAAACTGCTCCTCCACTACTTATTTAATGATCTATTCATCAAGTAACTATTAATTATTACATTCATTAATAATGAATTAATGTTGTTTGTTATTTTAAAGTGGGTGGCATAATGGTTCAGTGGTTAAGATGCTGGGCTTGTTGGCTTGAAAGTTAGCAGCCCGGATTCGAGACCCAAGCACCAGTGATGGGGTGAGCTCCCATCCTCACCTCAGCTCCTGCCAAACTAGAAGTTCAAAAGCATGCAAATGCAAGTAGATATGGTAGATAGACATCACTTTGGTGGGAAGATAACTGCGCTCTATAACATCATGCTGGCCCCATGACCACAGAAATGTTTTCAGGCAGCACTGGCTTCATAGCCTTGAAATGGAGATAAGCACTATAGTGGGCAATGATTAGTGGAGTAAAATCCAGAGGGACTTATTTACCTTTTCACCTTATTATTTTAAGGTAACTTGTTTGATTATGCCTTGTTATCTATTAAAAGACAGAATACCACTATCACATCTCAAATCACTCACATATTTGATTGACATGCCATAGCCCATCTCTGCCAATGACACCTCATTTTGTCAGGCACTTGTTAGCAGAATCATACACTCAACCACCCAACTTTGAAGCAGATCCTCACAAGCAACAAGAACCAACAAAACATAACACTGACATGGGAACCAGACCCTGCAACAAACACACATGTCTAATTTACTCCCATATCAACACAAATAGTGCCATCAAAACCTCCAACAAGCAGATATTCAAGATTAAAGGTGTCTTCACATGCTCTTCCTGCAATCTCCCTCTGGATTCTACTTAAGACAAATCTGACAAAACCAAGAAAAGAATTAATGAACACAAGTTTGACATCAAGATTCAAAACAAGGATAAAGGAATATCAGAGCGTAGTGCAATGCATACTCCATTGTAGAACCCAAAGTGACTGTTTTAGGAAATCAGAAGTATATCAGCACTAGTGATATTATACTGTATTCCCAGAGGTCAAGTATTGTGAACTCCACATATATCAAAAAGTTTGAGGACATCTTGGAACCAACACAATGGGCTTTCAACATATTACAATTGTTAGTTGACAAGGTACTTTTCTGTCTCACTTGTATCCTTCAGCTGCATAACTAACCTATTTTTGTCCCTTTCTTCTTCCTTGTTCTTCCCTTTTACTTCACCCCATTTAAATCCCACATCAGTCTAGACATTCTGTGTCTCTGATGAAATAAATTCACAAAAAGCCTATGCCAAAAATGTGTTACTCAGAAAAAACCCACTACCAGATTCCTTCTATTTTCTGAGCAAGGATCAACATTTGTACCAGCAATTCTTATAGAGGCATGAATCTAGATATCCCTTTAACATACAATGTTGTCCTAAGTGGCTGTGTAGCATTATGGCTGTGTAGCATTATGAAACTTTAAGAAGAGAAGTAAAACTCATTGTGGTGCTTTCTCACCAGATTTCAAACTTGGGGCTGAATTAGAAGCTTCTTAGCATACAGCATCCAATGGTGCATTTTTCTTTCTTTTTTTTCTTTCTGCACATTTCAAGCAGCTGAGTCACCTTTATGACTAAGTAACTGGACAAGAAAGCTGAAGTCCTTGCCAAATTCTTCGCCATTGTCATTCTTCTCCATCCAACACTTGCATTCAGCTACTGCTGTTTAATAGCATAAAGAGAAACGAGACAGAGAGGAGACAAAGCATGCATGCAGGTAGCACTATTCCAAATATTTGGTTTATTTTGTAACTAGTTGACGTTTTCCTTTGTTTCAGAACATTGCTTGTATCCAAGACTTTTCATGGTTTTTTTAATGCTCAGATAATAGTCCAAGAGACAAAATCAAAACGATATGTGAACCTACCCCTAAAGTTTCCCTTGAGCAAATGAAGCAATAGCCTAGTTTCCCATCTCATTTTAGAGCGCCTCTTGAAGATCACTAGGTCCACTGAGACTTAATTCCATCAGACAATAGCCAGTGCTCATGTTATGGCCATAATGGACCCTGCCTATCATGGTCGTAACTCCTAACAGTCATAAATTGGGTTACCCATATGACTAACCCAATTTTACGACCTTTTTTGGGATGGTCATTAAGCAAATCACTGTAGTTAAGCAAATGCATAGTCATTAGGCAAATGCCACAGTCATTAAGCAAACCAAATGGTTCGCTATGAATACAGTTTTGCCGGTACACAAAAGTAAATGCCTATTTTTTGGCAAAAATATCATAAAACCAAGACATGTAATTGCGGGATACTGCAAATGGCTGCAGTTACGAAGTGGCTGAAGTGTGGGCACCTGACACTCTTTCTCTCTTCCTCTCTCTCTCCCTCTCTCTTTCTGTGTGTGCATGTGCGTGTGCGTGTGCAACTTCTGGAACTTTGAATTCGGGTCATAAGTACCTCCAGGAAGTTCCACTGTAACTTTTGAGTGTTTGCTAAGGAATCAGTCGTAAGTTGAGAACTATCTGTACAGCATCAACCCTATAACATAAAAGAATTCATATAAATCACCATAAACAGCCCAATTCTCTATTTTTACTTTTGAGGACTAAGGGGCTTTTATTGTCCTCCCCTTGTCATTTCCCATCTAAACAGACTGTTTTGTTGTTTTCAAGGGAACAGAAAAGATTTTGTGTAAATGCTTGATTCCTTGGTATCGAAATAAGAGAACTACAGAGAACTATATAACAGAATAACACAGTTGGAAGAGACCTTTGAGGTCTTACAGTCCAACCCACTGTTCATTTCTATTCCAAAAGAGAAGATGAGAACATTGAATATGCTAAGGATGAAAGTATTATATATACCAGTGATGGCGAACCTTTTAGAGACCAAGTGCCCAAACTGCAACCCAAAACCCACTTATTTATCGCCGGGTGCCAGGTGGGCATGGCCCACTAGGTGGGCATGGCTGTGGTGGTCATGGCAGATTGGGTGGGTGTGGCCAGGGTGGGCGTGATCACATCAATGTTGCTCGTGGGTAGGGACGCCTGTGGGGGCCGGGCAGAGTTTGGGGAGATCCAGGGGGTCTCTGGCAGATGGGGCAGTGGGCAGGAGGCTTGTCCTGCTGGGTGAGGTGAGGCAAGGCAGGGCGGGGGTGCCATTGTCACAGGGCAAGGTGAGGCAGGGGCCAGGGTGGCTACTGCCTGACACCATTGGCCCCTGCACACAGAGCCAGCAAGAGCACAGGTGTTGGGATGCATCCAGCCATGTGGGACCTTGGCGAGTTAGTGGGTGGCTGGTTGAAGAGGGATGGTTGCTATCTCTGTGGGCATGGCGCGCATGCCCACAGAGAGGGCTCTGAGTGCTGCCTCTGGCATGCGTGCCATAGGTTCGCCACCACTGATATATACTTTTATACTATATAGCTGCAGGAAATGCTATTCACTAATCCTAAACCAAACTTGAAAGACTTTTAAGGACTGAGAATAAAGAAGTATCAAATAATAGTTTAATCTTTAGATTCTATACATTACATTGGGTACCTGGTACTAGATGACTCCTCTCAGAGAATATTTCAACTCCTTCCTTTCAAAATGCTAGATTCTGCTTTCTGTCTATATACTTTGGTGGAGGTTTTTGCCCTGAATGTATATGTATAAAATTTGATCTGTATCTTTTTAAACTTCCAGATCCAACTTCACCTCAGTTATACCACAAAGTTGAGTCTGCCTCTAAATCAATGGAATTTTAGTCTGTTTCATATATCAGACAGAATCACGATTTGCTTGACTGTGGTTTGCATAGTGAATAAAGTACAATATCTGCTGTTGCAAAACACGCAAAGATACAAAGCATGATTTAGAAAGCTTAGCAACCAGATTAGTGCAAGACATTGATTGTATTCCAAACAAATCTCATTCTGCTTTAGGAGAAGGGATCTTCACACACACATACAAAAATACCTGGCAACACCAATGCAGTATGCCTGATTTCAAATTGATACCACACATTTATTTTATTTCATTTCACATTTAAGGGTTTCCTGGAAGTTACTGGGTAAATAATACTGTATATTTGGGGGATATCAATTCAGCTGTTCTATTTATCATCTATTTAAGTGGTCTCCATTCAAGATATAACAAAAATATTAAATAAAAGAGAAAGACTTTTTATATAAATGAAGGTGCTGCAGAAAATAAGGAGTTAATAGAGCCCAGATAATATTCTGACTGTGTCTTTAGCAGCAAGAAACTGAGCTGAATGATATATATAGAGAGAGTACTTTAAATAATAAGTAATACAAGTCAGTCTTGCATACAGATTACAACAACACTGTTGACTATTGATTTAATGGAAAGCATTATTTAAACACCGTGATTTATGACTCCATTAAATAAGATAGAAAAGGGAGTCTTTTTTTCACTTGGTAGATAATGTGAAAAACGGAAGATAGTGCTGGCTTTGGGCAACATATTTTTAGGGCTTCTCTTCATTCTGGAATCAAGGCAGTTGTTGGTTGATATTGTCATACTTTATTTAAACACATCATTTTGAATGATTTCTCTTAATTCTGTGCATGGAACAGAAAAAACAAATAAGATTTAGTTTTGTTTAACTTTCTCTAAGACAGGGAAAATCAGCTTCTGTATTCTCAAAGAAGGAGGCAGGCTAATTTTAGTCTTTCTTCACAGAATGCTATTGTGTGAGAATTTGCAACTCGGAAAGTTCAAAATTAAGCTCACGCTTTGAAATGAATTCTGAGAAATTTAGCACATGGAGAACATAGGCAATAACGTCAGGTACTGTGAGGAATGTTTGGAATTCATTTAGAAGCTTGAAATAGCAGTTTCTTTCAAAACCTATTCAGAAATAAAATCTTGAAAACCGGTCTTAGAGTGGATTAGTGGAAGGATGTATTATTGCCTGACATTATATTTTACTGGATGGATTCATTCCCTTGCAAAGATCAGCAGAAGAAATGGCACAAATGACAACTGAGGGCTCAGACAAGCTTAAAACAAAAAAAATAAATAAAAGGGAGAAAAGGTAAAAAAAATATGCAAAATTTAGGCATAATCATGATTATTTCTGATTTTGCAGACTTGAAAAGCAAACATACTGCTCCTATATTTATTTGCATTATTTTAATATCAGCTTGAGAAGCCATCAAGATGGTACATAAGAAACAAACAAAAAGAAAACTGAGAGGTGTAAGCCAACAATCTTGTTCCTATGAAACTAATATACTTACAGGTCATTCCCTTGGCCCCTGCCAAGCACTTTGCCCCATTTTATTTTCTACCTGAATTTTTACTAGTTGAGTAACATTTTACTAGTTGAGTAACATCTCAATTATTTCTTTGGGTAACTGCCTAAGAGTAAAATTCAGGTAATCCTTGACCTACAACCAGAACTGAGCCCAAAATGTCCTTTGCTAAGCTAAGACAATTGTTAAGTGACATGCCCCATTTTACAACCTATCTTGCCATTGTTAATTTGGAATTTGGCAATCCCATGACCCTGCGACACTGCAACCATATTAAATACGTGCCAGTTGCCAAGCATCCAAATTTTGATCTAATGATCATGGGGATGCTGCAATGCAAAGTCTGAAAAACAATCGTAAGTCACGTTTTTCAGACCGTTCAGTAATTTTGAACGGTCACAAAATGAATGGTTGTAAGTAGAGGGCTACCTGAAGAGGTAAGCTAGGATTTTATGACATACCCTTGCATAGCAAGTAAAGGGTGGATGACTACATCAGTGTTGTCTTCTAGTAAAATGGGCGCATTGTGACTTTGTGCATGCCTTCCCCAGCAGCTCATATTGTAAATGTACAAACTCCTTAGGACAACCATTTTGAGAAAGGGGTCACCACAGCCTCTTAAGTGCAAAACATGCTCATTAGCCCCCAAGATTTTCCTATTTTTGATTTAAAAATAATAATAATAAATGGTACCAATTTCAAAATCCAAGTTAAGAAGATTTATAACTGCTTTGGCTAAAGAAACTGAGATGAGATTTTCTCCTTAGAATAGTTAGCAGTGCCAAATATTTCCTATGTGCAGTCCAGAAAGAATTACTTTACGGTGACAAAATAGTAATTTTGAGCCTTCGCTGAATTTGAGACACTTATAACATAAAATACAGAATTCTTACCATTGTAGAAATTATATATAAATTGCTCCTAATATGGCATGATCTAATGGATGCAGAAGTTAAACAGAACAACTGATATGCAACAATGGAATATCAACTGAAGTCAAAAACTAAATTCACTGTGAATAATACACTAACAGAAAATTGGTACAAGATGTTCCTCCACTGGTACATTGTCTTGGTGGTGATTGATAGAATAAACAACCTGTTGAGTTCTCCGTTCGCGTGCAAATGATGAAGACACATGGTGACAACTAACAATGCTTTATTCTCCTACTCCAACTCCAAGCAAAAAACAAAAGGCACGCAGGCCTTTTTATAGGGCTTGAACCCCGGACAGAGTGAACCAATAAGAGTTCTTCTTTCTTCGCACCTTGCGCATGCGCACAAGGCTGGCGCCGCTCTATCTGGTCCCAGACAGCTTTTAGAATGCCCAGGACCATTTGCAACAATTCTGGGCCTGCTGAGTTTCCTCATCAGGCCCAGGACACAATACTTCTCCCCCCTGGATAGAACACACAAAATTCCAATTTCTTTACAATCATAATATAATAAATTAAAAGAAAATAATAGTCTGCTCACATGCAGACACCCTTCTTATACTAACATAGTTAGCCAACCAACCCACTCTCTAATGTGGACTTTGTGTGTCTTATCTTCTACCCCACATAGGTGCCATCTCCTCAGCCTAGACCTGTAAAGTCCCTTGTACTGACAAGAACCTCACATATTCGCCTAGATGCTTAGGAGGGGCCTTAGCCCGTTGTGACCTATGCAAGATTAGGGAGGGTGCCTGGCCTGTCAGCTCACCTGCCTGGCTAGACAGACCAGGACTTGTTCTTAAGGGCGCCTGGCCTACTGGCCCGTCTGTTGGGCTTGCTAGACCAGGACTTTTATGCACACATTTTGCAGGTGACCCCTGGTGAGGCATGCCGGCAGAATTGCCAGAGCTCTCCCCAGGCTCCGTGAGAGCAGCTGAAATTTCCCAAGCCTCTGAATTGGCTGAGGATTCCCCAACTACTCTGGATGGCTCCAGGGAGCTTGGTCCCTCAAGCCCGCGACCAGTCTCAGATGTGACCTGTGTTGCAGGTGTGCCCCAATACTCCCAGTCCCCTGTGGCCAAGGTGCCAGAGTCAGGAGCCGCCTCAATGGCTGACCCCACCTCAGGTGAATATTTGGAGCTCTTGCGGATACGCATGACTCCCTGTTCGGCGCAATAGCTGAACTCTGAGAATGTCCTTGCACTTCCCCAGGGAAATCCCTAGCGACCTGCGGTACGTCCCAGGAACAGTGAGATTGTGTCTCATAAGGTTGACCTGAAGTGTGAGATTGTGTCGCAGGAGGTTGACCTGAAGTGCGACTTAATTCCTGCCCCTCCTGAGAGCGGAGGCAGGGGCAGAATCCACAGGGGACAACCGCCAATGCAGTTGATCGATGTGACGCTGCAGGCCGCGGCCATCTCCCAAGGTCACTTTGTATGATAGAGGTCCAGAGATCTTACAGATGACAGCAGGAACCCACAGATGACCAGGAGCGTAGTTCCTAGCCCAGACCGGATCACCCAACTGTAGTCTCCTGGGTGCCCGTGGTTGCGACACCAGTGAAGCCACCCGGTCTGGGTGCAACCTGTCCAATTTAGTAATGAGTCTGCGACCCCAACGGAGTTCAGCTGAGCTCTTCCCAGTGGTCGTGCAAAGGTGTGTGTGCAAGAAAAAGTCAGCTAACCTGTGATGCCAGTTACCATAAGTCAGTTTCTTGAGGGCATCTTTGGTGGTGCACACCATTCTCTCAGTCCGTTGGAGGATGGATGGAAGGGAGCCGATGGTGCATGCCGGATCAGTTGGCCTGAAGAAAAGCCTGGAACTCAGAAGACATAAATTGAGGGCCATTATCAGAAACCAGTACATCTGGAACACCATGTGATGCAAAAATTCCTCTCAACACCTGGATGGTCCTGGCAGTAGTAGTGGAGGAAACAGGAACAACCTCTAGCCACTTAGAATAGCTATCAACGACAACCAGGAAGAATAGCCCCTGAAAGGGCCCAGCATAATCTATATGCACCCTAGACCATGGGGTTTGAGTTTCCTCCCACCTATGTACTGGGGCCTGAGGCATTTCAGGCCGAGACTGTTGGCACACTTGACACCCATGCACCTGGGCCTTGATGGCTTTATCGAGCCCAGGCCACCAAAGATGGCTGCGTGCAAGCACTTTCATCCTGATTATCCCAGGATGTCCCTCATGCAGAGAGATCAAGATTCTAGATCTCAATGAGGCTGGGATGACACCCTGCTACCCCATAAAAGGCACCCATTAAAGGTCTCCTTTGCCAAAAACTTTGAAATGTTGCATCTGGACACCAGTCAGGCCATCCTGACAACACCCATGTCAGCACTCATGTAAGCATGTGATCAGTGGCAGTTTCAGCAGCCACGTCCCTAGCATTGAGGGGAGATTCAGGCAACTCCTGAATGGAAAGAATATTTATGGCAGGAGCAGAGTCTGCTTCTACCTGAGTTAAAGGCAATCTGCTTAGGCCATCTGAATGGCCCATTTCTTTTCCAGGTTTGTGAACTAGAGTGTAGTCATATGCTGACAGGAAAATGGACCATCTCAGCATACGAGGAGAAATGATATGTGGTGTCTGTTTGTTAGTAGTAAACAACCCTAACAGAGACTTGTGGTCTGTATAGACCATGAAGTGGTGGCCATATAAGAAATCATGAAATTTCTTTATGCCAGCCACTATGGCCAAGGCTTCTCTATCAATCTGGGCGTAATTCTGCTCTGCAGAAGACAGAGTCCTTGAATAATAGGCCACAGGGACCTGTGTCCCATCAGCCTTCAGATGGCTAAGTACTGCTCCCACCCCATAAGGAGATGCATCACATGCGATGCAAACAGGCAGTTGCTCATTGAAATGTGCTAAAACAGCATTAGAAGGGAGCAAGGCCTTAACCTCATTGAAACTCTTTTCATGGACTTTAGTCCACTACCAAGGAGCCTGCTTGTCTAAGAGCCTATGTAACGGCTCTGCCACTGCAGCTTTGTGTGGGAGAAATGCATGGTAAAAATTTAAGAGCCCCAAGAAGGCTTGCAGCTCACTCTTGGACTCGGGGCTTGGGGCTTGTTGAATAGCTTGCAGTTTAGCTTCAGCAGGGTGAATGCCTTGGGCATCAATCCTGAAACCTAAGAAGTCAGTGAAAGTGACTTCTATCTTGCATTTATCCTGCTTTAGCTTAAGGCCTGCTTTTTGAAAACGAAGCAAGACAGCCCTTAATCTCTCTGCTAAATTTTGAGATGACTCCCCAGCAATGTGGACGTCATCGAAGTAGGGACAGACCCCAGGAATATCTCGAAGTGTGCTCTCCATGACACTTTGGAATATGCCAGGGGCTACATTGACCCCAAATTGCAATCTCTTGACCTTGAAGACCCCCCTGTGATTTACAATAGTCTGGGCCTCTGCAGCTGCTGCATCAACAGGTAGCTGTTGATAGGCCTGTGCAAGGTCAAGTTTAGCAAAAATGCACCCCCCCTTGAGGGAGGCCAAGATGTGGCTTACAACAGGGACTGGATAAGTGTGCTGTTTTAATGCCTTATTCAGTGTACACTTGTAGTCTGCACATATACGTATTTCCCCATTAGCCTTTAGAGGCGTTACTATGGGAGTTTCCCATGGACTATAATCCACAGATTCTAAAATGCCCTGCTGGAGCAATTTGTACAGTTCAGCATCTATCTTACCTTTGAGGGCAAAAGGTACCCTGATGGGCGTGATGGTTGGGTATAACCGTAGCGAAATGGGAGGCCTCTTGTAGGATCCTAGCTCTGAACTAAACACATCTGCAAACTCCTTGCAAACCTCTGCAAGGCCCAGCGTTTGCAAGCTGTGCAGCCCAGTTACCTGGATTCCCAGAGCCTTGAACCAATCGAGTCCAATAAGACTCGTACGTTCACCCCCACAACCACCACATCTAGGGAACCCTCAAAATCCTTATACTGTACCCTAAGGGTGGCCTCCCCCTTAACACACATCATAGAATTTTGAAAGTCAGTGAGTATTAGATTCGATGGCCTGAGTTTAACTCGAAGGCCACTACTGCTGCAAATTCTTTTAAAGGTATTAATTGAAATAATGGAAAGAGCGGACCCTGTGTCCAACTCCATCAGTAAGGGAACCCCTTGCAATCTTACGTTAATGGAAAGTTTCTTCTTAAGAGGCTTGTGTGTCCCTGTTTTTAGAATGCTCCTGCGCAATGCGCAGAAACCCACCCTGTTTTGGCTGGGGACCCTGGTACCTTTATGAAGCAATTATTCCCGAGGTTGAACCTTCTGGCGACCCAAACAGACGGATGCAATGTGGCCCTGCCTGCCACATGCCCTGCAGATGGCAGAGCGAAACCTGCAGTCAGCTCGCTTGTGGTGTCCTCCGCACCCGAAGCATTCAAGAAATGCTGGGGCCTTGACTGGACATCCCTTCTGTCTCCTCTCAGCTGGCTGGTGAAGTCTGTCGACCTCCTCTTCAGGATCCACTTCTGATCCTTCTTGAGCGTCCTCTTGATGGACAGTAGCTGTTTTTGGAGGATTCCTGGCAAGGTGCAAGGCCTTCACAGCCCCACCTGCTGCTTCCTCAGCTGTCACCTCTCGCAATGCATCTTGGAAGGAGACATCTTCTTTTGCAAAAATCTTTTGTTGTAAGTCTCTGCTCCTTAAGCCGCAAACAAAGCAATCTCACAGCCTCTCTTCCAGATCCTTGAACTCACAAGGTCTGGCTGCTTGCCTTAAGGCCACAATAAAGTCTGCAGCAGATTCACCTGGCCTCTGGTCTCTCTGCTCAAATGCGTGCCTCCAAGCAATGACGGATAACTTCAGCTGGAAGTGTTCCTTCAACATGTTCTTCAAGTCAGCATATGTTACTGACTCCAGAGGTTCAGGGGCCACCAGATTTTCTGCGATGTCAAAAGCTTCTTGTCCACAGGCACACAAAAGAGTTGCTGCATCTTCTCTAATCTGATTTACTCTGAAGTAATTCTCCACCCGTGCTACGTAGGAATTCCATCTCTCTGGGTGGTAGACATCGAAATCAGTCAAACGGCCAATCTTTGACATCGTAACTTTACGACCTTCACCACTTGCTCCCTCTGCAAGCTGCTGTTTGGGGAAAGGGTCCTTTAGCCGAGCTCACCCTCCAGCGACGCTGTACTGGCAGGCTGGGACACTGATTCAGACGCCGTCTTTCCCTCTTCAGGACTTCCTGGGTAAATCCTTAAATCTTTTTCTTCAGCTTGCAAAGGATCCCACCTTCGTCGCCAGTGTTGAGTTCTCTGTTCGCGTGCAAATGATGAAGGCACATGGTGACAACTAACAATGCTTTATTCTCCTACTCCAACTCCAAGCAAACAGCAAAAGACATGCAGGCCTTTTTATAGGGCTTGAACCCCGGACAGAGTGAACCAATAAGAGTTCTTCTTTCTTTGCACCTTGCGTCCAAGGCTGGCGCCGCATGCGTCCAAGGCTGGCACCGCTCTTTCTTGTCCCGGGCAGCTTTTAGAATGCCCGGGACCATTTGCAACAATTCTGGGCCTACTGAGTTTCCTCATCAGGCCCAGGACACAACACAACCTTTATTCAAAAACTTGTTGGAAATGCAAAAAAATCAAATTGGAATGTTTTACCATATTGATGGCAATATCATAAAACTTAACTATTCTGAAAAATAATGTAGGATGAAACAAATCCTAAATATTGAGTTTCTCTTACTATAGGTAGACTTTGACTTAATAATAGTTCTTTTGGTGACCATTTGAAATTACAACGGCACCAAAAAAAGTGACTTGCAACCATTTTTCACATTTATCCCAAGGTCATGTGATCAAAATTTGAGCCCTTGGCAACTGCTTCATATTTATGACAGTTGCAGTATCCTGGGGTCGTGTGATCACCTTTTGCAGCTATCAATGGGGAAGCCAGATTCACTTAACAACCATATTACTAACATAACAATTGCAATAATTCGCTTAACAAATGTGTCAAAAAAGGTCGTAAAATGAGGCGAAACTCACTTAACAGAAATTTTACACACAATTGTGGTCATAAGTCAAGGATTAGCACTACAAGTTACTGTTTTGTAAACTATTACTAAATCTTATATATCTAAAATTACATCGAGCTGGTTTTATATAATAATAATAGTAATAATAATAATAATAATAATAATAATAATAATAATAATAAAGTTGGAAGGGACCTTGGAGGTCATCTAGTCCAACCCCCCGCTCAGGCAGGAAACCCTATACCATTT
Source organism: Bothrops alternatus (assembly GCA_034064705.1). Lineage (NCBI taxonomy): Eukaryota > Metazoa > Chordata > Lepidosauria > Squamata > Viperidae > Bothrops > Bothrops alternatus. The sequence goes on from JARGCV010000179.1 coordinate 4,969,462, forward strand.
TGGAGAAATGGCTGTCCAGTCTCTTCTTAAAAACCTCCAGTGTTGGAGCATTCACCGCTTCTGGAGGCAGGTTGTTCCACTGGTTAATTGTTCTAACTGTCAGGAAGTTTCTCCTTAGTTCTAGGTTGCTTCTCTCCTTGATTAGTTTCCATCCATTTCTTCTTGTCCTGCTTTCAGGTGCTTTGGAAAATAGCTTCACTCCCTCTTCTTTGTGGCAACCCCTGATAATATGATAATTACTGTCAGGATAATTTATTTTGTACTGGAAATCCCACTTAATTCCTTCATTAGAGAAAGGGCAACTTAACGGTAGTACACATCTATATCTCAAGGAACTATATGAAACTATCAAATAAATATTTAATAAATAAATAAAATTGAGGTGAGAGTCCCTATTAATAATTTAAAATCACACTTCTCTACATATTGACCTTCTTGTTTGTTTCTATTCAGTATGGGTTTAATAGCTCTCTCCACCAAAGTTTTATAAAATGAAGTTAAAGGAAATTAAGAACAATATATTCAATGTGTCAGCTTCTTTCCCTCTAAGCAACTCTCCCTACTTTCCCATAGAAAGGAAAAAATTCCTACTGTTTCATCTGGGAAAGAAAAAAGTAAGAGAAATGGCTGGGATAATGGAATGTGTTCCATCATTTTTTAAAAAATATTCATTTGTTTAGCTTCTCTGAGATTACTTGCAAAAACTGTAGAAGCCTATGTGTTTTGTATGTATGAGAGAAAGAGAGCATGTTTACCGGTAAGCAGAAAAAAATGTGTGGGTCTGTGTATGTGCACATGTGGGTTTTAAATAAACAGCTGAATTTCCAATATAGATTCCATTTATTTTCACATATAGTTTAGTATATCTTGTAACTAGTCTCTTGCTCTTTGGAATACCTTATTTCTGCAATTTATTTTCACCTTCCCAAATGACCCCAAAGCAAAACCTCATCCTTTGCCAGGCCAGTGTTCTTAAGACAAATGCATTTCTGTATTTATAGTTTCTGTGCGAAATCTTTCCATAATAATTGCTAAGAGCAAATCCATTTTAAAACTTTCACGTTTTACTATAAACATTCAGAGGAACTTCCATAAACTGTGAAAGACTAGAGAATGATGCAGAGTACTAGGGATTTATATGATAAATTGCAAAAATAAAAATAAAAAATGGACATAGACAAACATTTCTGTTTTATTCATGCATCCATCTGTGCATCCATCCATCCGTCTCAAGAGAAGATACAATTATTTTCTTTTAGATTGAACCTCTCTTTGCCTTAGTTCCTTACATGAGATCCATATCCAGATAAATTTCTTTCTCCTGACAAGTCATCGTTTTTTTCCTTATTTCCTTGGCCTTTGTACCTTTTTCAAATTGGCTAGACAGCTACTCTTTTCTAATAAATTGAACTGCAGAAATTGAGACATAAAGAACTCTTGAATCATTTCTGCAGTATTTAGGGAATGTGTCCAATACAGCGAGCTTAGATGGACCAAATGGGTTTACAAGTGTGAGAAATTTATTCTGTACAGCCATTACATAATATTTTAATCAGGAGCCCATGATTCAATTGCAACTTTAAATGCAAAAATTGTTCTTACATTTAAATTTGCAGTTGAAATGCAACAGATGATTACATCAGTATGGTAATTATATATTTTTTCTCTTGTTCAATTTTTTAAAGGGCAAAAGTCCATTCCTCAGGAAATGTACAAATTTCTGTTTCTAATGCTTTCAGTATGTGCTAAATTGACCACTGTGAAAGAATTGGACCATGTAAGATAGTTGATGGTGTGTGCGCCTGTCCTTATGTGCCTATGTTTTCCTGCTAGTGAACATTTTCTCCTATGGATGGTTATTAATTTATTTCCTGGAATAACTTTTGGAATGAACTTCCTTCCTTCCTTCCTTCCTTCCTTCCTTCCTTCCTTCCTTCCTTCCTTCCTTCCTTCCTTCCTTCCTTCCTTCCTCTTTCTTTCTTTCTTTCTTTCTTTCTTTCTTTCTTTCTTTCTTTCTTTCTTTCTTTCCTTCCTTCTTTCTTTTTCTTTCTTCAGCAGTAATCCCAGAGGCCACGTTATCTCTTCTGACTCCACATACCTGTGGCCCAATCAAATCTTCGAAGTCATCTAAAACTGTCAGAGTTGGGGCTAATCTAACTTCTGAGGAGATTTATTTATATATTTGGTTTCTATAGATGAATCAAACAGTGAAGTTTACATGTATAGAAGTGAAATAGCTCTCATTTATACAAGCAAGGATTTAAGTTTTTTTCCTACCCTATCTTAATTATTTTCCTCTATCCATGTTTGCAAAATTATTAGTGAATAATAATAATTTATGAGGCTCTTGCCATTTGAAAACCAAATAAAGATTTCAGAGGTTCTGCAGGCACTTATTATTCCTTTGATGTCAAAAAAATAATGGCCCTTTATTGCAGGTTTTTAAAATCAGTTCCAGAACAATAAAAGCAAAATATTTCTAGCTCATTTTTCAAAAAAAAATTCCCCTATAGCTCTAGGTCATAAGGTACTAATTTTATTATAATAGTTTTCTTCTGTTGCAGAATTGCATGCTATGCTGTTCTCAGGGAAAACAATCATAAATAAAGCAAGGCATCATTTAAAAAAACCTATGCCTAACTCTCTCTTTTCCACCTCTTTTGGAAATAAAGCACATGTTGGGGTTGCCTGTTAGAACTTGAATTTTTAGGTGAATTTTTGAAAATATTTTTTACGTTTTTATTAATATTTTTGTAAACTACAAAATCTAGCAATATTAAAAATTCAAGAATGCAACACATTCTTTAACATGAATTTGTGATTCATAGACAAAAGTCTTAGAGTATCTCCGTTCATATAATAACAATTTTATATTTCCATTCATAAAGTTAAATTTGCAAAATAATAATTTGTCCATATAATTTTCTCCCAAATTTCTTTGGATTCATTTGAAAGCAACTGAGCCCACTTAGGCAAGAAGGTCCTAGTTGAACATCTGCTTTGTTAATAATATCATCCAACCCAGATAAGATGCTAAAACTATGAGCATGCGCAAGATGGAGGGCGCTTCTTTGTAAGAGCAGCCGGGCATCTGATGGGGAATGGCTAGAGACCCTCCCGGGGGTCGAGAAACATCTGGGACGCCGGGGATTTTGGCAGCGGAATACCTTGGCTTTCCAGAGACATATCTGTTGATTTCCCCCTTTCCAGAACGAACGAAGTCGGGGGATTGTGATGGAGTGCTCCGCCCCTTTCGGCCTGCGATGGGGTGTGGAGCCAGTTTGGGAGGTTGGATGAGAGTCCGCCGTGAGGGAGAAGAGCTCGGCGGCGGCTCCCCCCCTTCCATTGTGTGAGCGAGCGATCCGCGGAAGGATGAGAGGACCTCTGAGAGGCTTCCGTTTCTTGGATGGCTACCTGTGAAGGGAAGTGGCTTGACTCCTTCCTCCCTCCCTACCATCCCCCTCCTTACCACCACCATATGAACGAGCGGCTTGGGAGGGCAGCTGAGAGGCGTAGGCGTGAGATGCCGCCATAAAAGGGAAGAGCTCGGCGCCCCCCCCTCACCATTATGCTGGCCGGTGGTTTGGGAAGACAGCTAGAGGTCACGGGTGATGGAGAGGGGCAGCATGGACCTGGTGGTGAGGGAAATAAAGTTGTCATGCTTCCCCCTCCCCGATGAACGAGCGGCCAACGATGAGGCCAAATGGGAGAATTGCAGTGGCCTCCCCCACCCTGTTAGTTTTTATGCGGAAAGGAAAGTGGAATCAAGCACCATCAGGAGGGGCAGTAAATAGCCCTGATGAAAGAATCCCAGACTCTGACTCTGGTGCTGCCTTTATGGACCCCCTTTTTAGAGATCTGGTCCTTGCCCCGGCAGCACATATCTGAATCTAAATTCCACCATCATCTTCGTTATTACCATCACCCTGATGAAATTCTGGAATTTTGGATTTTAATTTAGACTGAACTGCCTGGTTTTTTCACCGATCCCATCGATGTATTCTACCTGACTGGCTCCTTACTCGAGGTGGACTCTTCTTGCATTGCGAGATTCCCCCCTCTCGCAATTATGGCCCTCTGTTTTATCAAGGGCCCATCTCGAGGATGGACTTTGGAGTCCTGAGAGATGGCATGCATCAAATAAGGGGCTTTGGGGTTTTTTAAATTGGTATTTAATAAAAGTTTTAAGGGAGGGAAGAGGTGGGGAAGGGGTGTTTAGGGTGGGGGAAGGAATTATTGGAGGGGAGCTAGAAGACAGGCCAGGCAACGGAAGGGGACGGAATCCTGCGGGTTCGGATGGGGAGCTGATTAAGGCTAATTTAATTCCAATTAGTACCGTAAGCGGGAGGGGCAGATATGGCGGGAGCAGGGGGCTGTATTATAATAAGGGAGCGCGTACCCACTGTTTATGAGTGGTCATGTGCTCTGACCCCCAAGGCTCCACCTGTTCTCAGGGTTATTCAGAACCACAGGGCCCTGGCTGTAGGCTGATGTTGTGCAATGCCAGGTCTGTGGTGAATAAGGACCCCCCATTCAAGATTTAATCTCTGAGGGGAGAGCAGACCTGGCAGGTATAACGGAGACCTGGTTGGGACCGGAGGGCGGTGTCCCTCTGGTGGAAATGTGCCCGCCGGGTTTCCTTGCATTCCATCAGCCGAGAGCTCAGGGCAGGGGTGGGGGAATGGCGGTCGTGATCAGGGAAGATTACAGGCCGAGGGAGGCCACTGTTCCTCAGACAGCAGGCTGTGAATCCCTCCTGGTGAAGTGGGACCTTGGATGTCCGAGGGCGGTGTTGATTACGTACCTGGCTCCCTGCCACGTATCAACCTCCCTGCTCGAGCTCCTGGATGTTATCGCCGCAGTGGTGGTTGAGGTCCCCAGGCTAATAGTTATGGGTGACTTCAACCTGCCGTCTGTGGGCGGGGCGTCCGGGGAGGCTCGAGAGTTCATGGCTTCCATGGCAGCCATGGACCTGGCCCAGGTAATTCAAGGCCCCACAGAAACAGGGGGGAACACGCTTGACCTGGTTTTTGTCTCTGGACAGTGGCTGAGTGATCAGAATATAGGGGATATAGTTATTGAACCCCTGTCATGGTCTGATCACTCTCTCCTTTGCTTGGACTTTCTGACTGCTGCACCCCACCGCAGGGAGGCAGAACCAGTGAGATGGTACCGCCCCAGGCGGCTGATGGAGCCCGAGTGGTTCCAGGCAGAGCTTGGGCCAATTCCTGAGGTTCTGATACACTCGGTCGAAGAGTTGGTGGCAGCCTGGGATAGGGCTGCTGCCGATGCTCTAGATCAAGTTGTGCCTTTGCGGCCTCTGATTCGGTGTGGGTCTCGATCGGCCCCTTGGTATAATCAGGGGTTGAGAGAGATGAAATGCCGGAAAAGATGCCTAGAGAACAGTTGGAGATCGAGCCGTGCCGAATCTGACCAAACACTGGTAAGAGACCATATTAGGTCCTACCTAGCGGTGATAAGAGCAGAGAAGTGTTCTTACCTCACTGCTCTTATCGCGTCATCAGATAACCTCCCAGACTCCTTGTTTAGGGTGACCCACTCCCTCCTTCATCAGGAGGTGAGAGGAGACCCCTTAGAGGGTAGAGCTGAGGATTTTGGAAAATATCTGTATGATACAATTGCTCAGATACGGGAAGGCTTTGACTTCAACTGGATATGTCCAATGGGAGAGGCTGAGTCTGGTCCTGAGATTGTTACCTGGGCTGAGTTTGACGCTGTGACTCCTGAGGACATGGACAGGTTGCTGGGGGGACTTAGGGCGACCACATGTTCATTGGACCCGTGCCCCTCCTGGTTGGTGTTGGCATCCCGGGAGGTGGTAAGAGGCTGGTTCCAGGCAATTATTAACGCTTCTTTAAGTGAGGGTGTCTTTCCTGCCACCTTGAAAGAGGCGGTAGTGAGGCCCCTCCTTAAGAAACCTGCCCTGGATCCAGCTGTTTTATCAAACTATCATCCTGTCTCCAACCTTCGCTTTCTTGTGAAGGTTGTTGAGAGCGTGGTTGCCCGACAGTTCCCGTGGCACCTGGAGGAATCGTTATATCTGGATCCGCACCAGTCAGGCTTCAGGCCTGGCCTCAGCACGGAAACAGCATTGGTCGCGTTGGTGGATGACCTCTGGCAGGCCCGGGACAGAGGTTGTTCCTCTGCTCTGGTGCTATTGGACCTCTCGGCGGCTTTTGATACCATCGATCATGGTATCATGCTGCAACGGTTGGAGGGGCTGGGTATAGGGGGCACTGTTTTGCAGTGGTTCTCCTCCTTCCTCTCCGGCCAGATGCAGTCTGTGTTGACAGGGGGTCAGAGGTTGACCCCGAGACCCCTCGTATGTGGGGTATCTCAGGGGTTGGTCCTCTCACCCCTATTGTTCAACATTTATGTAAAACCGCTGGGTGAGATCATCCGTGGTTTTGGTGTGGAGTATCATCAGTACGCTGATGATACTCAGCTATACATTTCCACGCCGAACCACCCCAACAATGCTCTTGCCGTGCTGACGCAGTGCCCCTGGAGGCCGTGCGGGTCTGGATGCGGAAGAACGGACTCAAGCTCAACCCCTCCAAGACCGAGTGGCTGTGGCTACCGTCGTCCCGGTATAGCCAATTGATTCCATCATTATCTGTTGGGGGCGAAACAGTGGCCCCCTCGGAAAGGGTTCGCAATTTGGGAGTCCTCCTGGATTCACGGCTGTCCTTAGAGGACCATCTGACGGCCGTGGCCGGGAGGATGTTCTATCAGGTTCGCCTGGTGCGCCAGTTGCGTCCCTTCCTAGATCGGGACTCGCTACGCACAGTCACTCATGCCTTCGTCACTTCCAGGCTGGACTATTGTAATGCTCTCTACATGGGGCTCCCCATGAGGTGCACCCGGAGGCTCCAGCTGGCCCAGAATGCGGCCGCGCGGGTAGTGACGGGAGCGTCATGGCGCTCCCATGTAACACCGCTCCTGCGTGAGCTGCACTGGTTGCCGGTGGCCTTCCGGGTGCGTTTCAAGGTGTTAGTGACTACCTTTAAAGTGCTCCATGGCATCGGACCCGGATACTTACAGGACCGCCTGCTGCTAGCAAATACCTCCCGCCGTCTGGTACGCTCCCACAGAGAGGGCCTCATCAGGGTGCCGTCGGCCAGACAATGTCGGCTGGCGACCCCCAGGGGGAGAGCCTTCTCTGTGGGAGCTCCTACGCTTTGGAACGAGCTCCCCCCGAACTCCGTATGATGACGGATTTACGTACCTTCCGTCGGGAATTGAAAACATTCCTTTTTAGACAGGCCGGCCTGGCATAGAAGCTCCGGTTCCAGCAAGGTTAAAATTGTTTTAGGGGATTGAGTTATTTTTAAGATATATAATGTATTGGGTTTTAAATGGGATTTATGGCCAAATTGTTTAATTTATTCTTAATTATTTTAATTTTTGTATATTGATATGTTTTTAATTTTGGGCTGTACACCGCCCCGAGTCCTTCGGGAGAGGGGCGGTATAGAAATCGGAAAATAAATAAATAAACATAGGTGGGATATTTTGTTTGTTTATTTGTTTGTTTGTATCCCAACTTTATTATCTTTAAATAACTCAACACTGTTAACATATTCAATTTGGTTTTCCCTATAACAGTGATGGCGAACCTTTAGAGACCAAGTGCCCAAACTGCAACCCAAAACCCACTTATGCATCGTTGGGTGCCTGGTGGGTGTGGCCCATTGGGTGGGCATGGCTGAGGTGGTAACAGCAGACTGGGTGGGACTAAAAAGTTCAATCAATCAATTCCAACTTTGCAAGATCTTTTTTTTCCCCGCGAGAAGTTGAAATTGACTGAACCTTTTTTTCACACGGCGGCGGAGGCCTAAAGCGAAAAGGTTTTATAAAACCCAGCTGAATGCCTAGGACTGGGGCGACGGCGTGCGTGCTCACAGAGAGGGCTCTGAGTGCCGCCCCTGGCACCCGTGCCATAGATTCACCACCATTTATTAAAAAAGCTTTTTTAGAATTCTACTCCAAGTTGTATTCCGAAGAGAAAGTACAACAGAATGAGATAGATGCCTTTTTACAAAATGAAAATGTTTTGAAAATTACTAAGGAACAAAGAGATAGATTAAATGCTTTGATTACATCAGAAGAAATTATTGCAGTGATTAATCAATTGAAAATGGGAAAATCTCCTGGGACTGATGGTTTAACAGCGATTTATTATAAGTATCTCCAAGAAGAAATGGTGGAACCTCTCAGAGAGTTATTTGTAAATATACAAGAGGGTGGTCGGGTACCACCTTCATGGAAAACAGCTTATGTTTCTTTGATCCCTAAAGAGGGAAGAGATAATGTTCAAGTAGAAAATTTTAGACCTATCTCATTGTTAAATACGGATTATAAGATTTTTGCAAAAATTTTGGCTAATAGATTAATGACAGTTTTAAGACAAATAATTCATTCCGACCAAACTGGTTTTTTACAAGGGAGACAGATGAAAACTAATGTTAGACAACTTATTAACATATTGGAATATTTGGATAAGCATATCCAAGTGCCTGCAGTTCTTATGTTTTTGGATGCGGAGAAAGCTTTTGATAGACTGAATTGGTTATTTTTGAAAAGATTAATTGTTAAGATGGGAATGGGGGATCAGTTTATTAATTCTATATCAGCAGTTTACCAGAAACAAAAAGGTCAGATTATTGTGAATGGGCAATTAACAGATTTATTTAATATAGAGAAAGGTACTAGGCAGGGTTGTCCTTTATCCCCTTTATTGTTTGTTTTAACCTTAGAGGTTTTATTGAATAGGATTAGAGCTTCAGATGAACTAAAAGGTATACAGATTAGACAACAGGATTATAGATTATGTGCTTTTGCTGATGATTTACTTGTGACATTGACCCAACCAATACAGTCGGCTCAGAGCTTGATGGAGATTATTCAAAATTATGGAAGGGTATCAGGCTTTAAATTAAATATATCTAAGACAAAGATGTTGGTTAAAAAATTAGATGATAAATTAAAACAAGATTTGGAAAGAATAACGGGTTGTGAAATAGTTAAGAAAGTTAAATATTTAGGAATTTATATAGAAGCTTCTAATGGGAAACTATATAAGAATAACTATGAATCGGACTTCCGGTGGCTCCGCCGGCGTCGCTAGAGTCTCCTCTGTGAGGCTCCGTTCCCTGGGTATGTAAAGCCGCAAAAAATAGCGAACATCAGCTGTTTTTTGCGGTGAAAAATCCCCTCTTCGGGCGAAGAAGAGGTGTAGAGCATCGGGAGTAAAGGGTTGAGCTCCTCTAATATCCCTGGAAAAAGCTTTCAGGGATCAAGAGTGCGAGCTCCCCATAACTCCTGAAGACGCTCCTGCCCAGAGACGCTTCTGTCATCAGACAGAAAAAGACGCCGCGACCGCCTCTGCTTTTAAAAAATAGAACACAAGAGAGACTGTTTGCAGACTGAGTGAATACAGGAGCTTTTATTGGATTGCAAGTATTTTTTATTGTTTTTCTGGCAATATATTTCTAACTGTTACTTTCAACATAATGCATTCAAGATGGCGTATAGCTTTCACTACTTTCACTGCTAAAGGAAAGTGCTTGAAAGTGAAAGTGAATTCTCCATTTTCTTTTTTCTCTTTGTTCTTGTAAGCGAAGCTAGAGAGACGGTTGTAGAAATTGGATTAAAGCCAGAGCGATTGTTTTAAAATTTAAAATGGAGTGGAATTTACGTTTTAATGTCAAACCTATTTTGGATCGCATTGATGAATTTAAAGAAGAAACGATTGCAATATTGAAAGAGACTAACACAGAAATATTAAAATTAATTAGATCCTTTTTTCCAAATGAAATTGATTTGCAACCGACTGTTGAACATTTTATACAACAATCCAAACAAGAAGAAGACAGTATTGAGAATGAAGAGAATAATGGGAAATGGATTTTGCTTGATAAACAGTTCATTTACGGAGTGGAGGAAGAGGATTTGTTCCAAGACAGGAGGGGATGGCTACTCCTCCCAGACAAGCAGCAAGAAGAAGATTTAACTGAGAAAAAAGAGAAATTGATCCAGTTTAAGAAGCAATCTATCTATGGTGCTGAGGACCAGGAAAAGCAAAGACAGAGATTTGAAATGTTACCTCAACGAAAGTTTATGGTTAAGAGAAATAGAGGACTAATGCAAAGGTTAAGATGGCTTTTATGGATTCAAATGATATTGCAAGTAAAAAAGAGAGACTTATTATTTGGAAGGGGGGCCTCGTTATGGAGATCTACCTGGCAGAAGAAAAAACCAAGAGTACGATTGAAGATGTGAAATTTAAAATTGTATGCAAGGAATTATGGGTAATTTAAAACTATGGACTGACTCAAGGACTAAGATTATGAATAAGATGTAAGAGAAGATGATTAACGGAAGATATAATATTAAGATTATGAGTAAGACGTTAAAGAAGATGATTAATGGAAGATATAATTAAATTGAAGAAGAATGTACTTGCTTTGAAATTATCTAGGTTTGACATTAGATTGATTGATTGATGGGATAGATAAGCATTATGTGATTTGATAAGGAGGAATCTAAGTTAGAAATGGATTAAATAGATTGTATTTGTTATTTAGGTTTATTTGACATATGAGAAAGCCCAGAAGTCGATTGAAGAAGTGAAATTTAAAATTAAGATTGTTAGATTGATGGTTTAGATATGTAAATGAAAATTAATACTCTTAACAAGATGATTTGTCTGTTTTGTTTAGTGGATTGAAATGATTTAAGGTTTGATATTAGATACTGATTGAGGGATTAGATATGTATTAGAATTGATAAGGTTGAATAAATGTTAAGTAGAGATTGTATTTAGTATATAGTTTGAAATTCTTGTTAGGATTATATAATAACTTTGTTTGAAGTAGTGGGTTTTCTTTTGTTTTACCCTGTACTCACTCTGGGAAGTCGGGGGGGGGGTAGGGAGGGTTTATAATTTTATATACTATGTTTTCTCAACTGCAATGGGGTTGATGCAAGGATATGTAATTATTGTTATTAAGGGGTTGCTCGGGCGGCCTCTGGGCACCACATCTGATGGAAAGAGGAAGGAGGAGTGAAGGCTTAAGTAAGTAGAAAGTTGATAAGAAGGGGGAAGAGTAGGGATAGTTGGGTGGAGTAGAAGGAGGGAGATAGAGAAGGAGGGAGGAGAGTAGGTAGTTAGTTGGTAAGTGAGGGGGGAAGGTTAGGGTTAGGGGGATGTGGTGGTGGTGGTACCGAGCAGTAATGTTAATTGTTTGGTAAATATGGTCTATGATTATTTTCAGTTGAGTTATTATTATTAGATGTATTGAAATAAGTACTTATGTTTTGTTTATGGATGATTTTGAAATATGTATTTATGTTGTGATTATGTTTATTGTTTATTTTAACATTATGATTTGATTTGAGCATTTTTCTTTTTCTGTTAAAAATTAAAAAACCAATAAAAAATTTAAAAAAAAGAATAACTATGAATCTTTATGGAACAAGATACAAATAGAATTGGAGAAATGGAAAAAATTACAATTATCTATGTTGGGTAGGATAGCTGCAATCAAAATGAATGTATTGCCGAAATTTTTATTTTTATTTCAAATGTTACCAATACTTAAAAAGAATGCGAACTTAGAGGAGTGGCAGAAAGGTATCAATAGATTTATTTGGAATGGCAAGAAACCAAGGGTTAAATTAAAAATTATTCAAGATACAAGGGAGAGAGGTGGTTTGAAAATGCCCAATTTTAAGTTATATTATTATGCTGCAGTTTTAGTAGCAATAAGTGATTGGATTAATTTAACTAAGGATAGGATATTGAATATAGAAGGGTACGGGTTATTGCATGGGCTGCATGCTTATTTAGTTTATGATAAAAAAGTGGACAGGAGTTTTAAAGAGCATTTATTGAGAAATGCTCTGTTGCGTGTCTGGAAAAAGTTTTATTATAAGTTAAATGGAAAGATTCCACTTTGGACAGTTCCCAGGCATGCAATAGAGAGTATAAATAGACAACAAATTCAAGATGTGGTGTCCTATGAGAAACTCTTAATTAAAGAAGGGAATTCTTTATTATTGAAACCATTAAATAGGTTAAGGGAAGAAGGAATAGCTCATAATTGGTATTCACATGTACAATTACAGTCTAGATGGCAAAAAGATTTTAAGATGGGTTTCTCCTCAAAGGATGATAATTTAATTAAACAAGTTAGAGATCAAAGACCTATGCATATTAAAAGATTATATAATGCATTAATTGAAATTGATTCTGAAACTGAATTAGTTAAGGATTGCATGATTAAGTGGGAACATAATTTTGGACAATCAATTACGATGGAAACATGGGAGAAGATATGGGTGAAAAATGTAAAATTTACGCAAACACAACATTTAAGAGAAAATTTTTATAAAATGTTTTATAGATGGCATTTAGACCCGAAAAAACTATCATTTATGTACCCAGATGTGCAACCCAAGTGTTGGAGATGTGAATCTATGGATGCTACTTATTTTCTTGTTTGGTGGACTTGTAAAAAAATCAAAGCTTTTTGGATAAAAATATGGTGGATTCTTCAAAATATATTGAAAAAGCGTGTTGAATTTTCACCACAGTTGTTTTTGCTTGGTATCATAAAAGACTGTACCACCATAGAGTCTAAGTTGATTTTGAACTTGATTACTGCAGCAAGATTACTGGTGGGACAATATTGGAAGACGTCTGAATTACCATCTATTGAAGAATGGACATTAAAAGTTATAAATATGGCAGAAATGGCCAAGATATCCGCATATCTGAAGGATCACTCAAATGAAAAATTTATGATGGATTGGAAAAAATGGATAGATTATATACAAGGGAAATATCAATTGAAGAAATTATATTTAGCATATAGTTAAATATTTATATATTGGGTTTATATAATAAGTAGTTTAGTGGGTTTTCTTGTGTTTTTACCCTGTATTCACTCTGGGAAGTCGGGGAGGGGGGGTGGGAGGGTATTCATAATTTATATATTATGTTTTCTCAACTGTAATCGGGGTTGGCGATATGTACGAATATGTAAGAATATATATTAAGGGGTTGCTCGGGTGGCCTCTTAGCACCACATCTGTGGGTAAGAGGAGGAGTGAAAGAGGAGTGAAGGTAGAGGTAAGTAGGAAGTTGGTATGAGGAGGCAAGAGTGGGGGTAGAGATGGTGGGTGGAGAAGTAGAGGAGGAGTGAGAGGAAAGTAGGTAGATGGTAAGAGGAAGGAAGGGTGGTTAGGGATAGGGGGATGTGGTGGTGGGGGTGCCGAGCAGTTATTTTAATTGTTTGGAAAATGTAGTATATGTTAGTTCTCGGTTGAGTTATTATTATGTGTCTTTTTTGTAAATTTAAAAAAACCAATAAAAATTATGTGGAAAAAAAACAACAACTCTGTGAGTTGAATTGGGCTGAGAGAGCATGACTGGCCCAAATTCTCCTAGCCAGTTTTCATGCCTAAGGTGAGACTGTCTCCTGATGATTGGCCCAAAGTCACCCAACTGGCTTTCATGCCTAAGGCGGGACTAGAACTCACAGCCTCTTGCTTTCTAGCTTGGTTCCTTAACTACAAGACCTTAACCATTTCTTCACCACAGACTCCCTTTAAAAACCTTTTGTGGCCGTGGAGCATGGCCATGAACCACCAAGACTTAAGATTTAAATCATAACACTTCATCAAGCCTTCAGAGACCACCTGTGACAATTTGGGCCCCCAGAGATCTGCAATCCACAGGTTGAGAACTAAAGTAACCATATAGCAGTAGCATTCTTGGTTCTGCTTTGTCAAGATTGTCAAATTGAAAACTAAAGCACTCATAACAGAATTTGGGATCAAGGTCTTGAGCCAGATCTTAATATTGTTAGCATTTTCTTTCTAGTAACTAATTACTAGACATAATTAGGAAGAAAAGGGAGTCAAGCTATTCTCCAAAGCACCTGAAGGTAGGGAAAGAAGCAATGGATGGAAACTAATCAAGGAGAGAAGCAACCTAGAACTGAGGAGAAACGTCCTGACAGTTAGAACAATTAACCAGTGGAACTACCTGCCTCCAGAAGCGGTGAATGCTCCAACACTGGAAGTTTTTAAGAAGAGACTGGACAGCCATTTGTCTGAAATGGTATAGGGTTTCCTGCCTGAGCAACTTCCAACTTTTTATTATTACTATTATTACTATTACTATTGTTGTTGTTGTTGTGAGAAGCATGGTGAAAATAGAAAATAACAATCCAGATAAAGATATACTGCAAACAGAAGAAGGATTTTATCTTATGAAAAATAGATCTTGCCTTCTTATTTAAATGTCTTTGGGATAACTCCTATATTTAGTCTAGTCCAAGAAAATATTTAATATTTCAATCATATGGCAATAGAGGAATTTTAAGTTTCTTTCACTCATGAATGTAAATTTTATATTTTAGAAAAGATTCTGTGGAGGACATATATTCTAGCAATATAGACTGAATTTGAATTTCAGAATTTCTTCTGTATTTTACAAACAACAGGATGTCACAACATATTCAAGTTTAAAAAAATGCAGCACGAACCAATCTGGGCCGATCATTGGGACCAGAGGTTATGTCTTCCAAGTTTTTGGACTCGTGCTAGAGCCCATCTTCAGGGAACTTCTCTCTAGTGCAGTGTGTGTCCTGTTCTGGGTGTCTGCATTTATATGGTGTCTGTTGTATATGGCTTTTTAGATGCTGATTGGGGTATGTTGATGGCTGGCTTTTAAGTCGCTGGCTGTCATTTGCTTGTGCTGCCCAGCCCTCATCTTTTAAGTACTCGATAAGCTGGTGGTAAATCAGCACTCCTGTTGACTGAAGAGGGGTCCGTTTCCCAGGCTTTAATCATTTCCCTGGCTGTTTTTGTGCCTGCTCATCCAACAATCTTAATAGCAGCAAAGTTGAATGTGTGTTCTTGTTCACTGCAGTGTGAGGTTACCAATGAGTTTGGCTCTCCTCGTCTGATCGCTTGCTTGTGTTCTTGCAATCTGATGGTTAGCTTCCTCCCTATCTGTCTTACATAATCACAGGGACAATCCATGCAGGGATCCAGATTACATTGGAAGTATCTCCCACTTCCAAGCGATCTTTGCAATGCATGATTTGTCCTTATATGGTAGCCGCTGAGTGGTGTGTGATGCCCACTTGCAGATCTCGGAAGCTGTGTTCTGCAGCTTCTGAAATGTTTTTCATGTATGGCAGGGTTGGCCTAAGAAGAGCACTTAATAAAGTAGAATTTTGAAGATAAGATTTGTTTTATTCACATTTCTTACAACTTGCAAGCTCAGAGAGATGTAGTTAAATGTGACACTCCTTTGGGTAAGTGAGGGACATAGTAATTAGGAAGATGAACATGAAAATGAAACAAATGACAAATATGTAGACTGGATTGTTAGTTGTTACTTTATATCAGCAGGCCTTTCTTTTTCTACTGATTCCATTGATGGAACTGAAATAGACATGACTATGACTTTTGAAATTCCCCCTCCAACCCCCATAACTTCTTCATCTGGTCTCTGAGTACAGGAAGTCCTCCACTTACAGCCACAATTGAGCCCAAAATTTCTGTGCTGAATGTTAAGGAAGTTTTGCCCTATTTTATGACCTTTCATGCCATGGTTATAAAGTGAATCACTGCAAAGTTACTAACATGATAGTTAAGTGAATCTGGCTTCCCCATTGACTTTGTTTGTCAGAAGGTCACAAAAGGTGATCCCATGATCCTGAGATACTACAACTGTTATAAATACATGACAGTTGCCAAGTGCTCGAATTTTGACCACATGACCATGGCCAAACATATGAAAAACAGTCATAATTCACTTTTTTCACTGCCTTTGTAACTTTGAATAGTCACTAAATGAATAGTTTTAATGACTACCTGAAATACTTTATATATATTTTTCCAGTTTGGCTCAGGGTCTACTAATAATGTTTAAGTGCTGGACCAATGACTAGAACTTTCTTATTCTGTTCTTTGTCCCATCTTTTTTCTGTCTTATTTCATATATGCATTCAGATTTCTTCCTTATTTTAGTTGTTGGTGCTATTCTGAACTTTTGTTTATTTTTATTTATTTATTAAATTTTTCTGCTGACCATCTTTCCTATGAGTGACTCTGGACAGTTTACAACTTATAAAACAAGAAAAATAAGTAAAATATAAAATACTAAAACTACACCGATTAAAATTTTAAAATTATACTGAAATAGGAGACAGATGGGACAGGATGAGGTCTTCTAACCCCATCAACCACTTCCAGCAGTGAGCGCCCCCCCCCAGACCAGCCAGCCAAGTCAACTTTATATATATATATAAATTTTAGATTGCTAACAAAGAATAAAGGGAGAACTGGAATAGCTATTTCGAGTTTCTTAACTCTCATCAGCCAGACTTACCCTTCTGAGATTCGAACCTGGGCTGTATGCATGTTAGGCAGTTGTATTAACCTCTAGGCCACAGGCTCTTTCTCACTTTGTCAGCTGTTTCAGGGAGAGAAGAGATTTATATTGAGTGTCTTTTTTAATTGCACCCTGTCAACCCAAATATGGGAGAAAGAAATCTTCTTTCTTTTACCTGTTTCAGCTCAACCCAGAGCCATCCACAGGAACTAGTATATATATATATATATATATATATATATATATATATATATATATATATATATATATATATATATATATATATATATATATATATATATATATATATATATATATATATATATATATATATATATATATATATATATATATATATATATATATATATATATATATATATATATATATATATATATATATATATATATATATATATATATATATATATATATATATATAAAGTTTTATTAGTTTTTTCCATTTTTTTACAAAAGCTTAGGACACAACGTGGTGGTCAGGATGTCAAATCATTCAAAGACAAAATCATATAAATATAGCTCAAATTAATTATCCAAAATTTCCTCTCTATTTCTTAATATAGTATTGCTTATTAAAATTAATACAGTTTTAGATAAAGTTCAATCAAACAAAAATCATCAATCACATGCAATTATAATCTATATCCTGTTTTTAAATTTTACTAATTACAGTTGTCATACTCTAATTACATTTCAATAAGTATATAATTGGGATTTCAGGTATCCTTAATAATAGATCATTCATTGGGATTGGGTTTTTTTTCCCCTATCACAGATATCTCTTCCTCTCTCTCTATTACAACATAGTTATCATATTTAAAATAATAATATAAATCCAACAGATACAGTTCTATTTTTAAGAATGTATTCTATCATTTCATCAGCCTACATATATAGAAAATCTTTTTAAGCCCTTGATAGAGTTTACATCTTCAAATACTTATCAACTATAATATCAGGAAATTCCCATCCTTCATTCATAATTAAATCAGACATACTCTCTTTCTCTATTACAAATCAGACATACTCTCTTTCTCTACTTCTCTAATTATCATATTTAAAATTATAATGTAAGTCCCCCCCCAAAATACATTTCTATTTTTATATATATATTCAATCATTTCATCAATCTACATCTATAAGGTCTTTTTACCCTCTGAAAAGATTTACTCCCTCAAATAATTATCAACTATAATAACAGTAAATTTACATCCTTCATTCATTATTAAGACAAAATTTCTAAAGCCTTTTTAATCCGTCAAGTAGCATTTTATATCACATTTAAATCTGACTCTAGCTTTCTTTCTATGCCAATTTGGTTCCCATAATAAAGCTTTTCGGTTATCAAACCTCAAGATTTGATTGCAAAAATTTCTAACCAATTCAAACTGAACAAAATTTCTTTCCCTTTCTGCTTTATTGTAATTTCCAAAGGATTGTGTCTGAATATTGATCTTTGTTATTTTTGGTAGTTGAACTGAGTCAATTACACAGTTACTTCTTGATCATCAAAGTTGTCCATCAGTTGTAAGTAACATTGTGTAGAATTAGTTGGTTCAGTGGTTTCCGCATTTTCTCTCAGTGTAGAGAGAGAAAGGCCTGTTCAGGATTACTCTGTTCATCTTCTATTGTTCCTTGTTCCATAACTTGATTCATTATTGGAGGGCCGATGTGAGGTTCCAAAGTAGCATCTTTAGATTTTCTCCAAGATTTCCAATAAGTTTTGAAGTCTTCTGTAAATTCTAATATTTTTTCCAGTATTAAGTCATAGTCAAGATGTGGATAACTTTCATCCATTTTGGTGGTAGATTTGCCTGTTCCTTTATTGGAGACTACTTGAAAAATGTCCACAAATGTCTGCCTCCAAAAGTCTAATAGCCAGCTTCACCACCCAACTGTCAAGTTATGTTTTCTCTTTTATTATCACATGAAATCCAATCCCTCTTCAAATAACAGGGAGAAGCACAGTTAGAATTTCACTTTTCACCACCAGATGTCCTCAGTGGGCTATAAAGTCTTTTTTCCCCCAAGTTAATAAAGTTAAAAAAGAAAAAAGTTTTCTCTCTCTTTTTTAAAAAAAAGTTAACAAGAGAGGTATCTCCAACATTATCAAATTAAAAAGAAGAAAGTAACAATGTCCCTTTTTTCTTCTTTTCTCCTAAAATTCCCCCAACAAAAGTCCAATAGTAAAAAAAACAACCACACACGCACACAAAATTATTAATCTTTTTCTTTTTAGCTCTTCTTTCCGTATAGGCAGCCGCCGCTTTCTTAATAAAGGAAAATAGAAACTCTTTACAGGAAAAGTAAGGATAGTGAGAGAAGGAAAGGTCTCACCCGGATTCACCATGGTGGTTCTTCATGCTTAGTTGTTCTTTTGACTTGCGGTTGGTGCGGCTAGGTGATTGGCCATTTTACTGGCCGATCTTCTTCTCCGTTGGCCCTCAGAGTTAGCTCGGACAGCTGGAGGAGCCGCCACTCCTCTGCAGCCAAGCACAGCCTCCTCGACAGTAGTCACGCCCTCCAGGGCGACTTTTGACCCGCACAAGGGTTTACCGGCGGAGGGAAGCTAGCCAAACGAGGAGACGAGTCTCCCTGTGCGGCTAGAGGCGCCGCGATCCAGAACCAGAAGTCAGCCAAGCCAACTTTTAATACCCTTATAGAAGGCCAAAAGGGGGACAAATGTTCTCACCTCCTTTGTACTTGACCTCTGGATTGTTCTAACTTGTGCTGGCTTTAAGAACGTCCTTTCTGAATATAGTAGAGATGGCTTTTATTAAAGTAGCTTGCAAGATTTGCTTTAAAAAGTGAGTGAGTTGAAAGAAAAGGGAAAAGTATATATACAAATAATTATATCGGTTATTAATTTGCCAATCTGCATGGTTTTCTTTTCTTATCCTGCAAAAGTTCAGCTGTGGTGGCGCAGTAGTTAGAATGCAGTACTGCAGGCTACTTCTGCTGACTGCTGAGTGTCAGCAGTTCAGCAGTTCAATTCTTACCAGATCAAGGTTGCCTGAGCCTTCCATCCTTCCAAGGTCAGTAAAATGAGGGCCCAGATTGTTGGGGGCAATAGGCTGACTCTGTAAACCACTTAGAGCAGCGGTTCTCAACCTGTGGGTCGCGACCCCATTTGGGGTCGAACGACCATTTCACGGGGTCGCCAAACACCGCAGTCCGCCATTTTTTTTTGGGTCGGCCAATTTTTCCCCTTTGTGATGTGGGCCGTCGCGCCGCGCATGCGCAATGCGGGCCCGCCATTTTTTTTTGGTCGGTCATTTTTTTTGGTCGGCCATTTTTTTTGGTCGGCCATTTTTTCCCCTTTGCGATGCGGGTCTTCGCACCGTGCATGCGCGATGCGGGCCCGCCATTTTTTGGGGGGTCGGCCATTTTTTTTGTTGGCCATTTTTTTGGGTCGGCCATTTTTTTCCCTTTGTGATGCAGGCCGTCGCGCCGCGCATACGCGATGTGGGCCCGCCATTTTTTTTATTTTGGTCAGCCATTTTTTTTTGGTCGGCCATTTTTTTCCCCTTTGTGATGCGGGCCATCGCGCAATGCATGCGCAATGCGCCCCATTGTGCCATGCATGCGTGATGCACCCCGTTACGCCGTGCATGCGTGATGCGCCCCATCACGCCATGCATGCGCGATGTGCCCCGTCGCACCGTGCATGCACGATGTGCCCCATCGCGCCACGCTTGCGCGGTGCGGGCCGGGGTCGAGCCCCGGAAAAGGTTGAGAACCGCTGACTTAGAGAGAGAGCTGTGAAGCACTGTGAAGCACAGTATATAAGTCTAAGTCAGCGGTTCTCAACCTTTTCTCAACCTTTTCTAACCTGAGGTAGAAATTCAGTCAGCTTTTTCAATGTTAAAATGTTCAACATTAACCATAAGATCATATTAATAAGCAATCATCATAGAACACCACATATAACACTAAGTATTAATCTTTGTAAACGTCTGGTTCGGTAAATATTAGTACATATACATTCAACATTAGGTGTTAGTTTTTGTAAACATTTGATTTGTTATACATTCTTCCCTCCTCACGTCGAGCCTTAGCTAAACGCCAGATGCATTTTGTTTGATTGGTGTTTCTCTTGGATATAGTCTATCCATTGTTTCCAGTCTGTCAAATATTGTTCATTGGAACGGCCCTTCAAGTATGCTGATATTTTCGCCATTTCCGCCAGGTTTGTTACTTTCACAGTCCATTCTTCCATAGGCGGTATTTCTGGGTTCTTCCAGTATTGTCCCACCAACAATCTCGCTGCTGTAATCAAGTTCAGAAATAAGTTTGTCTCTGAGGTAGTGATATCCTTTGTAATCCCTAACAAAAAAACCTGAGGTAGAAATTCTATGCGCTTTGTGAAAATGGTTTGGAGTGTCCACCATATCTTCCTCCAGAAGGCTTTGATTTTTCTGCATGTCCACCATACATGAAAGTAGGTAGCTTCCCCGTCTCCACACCTCCAGCATTTGGGCTGGGAGTCTGGGTAGATGAGCGATAGTTTTTTCAGGTCGAGGTGCCACCTATAGAACATCTTGTAGAAGTTTTCCCTTAAGTGTTGCGATTTCGTGAATTCTATGTTCCTCACCCAGATTTTCTCCCACGTGTCCATGGCGATAGAGTGTCCAAAGTCTTGTGCCCACCTCACCATACAGTTCTTGACTAGCTCGGTTTCAGAGTCCATTTCTATCAGAATGTTGTACACTCGTTTGATGTGCATGATCCCCTGATCTCTAATCTGCTCAATTAGTTTCTCGTCGGTTCGGGAGAAGCCCTTCTTCTTATCTTTACGCCACCTTGATTGCAGTTGTACATATGATAGCCAGGTACCTCCTATTCCTCTGTTTGCTAGCGTTGCTTGGGGTATCAAGAGGAACCCATTTTCTTCTCCCAGTATAAGTTTACCGTATGGCACCACTTCTTGCCCTTGGGATGTGTTTGTATCCCCTATTGCGTGTCCGGGGATCGTCCAGATGGGAATCTTGTCGTGTAGGAGGTGTTTATATTTCTTCCAGACCCATAACAATGGGATCCGTAGTGGGTTCTCCTTGAAGTTCCTGTCTGCCTTTTTGTCGTATACTAAGTATTTATTTATTTATTTATTTATTTATTTATTAGACTTATAAGCCGCTCTTCTCCAGGGGACCCAGAGCGGCTTACAACATAGATAAATAACAATCGCATTTAATAAGTCTAATATAAATTAAATTAAGATGATCATAAAGTTAAAACAATACCCCAAATTTTTTAATAAAAAACATTCATCCAACATTCAACACCAATCATTCCCAGATCTGCCGACACAAATAAGTTTTTAATTCTTTTCGGAAGGCCAGAAGAGTGGGAGCGGTCCGAATCCCCGGAGGGAGCTGATTCCAGAGGGTAGGGGCCGCAACAGAGAAGGCTCTTCTCCTGGGGCCTGCCTGCCTACATTGACTGGTCGACGGGACCCGGAGAAGACCAACTCTGTGCTCTCTGACCGGTCGTGATGAGGTATGAGGCAAAAGACGGTCCTGCAAGTAACCTGGTCCTAGGCCATGTAGGGCTTTATAGGTAATAACCAACACTTTGAATTGCGAGCGGAGACTAATAGGTAGCCAGTGCAGCTCGCGGAGCGTTGGTGAAATGTGGGCATACCGAGGTAAGCCCACGATTGCTCGCGCGGCTGCATTCTGGACTAATTGAAGTCTCCGAACACTCTTCAAGGGTAGCCCCATGTAGAGAGCATTGCAGTAGTCGATCCTCGAGGTGATAAGGGCATGAGCGACTGTGAGCAAGGCCTCCCTGTCCAGATAAGGTCGCAACTGGTGCACCAGGCGAACCTGGGCAAATGCTCCCCTCGTCACAGCCGCCAAATGTTGGTCTAAGTGCAGCTGTGGATCGAGGAGAACACCCAAGTTACGAACCTTCTCCAAGGGGTTCAAAGTTTCCCCCCCCAGAGTAATGGACGGACAGTTGGTCTTGTCCTTGGGAGGGAGAACCCACAGCCACTCCGTCTTGTCGGGATTAAGCTTTAGTCTGTTCTCACCCATCCAGGCCCTCACAGCCTCCAAACACCGGCACATCACTTCTGCTGCTTCGCTGACTTGGCACGGGGTGGAAACGTACAACTGGGTATCATCAGCGTACTGATGGTAACTCACCCCGTGTCTATGGATGATCTCACCCAGCGGCCTCATGTAAATATTAAACAGCAGGGGCGAAAGAACCGACCCCTGCGGCACCCCACAAGGGAGGAGCCTAGAGGTCGATCTTTGATCCCCTACCAACACCGACTGCGACCGGCCAGAAAGGTAGGAGGAGAACCACTGGAGAACAGTGCCTCCCACCCCCAACCCCTCCAGTCGGCGCAGAAGGATACCATGGTCAATGGTATCGAAAGCCGCTGAGAGGTCAAGAAGCACCAGGATAGAAGATAGACCCCTATCCCGGGCCCGCCAGAGATCATCCATCAGCGCGACCAAAGCAGTTTCCGTAGAGTAACCTGGTCTGAATCCCGACTGCAAGGGACCCAGATAATCGGTTTCCTCCAAGGCCCGTTGGAGTTGAAGCGCCACCACCTTCTCAACAACCTTCCCCACATAGGGAAGGTTGGAGACAGGACGATAGTTCGAAAAGAATGGCTGAATCCAGGGAAGGCTTCTTGAGGAGTGGGCGCACAAGTGCCTCCTTTAAAGGAGCCGGAAAGGACCCATCCCTCAAAGAAGCGATGACTATCTCCTGGATCCAGCTCCGTGATACCTCCCTGCTGGCCGAGACCAGCCAGGAGGGACACGGGTCCAACAAGCAGGTGGCATTACTAACAGCTCCAATGGCCTTGTCCACTTCATCAGGTGTAACAGCTTCAAACTCATCCCAAATAAACTGACTAAGACGAGCCCCAGTCACCTCGACTGAATCATTATCAGTCGCCACTGCTACAATGTTGGAGTCGAGGTCCGCCCGGATCTGAGCGACTTTGTCTGCGAAAAAGTTGTTAAAATCCTCGGCACTTCTCTGCAAGGGTCCCCCGGACCTCCCCGTACCAAGGAGAGACCGAGTCACCCTAAACAGGGCAGCCGGGCGCGATTCCGCAGACGCGATTAACGCGGAAAAATACCGGGATTTTGCCGCTTTAATCGCTCTCAGGTAGGATCTAATGTGTGATCTCAACCTGGTTCGATCAGATTCAGCCTTCGATCTTCTCCAACGCTTCTCTAGACGTCTCCTAAGACGTTTCATCCCCCTGAGCTCCTCAGTAAACCAAGGAGACTTCCTGGGTCCGAAACCATGGAGAGGCTGCATAGGCGCGATCCGATCCAAAGCCCCCGCAGCAGCTATATTCCAGGCCGCCACAAGGGACTCTGCCGAACCGTGTACGAGCGAATCTGGTAATTCCCCAAGCTCCGTCTGGAAACCCATTGGATCCATCAGGTGTCTGGGGCGGAACCACCTAATCGGTTCCGCCTCCCTGCGGGGGAGGATTGGAGCCCCAAAGTCAAGCCGCAGCAGGAAATGGTCTGACCATGACAAGGGTACCGTGACTAAACCCCTTAACACCAAACCATCGCTCAGCTGTTCCGAGAGAAAGATCATATCGGGCGAATGCCCCCCCTGGTGGGTCGGACCCTGAACTACTTGAGTCAGGTCCATGGTTGCCATGGAAGCCATGAACTCCTGCGCCAACCCAGAGGCCCGGCCAAGCGAAGGCAAGTTGAGGTCTCCCAGGACTATCAGCCTCGGGAGTTCAACTGCCAGCCCAGCCACTTCCTCGAGCAACGCAGGCAGGGCTGATGCCACGCAGCTGGGAGGCAGGTATGTAAGCAACAAGCCCACCTAAACTCCTAGGTCCAACTTCACCAGGAGGGACTCACAACCCGAAATCTCGGAAACAGTGAGCCTGCGCAAGCCGACGGTCTCCCGGGCGTGCCAGCCAAATAGTAGACCATGCCCTTCAACATTCAGTATTCTATCATTTGTCATATTGATCCAGTCACTCACCGCCACCAACGTCGCTGCATAATAGTATAGCTTTAGATTAGGCATTTTTAGTCCCCCTCTCTTCCTTATGTCCTGGATAATTTTTAGTTTCACCCTCGGTCTCTTGTCATCCCAAATAAATTTGGTGATGTCCCTCTGCCAATTGTCCAAGTCCTCGTCCTTTTTGGGTATGGGTAGCGTTTGGAAGAGAAATAGAAATCTTGGCAGGACGTTCATCTTTACTGCTGCTATCCTGCCCAGCAGGGATAGTCGTAGTGTTTTCCACCTTTCCAGATCTTCTTGTATCTTGTTCCACAGCACCTCGTAGTTATTTTTGTATAATTTCGCATTCGTTGTTTCTATCTCTACTCCCAGGTACTTAACTTTCTTAACTATTTCACAACCCGTTATTCTTTCCAAGTCCTGTTTTGCTTTGCTATCTAGATTTTTAACTAGCATCTTCGTTTTTGATATATTAACTTTAAAACCTGATACCTTGCCATAGTCTTTCATTATCTCCATCAGACTCCTTGTTGATTGTACTGGTTGCGATACTGTCACCAGTAGGTCATCTGCAAAGGCACACAGCCTGTAGTCCTGTTTTCCAATCTGTATGCCCTTTATGTCCTCTGCTGCTCTTATCTTGTTCAGCAGAATCTCCATCGTTAAGACAAATAGCAGTGGTGATAGCGGACAGCCCTGTCTCGTGCCTCTTTCTATATTGAATGGGTCTGTTAGATCGCCGTTCATGATTATCTGGCCCGTTTGTTTCTGGTAGATTGCTGTTATGGAGTTGAGGAACTGCTTTCCCATTTTCATCCCCCGGGCTAGGTTCGTCAGGAATGGCCAATTCAGTCTGTCAAAGGCTTTTTCTGCGTCCACAAACATGAGGGTTGTAGGTACCTGGTTGTGTCCTTCCAAGTACTCTATTATGTTCAGCAGCTGTCTCACGTTGGTTTTCATCTGCCGTCCTTGTATAAACCCCGTTTGGTCCGGGTGGATTATTTTTTGTAGTACAGTCATTAGTCTGTTGGCCAGAACCTTTGTAAAGATTTTGTAGTCTGTATTCAATAGTGAGATGGGCCTATAATTCGCCGGTTGTGCATTATCTTTTCCCTCTTTGGGAATTAGAGAGATGTATGCTGTTTTCCAGGAGGGTGGGACTTGGCCGCCTTCTTGTATGTTGATAAAAAGTTCTCTGAGGGGTTCTATCATTTCCTCTTGGAGATGCTTGTAATAGATAGCCGTTATCCCATCCGTCCCGGGTGACTTTCCTGTTTTCAGTTGTTGGATTGCTGAGTGTATTTCCTCCTTTGTGATTGGGGCATTCAGGGCATCTCGTTGTGTATTGGTGAGTACCATTAAGTTTTCGTTTTGTAGAAACTTTTCTATCTCTTTGTCCTGTATCTTCTCCTCGGCGTACAGTTTTGAGTAGAACTCGGTGAAGGCTTTCTTGATGATTTCATGTTTGAATTCTTCCTTGCCTTTGTACTCTATCTTTTCAATTATGCGCGCTTTCTGTTTCTTTCTTAAGGTATAAGCCAGCCACCTCCCCGGTTTGTTAGCGCTGCAGAATGTCTTATGTTTTGCATATTGTATATTCCTTGCTACTTGCTCCGCCATCAGCAGGTTGAATTGTTTTCTTAGTATCTTAATTCCTTCTTTTGTGGCTTTGTCCTCTGGTCTTTTTATTAATAATATCTCCTGTTTCTTTATCTCCTCCTCTAGCTCCTTTCTTTTTTGTTCTTGTGTACGACGGTGCCTGGCGTTCATGTTCATGAGGATCCCGCGCATATATGCCTTGCTAGCGTCCCAAATCATTTCAATGGGTGTTTCATTGTTCATATTTATACTGAAGAATTCCTTCATGGCACTTTTGCATTCAGCCACCCTTTTCTCGTGTCTAAGCAGGTTTTCATTGATCCTCCAGGATCTCCAAGATTTCCGATCTTGTCTTAATTCCATCCTTGCTGGGTTATGGTCTGTTAGTACTTTGGGTAGGATTGACACAGCGTTTAGGCGAATTAGCAAGTCACTAGATGTCAGGATGAAATCAATTCTGGACAACAACTGATGCCTGTCGGAAAAAAAGGTGAATTCTTGCTCTTTGCCGTGCCGTTCCCTCCAGATGTCTGTCAGTACAAGGTCTTCCTTCATGTCGTAGAAAGTTTTAGGCAACTTGGAGTGCTTTTGTGGTTTAGGTTTTGTCTTCTTCTTGTCCAAGGCTATCTCTATGACCCCGTTCCAATCTCCCAGTATAATACATGATCTGTAGTTAAATTGTGTTAACTTCTTGTGTATCTTTTTGTAGAATTTTCCTTGTTGTTGATGTGGGGCATATATGCCCATCACTAGAATTTTCTTGTCGTCCTGTGTCACTTCGTATCTACCCTGGGGATCCAACTCTATTAGCTTGGCTATTACATGTTTCTTCACGTATATGACAATCCCGTTCTTCTTTTGTGGCGCCGCTGCGACAAAATGTGTACCTAGTCTGTTGTTGATTAAGTATTTCTGGTCCGTTGCTCTGATGTGTGTTTTTTGTAGGCAAATTATGTCATTTCCTCCTTGAAACAGATAATGAAATATCTTCCTCCTTTTCTGTGGGGAATTTAGTCCGTTGACGTTCCATGTCAAGTATTTAGTTGTCATTGTCGGTTTCAGGATACTCTTCCGAGACCGCTTCCGTTCTATCTCTTGTGGTCTTCTTTGGTCTCGCTCCCATGGTATCCAAGTTTGTGTTTTTGTTGCATAGAGGGATCGTGTCGTGTTGCTCCGTGCATTTGGTGGTGGATCTTGTTATCCTGCCCTCTGCAGTCTGTCCTGTTCCCTTGTTGTTGTTGTTGCTTCCTGTTCTTTGTGTCTTCGTGTCTCGAGTTGGTCCTTTCCTTTCTCGTGTTCCTTCATCGGTCTGTCGGTCTGGTGGTCTTTCTGCGTCTTCTCTCGTGGTGTATTGGGGTCCCTCTGGCGTCAGTTCCTTTTCCAGGAATTCTCTGGCTTGTTGGACCGAATTCAGGTGGTGTCTTTTACTTTTATAGAAAAGTGTCATCCCCGTGGGGGTTTCCCATCTGTATCGCAGAGCACGTGATCTCAGTTCGTCGACCAGGAACTTGTATTCCTTTCTGTCTCGCAGCATCGTCTGGGGGATCTCTTTCAGTACTTTCACTTCTTGCCCCTTTATGTACAAACTCTTGTTGTAAGATGTGGCTGAGATGAGGTTCCAGAATCCCTGCGTCGCAAAGTGGATGACCACGTCCCTTGGTTGGTGCCTGTTTGTTGTCGTCTGTGCACCCACTCTGTAGATCCTGTCAAATTGCCATTCGATAGCTGGGATTGGCTTTCCCAGAAATGCTGCCAGGGCCTCTATAAAGGTTCCGAGCAGGCCCCCTTGGGTTTCGTCTGG
Source organism: Bothrops alternatus (assembly GCA_034064705.1). NCBI lineage: Eukaryota > Metazoa > Chordata > Lepidosauria > Squamata > Viperidae > Bothrops > Bothrops alternatus. The sequence continues at coordinate 4,997,288 of JARGCV010000179.1, forward strand.
TGTCTCTTTCAAACCTCTAAACCTGATTGCAGACGCCAGTTGCCAGTATTGTATCGTGGAGGATTGGTCTTGGGCCACCCCTTTCATCTCTGCTATCTCTGCTATCTGGCCTTCTACTTGATTCTCCACTTTCTCCATCCGCTTGTCCACCTTCTCCCTGATTTCCTGGAAGTTTTTCTCCATTTCCTCCCCTATTTCCTTGTAGTGTGTTTGCATTGCCTCCTTCATTTGCTCCAAATCTGCAGCCATCGCCTTGCGTTGCTCCTCCCATTTTCTCTCTAGCTCTCTACCTTGTTCTTGCAGCATTTGTTTTATATCGTTGTATCTTTTCTCCATCTTTTGTTCTGCCTCTACACACCTCCTCTCCATCTTTGTGTCCCTTTCCACCAACCTTTTATCCATTCCATCCATCCTTTCAACCAGCATTTCTATTACCTCTTGTAATTTTTGTATCATGTGTGGTGTTGGGCTGGCCTGTGGAGGTGTATGGGTCTGGATGGGAGGGTGTGGGGATGGGTAGAGTAGTTCCTGGTGGCTTAGTACGCTGGGCTGGGGAGGATACAACTCCCTTCATTTGTGTCAGTGTGGTCTGTTTGGAGGCCATTCTGAAGTTATCCTCCTGTTGTCCTGGCACTGTTTTGGGTTCCAATTTGGACCAAATTGGGCACTAGGTCGTGATCTGATGATGACCCAATAGTCTAGCCTTTCAAGGGGGGAGGCTTCAGGGTTTAGGCAGTGTAGGGGTAGGAGCCTATATTCTGGCAGTTCTATGTTCAGGGAGCCAGTTCAGTGCTTTTGCCTTGGTTTCCTCTTCACTCCCCTCTGCCAATCTATTTCGTCTCTTTATTCCTTTCTGGCTCCTTCTTTCCCCTCTTTCTCTGCCTTCTAGCCCAGGTCACTTCCTCCTGTCAGCCTGTGTTTGCTGCTCCCCTCTACTTTTCCCTTATTGCTCACCAAGTTGCTTTCCAGCTTTCTTCTTCCCTGCCGCCCGTTGTGGGGGGGAGGGGGGCTGTGTCTCTGCAAGGTTTTTCCCCCTCTCTTCTTTCCCCCTTTGCTTCGTAGCCTCCTCTCACCCGGGCTGTCCTCTCCTGCTCCGCCCGCCCAGCTCCTTGCCGCCCCCGGTGTCTTATTTGGGGGCCTGGGGGTCTTCTAATGGTTCTGTGGGGGCCTCCTCCTCCTGCTGCTGGCCTCCCTCTCCGTTCGGCTTCCTGCTGCATGTGGTTCCACCCCTGCCAGTCTCACCTTTCCCTGCGTCGGCTGGCTCTCCTCAACTGCGGCTGGGCGGCTTCGCGGCTTCTTCAGGCCTCCAGCTGGGTAGGTCCGGGGCTCTTCTTCCCTCATCCCGCTTCTTCCTGATCTTCTCTCACTCCCGTCTCCTTCTCCTCCGGTTCCTTTTGGGGGCTGAGAGGGGTTCTGTGAGGGTCCTGCCGGGGGTCTTCTTTCCGCTGCTGGCCTCTGCTGTTGGAACCTCTCGGGGCATTGTTTTCAGGCCCCCTCCGGTCCCGTCGTTGTCCGCAGTCTTCTTCTTTTCCCTGTGTCGGCCGGCTCTTAGCTGCTTCTGCGCATGCGCAGCCTCGCGGTTTCTTCGGGCCTGCCGGCTGGCCGGCCATCGCCGGCCTTGTCGGCCCCATTCGCTGTCTTCCTGGGCTCTTCGGAGATGATCCCTTTCTGGTAAGTACTAGCTGGGAGTCTTCTTGGGAAGCGCCCTCTTTTCCGGCGCTTCCCCTTTTCCGAAGATCAATTTTTTAGCAAAAAAAGCAAGCTCCGGTCCGGAGCTGTGTTAGGAAGGCTCCGGTCGTCTTGACCGGAAACCGGAAGTCCCCTCTAAGTGCTATTATTAAAGGGGTCTAGAATACCTCAGGATATTATTCAAGGGAGTGTATAACTCATATTCACATCTTGAATGGGATTTGTTGTCCCTGATTTGGGAAGCCTAATGGAGGACTTATCCTAAGGCAAAGCGCGTGTTCTATATGGCCTTTGTGTTTCACTGTTTATAATAGAGAAATGTATTACCTTGCATAAAGAGTAAAAGCTTAATGAATTTTTTATTAATCAATATAGTTTTCCTAAAAGGGATATGTGCTGTGTTATATATATTGATAGCCAGCAAATATATGACAGGTTCATATCTATATCCTGAAGCTGGATCTCTGTCCAAAGACTTCAGAGGATAGGCAGTAAGTAAGAAAAATTACATAAATCAGTTCCGTCGAGCTGGAAATTTCATCCAACCCTCCCCTCCTGCTTCCCTCAGGCTCCTGGGTACAGCTTAGTATTATCTCTTTTTTCAAAATTGATTAGTCTTATTTTAGGTGTTATAGTTTTTATATCTTTCCCATCCCAAAATCCATATGGCTCCCTGCAGCTGTTCTGCAAGTCTCTGAACACCTGGCTCTATTCCCAGACCTAGGGTTAAGGCACTTTGTTAATTTTCTTTGGATGTGCTGGGTTGTTTATTCCAGATGGTCAAGTCTCTTTTCTTTCATTTTACTATTTTCCGGTTTGGGGGATGTAAGCTTTCCACAGTCAATGGAATCGAGAGACCTCTAAATTAGATAGATGGATAGATAACAGAATAATAGTTGGATGGGACCTTGGAGGTCTTTTAGTCCAACCCTCTGTTCAAGGAAGAAACCCTTTACCATTTCAGATAGATAGTTGTCTGAAAATAGATATATAGACAGACATACAGATAGATAAATGCAGATTGATATTGATGATAGATAGGTAGACATACATACAGACAGACAGACAGACAGGCAGGCAGCAGGCAGACAAGCAGGCAGACATGATAGATACCAATTTTTGACATTTGCAATGTCAAATTGCAGTGGTATTATGAAAAGCGACACAAAGTACCGCACAAAAAAGAGGTTTGTTTGATTGTTCGTTCGTTTGTTTGTTTCATAGGACATTTAGAGCTGCCCGACCCAAACAATATGTCTCTGAGTGGAGATGAGAAAACGTTCTGAAGTCCTGAGATCACAGACTGATCATCCCAGAAAAATCTACTTAACTGTTTTAACAACTCAGAACATCACAAAAAGATTTATTTTTATTTTAATACATTGTATAGAGCTGCCCAACTCAAACAATGTGATTCTGGATGCAAATGAGAGAAAATTGTGAGATCTTGCGATCAGACATTGATCTTCCCAGAAAACACCTGTTTAATTTTTTTAAAACAACTTTAAGAATAAAAACTGATTACCTGGAAAGAACAAACGTTCTGGTTGATGCTGGCCTGGCATTTTGTTAATACTATATTTGGCAGGGAGATATGTATCATATTCCTCAATCGGTTAGTTTAATTATAGTAAGGATTTTAAAATAAAATTAAATAGGGTGTCAACCAAGTAATGTTATACTGTAGTTGGCTATTGAACCTATTCAATAGACCTTATGCACAATGTGAGGTCTATATAAAAACACAAAGTTATCCTCATGTTTTTGAGTTCTTAATGATATTTAGGATAATATTCTGCTTTTGTGCAACAACCCATTTTCCCCAAGCCTGTCAACTCAGCTCTGCAAAAAGCTTTATGTCAAGAATAACCATTCTTGAGGGTACACAGGAACAAAACTAAAGTAAAACATGGAGGACGGAGACCATTCAACAAGAACTATTAAAGGACAATATGGCTGAAGGATCCAACCTCCCTTATACTACAAGGAGAACCCTGAAGAGGTTGAGGGTTAGAGTGCCTAAATGTAAGACCAATAGGCTCAAATGGAGGCTCTTAGCATATAACAACACGCTGTGTGAAGGTGGAAAGATGCAGAGATTGGCCTATCTGCTGATATGTCAGCTACTATATTTTTTTTTTAGGAAGCTGGGAAAATAATAAGGGAATCATCTTTCTTTACAGAAGCTCTGCTTTCCTGTATACATAAGCTGTATTCTGTGCATACTCTCTACGGGCTAATAAGAAATCAGGAGTCTGTAGCACCTTTTCTGACCAATAATCCTTCTGACTGAAAGTTCAGACATTTTTGTGAACTGCAACTCAGTTGCATAGAGCAGCTAGGCTGGTGCAGGATTTAAATTAAAAAGAGACATGAGGGGAAAGAGAGGCAAAGCGGGGGCTAGTTATGCAGACCCAGGTTACATGTGAGACAGATTTTAAGCATCTTATCAATTTAACCATTGTAATATGTTAGAAGCTCATTGTGTTTGTTGAGATTTTCTGAGATTACCAGAAACGCTTTGTAGATTTGTCGCTCAAATCCCATTTTTCCAAAAGTGTTATTTTAAGGCTTGTCAGACTGTATTGAGGGAGGTTGAAATGTTCCGATATTATTTTGTTCCTTAATTTGAGCCGTTGAGTCCAAATGGGTATTCATTAATTCTTTTGTACAAAGTTAGTCCCCACTAGAGTTCAGACTGGCTGATGATAGCATATATCACATTAGAAGAAGACCATGTGAAGATAATCTTGTATATGTACTTGATGGAAGCTGTGATGCCCAAGTGGACACCAAAAGATATGGAGGCAAAGCAGGCATCTGGGTTTGTTGCAGGATGTAATTCTGTTAATGATTGCCCTTTTATTACCTGTCTCTTGCGAAAATCTGCTTCAGTGTAAATGATTATCTGTATCCAAACATGGGCCTAGTGTCTGATAATCCTCAGTGTATTTCCCAAATTCTCATTCAAAACTGTATTAACCAATAACCCCGAATTCCCTGTTTTAATTATACGTTGTCTAAATAATTGCTTTGTTTTATCAATCTTGCCTATCCAGACATCCAGCTGCAATTCAGGAACATGTTACCAAGTACTCACATGTTATAGCAGCAGTCCCAAACCTTTCTGGCTTTGTGAACTGGCAACAGTAGCAACAGGGTGTGTATATAAAGAAGACTTTGCTCACATATATGATGTTTGGGCAAATGCAGCTTTGTGCACTTGCGCGCTCACCCACCATTTGCATGGCCTACTTCCCAATGGGCCTTGGCCCGGAGGTTGGGGACCCTTGCCTTAGAGCATCAATTTAAAATAAAAAATATAATCAAACACATTAGAACTGTTTGTCATTCAAATGAATTTACTATGATATATTGTGTTTCCATCCTTCATGAGATTATTACTGTACTATAATGAAAGAATAATGGGGATCTCAACGTACTTATATAAATGATTAGCAAAGTGGCACAATGAAAGTGCTACTTTGAAGCTGCTATAATAAGAAAGGTACAAAGGTACAAAGCAAAGTGAAACGTTAGAAAAATACTATAAATATATGTTAATTGTAGGCAGTGGTGGGATTCAAATATGTGAACAACCAGTTCTCTGTGTGGATGCTGCTTCTGGAAGTCCATTCAATAACAAAAAATTAGCTGCCAAAGTGGTGCGAACCAGCTGAATCCCACCACTGATTGTAGGCCCTAATCATACAGAGTAAAGGGTCAGAAACCTAGAAATCCTCTGAGAGTTGGAAGATGAAGTTGAGAGGGTTATGAGAGATTTCTCACCTGTGGTCTAAATGAGACATCAGGTGACCTACATCCCCTCAGATGGATTTTTTGGACCATCTTAAAATCTGCTGATGTCGTCAGTCAGATCTGTTTCACACACAGAACAGTCCCACATTCTGCTAGAACAGAGGTCCCCAAACTTTTGAGCACCAGGGATGGGTTCCATGGAGAGAGATTTTTCCGCAAACTGGAGGGTGCATGGTTTTGTGTGCTGCCTGCATCCCGCAGATGGGGCTTTGCTTGTTTGTACGGGCCGGTTGCTGCCATGCCGTGACCTGGTACTGGTCCATGGACCAGGGTTTGGGGACCCCTGTGCTAGAGAGAAGTTCCCTGAGGATAGGCTCCAACAAGGGTCTGAAAGCTCAAAAGACTTAATGCTGGTCCCAATGACTGACCCAGATTGGATTCTGCAATATTATCCTGGGACACCTATATTTGTCTTTATTTGTCAGTCAGATCTGTTTGCCTCAGGTGTGTTGAAGGGCTGGTGCAGGGCACTTCAAATTATTTATTTATTTAGCACAATGTGGAGAAGAAAAAAATAATGTGTAAGATTGCTATAGAGGATTTCACTGTTAAAAAGATTTTGATTAAAAATAATGTGAGGATAATACACTGGCTATAAATAAAATAATTTCTGTTACTGAAAAGAACAAAATGGTAATTTAGGAATACTCTGTTCAATAATACGCACTCAATAAAGACTAATTAGATCTCACATAATTACTGATGGTCAGTAATGATTTTGAAACACTGCCAAACTATAAAACATTTAGAAGATAAGTGAGAGGAAAAGGCATAGTATGTAGTAAATCTTTAAAAGTCCAATTGAGTTGTCCTTATGTTCCAAGTGAAAATAAATTAGTAGCACAATGTTTGCATATAAATAGTATAAGCCTAATGAGTTCAATGGAATTTATTCACAGGAAAGTATATTTAGGATTTCAGTACAAAAGAGAGTGAAATAGATTTAATTATCACACAATACTTTCCATGTTTATTTATATGTTTCCAGATAATATTTATATGTTTCCCTTCATAAAGGAAAGTTACTTTGCAACAGGTCTCCTTCACCCCTAACATTAAACCATCCCTCTAGGACAGCATAATATGTGAATCAATCTATTATTACTCAATCAAGAAATGATGATTAAAATTCTGGTTTAGTGCAACATGCAATCCCACTCATTGGCTTGGATTTCCTAGCATGTTACATTAAAATATGGTTGCCCTCAATTTACAATAGTTCATTTAGTGACAATTCAAAATTACAGTGCCACTGAAAAAAGTGAATTATGGCTGTTTTTCCACACTTAGACAATTGTAGCATCCTCATGGTCACATTATCAAAATTCAGACCATTGGCAACTGATTCATATTTATGATGATTGCATGTGATCACCTTTTCCAATCTTCCGAAAAAAAAGTCATTGGGGAAGCCAGATTCACTTAACAATTGTATTACTAACTTAACTACTGTGGTAAGAAAGGTTATAAAATGGGACAAAACTCACTTAATAAATGTCTCAGCAATAGAAATTTTGGGCTCAATTGTGGTCATAAGTCAAGGTCTACCTGTAGTGTGTGTGTGTGTGTGTGTATGTGTGTGTGTGTGTGTGTGTGTGTGTGAACCCAAACATGATTAGTTTATGGCTCAGTGTTCTATATGAACCCAAGACTTCGGATTAATTCAATAATCTGTGATTCAATTAACCTTGGATTAATTTATAATGGAAATAATCATGTATTATAAAAATCTTAACATTCAACTGATTCACTGGAATTGTACAACTGATTATTGTTCATATCAGCTCAATTTACAAGATTTTTTTTAAAAAATGTACAATGTATGTTTCACAATTTATGTTATTTATTTATAAAACGGGTTGTTATTTAGAGGATTCCTAGTTACAAGCCTTCATTGAGGTCTAAATTAAATATCTGCTGATATTCCCAATATTTTCTCTTAAGAATGGAAGGAAATACGATTTTAACTCTTTTGGCACATATTCTGTTAAAAGAGTTATTGAGTTGAGGGGTTCTTGGTGTTCTCTGAGCTTGCTTGTTTTCTTACAGACATTTCATTAACCAAACTAGGTAACATAATCAGCGTCCTGGTTACTAACACTAATGATATTACCTAGTTTGTGTAATGAAGCATCTGCAAGAGAACAAGCAAGCTCAGAGAGCACCAGGACCCCTCATATCAATCCTCAGCTATAATCTCCTTTACTGAGAATTTGAAAGTTTGATGATATATTGTAAACTGGAATTGGTCTAGTATTAAATTTTTGCTTTTTTGCAGCTACCTTCACATTTAGCATATGATACTCTGCACATACAAATACATATACATCTCTGGATTGTGTGCTGAGTAAATGCCATTCCTGCTTCATAATTGCAGCCATTTCCCTTTTTGAATAACAGTTTGCCTGCTCCTAGGAAACCAATGCTTATATTTCTTCCAGTCAAAGATCCCATATTACATATTGTTGATGGTGGTTGTCAATGAAGTGTATCTCTTTCCTGTTTTTACCTTGATTAGTTTTGAAAGCATTTCTGATGGAAGAACATATAAGACTATCAACACCCATTGTTGACTAAGAGCTGGCTTCCTAATCTCTAAACCACAATAACGAGGCAATCAACACTGATAGCTAAAAACTTACTTTCTAAAGGAAAGACATGTTCCAACAGGTGCTAGTAATCTCTTATCTGTTTAGCTAGAGTACTTATCCTAGTAAAAGTAAGAATCTGGGATAGGTTTCTGCAGTTGATAGCAGAAAAAAATTAACCAGAACATCCTTATTAGCATTTTGTACACCTACAGCATGAATGTTAGATACAGGTTTGGTTTGAATGTGTTGAGTTCATTGCATTTTTATCTTCCTTTGGGTGGTTTTGTACCAAATCTACTTCTTTACTTTAGCCTATATAACTATTCATTCTCTAAAAGTTAGCAATTTTTAACATGATCCAGTTGCTACAGTGAGACCCAAAATTATGAGAATACTATCTCTGGAAACAACAGGTTTCTTTAAACCAAAAGCTTGCAGGAACTAGTTGACCATCTAGCTCCTCTACTTGCTATTCTTCTTTATTGGTTGACTCATTTCCTTGAAGAGATTAAAGCAAGAAACAGATGACACATACCACCAAGTATGTAGGAGAAATCAAAATTAAAAGAAACTCACAAAAAGAATTTTTTTAAAAACAAAGACCAGATAAAATATGAGCATGAATACAGAATGTTTTTGATTTTCCTGGGTGAAAAAGTGCAGATAAATTATTATATTGATACTGCCCTGTTGGTAAGTATGATGAATAAAAAGTAAAATCATAAAAGCAATAAGGATCAGATCCAAATATATGAAAGCATCAATAACACATTGAAATTATTTGTCTAATACCACGTCTAAAGTTGAGTAACTGGTTTGTCCATTATGCTGTATTAAAATGAGGCTGGCTAGTTCATGAGCAGCTGAGTGATTAATTTATTGTTTGGTTTGTTGGGCAAGACACTTAGCTGGATTAGTCCTGTAAACCATGCATCTGTTAACAATAAGTTAAGTGAGCATTGGCAAAAGGAGAAGGGAATAACAGAGGATAGTAGATACTATCATTGACTCAGTGAGTATGAGTTTGAGCAGACTCCGGGAGACAGTAGAGCAGAACTTTTCAACCTTTTCACAGATTGTATCACTTTTAGGACATGACAATATTTGAGTACCACCAGTGCTTAGCAAGGTGTCAAAAACTTGATGACTAAAAAAGGGGGGGATTTGGGGTTTTACTGATTAGATTCATTTGTTGTTATAGAAATGGCTAGTTTATAATATCATGGAAAAGTAAAAAGTTGAGGTTCAGTGTTAATGCTTCCTTCTACTGCAACAGAGGAAGTCTGTTCTTTTTCCCTTCTCCCTCTCAGTTTTCCCCCCTTTTCCCTCCCCACTGTGTCCTACTATTTCCTTTTGTATTTTTTGTATTTTATTCTATAATCTAATAAAATGGTACAAACTGTAGAAAAAAGTAAAAAAAAGTACTGGTTTTAGTTTCTTCAGTGGCTATTCCTTTGCTGAATCACATTCCCTTTGTACTGACAAATGTATGATGAATTTATCCATGTTTATTAATATGCACCACTACCAGGCTGGCTCAGGGGCCTTCAAACTTGACACTTTTAAGACTTGTGGACTTCAATTCCCAGAATTCCCCAGCCATCATGGCTGGTTGAGGAATTCTGGGAGTTGAAGTCCACAGGTCTTAAAGTTGCTAAGTTTGTAGACCCCTGAGCTAGCTGGTCGGTCCTTCTTCTTCACTCTTTCTGAGTTTTTCCACAGTAGTAAGAATGCACCCCCCCTAATCCCTTCCCTGTACCCTTAAAGACACAGGAATCAAGTGCAAAGCAAGAATGGCTCACAAAATAAAGAAACACATAAACTCCGTTTTTTTTTCTTTAAGCTGCCTCAGGCATGACATGTGTCACAATGTTGCAACCCAAGACTGAAAGGCTCCAGCAATTATGAAAAGGTTTAGCCTTAAATTAAGCCTGTTTACCTTCAAAGAAAACTTTCTAAAAACCATAGACAGACTCAAGATAAGAACATAAGAACATAAGAAGAGCCATGCTGAATCAGGCCAAAGCCCATCGAGTCCAGCATTCTGTGTCACACAGTGGCCCACCAAATGTACATGGGGATCTTGAGCAGAAAGAGAAGGCAAAACCCTCCCTTTCCCTTGACCCCCAAAAAAATGGTACTCAAGGGAATCCTGCCTGCCTCAACCAACATAGAGGCGGCACATGGATAAGGGGGTAAAACTTATTACATTTGTTTAAAGGGATTAAACCTACAGAAGTCAACACTTTGGTCTCATTGCTAGCCTAAAATACAGACTAAAATATTCCAATAACCAAAGCACACAAACTGAGCCTCTGAATTACAAAATGCTGTAAAAACTGCACAAAAATCCTTATGGTAACCCAATCAAGCTGACAGCTGATCCAGAACTAAATAAACCCACCTCCTTTCCAACATGCTGGTCTGCCGGCTTTTTATTTCATCAGTGTTGATTGCATTCTCCTGGCTGGAGAAAACAAACCAGGAGACCTTTTCTTCCAGCAACAGCTGCTGCTTCTTCCCTGTCCCTGTTTCTTCTCTTCTTTGCTGAGCTTTTCTTTTCCCCTGTTGTCTTTTTTTCCCTTTCCCACCCAAACCACCTCCTTTTATAGCCTCTCCTCTCATCCCTCTCCCTTTTCTTGAGTTCACCTCCAGCTCCGCACTACTTCCAGAAGTGCCAATCAGCTGGAGCCCTGCCAGCTCCTGGGGCTTCTGCCGAGCCCAGACAGTCCTGCAGCTGCAGTTGCCTCTCCCTCAGGCTTGGGTGACTTTGGCTCATTCCTCTCCCCTACTACACTTCTCTAGGACGGTTGTGTATCACCTGCCACATGGCAAAGTACCACAGGTGGTACCTGTACCACCAATTGAAAAGCCCTGCAGTAGAGGACAGAGGGGCCATGTTATGGTCCATGTTATGAAGAGTCAGACATAACTTAGCAACTGAACAACAACAATAACAAGTGAGCAGCGCAGTCAGAGTATCTTTACAACAGAAAGTATTTGTGATTCTTTTCTGATGCATCTGACAAGCAGGCTTTTGCAAGCTACAATGCTTGAGCTTGCTTGGAAGTTCTAGAACACAACTATTGAATAGTTCTGAAACAAAGTTAGTATGCTCCTATCTGGGATGGTCATGGGAGAGAAATCACCTGGAATCATAAGGGAGGAAAGGGAAACCCATCTAGTCAATCAGATCAGTCAAATCAATGCTAGTGATCAGTGGGCTGAGAGATGTTACAGCCGATTGCCCTCATATCCAAGCAACAATGTCATTCAAAGTGCTTCTACAGATTTTAATAACTGAATAGGTCCATGATGTGACTAGCATCACGGCTTAAATGTTCTCATTTTATATGGAGTAAAACAGCATTTATAATCTGAATTATGCCCATTTAAAGCACAGCCCTTTCATATGAGGTTAGGTTAACACAGAGTTTTTCTAATGTCACACTACACTCAGGTGGGACCTTAATATTAGATGATTCTGAATAGCTCTGTTTTTATATTAAACATTTCCTTGTGCACCTGAACACTGAGCTGTCTCTTTGCTTGCTGCCTCTTTACATAAAACTGGCAGTGGACAGCCTCCAGTTCCAGGTTTGAATCATAAAGCCCCAAATTTGTAGGTCCAAATACTATTTCATCACAACTGTTAGGTCTGGGAGCCTCTGTGACTAGCTCCTTTGTCTAAGACAGATATGTCAAACACAAGGCCCGGGGGCCAGATGCGGCCCACGAAGTGGTTTCACGTAGCCCGCAAAGCCATTCTGGAAACAGTGAGGGAACGGCCCCCGCTGCCTTGGCCCTGGCCCAGGCCAGCCGGGAGCCAATGTACAATTTTATGGTGGCCATCTATGCTGAAATGTATTCAGTCTTAGCTCCACAAGGCCATCTGGAAACGGCGAGGAACCAGCTCCTGCCGTGTCGGCCCCACCCCTGGGTGCATGCTGGGGAGGTGTCACCCTTTATGAGGAATGAAGAAAAGCACCATCGCCTGGAAGTGGCCAGCAAATGGCCATCGCCTACTTCACATACCCGGCTTGATGGGCTCTGCCCTTGTCCCACCCCTTTCTGCCAGAGACCCTCAGATCTGTCCCACTCCTGCCCAGGCCCCACAGGCACTCTTGACGCAAATGATGTAGAGCTGGCCACACCCACCCAGCAGGCCACACCCACTCCACCCACGCCCACCCAGTAGGCCGCACTCAGTCGGCCCCCCGAGGGCAACCGCAATGCTGATGCAGCCCTCAATGAAATTGAGTTTGACACCCCTGGTCTAAGACCTTATTATCAAGGATGATTCTTCAAACAGGGCCATGAGTCTTCATTTTGTATCTTGGCTAAAAGCAAGTATCAAACATTGAAAACAAAACTGCATGTTTTAAGTATTTGTATAAAGCAAGCCCCTGGTGACTTAATGGTCAGGGAAGAAACTTAAGAAGGATCAACTCTAGTGTATCAAGCACTTAAAAGTGACAAAGAAAGTTTTACCTTCAGACCCACAAAATTCTGTTAATGTAGCCTTAAAATAAAGTAGAATTGTGTGTTTTCTGTATGGTTTACCTGGGAGGACAGACACCCATCCCACTGTCCCCCAAGATAAGAGAATTGGGGAATTGTACTTTACATTTATATAAATGATAATTTTTATGAGGTTCCAAAAGCTGAAGCAGAATTCATATTTTAACACTGTACTATTTTCTTTCATATATGAACATCAATAGCACATTGCTACAACCAGGTGCCAACCAAATATTCACTAGGTCACATTTTGGTTTACAATGTAGACTTAATAAAACTGATCTACCTTACATGTTCAGTGGATTATTGAGTTAATATATCTGAAGCATTCAAAACATTTAATAAGTTTCATAGGAAGCATAACTATTAGGATCATCATTAAATATAAGATTTAATTTTTTTAATCCCATGCTCATTGGTTTGGGAGTGCTGCATAAATCTTTATGGGACTGTGCTGTGAATTGGTAAAGCTTGTCTGATTAATTTGAAGAACTACAACCAAACTAAATGAAACCTAGCCACTACATTAATGAGATTATTTTTATTACCTATACAAATCATTTTGTGATTACTGAATTGTTGCCAAAAGTTAATTTTGTAATTTCTTCTTAGTGCTGATCATAAATTAGATAGGTGTGTGTGTATATACATTAGGAGACTGACAGTGTTGTGCTGATGTGTTTGGAAAAGCATTTTAAAAAAGATAAGAGATTGCATAGCCCACATCTGCTTAACACAGTGTTTCTCAACCTTGACAATTTTAAGGCATGTGGACTTCAGCTCCCAGAATTCCACAGCCAGCAATGCTGGCTGTGGAATTCTGGGAGTTGAAGTCCACATGCCTTAAAATTGTCAAGGTTGAGAAACACTGGTGGTAGAAACAGAAACTCACAATCCTCCCTAGCTTATTAGGCAGTAAAAGAAATTGTGGGACATTTGTGCTATATTTTGATATAACTTAGTTAAATGTATGTAGGAACAAGAGCAGGTTGCATGATCTCATCCAAGGCATTTAAACAAGAGTGTTAAAATGCCCAGTTGTTATGTGCTCATACCAAATTGCAAAATACTTTTTTTTAGATTAATTCTCAGTAAGGGTTTGGGATTTTATACATTGCTCTAGTTCTCAGAAATGGGGCATTTAAAAAAAACTTGTGACATAAGATAAATATACACATATTTTCTGGCCAAACAAATTACCATTTTGTCCAAGTTGATCTCAGTAGTCATTTTAATTGCCTGCATGAATGTTTGGATGTGTTTCTGCTAAAGTTAATATCAATCCGTTTCCAGTCATAAAATTAATCTTAATCTATAATCTTGATCTTAATCTTATTGTTAACTTTATTTATTTATTTATTTATTTATTTATTTATTTATCAGATTTATATGCCGCCCTTCTCCGAAGACCCAGGGCGGCTCACAACAAGAATACAATTAAAAAATTTAAAAATTAACCACACTCACACCACATACAAACACAATCAGCTCGCAGTCACCGATGGAGGGACACTCCTAGGGCCGAGGGGCAGAGCACAGCTCATATGCCCCAAGCCTGTCGGCATAGATGTGTCTTCAGCACTTTCCGGAAAGCTAGGAGGGAGGAAGCAGTACGAACCTCTGAGGGAAGCTGGTTCCAGAGGGCTGGGGCAGCAACGTAGAAGGCCCTTGCCCTAGGCCCCGCCATACGACATTGTTTAGCAGACGGGACTCGTAGGAGGCCAACCCTATGTGCCCTAACCGGTCGCTGGGATTCATGAGGCAGAAGACGGTCCCGCAAGTATCCTGGTCCATTGCCATAAAGGGCTTTATAGGTCATAACCAACACTTTGAATTGTGTTCGGAGACCAATTGGTAGCCATTGCAGCTCACGGAGAGCTGGAGTAAAATGAGTATGTCTTGGGAGACCAAGACAGCTCGCACAGCTGCATTCTGGACTACTTGCAGTCTCCGGACATTCTTCAAAGGTTGCCCCATGTAGAGAGCATTACAGTAGTCGAATCTCGAGGTGACAAGGGCATGGGTGACTGTGAGGAGTGACTCCTGGTCCAAATAGGGCCGCAACTGGCGCACCAGGCGAACCTGGGTGAATGCTCCCCTCGCCACAGCCAAAAAATGATGTTCTAAACTTAGCTGTGGATCGAGGAGGACACCCAAGTTGCAAACCCTCTCCGAGGGGGACAAAACCTCTCCCCCCAGGGTAATGGACGGACAGTTGGAATTGTCCTTGGGAGGCAGAGCCCATAGCCACTCCGTCTTGTCGGGATTGAGTCTGAGCCTGTTGGCACCCATCCAGACCTCAACAGCCTCCAGGCACCGGTTCATCACTTCCACTGCTTCACTGTAATGACACGGGGTAGAGATATAAAGCTGAGTATCATCAGCATATTGATGATAACTCACCCCGTGTCGATGGATGATCTCACCCAACGGCTTCATGTAGATGTTAAAAAGCAGAGGTGAGAGAACGGACCCCTGAGGAACTCCACATGGAAGAGACCTCGGAGCCGATCTCTGACCTCCTGCGAACACTGACTGCGACCGGCCAGAGAGGTAGGAGGTGAACCACCATAAAACAGTGCCCCGCACTCCAAGC
The DNA here is from genome assembly GCA_034064705.1 of Bothrops alternatus. Taxonomy (NCBI): domain Eukaryota; kingdom Metazoa; phylum Chordata; class Lepidosauria; order Squamata; family Viperidae; genus Bothrops; species Bothrops alternatus. The sequence goes on from JARGCV010000179.1 coordinate 5,012,504, forward strand.
CCCTCCAACCGGCGCAGAAGGATACCATGGCCGATGGTATCGAATGCCGCTGAGAGATCAAGAAGCACCAGGATAGTGGAATAACCTCTATCCCGGGCCCGCCAGAGATCATCGGTCAGCGCGACCAAAGCAGTTTCCGTGCTGTAACCGGACCTGAACCCAGACTGCTGAGGGCCCAGATAATCAGTTTCATTCAAGGACCGTTGGAGTGGAGCGGCATACAAATCTGAATAAATAAATAAATGGGCAACACTTCTAAGCCCCTTAGCTTCAGATCATAACTCAACTGTTCCGAGAGGAAAACCAGATCAGGTGTGTGCCCCCCCTCATGGGTTGGGCCCTCAATTACTTGTGTCAGGTCCATGGTTGCCATGGAGGCCATGAACTCCCGCACCAACCCTGAGGACTCACCGAGTGACGGCATGTTGAAGTCCCCTAGGACAATAGGTCTGGGGAACTCAACCGCCAACCCGACTTCCTCCTCGAGTAGTGTGGGCAGGGCTGTAGAAACGCAGCTGGGAGGCAGGTACGTAAGCAACAGGCCCACCTGTACACCTAGGTCCAACCTCATAAGGAGGGACTCACAACCTGATATCTCAGTAGCAGCGAGTCTGTGCAGCCCGAGTGTCTCCTTAGCTATAATCGCCACTCCTCCCCCCCCTTCCCTGGGGTTGCAGCTGATGCCATACTTGAAACCCAGCTGGACACATCTCAGAGAGGGGAACTCCTCCCTCTGGGGTCAGCCAGGTCTCAGTCACACATGCCAGGTCAGCCTCCTCCTCCAGAATTAAATTCCGGATGAGGAGAGCTTTATTTACCACTGACCTGGCATTGAGCAGCAGCAGCCTGAGTCCAGGGTCCGGATTTCGCTCATTACCAGTACCCCGGGAGAGGTTCAAGGGGCCAGAACAAGAGATCGCTTTCAGGCAGCGAGGCCTTGTTCCCCGAGAGCGGCCTACCCCAGGCCTCCCGTCGTATCTGCCTCTTCCCCATAAGACCGGTATAGACTGGCCCTCAGATCCCTCAGAGCAAGGCTCCTCCACTTCTCTAGCTTCCGTAAATGCCGACAGGTCGGCCCTTACATTTCTCACAGGTCCACAATCCATCCAATCCACACATCCACCCATCCACTCAACCCGATTCACTCCACAATCAATCCCCCCCACATCATCCACAAGTTCAATAAAAAATTAGAATTAAAGCAATATTAAAACATTAAAATAATTAAAATATACATAAAAGATTAAAAGCATTTTGTCCAAGCCCTGTTGTAATTGTGCTTGCATTTGGGAACAGTGTTCCTCCCAAACCAGTCCGGGCTCCCCTCAGAGAAAGTCCTATGTACACAGTTATAGTTGTTAATAGTTGGAGCCGTGGTACCTCCCAAATTTAATATAAAACTAGAAGAACCAGCTGCTGGAACAGAAGTAAGGGCAGAAAATAATGGAAGTCCAGAAGAAGTATGAGTAAAAAGCTGGAGTAAAAGCTGGAACAAATGGGGTGGCTAATCCAGCAGGTTTACTGAAACCCAAACTAAGGCCCGTGGTGGAAGTAGTAGTAGAAACAGGCGTGCCAAATGTTAATCCTGCCGCAATAGTTGTAGCTGTTAATCATAGCTATAAGATTAATCTTAATCTATCACATAGCAAGACACTGGAAAACACCTCCTCAGCTATCGAATGCTGCTGGATATATGGAATAATTTAGATTTAATTAATTAACATAAAAATATATTGGACTTGGCATGATTAGCAATTAAGTATAAACAAAATGGGCAGTTTACCATAGTGTTCCTCCTTACTTAATTTCCTTGAAGGCTCATTTTTCAAGCACTTAGAATTGAATCATCTTCAATTAATACAGCATACTTGAGTGAATGTATCTGCAGGAATAGATGTACAATTTCCCACAAAATTAAAAACAAACAGACGCAGCCTTGAAATAAAAGACAAATACAATTGTCTTTAAACTAACAAAAGTAATTACCTTAACAGAATAAGCTTGTGTGTTTTCCTTAGTTTTAGGGGAAAGTCTTTTTCTAAATAAATTTGATAATATAAAATATGTATTCAATATATGCCTATTTATGTATAAGAAGAAGTGCTGTATATGGCATACTCATATTTGAGCTATATGGTTAAAAAGGGTATAAAAGCCTTGGTGAAAGATTTTTTTATCTGAAAAATGGATGAATATTTCCTATTTTTCAAATATACTTTTAAAAATAAGTTTTATTGTACTCCTAATATGAGCCTTATTCCAATATGAACTGAGAATTTGAAAAGCTTAGTTCCTGAAAGGAAGTGGACATTTATCATTGTACCATTTCAAAAATAAAGCAAGGAGCTTCTGGATGACACTGATCATAACTGAGAGGTCATCCATAACTCAAAATTGCTTGCTTTGGATCCAGCATTTTGCTTCAAAATAACAAAATCTATCACAGGAAGTCTTGATAGATGCTTCTTTTCTGCAGAATGAACAGAAATATCCAAACCCAGCTGGGCTAGTTCAAAACTTGATTTTGAAAAGGGGAAGCTAAGAGTCAAATTATAAACAAACAATTCAAGTCACATAGAGAAGTTAGACTAGAGAAAAGGGTAGACAAAAGAAAGGAATATTTAGAGCAGGGGTCTCTAACCCTCTGTCCATGGATCAGTACCAGTCCATGGCTTATCAGCAACTGGTCCACACAAACAAGCAAAGCCCCATCTGGGGGATGCAAGCAGCGCACAAAACCACCCACTCTCCAGTCCGCGGAAAACCTCTCTCCACGGAACCAGTCCCTGGTGCCCAAAAGGTTGAGGACCTCTGATTTAGAGGGCTTATATTAATAAATTAAACTATGTTATGTCTGAAATATAGGCCCAAGAACTGATGCAGTGTTTCTCAACCTTCGCAACTTTAAGATGGGTGAACTTCGACTCCCAGAATTCCCCAGCTGGGTCTGATGGCTTAGCAAAATGTATGGGGAGGGGCATGTTCTCATTCCATATATAGAACTCTTCTAAAATGGATTCAAAGTTTAGTTATTATGGTATCTCTATCATATCTCAGATAGGCAAAAAAGAGGAGTCCCTGCAGATTTTACTCCATTAGTCATAGCTGACTTTAGGGGTGCCTTCCCACTGAAGTGATACCTATTTTTCTATTCGCATTTGCATGCTTTTGAACTGCTAGGCTGGCAGGAGTTGAGGCTAGGCAATAGGACATATATAATTTGCATCACCATTCACCATTTTCCCATGGCATTTCCTCACTCCAGCTAACGGCTTGCTGAATTGAAGAAAAACAGCTAAATTAATTTATATTTTTCGCTCCATAAGACGCAGTTTTTTCCCTCCCAAAGTAGGATGAAAAATCAGCCGCGTCTTATGGAGCGAAGATGCAGGCAGGGAGGGGGGGAGGCGCTGGAGCAATTGGAAAAAAAAAAGAAAAAAAAGAAAGGGAGGTTGGTCGCCGGAAAAGGGAGCGCGAGCGAAGCGGCGGGTGAGTGAGTGAGCGAGCTGGAGGGGCGGGTTTTCTTCCCGGTCTCTTGCTGCCCCAGCCAGAAGGAAGCTCCCTGCGCCAAGGAGAGATTCCCGGTGCGCCTCCCCTCGTCCCCCTGCGGCGGGGTGAGTGAGTGAGCGGCGGCGGCGGCGGCGGGGCGGGGAAGGGAGGGGAGGGGAGGGGAGCGGCACAAAGCTCTGGATTCCGCTCCCCCCGCCACGCCAGCCCCATCGCCTCCACCGGCTCCTTCCCCCGCGGCAGCGATGCCCGCTACTTCGCCCCGCCGCTTCCCATCGCGCTGGGCCGAGAGGGCGGCGGGGCTGTGCGGAGCAAGCGAGGGAGCCTCCTTCCCTCCGAGCTTGGCGAGCCAGCCTCGCCCGCGGCGGCTGGGGCGGCGGCGGCGGCGGCTCTCCCTGCGCAGCCTGCTGGCCCGGCGCGCGGCTGGAGAGGCTCGGGGCTCGGCTTGCGCGGGGAGGTCCGGCTGCCCCCCTCGGCGTCTCTTCCCCGCCTCCTTCCCGACTCCCTCGGCTGACCTTCTTCCGGGGCGCCGCTCGCCAAAGTGCGCTCGCCCCGCTTTCCTGCCCCGCGAAAAGGCCGGAGCAAAGAGCTTGCGTGGCCGCCAGCCCCGTTAGCCCAGGGCCCGCCGGGGAATCGCCACAGGTACATTGCGCCGATGCGAGCGTTTGGAAAGAGTTGCCTCGCTTGCCCCGCCGCTTAGCCGAAAAGGCGCTGCAAGAGCGGCCAGCGCTCCCCTCCCCTCCCTTCCCCGCCGCCGCCACCGGTACAATCATGCCTGACCAGCTCTGCTGATAAGACGCACCTCTAAAATCTAGGTGCGTCTTATCAGCAGGTGTGTCTTATGGAACGAAAATACGGGTACTTCCTATTTAAAATCTTTCCCATTTTTTTTTTCATTTCTAAAGGGAACAATTCATAGCCCCAAAACTTACTTCCTTGGATAAAAATTAGCTATGTTAGGAGTAAATAAATAAGTAAATAAATAAAGCCACTGAGATGAATTTATGAATGAATGAGGCCCCTGAAAGGTATTTGCCCTTGATGGCTTACATTAAGAATATAAATGAGCTTTAGAAAATCATAAACATTTGGCTTCTTAAGCAGCCATGGGAGGGGATCCAATAATTATGGGAGCCTTCCTGATTTGGGTTGCTGTATCTGGAGGTTCACTGTTCTTTAGTAGCCACAGTTTTCATTGCCACTTTCTTTGCTATTGTTAGCTTTCGTATTGTTACAAAAACTGCTTTCTTCTTTTAAACTTCTTACTGAAAGAAAAAAAAGAATACAGCCACTCAAACTCCATCTGGATTGTGGCAGATATAAGCCCCAGTAAGTAAGCAAGCAAGCAAGCAAATAAATAAAACATATAAATATCACCCTGATTTATTGGGATGCTAACATTCCTTGCCCACATGTTTCTCCCTATGATTCCTATTCATCTTTGTCCTTTCTCAACAGAAGGATACTGTTAAGTACTTCGTTCGTGTGCAAATGATTAAGACACATGGCGATGTTAAACAGCTCTTTATTCTTCTTTCTCACAGCAACCGAACAACAGGCAAAAGAAACAGGCTTTTTTATGTGACCAGAGACCCGGACAATGGCAAACAAAGTAACAGAGTGTTACTTGCCTTGCGCATGCGCACAAGGCTGGCGCCGCTCTGTCTGGTCCCGGGCAGCTTTTGGAATGCCCATGACCAATGCAACGTCCCGAGCCTGCTTTTGCAGGCTCAGGACACAACACCCCTCCCCCCTAGATGGAACATACCTTGCACCCACACATGTGCACTATGCAATGGAAAGAAGGTCATACAGTTTCAATAATCAAATGCAGGGAGTGTGGAATACTCGAGTCTGCCCTCAGGCTACCCCCCTTCAATCTTAGTAATACAATGAATGTTTCCGAAATAAAAAATACTACAAATATTCTATCATGAGTACCCCCTTTATTCAGGGGCCTCACGAAAAGAACCCTAGTGACTTGACAGCAACTACACAAATTCCCTAAGATGTTTGGATGGGCACTTGGCCAATGCAACCTTCTAAGGCCAGGAGAGATTGCCTGTCCCACACGCTCGCCTACCAGGTGAGGCAGGCCAGGGCATTGCTGCTTTAAATCCCCAGGTGACCTCGGTGAGGGTGCCTGGCCTACCTGCTCGCCTACCAGGCTAGGTAGGCCAGGACTTTGCTGCCCCACATACCCGGTTGACCCGCCCATCTCCTGGCTGGCTGGACCCTCTAAGTCCAAGCCAGCATATCTTGGAGAGGTGGAAGTCCCCGGGTCCAGAATGGATCCTTCTTGAGAACACTGTCCCTCAAACCCAAGGCCAGCAGATGGAGAGTGCTGGGTAACAGAACTGCCCCAGTACTCAGTGGCCCCCAAGCATGTGCCCAAGGTGCCAGAGTCAGGAGTTTTGGGAGCAATTGCAGAATTGGGCAAGTGCCCCTGATGGAATTCTTTTTCTCTTGCTGCTTGTGATTTGTGTGGATACCCCCAGTCAGTGTTGTGACACCTGTGAAGCCACCCGGTCCAGGTGCAGCCTGTCCAGTTTAGTGATGAGGCGGCGACCCCAGCGGAGTTCAGCAGGGCTCTTCCTCGTGGCTGTGCCAGAAGCTTTGGAACTCTGTATCTGGGCACTTGTCAGGCCATCCTGACAACACCCATGTCAGTACGCATGTAAGCGTGTGATCAGTGGCAGTTTCTGCAGCCACATCCCTAGCATTGAGGGGAGACTCAGGCAACTCCTGAATGGACAGAATATTAATGGCTGGAGCAGGATCTGGCTCTACTCGGTTCAGGGATAATCTGCTCAGGCCATCTGCATGGCCCATTTCTTTTCCAGCTTTGTGGACTAATGTATAGTGATATGCTGACAGGAAAATGGACCATCTCAGCATACGAGGAGAAAGGATATGTGGGGTCAGTATAGACCATGAAATGGCGGCCATATAAGAAATCATGAAATTTCTTAATGCCAGCCACTATGGCCTAGGCTTCCCTGTCAATTTGAGCATAATTCCACTCTGCACCTATTTTTCTATTCGCATTTGCATGCTTTTGAACTGCTAGGCTGGCAGGAGTTGAGGCTAGGCAATAGGACATATATAATTTGCATCACCATTCACCATTTTCCTATGGCATTTCCTTGAATAATAGGCCACAGGGACCTGTGTCCCATCAGCCTTCAGATGGCTAAGTACAGCTCCCATTCCATAAGGAGATGCATCGCATGCAATGCAAACAGGCAGTTGCTCATTGAAATGTGCTAAAACAGCATTAGAAGTGAGCACGGCCTTAACCTCATTGAAGCTCTTGTCATGGACTTTAGTCCACTGCCAAGGAGCTTGCTTGTCTAAGAGCCTATATAATGGCTCTGCCACTGCAGCTTTATGTGGAGGAATGCATGATAAAAATTTAATAGCCCCAAGAAGGCTTGCAGTTCACTCTTAGACTTAGGGCTTGGGGCCTGCTGGATAGCTTGCAATTTATTTTCAGCAGGGTGAATGCCTTGAGCGTCTATCCTGAATCCTAAGAAGTCAGTAGAAGTGACTCCTATCTTACATTTATCTTTCTTTAGTTTAAGGCCTGCTTTTCAAAAACGAAGCAAGACAGCCCTTAATCTCTCTGCTAAATTTTGAGATGACTCCCCAGCAATGAGGACATCATCAAAGTAGGGACAGACCACAGGAATACCTCGAAGTGTGCTCTCCACAACAACGATTGATTTTAGAAACAAGAGAGCTGCTGCAGGAAATATAATAATATTCTGTGGTACAGTTTCTGTTTTAAGACAACTTCTCCAGAAACTATACCACAGAATGGAGAAGTTGTCTTAAAACAGAAACTGTACCACAGAATATTATTATATTTCCTGCAGCAACTCTCTTGTTTCTAAAATCAATCATAAATATGGATCTGGCTATCTTAAACTTCATCCAATAGTTTGTAATTTATTTTGGAAAAGTTTACAGTATAATATTTTAGTCTTTATTCTCTTGTGACTTTTCATTCTAGGTTAATCACAGCAAGATGTATATAAATTATATATTAACACCGAGGAGAAACGAGTCTCTCTCTCTCTCTCTCCTCCCTTTCCTTTCTCTTCTAACCAATGTATATGATTTCCCCTAGAGAAATCCTTTTCTGACCAACAAAGTAAAGCTTTTAACTGGAAAGTGAATTTTCCATCAGAGAGAAATCAAATGCTAAAGTAACATCACCTCACAAATGGAAATGTTCTAAATGAATTTGTTTCTGCAGCATAATTTCCATTCTCACTATGCTATGCTTCAATACAGCATCAGAGGAGGCTGGAATTCAGGATAACAACAAAACCAAATTGAAAGAAACAATTTCCCTTTCCCAGAGGGAAGGGAAATAGAAAGAAAGACTGTGATTTTGGAAAAAGACTATTGAATACAGGTAGTCCTCAATTTACAACTATAACTCAGCCTGGAATTATGATAGTAAGTTGTTGCAGGAGTCATTAAGCAGGTTATAAAGAATTTGTGCCTGATTTTATAACCTTTTTTGAGGTGGTTGTTAAGTGAATATGGCAGTTGTTAAGAGTACCCAATAGGCATCTGGTAAAAAACATTCTAAATTGTGGTCACGTGATTGTAGGATGCTGCAAACAGCTTAAATGCAGGCTCATTGCTAAGTGTCCAAAACGTGACCGTGTGTGTGTGAGAGAGAGTGGTCATTTGAACTTTGAAACTGGGTGGTAATTACTTTAGGGAAGGTCTTCATAACTTTGAATGGTCACTAAGCAATTGGTTGTAAGCCAAGGACTACCTGTAAGACTTAAACAACATTAAGCAAGAAAGAGCTATCAACAGAAAACAGAACAAGAGAGGGAAACCATGTTAGGCTTTTGGTCATAAAGAAAAACTAAGTAAGTTCAATAAGTATTGAACACTAGCCAGAACTGTGTGTGAGAAAGGGAAGCGTTCTTGCAGAATGTGAAGAATCTAGGCATAACTGTATGCTAGTACCTGTTAAAAGGGAACTCCCATTTGTGAATTACAAGTTTTCTCTCTCTTCTTGAGATGACTCAAGAAGAGGACACTAGAGTACTTTAGTCTTCAAACACTTTATTATGGGTTGGCCAAGCCAAATCAAGCATACACGGTCACATTCAGCAAAATCTGAATGTGAAACAGTGTGCAAATGGGTAGGCCACAACGTCAGCTAGTTCTAATTACTCTAACCAGCTTCCTCTTGAAATCTAACCACAATAGAATATAGAGATTATTCTTTTTTTATATAAATATATTTTATTAATTTTATAATTTTAGCAATAAATGCTTAATGATTAGATAAACAAAAAAAATCCAGAATAAAAACATACTTATACAACTCTACTTAATACATTCTTGTTCATCTTTCTATTACCCTCTCTTACCCATACAAAACAAAAAACAACATACATTCATTTAGATTCATATATACAATATTTTAAATGAAATAAAACAAATACCTACACTTGACTATAGGTGTTGCTCGGACATCACCCCCCACCACCACATCCACCCTCTCTCTTCCTCCCTATCTTCTCATCCTACTTCCCTCTTCCTCTACCTCTCTCCTTCCCTCTCTCTCCACTTCCTCTTCTCCTCCAACCTTCCTACTTCCTTCTACCCTCTTTCACTCTTCTCTCCACCCTTCAGATGTAGTGCAGAGGTGGTGTCCGAGCAACACCCCTCTCTAAATTTCTCAGTAAATATTTTTTATTATTATATATTACAGGTATTACAATTGAGTACAAAACCATTTAACACCCCCACCTTCCCCCCCCACCTTCCTGGAGTGAAAACAGGGTAGTTCAAAAAAAACCCCACTATATTAAACAAAATTATTATATAAATCCTAATAAAAATTTAACTATATGCTAAATACAATTTCTTGGATTGATATTTCCCTTGAATATACTCTATCCATTTTTTCCATTCCAACATATATTTTTCATTTGAATGATCTTTCAAATATGCAGATACTTTGGCCATTTCCGCCAAATTTATAACTTTCAAAGTCCATTCTGCAGTAGATGGTAATTCTGCCTTCTTCCAATATTGACCCACCAACAGTCTCGCTGCTGTAATCAAATTCAAAATCAAGTTCATCTCTATGGTAGTACAATCTCTTATAATACCTAATAAAAACAACTGTGGTGAAAATTCAATACGTTTTTTCAAAATATTTTGAAGTATCCACCAAATTTTTATCCAAAATCTTTCATTTTTTACAAGTCCACCATACATGAAAATAAGTAGCATCCATACAATCACATCTCCAACATTTAGATTGTAAATTAGGGTACATACATGATAATTTTTTTGGATCCAAATGCCATCTGTAAAACATTTTATAAAAATTTTCTCTTAAATGTTGCGCTTGTGTAAATTTTACATTTTCCACCCAGATTCTCTCCCAAGTTTCCATCATTATTGGTTGTCCAAAATTTTGAGCCCACTTTATCATACAATCCTTAACTAATTCAGTTTCCGAATCAATTTCTATCAATGCATTATACAATCTTTTAATATGCATTAACCTTTGATCTCTAATTTGCTTAATTAAATTTTCATCTATTTGAGATATACCAATCTTCTGATCTTTTTTCCATCTGGTCTGCAGTTGTAAATATTGAAACCAAGTAAGAATTATTTCTTCCTCCCTTAACGTGTTCAGGGACTTCAATTGTAAGACATTCCCTTCTTTAAACAGGAGTTTCTCATATAGCACCACATCATGTAATTGTTCTCTATTTATATTCTCTATTGTGTGTCTGGGAACTGTCCATACAGGAATCTTATCATTTAATTTATGCTGGTATTTTTTCCAGACACGCAACAGAGCATTTCTCAGTAGGTGCTCTTTGAAACTCATGTCCACCTTCTTATCATAAACTAAATATGCATGCCAACCATATAATAAATCATACCCTTCAATATTCAATACTCTATCATTAGTTAAATTAACCCAATCACTTATTGCTACTAGAACAGCTGCATCATAATATAACTTCAAGTTAGGCATTTTCAAACCACCTCTTTCCCTTGTATCCTGGATTATTTTTAATTTAACCCTCGGTTTCTTCCCATTCCAAATAAATCTATTAATGCCCTTCTGCCACTCCTCCAAATTCGCATCCTTTTTAAGTATAGGTATCATTTGAAAAAGAAATAAGAATTTGGGTAATACATTCATTTTAACTGCAGCTATCTTTCCCAGCAAAGATAATTGTAGTTTCTTCCATTTTTCCAATTCTATTTGTACCTTACTCCACAAAACTTCATAATTATTTTTATATAACTTCCCATTAGAAGCTTCAATATCAATTCCTAAATATTTAATTTTCTTAACTATCTCACAGCCCGTTATTTTTTCCAAATCCTGTTTTAAATTAATATTTAAATATTTAACTAACATCTTTGTTTTAGCTATATTTAATTTAAATCCAGATACCTTACCATAAATTTTAATTATCTCCATCAATCTCTTGGCAGAATATAGAGATTATTCTTATGTACCAACTGGCTTGTAGAGTTTGTTAATTATGTGTTTAAAACATTTATTGATATTCAGGTACTTAGATTCTTTAATATTAGCCAGCTTCTTCAATAATACTTCATTCCATCTTTCTAGCACTCATTCGCAATCAATGCCAACCAGTTGATTACTGATCTGTTCATTATTCTATTTTTCCCCCTTATGTATATTTGTACCAATCTTTGAGTTTCCCCTTCTCTGTTGTTTTCCTCTCTGCAGTATGAACTTTCTTTATTAAATTATACCATTCAGAACTTTGTGAGACATCAAACTTCATATTACAGTATGTATTGCAGTATGTACCATAGAAATACACTGAATAAAATGTATTAGTCATTTCCAAGATTTAAAAACTATCTCTCTCTCCACCACCACCCCCATATCATTGAATTGCAAAGGTATACATCATATACATCTTGAAATTTACCACAATTCTTGGACATTATTTCAGAACTAGAACTCTTCCCAAACCATGTATCTTCATCATTTTATGTCAGATCTTATTTAATTTTACTGTTTAAAAATATCAACTCTCATCAGTATATCTATAACTATATAATTATCAAATGCCTTACTGAAGTCCAAGTAAATTACATTCACAGCATTCCTCTGGTCCACTAATTTTGTCACCTACTCAAAATGTGCAATAAGATTTGTCTGGAATGATCTGTTTTTGACAAACCCCTGTTGGCTTTAGGTAATGACTTTGTTTGCCTCTAAGTGTTCACTGATTTGTTGCTTGATTACCTTTTCCAGAATCTTAATAATAATAATAATAATAATAATAATAATAATAATAATAATAATAATAATAAAGTTGGAAGGGACCTTGTTAGTCCAATCCCCTGCTCAGGCAGGAAACCCTATACCATTTCGGACAAATGGTTGTCCAGTCTCTTCTTAAAAACTTCCAGTATTGGAGCATTCACCACTTCTGGAGGCAGGTTGTTCCATTGGTTAATTGTTCTAACTGTCAGGAAGTTTCTCCTTAGTTCTAGGTTGCTTCTCTCCTTGATTAGTTTCCATCTGTTGCTTCTTGTCCTGCCTTCAGGCTCTTTGGAAAATAGCTTGACTCCCTCTTCTTTGTGGCAGCCCCTGAGATATTGGAACACTGCTATCATGTCTCCCCTCGTCCTTGTCTTCATTAAACTAGACAGACCCAATTCCAGCAACCGTCCCCTAAACATCTTTGTTGCTCTTCTCTGTACTCTTTTTAGAGCAGCGATTCTCAACCTTTTTCAGGCTGCGACCCCGACCTGTCAAGTGCCCTGCGCCGCCCATGCGTGGTGCTACCTACTATGCCACGCATGTGTGGTGCTGCCCCCTGTGCCGGCCGAGGCGTAGGCAGCCGCCCATTCAGGGCAGCGGCAGGCAGGCCCAGGTGCGGCGACGGCGCAGAGCGACCATGGGCTGGGCCACCAGCTGGCCCAGCCCAAGGGAGGTAAAAAACCTGCCGGGCCCACGCGCGCCAAAAACCTTCCCTGCGCCCGCCGCTGCCCCGCTAGCCTTACCTTCGCTACTGCCCGTTCAGGGCAGCGGCAGGCAGGCCCAGGCGCTCCTGGGCAGCCGCAGCAGCGACGACGCAGGGCAACCATGGGCTGGGCCACCAGCTGGCCCAGCCCAAAGGAGGTAAAAAACCCGCTGGGCCCCACATGCACCAAAAACCTTCCCTGCGCCCGCCGCTGCCCCGCTAGCATTACCTTCGCTGCCACCCATTGGGGCGGTCGCAGGCAGACCCAGGCGCTCCTGGGTGGCTGCAGCAGCGACGGCACAGGGCGACCACTGGCTGGGCCACCAGCTGGCCCAGCCCAAGGAAGGTAAAAAAACCCGCCGGGCGCCACGTGCACCAAAAACCCTCCCTGCACCCGCCGGCTTCCCACCTCCCACCCCTGGCCCTCTTTTACTTACAGTTTTAGTAGTTGCTCAGCAGGGAGGGGTGGAAACTTCCGGAGAGGTCGCCTTCGCTGCAGACAACTTGCAACACCATTTGCAGACTGGGACTTTTGGCGGGCTCAGCAGGGCGGAGACAGCCTGGACAATTCCTATTGGCTTTTGAAAGCCAATAGAATTAGACTCTATTCAAGAGAGTCTATTCTATTGGCTTTCAAAAGTCAATAGAATAAGAGGGAGTAGCACAGCTAAGGAAAAGGGGGGAAAATGGCGGACTGCGTTGTTTGGCGACCCCCGTGAAATGGTCGTTCGACCCCAAAGGGGGTCACGACCCACAGGTTGAGAACTGCTGTTCTAGAGTCTCAACATCTTTTTTACATCATGGTAACCAAAACTGGATGCAGTATTCCAAGTGTGGCCTTACAAAGGCATTGTACAGTGGTATTAATACTTCACGTAATCTTAATTCTATCCCTCTGTTAATGCAGCCTAGCACTGTGTTGGGTTTTTGACAGCTGCAGCACATTGCTGGCTCATATTTAAGTGATTGTACACTAGGACTCCGAGATCCCTCTCACAGTTACTACTATTAAGCAAGGTACCCCCTATACTATACCTGTACATTTGGTTTTTCTTGCCTAAATGTAGAACATTACTTTTTTCACCATTGAATTTCATTTTGTTAGATAGCGCCCAGTGTTCAAGTCTGTCCAGATCCTCCCGTATCTTAAACCTGTATTCTGGAGTGTTGGCTATTCCTGCCAGCTTGTCATCTGCAAATTTGATGAGTTCCCTATCTATCACCTCATCTAAATCGTTGATGAAGATGTTGAAGAGCACTGGGCCCAGAACAGCGACCTAGGGCACCCCACTACATACTTCGCTCCATGTAGATGTGGTTCCATTGAGGACCACATGCTGAGTACAGCCGGTCAGCCAGCTACGGATCCATCTGGTGGTGATGCTGTCTAACCCACATTTTTCTCTCTTTTCAAGTAGTAGGTTGTGATCTTCTTTGTCAAATGTCTTACTGAAGTCCAAGTAAATTATATCCACAGCATTCCATTGATCCACTAATTTTGTCCTTGGTCAAAGAATGCAATAAGATTTGTCTGGCATGATCTGTTTTTAACAAACCCATGTTGGCTTTTAGTAATGACTTTGTTTGCCTCTAGGTGTTTGCTGATTCATTGTTTGATTATCTTTTCCAGAATCTTCCCAGATATTGAGGTCAGTCTAATAGGTCTGTAATTTCCTGGATCCATTTTTCCCCTTTTTTGAAGATGGGACCTACATCAGCTCTTTTCCAGTCCTCTGGTAGTTCCCCAGGGCTCCAGGATCTTTGAAAAATATAGTTCAGTGGTTCTGAGATCACATCTGCCAGTTCCTTGAGAACCTTGAGGTGTAATCCATCTGGTTCTGGCAATTTGAACTCGTCTAGGCTGGACAGGTACTCACCATTTTCTTGCCTATCTTAACTTGTGTTTCTATTCTGTTTTTTATGGCACTATTTTTGATAGGTTGGTCTGTTTTTTCCCTTTGTGTGAAGACAGATGCAAAAAATGAGTTAAATAGTTCTGCTTTCTCCCTATTGCTTGTCACCTTCTTGCCACCTTCACCCACTAATGAACCAATCATTTCTTTCACTTTTTTCCTGTTTTTTACATGTTGAAAGAAGCTTTTTTATTATTTTTGACTTTGGTTGCATGCCTTAGTTCATTACGAGCCTTACCTTTCCTCACTTCATCTTTGCAGGCTCGGACTATTTGCTGATATTCTGACTTAGTTATGTGCCCCTCTTTCCACTTTCTATACTTGTCCTTTTTATCTTTCAATTTATCAGAGAGTTCTTTATGCAGCCATGCTAGTTTCTTTTGAGAGCTGTTATTTTTCCTCTTTGTCGGTAGACTGGGCCTTTATTATATCACTTTTCAAAATTTCCCAAGCTTCTTGAGTTGTTTTCCCCTTGAGGATTCTCATCCAGAGAATCCTTCCCAAGCCCTCTCTAAGTTTATTGAAAATAGCTCTCTTGAATTCCAAGACTCTAATTTGACTATGTTCTGTATGCTTGTGCTTCCATAATGTTGAATTCCAATATTGCATGATCACTACCTCCCAAGGTTCCTGTGGCTTCAACACCTTCTATCATTTCATCTCTATTAGTGAGAATTAGATCCAAAATGGCTAATCCCCTAGTTCTCTTCTCTACTTTTTGGGAGACAAAGTTGTCTGCTAGGTTTGTCAGGAATCTGTTTGATCTTCCACTTGGTGCAGAGTTTGTCTCCCAGTTGATTTCAGGGTAGTTAAACTCCCCCATTACTATTGTGATGTGCTTCCTACATATCTTAGTTAGCTGACTAGGAAAAGATTCATCTATTTCCTCTGTTTGGTTGGGTGGCCTATAGTATACACCTATGGCAATGTCATTTTTTTCTCCCTTTTATATTGACCCAAATTCAAGACAGTTTTCATCATTGTTGTGCTCTATTTCTGTAGAGATTTAGTTATTTCTTATACTGAGAGCAACTCCACCTCCTCTTTTATATGGTCTGTTTCTTTTAAATAATTTAAATCACTCTGTGTGTTTCATATTTCCCATGGTCTTAGGAACCGAGACATCACTCCGCATCCATCTCCGCATGGCCTCCTCCACCATTTGCAGAGAGAGAGACAGAGAGGCACTTTCGCTTCCCTTCTCTCTCTCTCTCAGACGGACTTACCTCCTGCAGAGCTCCTGATTGGCCCTGCGCTCGGGTGCCCCACCCCCTGGGAGAAGTGCAGCCAGGGCCTCGTGGCCTTGGAGCTGCCCGGGGAAGCTCTGGGATCCCTACTGGGAGCGGCCCGCTGGAGGCTCTACTGAGTGGGCCAGTCTTCCCGCAAGCCGTGGTGCAAGGGAGACCAGAGCCGGTGATTCCCAGCCAGCCCGACCATTGGACCACTGGCCAGGAAGACATGCCGGATTCCATTCTGCCGGGAAGGAAGAAGGGGATTCAGCAAAGGTAGGAGAGAAGAGCCGCCTCCTGGGGCCCAGCGCTGGTGGCGGCTTCCTTGCCATTCTCTTCCTCCTCTCCTTCTTCCTCCTACTGCTTGGGTGCGCGCCGGGGCAAAAGGGGTGCCTAGGGGGAGCAGCTGGGCTGGCAGAGGGGCTGGCAGGGGCCACACGGCACCAGCCCTCACCACAGCTCCATCGGATGGCCGGAGGGCAAGGCTGGGCAGTGCAGAGTTTTAACTGGGGCGGCAGCAGCGGTTTTCTCGCCCTTCTCCTCTCCTTCCTCTTGCTGCCCCCAAGGCGGCTCAGGCGGGTGCTGGGGCAAGAGGGGTGCATGGGGGAAGCAGCCGGGCTGGTGGAGGGACTGGTGGGCCGCGTGGCACGAGCCCCCACTATGGCTTCATCTAGATGGGCGGAGGGCAAGGCCGAGCAGCGCAAAGTCCCAGCTAGGGCAGCGGCAGCTATTTTCTCACCCTTCTCCTCTCCTTCCTCCTACTGCCCCCAAGGTGGCTCTGGCGGGTGCTGGGGCAAGAGGGATGCCTGGGGGGAGCAGCCGGGCTGGTGGAGGGGCTGGCAGGCCCCACAGCACCAGCCCCCACTATGGCTCCATCTAGATGGGTGGAGGGCGGGGCCGGGCAGCGCAGAGTCCCAGCTGGGGCAGCGGTTGTGGTTTTCTCACCCTTCTCCTCTCCTTCTTCCTCCTGCTGCCCCCAAGGCAGCTTGGGCAGGCGCCGGGAGGAAGAGGGGTGCCTGGGGGGGAACAGCCGGGCTGGTGGAGGGGCTGGCGGGCTACGTGGCTCCAGCCCCCACTGCAGCTCCATCGATGGATGGAGGATGAGGCCGGGCAGTGCAGAGTTCCACCAGGGGCAGCGGCCGGGCCGAGGGTGGTGGGGACCCCCAAGGATGCTGTCGTAAGATAGAGAGAGAAAGAGAGAGAGGAAAGAGAGAGAAACAGAGGAAAAGAGAGAGGAAAGAGAGAAAGAGAAAGGGAGAAAACAGAGAAAGAGAGAGAAAGAGAGAGGAAAGAGAGAAACTGGGAGAGGAAAGAGAAAAAGAGGAAAGAGGGAGAGAGAGAAGAGAGAGAGGAAAGAGAGAAAGAGAGGAAAGAGAGAAAGAGGAAAGAGAGAGAGGAAAGAGAAATAGGAAAAGAGAGGAAAGAGAGAAAGAGAAAGAGGGAGGAAAGAGAGAGAGGAAAGAGAGAGAAAAAGAGAGACAGAGGGAGAGGAATGGCGCTTCTCCAACCAGGCTGGGCATTAGGAAGGTTGAGAACTACTGATCTATAGCAATATTTCCCTCAAAATCCTAAGGTTATGAGCACTTGAGATGTCTCCCACTCAATCCCAAAATATATCGTTCTGACCTCCATAAAAGTTGGTCTCATAGGTACAGTAAAGCCACACTGAAGTGCATGTAATAAAATGGACTGTCTTAGTCATGTTTTTGGAGTTTGAGTGAGGATGATTTAATGGACTAAGATTTAGTGGGTTTAAAACTGAAAGCAATTTTGGAAATGTCTCCATTGCAGGTTTTAGTAATATGATATTTTGGTAGGAAAATACTGTGTGTAGGTGGCATAGAAAGTAAAAAGATATTCCAAGTCTGAGTAGAAAAAAAATTAAAATATCTCATGGAAAGAACAATCTTTTGAAACTATCTGCCATTAGGCAAATGACATTCAGAGGAGCCTATTACTTGTCATCATTTTGTAAGAGATGTAAATGTGCATGTAATAATGCTTAGAACATAATACATCATCCATTCACTATCCACCCACACATCCACACATCTTTCATCCATCCATCCATCCAGCCAGCCAGCCAGCCAGCCCTGTTATGTTTTCCCTTTTAAGGTGAGCATTTGTATGTAATGTATAAAAATGAAGTTAGAATTAAGAAGACCGATAAATTAGTGGCATGAGATAGGAGAAAAGGAAATATAAGGTAGGCCTTGTTTAGTAACTGAAGTTGGTCGTTGATCTTTAAGCAAAGTGGTCACTAAGTGAAGATCACATGACTGAAATTGTGCTTACAATTGTGCTTACAATTTTATTTCGGCTTTCTTCTATTTCTTGCTATTTCCTTTAGCCAAGAGGGGAGGAAGATTTCCAGAACTCGACTCATGAGTAAGCTGGATAAAAGGACTAATCTTACAATTCTCCTCTCCCCCTCCTCCACTTTGAGGAATGCTCATTCTCTGTGATGGAATGTGAACCTGGATGAGTGGAGCAATCATGGTAAGGGTACCATGGATTCCCAGAGAGGAGACAACACAGAGAAGACAGAGAAGAGAGAAAATAAGACAGAGAAGAGAGAAAATAAGACAGAGAAGAGAGAAAATAAGAGACTGCACAGTCCTGAACTGGATGGGGGAGGGAGAAAGACTAATCTAGTGAAGAGAAGGTCCAGGAGAGACATGATAGCAGTGTTCCAATATTTAAGGGGCTGTCACAGAGAGGAGAGAATCAGCCCGTTTTCCAAAGCACCTGAAGGCCAGACAAGGAATAATGGATGGAAACTGATCAAGGAGAGATTCAACCTGGAAATAAGGAGAAATTTCCTGAGAGTGAGAACAATCAACCTATGGAACAGATTGCTTTCAGATGTTGTTGGTGCTTCATTGCTGGAGGCTTTCAAGAAGAGACTGGACTGCCATCTGTCAGAAATGGTATAGGAACTCCTGCTTGGGTGGGGTTTGGACTAGGTCATAGGTCAGCAACCTGTGGATCTGGAGCCGCGTATGGCTCTTTGAGCCTTGCCGTGTGGCTCCCAGCCTCCTCTGCCATTTGCAGAGAGAGACACATCTCTCTCTCTCTCTCTCTCTCTCTCTCTCTCTCTCTCTCTCTCTCTCTCTCTCTCTCTCTCTCTCTCTCTCTCTCTCTCTCTCTCTCTCTGTGTGTGTGTGTGTGTGTGTGTGTGTGTGTAAAACAGAGAGTGGACTTACGGTGTTCTCCAACAAGCTTAAAAGCTTACTGGGTGGGGCTCTTGCCTTGGCTGCATCTCTGCAGGAAGCAGGAAGGGCAGAAGAGAGCTAGCTAGCCCAGCTATGCTGGCTTAGGAGTTCTGGGAGTTGACATTCCTGAGTCATAAAAGAGCCAAAGTTGCCTACCCCTGAGCTTGTTGGAGAACAGCTTGAAGCCAGCTTGCCAGGTGAGCAGAAGATCAGAGAGAGGGAGAGGAGGGAAGAGAGAGGAGAGAGAGAGAGAGAGAGAGAGAGAGAGAGAGAGAGAGAGAGAGAGAGAGAGAGAGAGAGAGAGAGAGAGAGAGAGAGAGAGAGAGAGAGAGAGAGAGAGAGAGAGAGAGAGGAAAGACAGAAAGAGATAGAGAGAGGAAAAAGAGAGAGAGAGAAAGAAAAAGAAAGAAAGAGAGTGGGGAAAGAGGACTGGCAGACCAAGGGCAGAAAGAGAGAGGGAGAGGGAGGAAGGGAGAGACAGAGAGAGAGACAGAGAGTCTCTTTTGACATCTAAAATGAAGATAACACTGCATATACCCTTTTTTACCTTTATGATATATCTCTATCTCTATCTCTATCTCTGTCTCTGTCTCTGTCTCTGTCTCTGTCTGTCTGTCTGTCTGTCTGTCTGTCTGTCTGTCTGTCTGTCTGTCTGTCTATCTATCTATCTATCATGGTAAAAAAGGATATATGCAGTGTTATCTTCATTTTAGATATCAAAAGGGTTTTGCGGCTCCCAGTGTTTTGGTTTGGTGGGAAACGGGTCCAAGTGGCTCTTTGAGTGTTTTGGGTTGCCTACCCCTGGACTAGGTGACCTACAAGGTCCCTTCCAATTGTTATTCTGATTGCGAAAGAGGTTCAGGATAGCCATACCCTATAATCTTTTTGAGTGTTCAGGGTATCTATTAGGTTAGATTATAGCTTTAGTCTGGCAAGATTCTAGTGGTTAAGACACTAGGCTAGATAGTGGGAGACTGTGAGTTCTGGTCCTGTCTTAGCCATGAAAGCCAGCTGCATGATTTTGAACCAATTGCTCTCTCAGCCCAACTCACCACATATGATTATTGCTATGGGGAAAATAGGGGGGAAGAAGATATATCAGCTGTGTTTGCAACTCTGTGTTTGCCACATTTGTTATTTATAAAAATAACAAATGTGGCATATAAATATATAAATAAATATAACAAAATGAACAGAAACATATTCTTAAATAATGTGTTTTCATTTATTTGGAACAACATTTGTTCCTCACAACAGACTATTTGTTTCTGTCAGGATTTGCATGTCTTGTTCTTTTCCATTTTTACTAAACATTCTATCAAAAGATACCAACTCATCTACCTTTTTCTAGTTTTTTCCCCCCATTTATGCAGTTATTCCTCCATTTTCTCCTGTCATGTACAACTACTTTGGTCCTAGATAAATTTAAGTTCTAGTTCATGTTCCTTGTTGCATCATTCAATCTATATAACAGTCTCTGAAAATCATTCAGATTCTTAACCAAAACCATGGGGTTACCGATGCATGTACATTCAGGTCACTAATTATTATATCTCTAATTTTACCACATATGTTCGTATACATTTACTAATAAATACATTAAAGAACCAAGACAACACACATCCATTTTTATCTTCTGATCAATATTGAATGATTCATTAAGTGTCCCGTTATTTCCATGCATGTTTTACTTCCATTATATGCCCCTTTCTCTATTTACAGTCAACCTTTCAGACAGTAAGTATTCATTATTTCTCAATTACTTTCTGAAGAGCAAAGATCTAAACATGCCTGGCACAAAGCCACACTGCATTTACCAAACACTTCTCTCTTCTTGTGCCTTTTCCACAGAATTCTGCCAAACAATTTGCCAAATATGCTTGAGAAAATTATACAGGTAGTCCTCGATTTACGTCATGGAGACTGCCCATCATGGTGGTAACTTGCGATGGTCATAAAATGAGATGGTCATGTGACCAACCTGATCTTACAATTTTTATGTGCAAGTTTTTAAGTGAATTGCTCTGGGCATTAACGAACACTGTGGTCATTAAGTGATCCAATGGTAATTTTTGTTTGATGAATAAACATTAAAAAATGAACAAACTATGGGCGCAGTTTAGCCAAAAAAATAATTGCTGTTTTTTGGCAAAAATGTTGTGAAACATGACCATGTGATACTGCAAATGACGTAAATGTAGCATGGTCACTGGACAACCTAAATGGGAACATGTGGATATGGGGAGATCCCAGTGTCAAAACTTCAAATTTGGTCCCTAAATGCCCTGTAGGCATGTAAAACTTGTGATGTCATGTGACATCACATGACATATCGGGACTTTTTCCCCATTGCCGGCAATGGGGTGGGCATGGTTTTGGCATGACGCATCCGGCCTACATGTTGGCAGTTTGACATGCCTGCCTTAGAGAGATCCATTGAAACTTTGCACAGTCGCTAGTTGACCAGCATTAGGTCAAAACTACCTGTTGTATCTATACTTCCTTTGTAAAGATGAATTATGAATTGCAAAGTTCCAGTTTTGCAATTGCCTGACACAGTTGCTTAAGACAGTGTCTTACTTTCGTTTTATCCCCAAAAGCCCCACTATGTCTTACTTTCAGGGTATGTCTTATATTGGGAAAAAATGTCGCAGACGCGGTGACGTATGGAGAGGGGGCGGCGCGGAAGTGGGCAGGAGGCGGCGCTCATTAAGATCAGAGGGAGGTGGCAGACGCGGCGATGTATGGAGGGGGGCGGCGCGGAAGTGGGCAGGAGGCGGCGCTCATTTGGATCAGACGGAGGCGGCAGACGCGGTGACGTATGGAGAGGGGCGGCGCGGAAGTGGGCAGGAGGCGGCGCTCATTTGGATCAGACGGAGGCGGCAGACGCGGCGACGTATGGAGAGGGGGACGGTGCGGACGTGGGCAGGAGGCGGCTCGCAGCTAGATGAGAGGGAGGCGGCAATACCCCCGTGTTTCCCCAAAAGTAAGATATGTCTTACTTTCGGGGTATGGCTTATATTAGCCGGCCCCCTGAAACCCCCGATACATCTTACAATCGGGGGTGTCTTACTATCGGGGAAACACGGTATCTTCACCCAATATATTAAATTATTGTTATTACATAAGCAAATCACATGTATATTCTAACATTTATACCATCAATACCTGCAGCCTTGGCAACATTCTCACAATTTATGATTTCCTTTTTTGTGGTGTTATATTTTTTATCATTTCCATATATATCTTTTAAAAGTTCCTTCCAAGAACCCATTATTTCAGTTATATCATAGATAGTTTCACAAGTATCTTTTCTCCTATTTTGCATTACTAATTTTCTATTATAGAAAATTTTAAATTCTGTTCTGGGCAACTTCCACATTCACTTTTTCAGAGAACAATCTATCTTTTCATACTTCATGCTTTCATAAAGCTTCTTGCAGCTGTTCTTTTATTTCATTTTCTTTCATTTTTCCCTCAGTTTTTTTTAATAATCTATCCAACTTCAGAACTTACCCTGGATGTTTCCTTTACAATTAATCATAATCATATTCAAATTATGCTTTTCAAATCATATATTTCTATGTATGCTTATGACTTACATTTAAACTATATGTTTGAAAAAAAGTTTTCTAAACAGTAATTTACCAAATAATCATCATATTCTGTCATTCTTGAATCTCTGAATGGCTCAATAATTTTTTTATGCTATCTCATCTCCATCATGCCTATCCATTCATACCACCTAATATAATAATTTTCCCCTTGGATTATATTCATTCAGAATATTTTTCCCTAGTTTTTTTTTTCATTATCACTCTTCATTAAAGTATATTAGCTAACTATCATTCCTACTTTCATGAGTACTCACAACTTAGATAACACTAATTCATGAATTACATTTTATGCTAAATAAAAAACCATTTAGTTCCATACATGTGATCAGCAGCTTCAATCTACTAGAGCTGATAATCTTCAATCAGATTTATTACAAGCTTTCTCTTTCTCTTGATTTCACTGATAGTTTTCTTTTTCCTTCCTTCCTTCCTTCCTTCCTTCCTTCCTTCCTTCCTTCCTTCCTTCCTTCCTCCCTATCCTATCCTACCCTATCCTACCCTACCCTTCCTCTTTTCCCCATCCCCCCTCATCTCATCTCATCATGGTCTAATCAAATATACATACCCAGTCAGTGTCATTACTTTATGAGTTATATTGTTAAAATTGGATTACTGGAGATAAACATGATTTAGGCCCCTTGTAGCGAACCTATGGCACGTGTGCCACAAGTGGCATGCAGAGCCCTCTCTGTGGGCACACGTGCCATCACCCCAGTCCTAGATCTTCAGCTGGGTTTTATAAAACCTTTTCGCTTTAGGCTTCCGCCACCATGTGCAAAAAAAAAAAAAGTTCAATCTATCAATCAATTTCAACTTCTCACACGGGAAAAAAGATCTCGCAAAGTTGGAATTGATTGATTGAACTTTTTAGTCCCACCCAGTCTGCCGTTACTACCGCAGCCACACCCACCCAGTGGGCCATGCCCACCCAGCACCCGACGATACATAAGTGGGTTTTGGGTTGCCGTTTGGGCACTCGGTCTCTAAAAGGTTCACCATCACTGATTTAGGTTACCATAAATAAGTATGCTGCATGAATATCCAACACGTAGCACCTGATAAACGAGTTAGCAGTATAGAGACAAATTTCTGTAAGTGTGCCAACTGTGAGGATGATATGTTTAAGAGAAAGGGAAAGAAAAGGAGTTAATGAATTAGTTTCTAGGCAAATAATCCTGAATGAAAGAAATTTCTCTCCATGGTTGGTGGTTCTTGTTGATAAGCAATGCAAACTCATTTTGGAGAGAGAACTTTGGATCAAAGAAGGAGTTTATTGTTTTGGAGCACAATTGTCACATCTTCCCTATGTTCCAGATCTATTTATATTTTAGCAGCATCAGTATTCTTTTCTGAGAAATTGATTTCTGATTCAATTCTCTTGGGTTTGTATTTTGTGACTCAGCTCTGACATAATCATGGCCTTGACTTTTCATAGCAAAAAAAATATTTGTTTTTTAAAAAATTAATGGTTTTATGCTATGAGGCTTCTGCCCCATTTTTTTTAGCCTGGGACAAGTTACAGATAATCCTCAAATTACAATCATTCACTTAGCCACCATTCAAAGTTACAATGTCACTGAAAAAAAATGGCATATGAGCACACTTACAATCGTCACAGCACTTCCACTGTCGTGTGTCCAAAACTCAGCCCTTTTCAACTGCTGTGTATTTATAATGGTTGCAACATTCCAGAGGGAAATAAAATGTATGATTGGCATTTGTGACCCTCCCAGCCAGCCTCCAATAAACAAAGTCAAAGGGAGAAACTGGATCCACTTAATAACCATGTGGTTCACTTAACAACTATAGTAACAAAAAAAGATCATAAAATCAGGCACTATTCACTTAATAATTCTCTTGCTTATTAGTGAAAATTCTGGTCCCAATTGTGTTTGTAAGTTAAAGACCACCAGTACTTGTTTTTTAGTTGTTTTTCATTTCTGGGTATGTCTGGCTATATTGTGACGGAAAGCAATTTGGAGTCGTGATTCACGGCCCAGCATTAGACCCTAAAATATTGCCAATTTTAGTCCTCTTTTAGAACTGAAAGGCAGCTGGACAACTTTAGGAAGAAGGTATTGACAAGACACTTCTGATAAAGTTGCTAAGAAAATCTCATGAACTTGTTCTTAAGTCACCGGTAGTCAAGTCTAACTCAAGAGACCACAATGACAACCTATCATGACGGCAGCCATTTTGTAAATAAACAAATCCTCTCTGAATTAGCCATTACTGTGCCAATTATAAAGCATTAAGAAAACTTTTCAAAACGTGAATGGGCCTACTTTTTCAAAAGGTTGAGAACCTCTGAATGTAACTGACTATTTAAAGATGGAACAAAGCTTTGTATTGTCTTCTCTCACTTATCTACTAAGTTTTCATAAAGATCGGAAAAGACCAGGTATGCAGTAGCCAACTGGTTGCCTTACTCTATATTCTTTCACTATATATTCTACACATTCTTTCACTATATATTCTTTCACTTTATATTCTACACATTCAGCAGTTTAAATATAAGCATAACCCTTAGGCATTTGGTACGGCCAGGTCATAAATTAAGCAATGAGGACTAAGCTATTTTCTGGAAGACGTATTTTCCAATTACCACATAATACACATGTTCCTGAATGATATCACTGCACGAAAAGTAATATTTTGAGTGTGAACAGTATTTCAGAAAGACAGAAACATATGAGTAAAAGTTTTAAAATGCAATATTGGAAAATTGTAAGACAATCTAGCCTAAACTGAAAGCCAAATCTCCACTTAAGCTGGTTTATGGCACTATTTTGCCTTGGAGAAGTAATAATTGTATGCTTCCAATTAACTTTTATATATACACTAATATTTCATTCATTTATACAATTTCTCCAATAAACTTTTTTTTTCTATAAAAAATAAAGATGCATTTCTTAGCAATGCTCTGTTTAACAAAAATTCAATAAAACTATTTTACAAGAGAAAATATATACCTTCATGTTTTGGTGTTATTTCCACACAATTTTTTTTTCCAAATATGCGTCATGGAGTTCCTTGTGACATTCAAGTCAGAATAAAAAGACATGTAACAATAGAATTTATCTCCAATTAAAATCAATAAAGTAATTTTCCAGATCTGCTTCTCTATTTTACCATATGGCACAAAAGTATAATAATAATAATAATAATAATAATAATAATAATAATAATAATAATAATAATAATAATAATAATAATAATAATAATAAAGTTGGAAGGGATCTTGGAGATCATTGAGTCCAACCCCCTGCTCAGGCAGGAACCCTACCCTATTTCAGATAAATGGCTGTCCAGTCTCTTCTTAAAAACTTCCAGTGTTGGAGCATTCACCACTTCTGGAGGCAGGTTGTTCCACTGGTTAATTGTTCTAACTGTCAGGAAGTTTCTCTTTAGTTCTAGGTTGCTTCTCTCCTTGATCAGTTTTCATCCGTTGCTTCTTGTCCTGCCTTCAGACGCCTTGGAGAATAGCTTCACTCCCTTTTCTTTGTGGCAGCCCCTGAGATATTGGAACACTGATATCATGTCTCCCCTCGTCCTTCTCTTCATTAAACTAGACATACCCAATTCCAGCAGCCGTTCCTTATATGTTCTAGCCTCCAGACCCCTAATCATCTTTGTTGCTCTTCTCTGTAATCTTTCTAGAGTCTCAGCATCTTTTTTACATCATGGTGATCAAAACTGGATGCAGTATTCCAAGTGTGGCCTTGCCAAGGCATTGTACAGTGGTATTAATACTTCACGTAATCTTGATTCTATCCCTCTGTTAATGCAGCCTAGCACTGTGTTGGCTTTTTTGGCAGCTGCAGCACACTGCTGGTTCATATTTAAGTGATTGTCCACTAGGACTCTGAGATCCCTCTCACAGTTTCTACTATTGAGCGTGATACCCCTATACTACACCTGTACATTTGTTTTTTCTTGCTTAAATGTAGAACCTTACTTTTTTCACCATTGAATTGTACTGATTTATGCTAAGCAATGATATATCAAGGTTTAGAGAAAAGAGAGATATTTTAATTGAAAATTATAACTTTTTTCTCCTAAGAATACCTGCTGCTAGATGAGATATTTCTATTATTTCCATGGTTCATATAAATATTCATTTACATTAGGCCTTTTGATGCTACATTTTTTTTTCTATCATGTCCATTATGGTTTGCAATCTATATGCAGAGGTGAGGAACTATGGTCCTTTTATGACTTGTGGAGTTTAATTCTCAGAATTCTTGAGTCAGCCATTCCTGTTCAGAAATTCTGGGAGTTGAAGTCCACAAGTCATAAAAGGGCCATAGTTCCCAATACTTGATATACTGTATAGCAGGGGTCCCCAACCTGTGGGCCGTGCCTCTGTAGTGGCCACCGGACCGTGGGACAAGCTGGCCAGTGCATGCATTTGTGCGTGCACCCCCCCATTTGTGCTAGCGCCGTGGCCAAGGGCATAAAAACAGGATGCTGCGCTGCGTAGTGCAGAAATGGGACACTGCTGCACCTTGGGGCCCAAAAATGGGACAGTGCTGCGCTACAGGTTTCAAAAACTGGATGACAATGTGCCACGGGATGCAAAAATGGAATGCTGCCACACCGCGGAGCACAAAAATGGAATGGCGCAGGGACAGAAACAGGACACTGTGCACAAGAATGGGGCAGGGCTAGCAAGTATCACGTAAGCGCTAGCCCACCCATTTGTGTCACATGCATGCTTGCAGCCCCATGTGCGCGCACGCATGCATGCGTGCGTGCATGCATAAAATGCTTCCCCTTCCCTTTCACTTCGGGCCACCAACCAAGAAATGTTGGTGATCTCTGCTGTATAGAATCATAGAATCACAAGGCAGGACAACTTGTGCCTTTGACTCACTCTTGACTACTGATGCTTACATGAATGCAGTTTTCTTTGCTTTCCTCCTAATCCTAAAGAGTGGGACTGCCCAAAGTCACCCTGTTGGCTTCATGGATAAGGCAGAATTAGAGCTTCTAGCCCAATGCTTTAGTCACTGTACAAAATTGCTTCTTTTTGTAATTGAAATTCTTTTCTAATTTCTCCAAATGAAGAAATGTCCTTTTTAAGTCAAGTTCAATTTGTGGTGGGCTTTAAGGATATATCTATTTAGTTTCTTTCAGGCTGATTTTTCAATTTTCCAGCCTAGCTTACATCCTAGATCTGGTAAGGTGTTCCAAGTAAACCTGTCTTTTGCAATTGATTGAAGATGATTTTGTCAAAGCTAACGGTGTTCAAATGCTCCATTTGTTTTCAGATTGCATGCAAGGTGCCTTTTATAATTGCTACTATATTTGCTTTCTTTTGCCCAGTTGTTTTACTTCTGTTTGCATGTCTTCATATTTTGTGATTTTCTCCTATTTTAGTATCTCCAGACACTGCCATGCCACTATGCATACTTTTTTTTGTCTTTCATATTGTCAACTGTTAAGGCTGAGGTTTTATTTGGCCTCTCTGAATTCTAAAGTTCCAGAGCACTTACTTACTTACTTACTTTCTTTCTTTCTTTCTTTCTTTCTTTCTTTCTTTTTCTTTCTTTCTTTCTTTCTTTCTTTCTTTCTTTCTTTCTTTCTTTCTTTCTTTCTTTCTTTCCTTTCTTTCCTTTCTTTCTTTCTTTCTTTCCTTTCTTTCTTTCTTTCTGTTTGTTTATTTATTTATGTATGTTTGTTTATATTTATTTATTTATACTTCGTTTATTTTCTGGTCCCACCATTTCTTGCTTGCAGGAAAATGGTATTTCTTGCTGATATTCCAATGCACCATTGTTGGTACTTTGTCTTACCAATCTTTTAAAACTATGTTTAAAACTAAATTTTAATTCTAAAACTAAGGGGTAGACAGTTTTTTCAGCTTTTTTTCGCAGAAGTGACATTTGCTATCTGTTGCTGTCTTCTCAATACTATATACCTATCTTCTTAAGCCCTGGTCTTACACAATCAAAATTGCCCCCTCTGTCTCTTTCTTCAAATTTCCTGCTCTTAGCCATTGCCGGGTCTTGTCAGCTTTGCCCTTTTTTTAAAGTACTAGCCGTGCCTCTTTTCTATTATTTAGAATAATAATGAAAATGAATCATGCCTTTTATCCACGTAGTAATGTTGACAGACTCTATTTACCTAGAGGAAAATAGGTGGGCATGGAATGTTGCAAGTACAGCAGAAATTTGAAGAAGAAAAGCGAATTAGAACAATAGATGAAGGACAGTGAATGTATTGAACCCAGTATACCAGAAACATTTAGTGAATTAACCAGGGGAACAACCTGCCTCCAGAAGCGGTGAATGCTCCAACACTGGAAGTTTTTAAAAGAGACTGGATAGCCGTTTGTTTGAAATGGTATAGGCCAGGTTTCCTGCCTGAGCAGGGGGTTGGACTAGATGACCTCCAAGGTCCCTTCCAACATCATCATCATCATCATCATTATTATTATTATTAACAACAACAAATTCACCATTAGTCAATTGCAAAAGGCAGCCTTACTAGGAACTGCTTCCATCCTGCAACGATATATATAATAATATCAAACATCCACATCTGCCTATCCCAGGTCCTTGGTAAGAACTCGATAGGTAGACAAAAATGCCAAATCCAGTGTGAACATCTGGCTGACTATGAGATGATCCATAATAATAATAATAATAATAATAATAATAATAATAATAATAATAATAATAATAATAATATTGGAGAGACAAACTGTCCTACAAGAAAGACCAAATGAAGAACAGAAAGAAGTCGTGGCAAGACAAAGTTTTTGATGACCAATACATAAAAGAAAGTATTAGGCAGATAACAACAAGACCTGGCAATAGTTAAGAGCACAAAAATTACAGTACATCACATAGTCAGCTAGTTGTTCAGACTGGATTTGGCATTTTTATCCATCTGTTCAGTCCTTCCCAATGATATGGGATAGGCCAGTGGTGGCGCACCTATGGCACACGTTCCAGAGGCGGCACTCAGAGCCCTCTCTGTGGACATGTGCACCGCCACTAGCAGCTTGCACAGGTCCATTAGGCCGCCGCCCGGAGCAGCAGCCCCACCTAGCACAAGGCAGGCAAAACGGCCGGCTAGCAAGCTCAAGTAGAGGTGTTAGAGCATCAAGGTGGCCATGCCTACCTGGCCACACCCACTCACTCTGTTATGACCACCATGGCCATGCCCACCCAGTGGGCCACACCCCCTGCCCTCCCTGAGGGAACCACAGTGCTGATGCGGCCCTGGCACTTTGCAATAAATAAGTGGCGTTTGGGTTGCGGTTTGGGCACTTGTTCTCTAAAAGGTTCGCCATTGCTGCCTTAAGGTGTATCACGTGTATTATGCTATTGTATACCGCTTGGAGACATGTTTCATAAAAGGGAGTGCAGATATGTTTTAAACCTTCTTATAAACTAAATTCTAGTTTTCACCAAAATGTTAAACTTGGGATGTATTTCTGATAAGTCAGACATAAACTTTAGGGGAAGTAAATATTTTAAATCTTAATTTGCTGAAAGCAAGAATAGGAACTTTCCCCCCCTAAAAGTGAACTATTTTAGTGAATGGATAAATACTGTGTTGAAAAGATAACAATTCCCAAAATGGAGAAACAACAATATTGGACAATTGTTGAATCACACCCAATTGTTATGCAACCTTAATTTCCCTGAATTGAATTAAATAAATTATGGTTATAGTTACTGGCAATACTCTAATGTTTATATTCATAGAATCTAACTGCATGCAATTTGAAGAATTTGAAATTTGAGTAATACAAAGATTTATTGCAGTAGAACTGTTTAGCTAGAGTCTCAGATTTCTTAGAAGCTTAGGAATCACACAACAGTCACAGTGACATATCTGCTACATGTAAGAATATTTCAATAGATAATAATAATAATAATGATGATGATGATGATGATGATGATGATGATGATTATAGGTAGTTCTTGACTTATGACCACAATAGAACTCAGCATTTCCATTGCAAAGTAAGGCAATTATTAAATGAGTTTTGCCCCGTTTTACAATCTGTTTGGCACAGTTGTTAAGTGAATCGCTCCAGTTGCTAATTGAATCATGTGGACATTAAATGAATCTGGCTTCCCCCACTGACTTTGCTTATCAGAAGGGTACAAATGGTGGAAAGGGCACAATTTGTGATCAAGTGAACCTGGGACAGTGCAACTGTCACAAATACATGCCAATTTCCAAGTGCCCGAATTTTGTTCACAGGAACATGTGGATGTTAAGTGTGAAAAACATAAATCAGTTTTTTAAGTGCCATTGTAACTCCAAATGGTCAATCAAGAAATAGTTGTAAGTTGAAGACTACCTGTCACAGTGCTGATGATGTACTGAATCCTGAAACAACTGGAGCATGAATACCATTGGTATTGACAAAATCATAGGCAATTGCACAGGATAGAGGTATTTGGAACAGCTTAAATCCTTAACACCATCAAACAACAATCTCTGCCTATAGGTTCTCCTGCTTGAACAGGGGGCTGGACTAGAAGACCTCCAAGGTCCCTTCCAGTTCCTATCCAATCCTATCCTATCCTATCCTAGTCTAGTCTAGTTTAGTCTAGTCCAGTCTAGTCTAGTCTAGTCTAGTCTAGTCTAGTCTAGTTTAGTCTAAATGTCTAATATTTGAACAACGTCTGATCTTTCTTTGGAAATTCACTAAATACATTTTTCTTTTTCATTTCTTCTTCATCATCTCTGTTAATTACAAAATTATTCATTTATTCCAAGTGGTCTTGTTATCTTTGTTCAAAGCCATTTTATCATGGATATGACTTGCCTGATAATTAACTTATTTGGGCCTTTGTCCAGCTTTCCTTTCAGATAATAATGGACTTATAACAAATTCCTTTAAAACTCAGCCTAGATAGATTTCATAAAATTTTCAAATTATTTTCTTGTTTTATTTAGCACTTAGTTGGGTTATTACATTTAATTAAAATTCTGTGCCCATTGGAGTTCTTAGGAAGCCATTCAAATCTTCTGATATCAGTTTGTGACATGCCAATATTAAATAGTTGGTTTAGTAACAAAATAACAGCTGGCTTGTTATTTTTATTATTTTTAATGAAAAGCATTATTTGGGCTGTTTGCAAAACTCAAGTGAAAGGACAGCTTGTTTCATGATCTTGAGAGAGAGGAATGTTAGCATTTCTTGTTGGCCTAACTTCTATTTCTACAGCAATCAAAGACTTTTTCACTATTTCTTAAATAGCTGCCCATTGCAAATATTGCTACAATGCACTGGTAGCTCAGTGTTTCCACAGTCAAGATGTTTATTAAGTAGACAATATAGATGAAAATACATAAATACATCAGCCTGGGAATAAAAGGAGGAGTTAAAGACAGTTGACAGCCCCTCCCCACTCCAAAAAACCCACCCAGTAAATCAATATGCAAGATTTTCAACAAAAAATGTTTTACAACATGTAAAAAACAAGAAAAAAGTCAAGGAAGTGATCAGTCCATTAATGGGAGAAGATGGTAAGAAGAAGATGATAAGAAGGGAGAAGATGGTAAGCAGGGGAAACAGGAGTGCTTAATTCATTTTTTTGTGTGTGTGTATGGAAGGAAAAATTGCACACACAAAAAGGAAAAAAATAGTCCAACCTAACAAAAGTAGTACGATAAAAGGAACAATAGAAAATACAGGTCAAAATAGGCAAGAAAATGATACGACAATGTCGTGGGAAAACCCAATCAAAAAGACAAGAGTCAGCAACAAAACAATAATTCTTACTTTAAGATTCAGAGTTTTATTTTGCTAATGATTTGGAACATAGCAAGCATAATAACACAACATCACTTACATTAGTAACCCATTGCAGTGAAGACCATATGGTATAGCAAATTCCAAAAGGACAGCTATAGGCCAATGGCAAATCAGTCAGGTCCAGTCCCAACCCTTTACACCCTTTCTTGTTCTAAGACTGTAGTCAGATGGTCCACTGACTTTTGCTGACTTCTGCTGACCTTCTGCTGAACATAACTTTCTACATATACCCATGTACATTGGAACCCGCATCCATCAGCTACTTTCAGTTCCCTATTTCTTACTTACCTTATGTTCTAAACATATACAGAACTACCTACTTTGCAATTTCATATTGCACAAAGTTCAGCAGATTACAAATAATACGTCCATATTGTGAAACAATATAGAGTTTGAGTTAAAGCTTTGTTTTAAATCACTACTGTGGGGCCTATCTCAGGATTGCTCCAGCCTCATATTGTTACATGAGGAGGGGGCTATATTTTCATCTCCCACAGCAATATCTATCCACTCAAGATGACTTCAAATCACCAGGATCACTTTGATTACATCCCAGGGATCTGAAGGCGTTGGCAGACATGATCTTGGAGCCACTGAACCATATTTTTCAAAGATCCTGGAGCATGAAGTAAGTGCCAGAGGACTGGAAAAGAGTTGATATGGTTCTAATCTTCAAAAGGGGGAAAAACATGGATCCAGGAAACTACATGTAATCCTCAATTTATGACCACAACTGAGTCCAAAATTTGCTTTGCCAAGTAAGACAGTTAAGTGAAATGTACCCTATTTTATGATCTTTATTGCTACAGCTGCTAAGCGAATCTGTGCAGTTCTTAAGTGAGTCATGCAGTGGTTAAACAAAGCTACACCTATTTCGGTTCAGTTTAGTTTTGGGAGAGTTAAATTTGTTAACAAACGGACAGCTATAAAGTCCTGAAACTCTTTGCAGAATTAATTTCCAAAATCTGGTTGGTATGAAGTTAAGTAGGAAAATAGGATAATTGCAAATTGAGTGAGACACCAATATTTTGCATCTTTACAGTATGACTTAAGGAGCAATAAAAATGCATTTTAAATGGTGGGCTTACATTCTTTCTGATTTAAATGTATACTCAACTCTTTTTTTTAATGTTCAGCCTATAAGTCCTTGACTTATAACCTGTCACTTAGCAAGCACGTTCTTTTTTCATTGGATAAAATGAGCACTGATATAAAAAGTGCAGAGTAGAGACAACGAAGACCAAAAAAATAAAAAAGCTATAGTTGTGGAGAACAGTGCAAAATCTTTCTCTTCATATAATGCAAATTCTTACAAACCAGTATTTCAAAAGGAGTTTCATTTAGAACTCTTTGCAACTTTTGACCAGTGGTAAGATAAACATAGAGCCAGTTTAGTGCAGGGGTTAAAGCCTCAGGCTAGAAACTGGGAGACCATGAGTTCTAATTTAACCTTAGGTTCAAAGTCCCAAAGGTGCCTTTTCATAAGACAACTGGACTTGCTTTTTCCACTTTGAAGACGTTTTGCTTCTCATCCAAGAAGCTTCTTCGGCTCTCGTAGGTTCAAAGCCAGCCTGGTGACCTTGGGCTACTCATTTTCTCCAAGCCCTAGGAAGTAGGCAATGACAAACCACTTCTGAAAAAACTTGCCAAGAAAATTGCAAGGACTTGTCCAGGCAGTTTCCAAGAATCAGAAATGAATAAATGGAAGAAAAAAAAAGTTTTCAGAGAAAAAAGATCTAGAAAGTTGAAGGCGCTCTCTCTCTCTCTCTCTCTCTCTCTCTCTCTCTCTCTCTCTCTCTCTCTCTCTCTCTCTCTCTCTCTCTCTCTCTCTCTCTCTTTGTGTGTGTGTGTGTGTGTGTGTGTGTGTGTGTGTGTAGGATTTTGTCTCTTAAGAAGTGAGATCTTTTGTGCTTTTCAATGTTTAACTACTCTTTGCTTGGCTGAAATCAACTCTTTTCTATGAGGGAAATTCTGAAAGAAAGAAAAAAAGAGAGACAAAATGCCCCTTGGGCTAGCTAAAGGACATTTTGAAAGTATTTCCATGGGTTTATTGGATTTTGTTCTCTTTGAAAGCACAATACAATTCTCTCAGGAACAATTAAGGTTAATGTTACCTTTTCCTTTGTAGTCTTTTGTCCTTGCACAGTCAAATCCTGAGCTTTAAAGAAAATGCTGTTTATAGTCTTTCAAACAATTTAGGTGAACAAGAAGCTGGTTCCCCTAAGCTGTTCCTTTTCAATGCTTTCTCATGCAGCATTCAAAATACACATAATACATTTCTTTTAATCCTTCATACGAACCAGTTTCTTTTTTGCAAACACATAGGTCACTTATGGATTTCTTGGGAGCCAAGTTCATTGTACATAATTTTAGTTGTATAGAGTTCACATTTCTTCTGATGCTTTGTCTTCTTATGTTCTGCACAAGTTCCGAAGTGGGGTTGGCTTTGCGATATTTGTAATCTGTGTGTGATTTAAAGCTGTCTAGTTGAAAAAAGGATGGCACCATTCAACCTTCAACTGCAATCAATACTTCCCAAGAAGCTTGCAATGACTAGCCAACCCTCCCCCCCCCAAATTTAAATCCCACACAGATTACAATCCCTAACTGTGAACCATTTTGCTCTTTGGAGCACAAGGTAAAATATCTGCAAAACATGTGATTGCTGTTTTGTTGTTCATCTCCCTAATCCTAGTGAACTCCAGCTAAGATTTTATACATTGGCTGCTGTCTCTTCATTCAAGGCAAAATGTTTAAATTATATGTTTACAAACAAACTGAGTGTATTTTGTTGAAATACCAAAAAATGCTGAAAATATTTTCTTATGTCTTTGCATGGAGCCGTATTATAAATAGACTCTTTAATTTTAAAAAAATATAATTTAAGTTTCAAATTGTCTCACCGTTCCCTTAAGGCAATGGTGGCAAACCTATGGTACGCGTGCCAGAGGTGGCACTCGGAGCCCTCTCTATGGGCATGTGCGCCATGCCCTGGAAATGGCAACCGTCCTCTTCAACCAGCCGCCTGCTAACTTGCTGAGGTCCCATGTGGCCGGATGCATCCCATCACCCATGTGCTTGCTGGCCTTTGTGTGCGGAGGCCGATGGTGTCAGGCAGCAGCCACCCTGGCCCCTGCCTCACCTTGCCCTGCGACATAGCACCCCCACCCTGCCTCGCCTCACCCCGAAGAACCAGCCTCCTGCCCACGGCCCCACCCGCCAGAGACCCCTGGATCTCCCCCAACCCTGCCTGGCTCTACAGGCATCCCTCCCCAGGAGCAACATCAAGCTGGCCATGCCCACCCTGGCCACGCCCACCTATCTGCCATGGCCACTGTAGCCCCACCCACCCAGCGGACCACACCCACCTGGCACCCGGCAATACATAAGTGGGTTTGGGGTTGAGGTTTGGGCACTCCGTCTCTAAAAGGTTCGCCATCACTGACCTATACCATCTCAGACAAGTGACTGTCTAGCCTTTTCTTTAAAATCTCCAGTGATGGAGCACCTACAATTTCTGAATGCAAGCTCTTCCCCTGGTTAATTGTCCTCACTGTCAGGAAGTTTCTCCTTAATTCCAGGTTGCTTCTCTCTTTAATCAGTTTCCAACCATTGTTTCTTGTTCTGCCCTCTGGTGCTTTGGAGAATAATGTGGCCCCCTCTTCTTTGTGGCAGCCTCTCAAATACTATCAAATGCTATCATGTCTCCCCTATTTCTTCTTTTCTTTAGACTACCCAAACCCAAGTCCTGCAGCCATTCTTTGTATGTTTTAGACTCCAGGACTTCCATCATCTAAGTTGCTCTTCTCTGAATTTTTTCCAAACTCTCAACATCATTTTTGTAATATGGTGACCAAAATTGGTTGCAGTATTCCAGGTGTGGTCTTACTAGGGTTTTATAAAGCGGTACTAACACTTTGCATGATCTATGCCTCTGTTTATACAACCCAGGATTGTATTAGCTTTTTTGACTGCTGCTGCACACTGTTGGCTCATAGTCAAGTGATCATCCATTAGAACTCCAAGATTCCTCTCACAGTTACTGTTTTTGAGCCAGGTCTCACCTAATCTGTACTTGTACCTTTGATTTTTCCTGCCTAAATGTAAAACTTTGCTTTTCTCCACATGAAAATTCATTTTGTTGGATAGGTCCCATTGTTCAAATTTGTCAAGATCTTTTTGGATCCTGAGTTTGTCTTCTGGGGTATTAGCTACTCCTGCCAGTTTAGTGTCATCTACAAACTTGATGAGTTCCCCTTCTATTCCCTGATCTAAGTCATTTATGAAGATATTGAAGAGTATAGGGCCTAAGATGAAACCTTGTGGTACCCCATTGCTTACTTCTCTCCGTGTGGATGTAGTGCCATTGAGGACTACTCATTGAATATGGTTTGCTAGCCAGCTACAGATCCATCTGGTGGTGATGTCATCTGTTCCACCTTTTTCTAGCTTACCAAGGAGTAGATTGTGGTCTTTACTTTATCAAATGCCTTACTGAAATCTAAGCATACTACATCCTCAGAATTTAGCTGGTCTACTAGTTTAGTCACTTTATCAAAGAATGAAATAAGATTGCTTTGGCATGATCTATTTTTAACAAACCTGTGCTGGCTAATAGTTATAGCTTTGTTTGCTTCTAGTTGTTCGCAGATCTATTTTTTGATTATCTTTTCTAGAATCTTCCCAGGTATTGATGTTAAACTGTTGGTCTGTAGTTTCCTGGGTCCATTTTTCCCCCCTTTCTTGAATATGGGAACCACATGAGCCCTTTTCCAATCCTCAAGTACCTCCCCGGTGCTCCAGGATTTTTGAAAGATATGGTACAGTGGTCCTGAGATAACATCTGCCAGCTCCTTCAGAACTCTGGGATGTAATCTGTCAGGTCCTGGTGATTTATATTTGTCAAGATCGGATAGGTGTTCTCTTACCATTTTTTTTGCTTATTTTAATTTTTGTTTCTGGTTCGTCTTTTGCAGTGGTTTTTTTGGTAAGTTGGGCTGTAGTTGCTTTTTGTTGAAGACAGATGCAAAGAATGAGTTAAGCAGCACTGCTTTCTCCCTGTTGCCTGATATTTCCTTGCCATCTTCTCTCTTTAGTGGATCTACAGTTTCCTTGACTTGTTTCTTCGTATTAATATGTTGGAAGAAACTTTTTTAATTATCCTTGATTTCTGTTGCAAGTCTTTGTTCGTTCTGATTTTGCTTTCCTGACTTCATCTTTGCATGTTCTGGCTGTGTGCTGATAATTGGCCTTAGTTATGTGTCCCTCTTTCCATTTTTTGTACTTGTCCTTTTTGCCTTTTAATTTGTCAGAGAGATCCTTGTGCAGCCATGCTGGCTTCTTCTTGAATTTCTTATTTTTCTTTTTCAGTGGTATTGTGCTGGATTGGTCTTTTGTGATCGCAGTTTCCCACGCTTCTTGGGTTGTTTTCCCCTTTAGTATTTTCATCTATGGAATCTTTCCTAGGTGCTCTCTGAGTTTGTTAAAATCAGCTCTTTTCAAGTTTAAGACATTGGTTGGATTGTTTACTATTGCTAGTGATTGCATTATATTAAATTCCAGTATGATGTAGTCACTTTCGCCCAAGGTTCCGGCAACTTCAACTCCCTCTATCACTTCTTCTCTATTAGTGAGAATTAAGACCAGTATAACTTTATGTCTAGTTCCCTCCTCCATCTTTTGGATGACAAAATTTTCAGCTAGGTTTGTTAGGAATCTTTTGACCTCCTGTTCGCTGCAGAATTTGTCTCCCAGTTGATATCTGGATAGTTGAAGTCTCCCATTACTACTGTGGTATGCTTCCGACATACATTTATTAGGTGTTTGGCAAAGAGTTCATCTATTTCTTCTGATTTGTGGGTGGCCTGTAATATACACCTATGGCAATTTCATTTTTTTCTCTTTTATATTGACCCATATACATTCTGGAGAGATTTTATTTTGGATCATGTGCATTTTTGTAGATATGTAGTGTTCTCTTACATATAGTGCAACTCCCCCTCCTCTTTTTGTAGACCTGTTTCTTTTGAACAATTTGTATCCATCCATTCCAGTCATGGGTTTCGTCCCACCAGGTTTCTGTAATGCCAACTATGTCTTACCCTCCCTCGTGTACTATTGCTTCTAGTTTGCCCTGTTTGTCCCCCAAGCTTTAAGCATTTGTATATTAGCATTTAAGACTTTTATGCCTGTCCATGGGTATGTTTCCTGCATCTCCTGATTGTTGTTTGAATTTTTCTTTTTTTTTCATCACTCCCTACCTCATTGTTTGATTTTGTTTTCTTGGGATTTATGACTGGTTTTGTATTCTAGAGATTCTAAAGATTAGTTACCCTTCCCCCTTAATATTAGTTTAAAGCCCTGCTATTGAGTTGGGCCAGTCTTTTTTCGAGTACATTTTTCCTTCTTTTCGTGAGGTGCACGCCATCCCTTGCCAAGAGTCCTTTGTGTAGGAAACACAGTCCATGGTCCAGGAAACCAAAGTTTTCTTGGCGACACCTACACTTTAGCCAATGGTTTATTTCCAGAATTCTTTTTTTCTCTCAATCGGTGTTTGCCTTTCATTGGGAGTACTGATGAGAACACTACTTGTGCTCCTAGCTTCTTAACTTTATTGCTTAGTTGTTTGTAATCTCTCACTATTGTACTCAGGTCCTTTGTTGTGTCATTCATCCAAATGTGGAGAAGGGGGAAAGGGTAGTAATCTGTGGGCCTAATTATTTTGGTTAGGTTCTCAGTCACATCTTTAATTTTTGCTCCAGGGAGACAACATATCTCCCTGGATTGTATGTACGGTCTGTTTAGATTAAAATAAAATTTATTGGAACTACATATTAATATGGAAACATTTAACTCTTCAATATTAACTGGCCTTCCGATATATAATATGAAGGAACATATTAAGTACCCTCAAAAATGTGAAATATCTCAAAACCTAATCTATAGTAATCCTCTCTTCAACAAATAACATTAAATGCAAGAAATTTTTTTGACCAAATAATAATTAAGAATAATAATGAAAGTAAAAGTAAAAATGGATGGCAAACGGCATAAGAAACTCTAGTGAGCAATAAACATATGATCATAAATAAATAAGGAAGCTCATCCTAAAACTTGTAATTTTTAAAATGATTCATGTTTTATTATTAAATAATGAAATACACAGAAAGTACAGGAAAAGGAAAAAAGAAGAAAAAATACTTCATTTAGACTGAAAAAAAATTAAAATTAAAATATCAATTACTTTCTACATCTTCCCCTTCTCTTCATTTCCTCAAAACCACAAGTTTAAACATTTAAACTTCGCATCCCACAGTACTAATTGTTGTTAGTTTCTATTTACTGCACATCCTAAAAACATATTCCAGATGTCTAAATCTGCCTTGCTATGTGATATATTCAGTGGTGGGATTCAAACATGTGAACAACCAGTTCTCTGTGTGGATGCTGCTTCCGGAAGTCCATTCTGGTCCTGGGCAACAAAAAATTAGCTACCGGTTCTGCTGAAGTGATGCAAACCGGCTGAATCCCACCACTGGATATATTTTACATAAGAAAGCTAGTCCTGCTTGGATTTGGTTGAACTTATTTCAAACTGCTCTCTCAATTTTGCCATTCTCCAACTTCATTATCCCAGTCTGTTGTTGTAAGCAAGGTATCTCTTTTGGGATGTTGTCCAATATTTATTCCTACTGAGATCAATGCAAAAAATATTTTTCATTTATGTTTTCTGGAATGATGGCAAATTAAAATGCCTGTGATTTTAATTCAAACATCATTTTTAGCATTTTGTTGATTTTTTTTAAAAAAAATCAAATATGCAGTAAATCCTCCCCTTCCCCACCAGTCAGTTAGAACTGAAGAAGAACTTCAGTTTATCTTGGATGAAAAGTGAAATGTTTTCAATGGAGAAAAAAAATCAAGAAAGCCCAGACCCTTTTTCGAAAAAGCAGCTTTGGGACAATCATGATCTGGATGACTGAAAATCTCCATAGACATGCAGAATGATGGGCTTTCATGATGTTTTCCCTCCCTTCCATGTATTAATTGTTCTGCATAAATCTGTTCTATTGCAGTCTAAATCTTTAAGGAAGGCAATAAATCTAATTCTACTAACTTCTTTCCAATTGGTCTTAAATTAACAGCAAAGTAAGTGCCAAACATTTGCGTGAGAAAATCATTTATTGGCTAGAACAACAGCAAGTTTTGGCTAATGAACAAGTGGGCTTGAGGACAGGTGGGACAAAATACAGATGAATGTGTTATCTTAAACCACCTGGCAGAAAAATATTCCCTTTGATCTTGAGGAGCTTCCCTTTATGCTGCCTTTGTTCATCTGAAAACAGTTTTTGATTCAATCTCCAAAAGACCATAATTGAAATCGTCAAATACACCTGGAGATTGCCATCTTATTAGGTTAATGATGATTTTCCACATGAAGAGGTATTTGAAAGACACATTATACACCAAGTGTTGGTCTTTCAGCTGCAATTCCTATTATAAGAGGGCTTTTCACATAAAATTACACTGTGGCTCCTTTTTGTTTAATATTTATATTATAGGTATCCTCAACTTAATGACATTATGTCATTGCAGTCAGAAATCAATGACTAGATCCAGTTTTTGTTTTGTTTTTTGTTCTCATTATTAAGTGAATCCTGTGGTTTTTAAGCAAATTAATTTTGCCCTATGGGCATTTTTTTTGCCAGAAACCAGAAGTAAATGCCAGAAACAAGTAAAAATATATTTTTAAAATCACAGTCACCTGCAAATGGCTGTAAAGATGAACTGGATGTCAAGCACCTATGTCAGGGGTGTCAAACTGCCAGCCTATGGGCTGGACGCATCATCACAAATCCACACCCACCCCATTGCCAGCAATGGCAAAAAAAGTTCCGATACGTAGCACGACTTCACATGATGTCGCGAGTTTGACATGTCTGACCTATATGACTGCAGAGTTTTGAAGGAAGTTAGCCCAGAGAAGGAAATATTAAAAGGGCAGAAAAAGATATTTTTCTTCAAAATGATTTTTTTAAAACCAAACCTGGCCCCAAATCTATCTCTCTACCCCAAGCAAGAGCTAGCCCCATACGAATACAGATGTAGAACCATCAGAAAGCTGAAGCCAGGGGCACTCAAGAAGACAAAGAGAAGATCTGCATGCCCCACCCAAACTCTA
This sequence comes from Bothrops alternatus, assembly GCA_034064705.1. Classification (NCBI taxonomy): domain Eukaryota; kingdom Metazoa; phylum Chordata; class Lepidosauria; order Squamata; family Viperidae; genus Bothrops; species Bothrops alternatus. The sequence goes on from JARGCV010000179.1 coordinate 5,053,979, forward strand.
AGAGTGATTAACCCCATCACCTGGCAAGCAGGATATGATAATAGGATTAAACCACAAATATAATCTGTGGGCCTAATTATTTTGGTTAGGTTCTCAGTCACATCTTTAATTTTTGCTCCAGGGAGACAACATATCTCAAGAATTAGATCCAATATCACTAATCCCCTAGTTCCCTTTTCTACTTTTGAGAAACAAAGCTGTCTGAAAGTTTTGTCAGGAATCTATTTGATCTTCCACTTAGTGCAGAGTTTGTCTCCCAGTTGATGTCAGAGTAATTAAAGTCCCCCTTACTATTGTCATGTGCTTCCTACATACCTTAGTTGAGTTCTTATACCCTTTCATGGTTTCCAAAATTGTCATTCCTGATTGGTGAGTTTAAATTTGTCTTTTCTGATTTTTTGGTCAATGTCTGTTGTTGGGTGAATTTCCTTCTCAATTCTGTCTAAAAGGTGTTAATTTTGTTCCAGGGGGAATCCAGTGTTAAATTATTTTATTGGAGTGAGGAGGGGGTGTCCTGCCTGCTGGGTCCTGCCCCAAGTTCTAGAAATCATTCTGCAATGTGTTGTAAATGAGTTTGTGTTCTAAATGGGTTTTATCTATCTATCCCTTTTCCTGAAAATGCGTGTCTATCTACAAGAGCCTTTTGAAGTTCAAGCCTGCTTGTTTGGGGAAATAATTTCTTAAGTTACTTTTCTTACCCTATCACTAATTGGTGAAGCTACAGTGAAACTTTTCTGAAACAAATAAGTATTTTCCAATCTCTAAAATACTGTGGTCTATTTTGGAATAAATGTTAAAGGCAGATTCTCCTGCCCCTGGCAAGTTGCACATATTAAAATATTAGGCTTTTAAAATTATTTGGAGTTTTCAGCATTCTCAAGTTGCCTAGCATTTTTTCCTTTCCTCTCAAGTTGCAAGTTCTTGTCCTTAATATGTTGCAAATGTTCAAGTTCAAAAGTGAAACATGTCATTTTGTTGTTCTCTTACCAGAATCCAGTTCTTTCCTGTCCTCAAATCTGTGATTGTCCCCACTTGTCTGTTTCTCTAATAACTGCAGTATTAATGCCTTTTCAAACTGCCTGCAAGCTACCCCCCTTTCTAATTTCATTCTTGCCCTTTGTTCTCCAGAAAGTGGGGAAGACCTTGTTCTTGTATCTTTCAGCCCTGCAATCCTCCCCCAAACCTTTGGAAGCAGAACACACAGACTCAGATGCTGCCTCCATCCATTTGAGCCATGGAATTGGGTTTTGAATCCAGCCATCCACTAAAAAGCCCCCATGCAATCTGAGTGGAACATCTTCCCAAGTCCTACCATTCCCCTGATGCCTGTGAGAGCTGCAGAAGGAAGGAGTCCTGGAGCCACTGGTGCCATGTGAAGCCTCACAAGAGAAAATTAGACTGTGGGGGGAGGGTGCAAACCCACTGTAAACTTTCCTTTCTTGCCCCATTTGTATTGTAACAAGCCAGTTGAATGTATTAATGGAGAGATAGCATTTGGGAATAGTTGGCAGAACAAGTACTGAACACCTTGGACTTCTATCTGGTGGGAGGGAAAATTTATCCAGAATGTTTGTATTGCCTGTTTTGTAGAAATAGTTGCACACACACACACACACCATTCACACCATTCAGAGTCTATCCCCTCCATCTACCTTTAGTAAAGCCCCCCCCGGCTGATTTTTTGCTCTATTGCACCAAAGCTTTGCAAGCCCAACTTCCTGAAAATTCTAAGGGGGAGGGAACTAGGCCCCCTCAGGTGATTTGCAATTCTTATGCCCTGACTAAGGAAGCAACAGGAAAGATCCCCAAACCCCAGCCCTGAATATCTTGCACTGGTAGGCTCAGATTGGGATTCCTAGAGTTCATTATGTGCAATTTCAAGAAAAATTTAATAGCCTGACATATTGGCTAACCTCAGTTAGACATTACATGGATGCACTGAACTAAGAGCTAAGGCAGGAAACAACCCTTGAAAATGGGCAGCCAGTGGTCATGCACTAAGGAAAACCATGGCTGTGAAGAATTTTGGGAGGTATGCAAACCTGACTGGAAGCTAAAGGTGACATCCAACATTTGAAAATGATTGGCACAGAATATTGGACACTATAAATTTCTTTTCCACCTAACAAAATTTTTGACCTGACTTTTAAAACTTTATGGGTGCAAGCTCCCCTTTTGGGAGCCACTAAAGGGATCTTTTTCTGCTGCCTCCATTAATGTTTTAATTTTTTTTTGGGCTTAACAGTTTAAAAGCTTGCCTACCAAGTCTCCCTGACCAGATCAATTTTAATGTTGTGCCAATAAGTGTGACATTCTCACACTTAAGGCACAAAGTGGGGATATTGAAGTAAGTTAGCCCAGAGAAGGAAATATTAAAAAGGCAGAAAAATATATTTTTCTAAAAAACCTGGCCCCAAATCTATCTCTCTGCCCCAAGCAAGAGCTAGCCCCATACGAATGCAGATGTAGAACCATCAGAAAGCTGAAGCCAGGGCACTCAAGAAGCCAAAGAGAAGATCTGCATGCCCCACCCAAACTCTAAGAGTAATTAACCCCATCACCTGGCAAGCAGGATATGATAATAGGATTAAACCACAAATATCAAGTCCTAGAAAAACACTCAGAAATAGCTTCAAAGTTCATGCCACAGGAACAGGAAACTATTCCAAAGGCTAGAGGGGGTATAAAAACCTACTGCCCATGTGCTCAAGGTCTCTTTCCTCTCTGTTCCTTGCAAGGACCATCTTTCTGCTTCTTCGATAAACTGTAACCTTCTTCCCAAAGCAGTCACCATTTTGCTTATTTATCCCGGCTTGGATGAACCAGGATGAAGACTTACTTCTAACAGTTTGTAGCCATTATAACTTTTAAATCCAGTGGTAAGTAGCTTTTGAGAGTTCTAACTTTGAATGTTTGCTAATCCAAGCTCTAACAAATAGTGAATTTCATTCCCCAATGCTAGTAAAGAAATTGTTTTGCTTTGTACAGATTATGCAATCATTCGGTCCCTAACACATTGGCCTTCAATATAGTTCATGAGCCTTACCATAGATGAGAGCCTTAGATGCTTATTCTAAGGAAGAAAAATTAGAAATTAATTTATAGTAAGAAAAAAGTGATGATGTTCACAAAACAATGTAGTAATGTGCTCCAGGAATTGAAAATCAATCAGATTAAGTATATTAAGACCTTATGATTATATGTAACAACAGATGAATAGAAATAAACCTGCTTGGATACTGTTCAATAAAAAAGTCAACTTTGAGTCAAGTCTAATACTTGTGAAGTGTCTAACCAACAGTTTGTTGAAAGAAAAATCATCATCAGGTCAGGTCCAAGCCGGGAATAAACAAAATGGAGGCTGTTTAGGAAAGAAAGTTCAGTTTACTGAAGAACAGAACAGCAACAGCATGTAGTTCTGGGAAAGCTGACAAAATGGAGCTGTGAGTGGGTGGGTTTTTATACTTTTTGGGGGATTTGTGTTTGGAGTTATTCCTGGCTTGAGGTTGTTCCTTTCCTGTGCAATGAACTGTGCCTTTTTGGTATTTTAGTGGTAATGGGTTAATCCTATTTTGTCTAAAGGTCATGTCTTTAGATTTTGAAGTTGCTGGAACCTTTCGCCCAAGGTTCTGGCAACTTCAACTCCCTCTATCACTTCTTCTCTATTATTGAGAATGAAGTCCAGTAAAACTTTATTACTAGTTCCCTCCTCCACCTTTTGGATGATAAAATTGTCAGCTAGGTTGGTTAAGAATCTGTTTGATCTCCCACTCGCTGCAGAGTTTGTCTCCCAGTTGATATCTGGGAGTTGAAGTCTCCTATTATTACTGTGGTAGTAATGGTTTGTTTGTTTGTTAACTGGTTGGCAAAGAGTTCATCTTATTTCTTCTGATTGGTTGGGTGGCCTGTAATATACACTTCTGCAATGGATGCTACCTGCTTTAAAAGTTGCAAAATACTTTCTAATCTTTTAGCAATATTATGAATGCTTCATCAAATCCACTTCCATCTCTATGACAGCAATACTGGATGCAAAGCTTTATTTGTTTTTTGCTTGAGAAAGACTAGTTAGTCCTACAAGAACAAGATAGAAACTAATGAACAAAATGCATCCTTTGTGCTATAGCCAAGGTTCTAAGGCAATGACAGTGAATCTATGACATGTGTGTTACAGGTCACACATCACAATGTTTTGGGTGACAGCATTCCCAACACCCACCAACTATTCCTGAAAACACGCCCTGTTCTTGCAAGATTTTGGGAGCTGCAGAGGCAGCACAAGAATTGGGTGTGCTCCTGCGCAGCTTCCAGACCCTCCCAAAATTTCTGTAAGGCTACTTGTTTTACTCATATTTTATTTTTGTAATTATTTGACATTTCTTTCTATAATGCATATAATACATAGCACCACATGAGACTGGATTTATGAATATGTAAAAAATTGTTTCACCTTTATTCATCGGGCAAGGGGTTGGTGTGATATGGTGAGTCAAGTTAGGCATTTTCTGAATTTGGACACACCAAAACTTTCACCATTATTGTTCTAAGGCACCATAACTCAGTGATGCAGCACAGGGATTTGTATACAACATCCAGATGTTTTTGATCTGCAAAATGCAACAGTATAAATATAGCACCTACAACATGTTTTGACTTTGGGCAAAGGTGCCAAACACAGAACACTGCACAGCCTTATTCATTGACATCTCTATCATGACCCAAGAATGATACAATGACTTGCTCCTCCAGCAAGATTTGTGGACTGTCAGTCTCAGGAGATACAAAACCAAGAATCACCTGAGGCTGGAGACTGATTGAACACAGGCACCCCTAAGCAGTTGGAACAGTCTGGTTATGATGACAATGTGAGATCACCCAGCCCTGGCAGCCAGCAAGTACAGAGGAGAGCAGAGCAGATATGTTCTATGAGGCTCTTTGCCAATCAAAAGAATTAATCTCTTGAATAGAAGCAGAATATAGGCAGCAGCCTGTAACTCTGACCTATTATCCCTCACTGGAATCAACTCTCTGACTGTTTTGTGAGCCTTATGTATGGATTCTGCTTCTGAAATTCTAATATTTGGACTGTCCGACAACTTTGACTTGGATCTTGGAATTCCTGGATCTTGTCTGCCTTGAGGAAACCGCTAATTCCTATAGTAATTATGTGTTTATTTGGAATCAGAAGCAGGACAATGTCTCCCTCATCTCCCCCTCCCCAAAAAAGCTTCATAAGGCTGGAGGCCTCCCTGGTCATCATTAAATTAATGAGTCTATCCTTTGGCCCAGTATATAATATGCATATAAGTTTGCCAAGGAATATATGGTATTGAGATATGTACCTTAAATATTTGACTAACTTCCTTATGTCTATTCCTTTACCTCATTTTTAAATTCCCAAAGTTGCCAGATAAAATGCCTTTGTTTCAGACTTCAGGCAAATTGTGTAGCCCAGTTAATTTATATATTAATGTAAAAATTATGTTAGTGTGGTAATGGCATGCACATATACCTCATGATTTGTATGAGTTTGCTATGAATAGGTTTTTCAATGGTTGGAGAGGGGGGACAAACATTGTGTTAGTTGGATTTAAAAATTTCTTAGCTTGTTCTTTTTGAGTCATCTACCATCTTTGTATTAATCACAGCCATTCTTATGTTTTCCTACAATTATCAGATTGTAACATACTATATTAATGACTGTTTGATTACTGTATATGCAAAATCCTGTTGGCTGAGGCTTGAATGTGCAAGAAAAATATCTTTTTATTTTCACAAAAACAGAATAGACTTGCATTTTTCCATGTTTTCAAGTTTGTTTTTTTTTGCTTCATTATGGATCAGAAATTTATTTTTAAAAATACCAAGAAACTTATTAAACAGTCCTCAAAATATATATGTTATGATATTGCATCTACTTTCTAATTTTACTTCCTAGCAACTGTCCTGTTTCTTATTCATTCATAAAAAGAAAAGTTAGGAATCTATGATTAACTTGGAAGGACTATCTGACATTTCAGAATTATTGAAGCTAAATAAGTTTATACTCATAAAAATGCAAAGGGTCTGCAGGCCCTAGTAATAAAGGTTAAGGAATATAGTAAAAATGGGACTAAAGTTAAATATAAAGAAGACCAAACTAATGACAATAGATAGAACATCCAGTCTTAAAATTTACAATGAAGATATTGAAGTGGAGGGTAGTTTTGAGGTTGAATCATCAACAATAAAGGAACAAGCAGTCACAAAATATGCCCTAGGTAGTAAAGAAGACATGAAGGCCTTGGAAAAAATATTCAAGTGTTGTGATATTTTTAATCCTACATAGATCAGAATAGTGCAAACAATTAAATTTCCTGTGATATTCTATGGAAGTAAAAGTTGGACTTTGGACTTGAAATAAAAATTGGACTTTGAAGACACTGGACAGCAAGACAGGATAATGGCTGAGTTCCAATAACATACTTCCAAACCATCGAGATCAATTTGTCAATTTATCATTTAATTAATCAAAGTGTGGACATTCTCACAGGGTTAGATCTGGACACAGCTTTGCAAAATGTAAATCACCCCCAGCAAATGAGCTGTGATAAAAAGCTGTAGATAAAACGCTGTGTTAAAATGCTGTGTCCATTAGCGAACACAGAACTCTGCAGAAGAAGTTTGCTTTGGAAGATACTTTTCCTAACATCCACTAGAGTAGAGTAGAGTAGAGTAGAGTAGAGTAGAGTAGAGTAGAGTAGAGTAGAGTAGAGTAGAGTAGAGTAGAGTAGAGTAGAGTAGAGTAGAGTAGAATTCGAAGGGACCTTGGAGGTCTTCTAGTCCAACCCCCTGCTCAAGCAGGAGAATCTACCCTATACCATCTGAGACAAGTGACTGTCTTGCCTCTTCTTAAAAATTTCCGGTGATGGAGCACCCACGATTTCTGAAGGCAAGCTGTTACACTGGTTAATTGTCCTCACTGTCAGGAAGTTTCTCCTTAATTCCAGGTTGCTTCTCTTTTTGATCAGTTTCCAACTATTGTTTCTTGTCCTGCCTTCTGGTGCTTTGGTGAATAATGTGCCCCCTCTTCTTTGTGGCAGCCCCTCAAATACTAGAGTACTGCTATCATGTCTCCCCTATTTCTTCTTTTCTTTACACTAGCCAAACCCAAGTCTTGCAGCTGTTCTTCATATGTTTTAGTCTCCAGGACTTTGATCATCTTAGTTGCTCTTTTTCTTTTGAAATTCAAGACACTGGTTGGATTGTTTTCTGTTGCTAGTGTTTGCATTATGTTAAATTCCAGTGTGACGTGGTCACTTTTGCCCAAGGTTCCGGCAACTTCAACTTCTTCTATCACTGTCAATTATGATGATCTTTCCTGTCACAGCAGACAGCAGCTTCTAATCCTTAACAGTATGATAAAGTCCCTCAAGTCAAGCTCATTCCTGATGATACCATGGGCATTCTTCTAGCATTCCCTAGCAAAGCCAAGTTTCCTTCAGGTCAATCTTAACTCCTGCTGTCTTCAGGGAGATGTCCATGCATAGGAAGGCTTAATTATGGCCTTCTTTCAGGAAGTTTTTAAATTTCCCAATCTAGTCTACAGCCCTAGGAATAATCAGGTGACTTCCCACAGATTATCTATTAGGTCTGATTGTGCCTAGATTTTGGAGATAAGCCCAGATGGGCTAATTGATGTCAACTAATTGGGTTTTCAATGAAATATTTTTCATTTTTGTCATCCTCATTCTTTTCTCCATTATACTCTAACCATGCTTTGAGCACCTCATTTGCTGAGGTGGGCCACTACAAAAATCAACTAACTAAATAAAAATAAATAAATTAGTTAAAATAAAAGCTAGGAAAGAGAAACAACAGCATTGCAGCTGGTATCAGCAGTAGGTTTCAATGGAAAAGTATGGAACTGTCTTTTGATTCCTTCATAGCAACAATTAACAACATTAAATAATATTTTGTTTTTTAATTACTTTTTGTATGATTACAGAATGTCATGTCACCATAGGTTTTTGGTTCAAGGAAAGAACAATTTACTAGAGCCCATTATTAAGAAGAGACTACTGATACCAATTTCATAGCCTTTAAATGACAGATCTCCAGGAGTAAAATATTGTGTTTTGAGCAGAATATCAATAGTGTCTGGTTGAGATGCAATAAGACAAAATATGAGCCACATCCTCAAACATCTTTGAGATTAAAAGTAACACATATCTATCAATTGCTTGAAATTTGGCTGATTTTACAACTTGCCTTTTTATAGTATAAGCTAATTTGACATTCAACAATATATTACCCATCTTATCCATTAGATTAGGCTCTTCAGTTGAGACTCACTGCCATTTCATTTAATTTATTTATCCCATTGCACCTGAAGAACCTTGTTACAAAAACCGTATGGTAGCCCACACTTATTTGAATGAAGAACAGCAACTGAGAAATAGCCCTTGTGAGATTAAAACAGGAAATATCCTGGTTTATAGCTCAGCATCTTTGAAGGTTAGACTATGTAGCAGCATCAGCAGAACTTTATACCAACAATAAATTAAAACTAGTTGCTCAGTTCCTAGAATAATTTCAGCCAAAGAATAATATCCACTACACTGTTAGTTCAGAGAGTTAATTCCAAGAACATATTTTAAAAGAAATGAAGAAACTACATTTGGGGGGAGAAAGGGGATTGGCTATATGTATTTTTTAAAGCAAAATTCACATTTAATATTCTTTTATTTCAGAAAAATATAATACATATCTGAGGATTGCAGATTTTATTATTTACTATTTCACGTCTGAGCATTGTAAGACAGTAATTCCATCTGCATTTGTATTAGAGTTTTATAGCAATAGATCTGTTCTTTTCTAACATTGCATGTTAACAGCAGTTCTAATCTTTTTCTTTCCAATCCTTTGCAATAACTAGCAGAATTGTATCCAATATTTGTGAATGTGCTTTTTGAATATGAAGATTGAGAACAAAGGCTCACTTTATTTCCAAAATGAACAGGGACAGTCAGTTATCTATACCTTAACCTATAATTTTCTTTTTGCAGTAGAAATTATGATGGGCTAGGTCGGGGGGGGTGTCAAACTGCCGGCCCACGGGCCGGATGCGTCACACCAAAACCACACCTACCCCATTGCCAGCAATGAGAAAAAAGTCATGACACGTTGCAACATGTCATGTGATGTTGCAAGTTTGACACCCGTGGATTAGGTTTATATTTGCACTGGAGTTGGATCCAGAAAGAATTTTTTTTAAAAAAGTAAATATCCACTCAATTCAAGGCTCATTGCTAACATAAGGGTTGATGCCACAGGGTCATAGAAACATAAAAAAACTTCCCTCTGAGTGAGTTGAGAAAAAATAAAATAAAATTGGGAAATAGAAGGAAAATTGGACACTTCCTTTGCACTGCTATGTTTTGTTGCAGGTTTCTTTTGTCTTATTTTCTTTGATTTTTGTTTTCTGTTTTTTTCCTGATTTGCTAATTAGAAGGAGGCATAGAGAATATACAGTACAATGCTCGATACTGACGTCTACAAACCTAAATTTCATTGAATCCACCTTCCTTTCTTGCTTCTAAGAAAACAGAAAGCACTGCCTGCCCACACATTTTCAAGTTTATTTTCACAATTATGAGAGTTAGAATTTTACTTTTTACAAAATCTGAAAGCTTTTATTTCCAAGAAGAGTGAATGCCTAAAAAAAAAAAAAATCCTTCCATACAATTCTCATTCCCCATGGGACCACAGCAATGACTCAATTTAAGTGGGAGATTAATGGTCATCAGTAGGCTTGAAAATATCTCAGCAGAATTAAACGTGTTTGCTGCAACAAAAAACAGAATGTGCCCTGAATTTATTTATTTATTTATTTATTTATTTATTTATTTGATTGATTGATTGATTGATTGATTGATTGATTGATTGATTGATTGATTGGATTTCTATGCCGCCCTATTCCGGGAACTCAGGGCGGCTCACAGCATAATAGAAATCAACATTAAAATACATATAAAAAAGAACCCCTGAATTAAAAAACCAATCATCCAACAAACATGCACACAAACATACACTGTCTGGGGGCAAGATGTTAACTGCCCCAGGCCTGTCGGCAAAGATGTGTCTTGAGCAGTTTATGAAAGGCGGAGAGGGTGGGGGTGACACGGATCTCCGGGGGGAGTTGATTCCAGAGGGCCGGGGCTGCAACAGAGAAGGCTCTTCCCCTAGGCCCCGCCAGGCGACACTGTCTGGCTGACGGGACCTGGAGAAGGCCGACTCTGTGGGCCCTAACCGGTCGCTGGGTTTCATGAGGCAGCAGACGGTCCCGTAAGTAACCTGGTCCGATGCCATGTAGGGCTTTATAGGCAAAGGAATGTAAATGTCTGTTTCCATCCATTTGTATACATATTTTAGAATGGGTACGCTTGATGTTTTCACTACAGACTTCTTAAAATGTATCTCAGGAAACTTTTTTTTAATAACATGAAATACAGGTAGTCCTCAACTTACAACCATTATTTAATGACTGTTAGGAGTTACAACAGCCCTGAAAAAAGTGCTTTATGCCAATTTTTCATACTTAAGACCATTGCCGCATCCCCATAGTTTTGAGATTAAAATCTGGATGCTTGACAACTGGCATGTATTTGTGACTGTTACACTGTCCTAGGGTCATGTGATCACCATTTGTAACCTTCCCACTGTCTTCCAATAAGCAAAGTCAATGCCATTAATAAACATGACTTAAATGATTCCCTTAACAACTGTGGCAAAAACAAAAATGTGGGCAAAATTCACTTAACAACTGTCTTGCTTAGCAGTGGAAATTTTGGGCTCAATTATGCTTTGACGTTAAGGACTACCTGTATCAGCAATGCAGCTGTGGGCCATTTCAAACAGAATGGTAAATCTTCATTCTATTTAAGCAAACATTTTCAGATAGTGACACATTCAAGGTTAACTCTTGGGAATGTCATGGATATACTTGGGCAGTAATGGAAAGGAAATTGGAATTTTGTATCATTTAAATATGAATTTATAAAAAAGCAAGTTTGTAAAAAAAAGTACAAGTAAACAAATTGTAGCAGTAGAATCCTAGCTATTTTGATCATGATGAAAATCAGTCCATATTGTACTTCATTTTGAAATGACCAATTTGCAGTTACAATATACCATTTTCATATTAAGTCAAGTCCAGCATGTAATATATTTGAAGTCGACTAATCTTTATGCATGTACGGTATAATATTTTTGTATGGAAAGCAACTTTCTCATTGCCTTCTAAAGAAACAAAAATTGATTAGGCTTGTGCACATTTTAAACGTGATTTGGCAGAAGTGTTCCTTAAAGCAGCTGCTCCCTGGGAAAAAAAAAACTTCTTTAATGGATACCAGATTGGTATTGTGTTTGTTTAAACCCTTCTGAATCATTTTTCTAACTCTTCACAGCCCTATTAAGAATGCTGTTCAAAAGGCAATTCATTACTAATCCCGTAACTGAACATCAAAGAAGGGAAGTAACAAAACTGTAATTAAAATTTCCCAGCCCACCTTGCTTCCTAGAAATAGAAACCAATCATTGATTACAATATTGTAATTGAAGTATTACTCATGGTCAAACAATTCCATTATTCACTAGGCCTAGGCTTGATCTCCAAAAGTATATTTGTTTTATTGAAATGCAGCCAATGTGTTGAACAGAAAGAATTTTAAAAGCCCTGCTACCTTTCAGAGGCAAATAATTGCTTTGGATTGCTCTAAGTAGTCTATTCCACTGAGCACATAGCAGCTGCAAGACTACACTACAGGTAGTTCTCGGCTTACGACCACAATTGAGCCCAAACTTTCTGTTGCTTAGCAAGACATTTGTTAAGTCAGTTTGGCCCCATTTTCTGACCTTCCTTGCCACAGTTGTTAAGTGAAACTAGCTTGACTTTGCTTATCAAAAAGTTGCAAAAGGTAAGGTGACCAACGTTTTTACAATGAGAAGGAGGACACAAATAAATTGGGGAAAAATGAATAAATAAAATTAATTATTAAAACTGAAACAATAACATAAGTGAATAAACTTGTAACTAAAATTATACATATTTGGACATTATTAAATAGATAATGAATTAATAAAACGTGAATTATTGTGCTTATCTGTGTATGATTGAATATTCACTGAGAAAGAAGTGAGTCTAATGCGTGCGGGTGTGCCGTGTCGTGTTTCGGTAAGAAGTAAATAAAGCCACTTGCGTGCAGCACACTCTTGCGCGTGGCGCACTCTCTCAAAACAATTCTTCTGTGCGGAGGCGCACACGTCTCATAATCGTGTCTCGCCGCACTGTACCGAGCCTTGACAAATCATGTCAAATACAAATACGTCACATCACATGCAATGGATCGGATCGGCATCAATCAAATATGGAGATTTACAGATTAGTCTTCAAATATCGAAAAGGAGGACATGTTTTATATATATGTTGTAAGCCGCTCCGAGTCTTCGGAGAGGAGCGGCATATAAGTCCAAACAAAATAAAATAAATAAATAAATGTAGGAGGACATTTTTTGAGAGAGGACAGAACTTACAAAAGAAGGACTGTCCTCCCTAAAGGAGAACGATTGGTCACCTTACAAAAGGTGATTACAATGACCCCGGGGCACAGCAACTGCCATAAATATGACTCAGTTGCCAAGCTTTTAAATTTTGATCATTTGTCCATGGGGATGGTGCATTGGTCAGCTAAATGTGAAAAATGATCTAAAATCACTTTTTTCAGTACTGTTGTACCTTCAAACAGTTACTAAACAAACTGTTGTAAGTTGAGGACTTTTTTAAAATATTTAAAATTCTCAAAGATTTTGGTCTTGGGAACGACATTCTTAAAAATAATTAAAGACACTAACGAACTTTGGTTTATGTGAATTATATCTACTGATATTTACTGCATTAGAAATAAAACTAAGAAATTTTAAAATATTTATTTTACTTTGCAGATTCCCCCAAAAGGGTCCTAGGGATCCCCAGATCACACATTGAGAACTGCCGATTTAAAATTAAAAGGCATCAGGATAAGGTATAATAATATAATTTAGACTAATAGAAATATGGTATGGCATATACGTTTTATCTCTCATCTTAAAGAGGAATGATAAAACAAAAACAGATTATGTAAAATGCTGCAACAGTTATTTAAAATACTGTAACTCATTCAATCTTGTGCACAATAGAAGGAAGAAAGATACTGGTTGTTTACAGCTTTCTGCTTTGCAGAAAATTAGGAATTTCCCAGGGCTCCAGAGAGAGAAAAAATCAGTCCTCAGTGCTAATTTTTTTTTCCATCCAATATTGCTGAGTAAGAATATTTTTGCAGAAGTTCTCCATAATATATGCAGGTAGTCCTTGACCTGCAACTATTCATTTAATGACCGTTCAACACTGAAAAAAGTGACTTATGACAGTTTTTCATGCTTATAATCATTGCAGAATCCCCATTTAAATTTTGGAGGCCTGGCAATTGGCATGAATTAACGACAGCTGCTGTGCCCCAGGGTCATGTGATCAACTTTTACGACTTTTTGACAAGCAAAGTCAACGGGGAAGCCAGATTCACTTAACAGCCATTTTACTAACAACTGCAATGATTCGCTTAACAACTGTGGGAAGAAAGGTCATAAAATGGGACAAAACTCACTTAACAACTGCATGGCTCTAGCAACAAAAACTTTGGATTCAATTGTGGTTGTAAATCTAGGATTACCTGTACTGTAATTGCAAGGGATAAAAGACCCTATGGATGTGTGTAACAGCACATCTGGTGACCAGTATATTATATTATAAATAGACCAAAAATGTTTCCAAAAGAAATATGTCACCTAAGTTTTTAATGTATGTTCTCAACCTTCTGGAGCTTCATTCCTCAATGGTGTTAACCTGAACTGATGTTTCAATTGATGCTGGTATAACTTGAGAACATCAGAATATTGTTTATTGGCTGATTATTAGTACATACGGTATGAACACTTCATATGTTGCCAGAAAAACATTGTTTGCTGAGTTTTGCCCCATTTTACGACCTTTCTTCCACAGTGAATCACTGCAATTAATAAGTTAGTAACCCGGTTGTTAACTGAATCTGACTTCCCCATTGACTTTGCTTATGAGAAAGTCGCAAAAGGTGACAACATGACCTTGGGGTACAGAAATGGTCATAAATATGAACCAGCTACTAAGCATCTGAATTTTGATCACAGGATCATGGGGATGCTGCAAAGGTCATAACTGTGAAAAATGGTCTTAAGTCACATTTTTCAGTGCCATTGTAACTTTGAATAGTTACTAAATGAACTGTTGTAATTTGTGGAGTACCTGTATTGGATCAGGCCAAAGGTGTTTTGTTCCCATGTTGACCAACTATTGGCGATATCAGTGGAAACCCACAATCAGTGATTGTTTTCAAAACCAGACAGATCCAAACGTAACATTTCCTGATTAAAATAAAACACCATCCTTCCTTCTGCTGTTTTACATGAAGGTCAGGAAATTTGCTAATTGACCAGAAGGAATCATAATCTTATCTTCTTCTTTCCGCATGTAGTTGCCTTTACATTCTGATGTTTGTGCTAATTTCATTTATTACTGTGTCTTTATTGTGGCTTAAATTTGTCATACTACTAATTCTCATTTTTTTTTTCAATTTGGATTCTATCTAAAAACTGAAGTTGGAAGCAAATCTAAAGAAGTAGCTTTAGCAAAGGAACAAATCCCTTTCTTTTAAAAAATAGGGTTATTTTTCTAGTTGTTGATATCATGGTACTAGCCATGCCTCCAGGATATTTCTGAAATGCATCGTAGTTTGTTTGCAATTTCATTTTCTATCCAGGATCAACCTATATCAGATTATTTCTTCCTCTTCTGAAATCTCTTTGATCCTTTCCTCTGAAACTAGAAATGATATTACTGAAAAGAACGTTCTCCAAGAAATATAATATTTATATCTTTCAGAGGTAATCGTAAAAGCAGGTCAACTAATTCTAGTATACAGAAACATTGCTCCACTGTCAAACGTCCAGACTCCCAAATGTTCCTTTTTGTTTTATTGTCAGCCTATCAAGTAACAGCTTCATGAGATAAACAAAGCTGTGAATTACACAACTTCTCTCTGTCTCTTCCCGGATATTCTGCAGCATATCTTCCTACGGTGACCTAGCAGAGCTTTCATAACAAAAACTGGAGATGTGTCAGGCTTGGCTCACTTCACGCATTACATTTCTGCACACAGAAGTGAACATCTGATTTCAAAGTATACCTCCATCATTAATGAGCAGTGCCTCAAAAATGGCATTTTTCAAGATAGTGGCACTTACCTTTTCAGATAACACTTAAATCATAGACTCCTGGATAAGCATTTCTCACTCTATTATTGCCTTCAGAAATTCAGAGACACTTTTTATCTTCACCCTTTTTTGTGAAATATCCAGAGGTCCAATTCTGTATTTGTGCAGGGAAATCTTCTAGCCCAGGAAGGTCTTCGCATTTGCTGTTCCCTTAGGCCAGGAATAGGCAACCTTGACTCTTTTATGATTTGTGGACTTTCAGAATTCCTGAGTCAGCATGGCTGGTTCAGGAATTCTGGGTATTGACGTCCACAAGTCATAAAAGAGCCAAGGTTGCCTACCTCTGCCTTAGGCAAAGTCATATTGTGGCACCTGCTATAGTTTGGCTCATCTTTCAATTTTGTTAGGAATTTTAAAAGAGGTCATTGTCTTTTTCTTCAAATTTTTGAGTTTTACATATGATTTTCAGTCCCAGACAATTGTTTTGGGGTTTTTTGGGCATTTTCACCCTATTTATTGTGAATCACAGTAAAAAAAAATTGATTACATCAGCACCTATTATTGTCATATGGCAACAATTCTGTGAAATTAAATACAGATAATCCTCGAGTTATAACCACAATGAACCCAACATTTCCATTGTTAAGCAAGATAGTTTTTAAGTGAATTTGCCCCATTTTACAACCTTTCTCACCACATTGCTAAATGAATCACTGCAATTGTTAGGTTAACAACATGGTTTTTAAGTGCATCTGGCTTCCTCACTGACTTTGCCTGTCAGAAAGTCACAAAACTGATTACATGACCTTGGGACACTACAAACATCATAAATACATGCCAATTGCCAAGCGTCCGAATTTTGATTCAGTGATCATGGGGATGCTGCAACAATTGTACCTGTAAGTGTGAAGTGTGAAAAATGGTCACTTTCTTTCACTTTTTTTCCAGTGCCATTATAACTTTGAATGGTCCCTAAATGAATGGTTATAAGACGAGGACTATCTGTATACTCAACAAACTTTGCGAGTAAGGGCCTTTATAAAACATAGGAAGAAAATGTTATACAGCAGCAAGGAAAGATTATGGGATTTTATATTCATTGTGTATTCTGGAAGTCTTTTCTGTTTTGGCACCACTTAAAATTTCCCACAATGTGCTACTAACCCCAGTACAGTGACTTTATTGATATACACTAACCAAGAAAAAAGTACCAGTTTGGGAGATATTGCAGTTCTAATCATATTCTCCTTGTGAATTGTACTCTGCCATTAGACTTAGTATTAGAAAAATACTGCAAAACTACACAACATCACTAATCCCTTCTATCCAATTCAGTAGTACTAAACACCGATTGGCCAATCTGGTATTTGGAAAGAACTCTTAACAATGAGTTCAGTAATGGAGAGGCTTTTTTTTTCCACCAGCCACTCTGGGTCTCCAGCTCTTTTTCTTGGAGGACTGACTGACTTTTCCCATCCCACAATCTAGTGAAGTTAATCTTTTTCACGACTGAGTCTTTTGGCGGTTCTCTTTAACAGTTTGGGATTTGCTGACTGGGTCAAATGACTTCTTTTGCTGTTCCCAGAACACCCAACCCTTGACCTACAAACCCTATGGGACCATTGAAACACACTGGCACTGCACTGCATCTATTTCATTCAGGCATTTTAAAGTCTATAATTTGCTTTGTTCTTTTTCTGTTTTTGATTGTAAAGTTGTTTTACAGGGGTGCTTCTAGCTTTTTATGCTTTCAGTATATTGCCTCGCTTCTGCATGAAGGGCAACCAAAGTATGCTTTTAATAAATAATACAGTAAAAATAGACCTGTAAAATGCAGTTGTGATGAGTTATTTTTAAAGAAGAAAAGTAGCCTGCATTTTAATCTTGGAACAAGGCCCAGAATGTCATCTGCTGGCCCTCAACCCAGAAATATTCAAATTCAAGAATCAGATCCTATCCTAGAAGACGGGTACAGTTCATTTGGCAACACTCTCCAAACCACTCACCTCAAAATATTTTCAGGGGACTATTCAAGTAGTAATTGAAATATCTCCCTTTCTTCCTAGTAATAAATGAGCAAGAAAATGCAGTTGTAGAAGTTTTTCAGTTCATGAATAGGTGTCCTAGTTCATTCTATTGGATAGAAAAGCAGTCCTACAAAATGAATATATAAATGAATAGCTATATTTAACTGATTCATTTCAATGGGATGATTCCATTCAACACTTCAGTGAAAATAAATGTTGGCAATATTATATAAATGTTTATCTGTAACATAACCATTATATTTTTATTGATTGCATTGAAGTCTTTCCTTTAAAAGAGTCTTCTCCATTTTGTTAATGTGTACTTTTAAGTTCCCATTATTATATTGACCAAAATGGCTGGAAATTCTGGGGATTGTAGTACCATATAATGCTCATCCTGTGAAGATATCAGATTAGGAAAAGCTATATCGCAGAGTCTCAAATTAAGGTGTCAGTTTTTATTTCCCCACAGGAACATCTGAGAGGACGTAAATACCTTCAAGATGACAGATGTGGCATCACAATTCAAGCTCCATAATCATTTGTTTAGTGATTGTTCAAGTTAAAACAACAGTGAAAAAGGGACATACAATCATTGATTCATTTAAGAACTGCAGTGAAATGATAACCAACTTGCTTAGCCATGGAAATTCTGGTTCCAATTGTGATTGTAAACTGACAACTACCTGTATTGCTAGTGTTCTATATTAAACACTGAATAATAGGTGCGTATTTGGTTACATACAGCTACTTGAATGATAATTAAGTGCTATAGGAAATAATAGCTTCTATTTTATTTCATAGTTTAATTTATAGAGACCGGGATCTGCCAGTGTGTTTTAAATTTTCGTGGAGATACGACAGGTGACATGAAACACAGAAGCCAAAATAAAAATTATTTTCTTTAAAAAGATTGAAGCTTCACAAGATCACCAAATCTCAAGAAGCTTTGGAGCTTGCAAGTTTTGAGAACTTGCAAGATGTTTTTGCCATTTTTTTATTTTTAAAAAATGTTTACATTTGTTTCTGGTTTAATGTTGGAGATCAGAAAATGTCAGAAAATGTCAAATGTAGTCTGCAAAAGCTTTTGGTCATGATGGCATAGTTTATATAAAGAGAACAGTTGGGAGTAGTTGCAGAGTTCTCTATCTTAAGTCCTTCCCTTGAAAAGTTAACTTGGCACAACATATAAACTATCATTCTAGAATTTTATTTTCTAAAAGTGATTTTATGGTACTGGAGTTAAAAAAATTTAACTGAGATTTTATGGCAACTGCACGGTTCATTGGACTGACTTATAAGACATTGTAAGAATTTCAGTTAAAGAGCAGCTAATGAGAAACTTGGATAAATCAAAAGCAGAACTATGTAGTTTATTTATATAATATACAGCTTTTTGGAACTTATCCGACTTTCTGATATATTTAAAAAAGAGAGGCTTGGTCGAAATTGTGTGCTAAATCAGTTCACAGATTACTCTAGTAATCTTAACACCTTCTTTAAATAAATAGGGCCAAAAGGCATTACAAGTATCTATATGCTCATTTTATTTTTGTAGAAAAAGAGTTGTGATGAGCTGGGGAATTGCTCTTCATTAGCAGAAGGGTCACAATGCAAATTGTTACATTACCCATACTCAATTTTACCAAGCTAAATTACCTTCTCCAAAACAAACATTTAGAGGAATGGGCTGGAGAATTCAATAGGAATCAAGATTTGTGATATCTTTTAAAGAAATCTTCTTTGGAAAAAGTTCATATAGCAATGGAAATGGTCATATTCTTTTTTTAAAACATTCTAAGGCCATTCTTTCTGATCATTTCCTTACTGTTTTCACATTTTGCACTAACTATAGCAATGATATCATTTTAAGTCAGATTAATTCTTTTTTTTTTTTTAAAAGTATATATATCTAGTA
This sequence comes from Bothrops alternatus, assembly GCA_034064705.1. Taxonomy (NCBI): domain Eukaryota; kingdom Metazoa; phylum Chordata; class Lepidosauria; order Squamata; family Viperidae; genus Bothrops; species Bothrops alternatus. The sequence continues at coordinate 5,073,245 of JARGCV010000179.1, forward strand.
TTTAGATTAGCCTTTCCAACTTAGTGTTTTCCTGATGTGATACAATTCCCAGAATTCTAAGTCAGCAAAAGTTGGCAATTTCTCTATGAGCTGCAATCAAGACAAATCAAGTGGATCAGGGATTGGCTTGGAATTTATTAAGATATTTAAATTTAGTAGCTGGAACAGTTTTTAGTTGATTGCGTGCGCAGCAATCTGTGCTGTGATTGGTTGCTGTGAGTGCAGAAGGGGCGTTTCCCTCCCCCCGCCTTTTTCTTCTGTATCCCTACGTGCCTATCTTGTTTGATGTATATATTGATGTAAAATATATTTATTTATATAAAACTACAAGTTTATGTCACGCATCTCTGATTTCATTTGGGACACCCACTGCACAATTCCCTGACAGAATTCTAGATGTAATCCTGGGATAATACCAATCTATGGGAAGGCAGTTTATGCCAGCGATTAGAGATACATACAATATATTTCTGAGGAATGAGTGTATAGAGTTTGGTATGTCACATCAACTGTGCTGCTGATAACACTTCATTTATACACTTTCTTACTAAAACTTGATATGGCTCAGCCTAGTCATGACATCACTGGATCTGTTGACTGTCCATATTTAAAAACTCACAATGTTTGTTTTCATTTATTTTTTCTTGATACAGGAATCCACGACAAACTTCATAACTTGTATGAAATTATAGTTAGATTATAAATATTAGCAATGCCAAAACAAGTATGTGGAATAATTACTGCCCTATTAGTAATACACAGCACAAGTCTGATTTATATATACTGAGAAGCCTGGGAGGGGAAAAAATCCTCTCTAAATTTGGCTTTTAGCCTTCAGCAGACTCATAGACCAACCATGTGCATTTGCAGTCACATTTATTATATTATGTACTTATCTTTAATTGTGCTTTTTCTGCTAACAAAATGAAATCAAATGTAAGACCTGATGAAGCACGTAATTATTACTCAATCCTCAATACATGCCTATTTTGTTTGATACTGTGGACATTTGGAGGTGCTGGCTGAGAGCTTCTGCACTTCCGAAATGTTTCCACTATTCTGCAAGAAACAGTCAAAGAGATGAATTGGGGTAGTGGTGGGATTCAAATACCTGAACAACCGGTTCTCTGCGTGGATGCAGGCCTGGACCTCCGAGGCCAAAAATGGACTTCTGGAAATAGCATCCATGCACTTCCGCCGGGCCGTTCTAGGCCTGGGAGGCCTCCTCCAGGCCTCCAAGGCCTAGAACGGACTTCCGGAAGCAGTATGCATTCAGCTGGTTCTCCAAACTCAACAAAATTTAGCTACTGGTTCTGACAAACCAGTGCGAACCAGCTGAATCCCGCCACTGAGTTGGGGACCAGAAATATGCACCATACTATACAAGCAAACTGCATTGGGGAAAGAGGTGATGGAGGATGTATTCTATGACCAATGTATAACCTTTCTGGGTGAGTTAGTATGTTATTAGTGGAAAATTGGAATATTTTGAATTAATTCAAAGTACAGTTATGAGGTCATTACATACAGCTCCTATCATTATATATCTATCCACTGCATTGTCAGCCTTACTCTGAACTGGTCTATCAGTTCAATTCCAAATGCAGATTATGGTCTTTCAAACTTTTTATGGCTTAGGATCCTGCTGCCCATAGAATTTTAGGTACTCCTCAGTTTTTAACCTGAGGATACACAAGAACAAAATTAAATTAAAAGACGGAGCAAGGAGAAAATCGAGTAAGTAATAATGTTAAAGGAGGTTATAAGGATCTAATCTCTCTTCTGCTGTACTACTTGGAGGACCCTAAATAGGTTGAGATTTGGAGTGTCTAAATGTAAAGCCAATCTGCTCTAGTGGAGGCTTTTAACTGATAAAAACATTCTATATGAATGTGGAGAGACACAGAGCCTGGTATGTCGGCTACTGTTTCTGCTTCATTCCAGCAGTTTAAAGGTTGATCTAAACATAGAAGAAGAAGAAGAATTTACAACTACAATTGGAACCAGAATTTTTGTTGTCAAGCATGGTGGTTATTAAATGAATTGTGCCTGATTTTGTGACCTTTTTTGCCACTGGTGTTAAGCAAACCACTGCAACTGTCATATAATCATACATATGTACAATATCTCTATTTTTCTATATATTTTAGTAAACGTTTCATATACCTAACTTTTCTTTGATGAAGATTTACACTTTCCCAACAGGAATTGGCCTTATCATTAGGGAGAATGGAAATGCTGCTATTATTTCATTTTTAAAAATATTACTGCTCCTCTCTTCTGCAAAGGTAGCTTATTTGTCTTCTACTACACTTTCCTCTAGACTCCATAAATTATGCATTATCTGCCTCCTGCAGGTGGTCTATGGCAGGGGTCCCCAATCTGTGGGCCAAGGCCTACTATTGGGCCATGGCCGCTTGGCCACTGGGCCATGTGAAGGGATGACCAGTACATGTGCACACGGGCATGCACTCACCCCCACACACTTGCGCTAGCACCGCCCCAACATCCTGCCAGCACTAGCACCATTACGCCCCCGAGCGTCCCACCAGTGCTAGGGCCACCCTGAGCATCCCGCTGACACTAGTGCCGCCTATTTGCAGCACTTGCGCCCATGCAGCTCCATTTGCATGTGCGCATATGCTTGGTGTGGCTGTTTGCCTGTGTGCATGTGCTCATGCATGGCTCATTTGTGCGCCACTGTCTACTGAATGAGATGAAAATGAGAAGTGAAATATGTTTTCAACATCACGTTCAATTTACAAGTAGAACTTTTGCAATCAAAGATTAATTTCAATGATAGACTTACACTAAGACTATAAATAATGGTACCCAAACCATAATAAATTAGTTCATGCAAAATAATGAACCAAACTCAAACCACATGGCAATTTAGCACTGTAATTTATTTAATCTGACTACTTAATCTATCAGAATGTCAGGATTTGGTCAGTTCCTAAAGCTAATGCACTAAAAATAATCATCTATACATACAGTCTGACATGGAAGAGTCCACAAATTCAGATCCTGGTAAAGGGTTTGAACTCCATCGAACAACTTATGGATAGCATCCAACTTCCGATCTCTGAATAGAAATAAAATATTCCCTCCTCCCAAAACAAAATTTTGGGTGACATTTTTAATGTGAGACTAAGATGCTGCAATTCCATTTTCCTCTGATGGTTGCTTCTATCTAAATCAGAATGCATGCTATTATTCTGAACTTGGAGAATCAAGCAATGTATTATGTGAAGACCTTTCTTTCCATTTTCCATGTTTTGCTGTGAGGTTTTGATTAGGATTTTCTAGGTTGTATAGCTGTTTTTTCCCCCCACAATCTTATTTGTGTAGCCATGTCTGATGACTTCTTTAGAGCAGCGTTTCTCAACCTTGACAATTTTAAGGCATGTGGACTTCAACTCCCAGAATTCCACAGCCAGCATTGCTGGCTGTGGAATTCTGGGAGTTGAAGTCCACATGCCTTAAAATTGTCAAGGTTGAGAAACACTGCTTTAGAGTTTCATGAAAGCCTTTCATTAATGGAACCAACCATCAGAAGAAGCAATTGTCCCAGTATCATGGACTGTCACCTTGACTAGTTGTCATTCTCTTCTGTTTTTTGGGAGAGGTCAATAGAACCAATTGTTCTGAGAAATTAAAGTGATGACTGCCATCTTCACTCATAGTTTCTGCATCCATCTGCTATTCTCAATGGTCTCAATGAGTGAGGCCATTGAAATGAAGTGCCTTGTGAGAGGAACAAGACAATGGATTAAGCTGATAACGGTTGCCCTCTCAGGCAACCTACTTTTATCATTGTTGGCCATTATAAGAGCAACAAAATATTAATGACTGGTGCTTTTCTTCTATCACTTTTCTCTTCCTATTCATTCCTTTTCCCTTTAGTATTGTGCATATTTTTAAGCTTGTGAATTTTGTTTTTGGTTATTATCTAGGTCACCATGGGAACCCTTCAGGCTGAAAAGTATATTTAATACATCAAATAAATATATAAATAATTTAATAAAATTGCTGGACAAGGTTACATCAAGTTTACAAGGTCCTATCTCTGGGAGGAAAGTCTGGTAATATATCTCTCATAAAAAGGGGATAATCCAAACTCATTTCCAATAATTGATTTACTTCTGTTTCACTTTGCTAATACTTCCTGCAAAGTATTAGCATCCCAGCCAAAGCATATACAGTATTTCAAGTGCTTCAGAAGGCTATTTATCCTGCATACATCTGTATATTGTAAATATTTGCAACAAAGAGTTTTTTAGGTACAAACACAACTGGCCTGCGTATATAAAAGCTATGAAGCAACGTAAACTGAAAACATCTATGGCAGTGATGGCGAACCTTTTAGAGACCAAATGCCCAAACTGTAACCCAAAACCCACTTATGCATCGTCAAGTGCTGGGTGGGTGTGGCTCATTGGCTGATTGTGGCCCACTGGGTGGGCATGGATGTGGTGATAACGGCAGGCTGGGTGGGACTAAAACGTTCAATCAATCAATTCCAACTTTACAAGACCTTTGCTTTTCCAGCGAGAAGTTGAAATTGACTGATTGAACCTTTTTTTTTTTTTTGCACACGGCAGTGGAGGCCTAAAGGAAAAAAGTTTTATAAAACCCAGCTGAAGGCCTAGGACTGGGGTGACGGCACGCGTGCCCACAGAAAGGGCTCTGAGTGCCGCCTCTGGCACCCGTGCCATAGGTTCGCCACCACTGATCTATGGGGAACAGATTAAGTGAATCTTTCATTTCCCTGGAAGATGGTTTGCAATAGTGACCTTTACCATTTGCCAAATGGTGGGTTGTGAGTTGCAAATATGCCGCAAAACCAGGGCTTTTTTTTCTCATAGAACACCCAGAACAGAGTTCCGGCACCTTTTTTGGATGGAACCTTGTAGGGTAGGCAAGGCGGGTTGTATGAAGTGTGTGATTTCCGGCACCTTTTTTTTTAAAGAAAAAAAGCACTGCGCAAAACCTTTTAACATTTAACATAATATTTACCGGTAACAATTATTTCCTTTTGAGACCAGAGTGTTGCTTTTAATTGTGCAAATAAGCAAAATATTTTTGAAGAAAGGTAAGCTTCATTATCCTTTTATAGTTAGGAAGAAAAAAACCCTAACTACTGTGTGTGTTGATTATTTAACAGAAATTGATAAGTGAATATCCAGAGGCAGGAAGAAATAAGATTACCATAGCTAAAACTTTCTTGTTTGTCATTTGTAGCCTTCAATTAGGTGGAAAGGTGCAACATAAGGTAATGATTTTTCAAGAAGGTACTTCAAATGGATTAATGTACAGAATACATCCAAAATCTGGTACCCATTATTCCTGTGGGACTGAAATTCAGCAAAGTTGTGGCTGCTTCAGCATCAATAGGTTGCTATGCCATCCACTGCCACAGTCAGGTGATTATCTTTTCAAATGCTCCTGACCAGATTCCAGAAGGAAAGTCAGTGGGGAAGTTGAAAGCCACTCCTGCTCCCATTGCTGTTTTGCTCTCCTATGGTCATTGTATTTCTTTGTTTAGCTAAGGAAATATCTTTGAAACCATGAACCAACAGGTTGTCTAGTATTGTACTGATCTTTCCAAATATGGTTTGAAGTGTATGAGGCCTGTAGTTCCAGCATTCCTAACTAATATGGTCTGGAAAATGATGGGTACTACTGTCTCAAATCAACCAGAGGGCATCAGATAGGCAGAACTACAACTTCTTATAAAGAGCCACATGGTGAGCTATCCTGTTTAACTCTCAAAAAGCTGGCCACAGAGAAGAGACTTTGGACACTAACATTTAAAATAAACTTTAGTACTCAGCAAAGAACTGAAATACAAAGGCAGAGCAATCTCTTATGACGCAAAAGCCACAACATCAAGACTCTTACTATGTAACCAGAGACAATTATATGTTGATTCAGCTTTTGGCAAGCTACTTATGACTTGATTAATTTTAGAAGCCAACTTTAGTATAACATCAGTGTAACTAACTCAGAACTCACATTAGCAAATATGTAGTAAACATTTATGAAGTAGTATTTAATCAGCCTATTCTGGCATTTGGATTTGAACAATGGCTAACATGACACTTTCAGGAAAATTAAGGAGATGCTGTAGCAATAGGCAATTAAATGTGCATTACTTATGTTCTGCTCTGCTATTGAGTGTACGGTTAATCCTCAATTTACAATAGGTCAATGACTGTTGTACTAAGCGTGTACAACTACCCATAAAGAAAAGGTGCTTTAGGGCCCATAAAACACTTCTGACCATAGTAAAGCATCACACTGCCCCCTGCAGTCAAATGACTGCCTTCCGGGTGCTTGACAACCTATTTAGACTTACAATTGGTACACTTGCAATTACTCCATAATCATGTGATAGCCAGCTGCAATCTCCCCTGCAATCTCCTCCAGAAAATCAGTGGAGAAGGAAGATTGCAAATGGAGGGGGCAGAAAGGAACCCAGCCACAGAAGGAAGTCCTTGGACAGCTGCAGAGCCTTCCAGAAGTGCAAAGCTGCCATGAACCTGGAAGTCTTCAATTTGCTCCCTATTTAGTCATCCAGCCAAGTGTGGAAGCTCTCAGGCAGCTCCAGGACCCAGCAATGCACAAATTATCTTCCTGGTTTTCTACATTTTCTGAAAGCATGCCCAGGTGATGGGAGTCAAGTTTTTCTACAAAGGCTGCCTCATGCCACTCTGAAAGGAAGCTCATGATGCTTTAGGTGGCTCTTGAAAAGGGAGCCTCCTTAAAGATCATGATAATAGCATCTGCTTGAAGGATGCCATAATATTTGGTCCATCTTGTTTAATGCAAGTGATTCCTTACTATATACATGTTTGTATCCAAGAATCTGGTGTGCATCTTTTTTGTTCTTGTTCCTTTGGAGTTGCTTTGAGAGTAAGGATATGCCCAAATTGCATGTTCCATTGTCTTTGTTGTGGGCAGCCCATTGACCTTGCATTTAAAGTATATATGCTTCAAGTTGCCTTGAGACAAGAAAGGCAGCTTATAAATTTTATAAATAAACAATAAACAAGAACACACTTTTGTAATAAAGTTGATATTCAGAGCATAACTGGATGTACACACTTCAAAGCCCACTACAGTACAGTTAGTACAGGAGGATCTGGACAGACTTGAACACTATCTAACAAAATGAAATTCAATGGTGAAAAAAGCAAGGTTCTACATTTAGGCAAGGAAAACCAAATGCACAGGTATAGTATAGGGGGTACCTTGCTCAATAGTAGTAACTGTGAGAGGGATCTCGGAGTCCTAGTGGACAATCACTTAAATATGAGCCAGCAGTGTGCTGCAGCTGCCAAAAAGCCAACACAGTGCTAGGCTGCATTAACAGAGGGATAAAATCAAGATTACATGAAGTATTAATACTACTTTACAATGCCTTGGTAAGGCCACACTTGGAATACTGCATCCAGTTTTGGTCACCACGATGTAAAAAAGATGTTGAGACTCTAGAAAGAGTACAGAGAAGAGCAACAAAGATGATTAGGGGACTGGAGGCTAAAACATATAAGGAACGTTTGCTGGAATTGGGTATGTCTAGTTTAACGAAGAGAGGGACGAGGGGGGACATGATTGCAGTGTTCCAATATCTCAGGGGCTGCCACAAAGAAGAGGGAGTCAAGCTATTTTCCAAAGCACCTGAAGGCAGGACAAGAAGCAACAGGTGGAAACTAACCAAAGACAGAAGCAACCTAGAACTAAGGAGAAACTTCCTGACAGTTAGAACAATTAACCCATGGAATGACTTGCCTCCAAAAGCGGTGAATGCACCAACACTGGAAGTTTTCAAGAAGAAACTGGGAGACTTCCGGTTTCCGGTCGAGCCGTACGGAGCCATCTCTAGGAAGCTCCGTTACGGCGATCGGATTTTCGGCGGCTTTTTGACAGCCCGAAGCGCCAAATTCAAAAAGGGAGACTCCCGGCAGATAGCGGAACCTCCGGCGACCCGAAAAACACCCGATTGGAAGCAGGATCGCCGGAGGGGACGCGAGCAGAAGAAGAAAACGGAGAGGCCGGCTGCGGCCGGCCAGAAGAAGACAACACGAGGGCGGAAACAATAGAAGTGAGGAGAGAAGACCGAGGAAGCAGCGAAGAAGGAGACGGGAGCGAGAGGCGACCAGGAAGAAGCGGGACGAGGGAAGAAGAGCCCGGGACTTACCCAGCTGGAGGCCTGAAGAAGCTGCAAAGCCGCCCAGCCGCAGCGGAGGAGAGCCAGCTGATACAAAGAAAGGACGACAGGCAGCAGCGTCGGGAGAAGACAACGCAAAACGGTGAGACCGGCGGGGGTGGAACCGAGCGCTGCGGGACGCTGACCAGAGGGTGAAAATAGCAGCGGGAGGAGGAGGCCTTCACGGGACCCTCAGAAGACCCCCCTAGGCCCCCAAGAAAGGTAACAGAGGCGGCAAGAAGCCAAGCGGGCGGAGCAAGAGAAGACAGACCAGGTGAGAGGAGGCTACGAAGCAAAGGGGGAGAGAAGGGAGGGGAAAAACCCTGCAGAGACACTGTTTCCTCCCCCCCCACAACGGACGGCGGGGAAGAAGAAAGCTGGAAAGCAACCCGGTGAGCAATAAGGGCAAAGTAGAGGGGAGCAGTAAACACAGGCTGAAAGAAGAAGGGAGGAAGCGACTTGGGCAAGAAGGCAGAGAAAGAGGGGGGAAAGAAGGAACCAGAAAGGAACAAGGAGAAGAAATAGACTGGCAGAGGGGAGTGAAGAGGAAACCAAGGCAAAAACACTGAACTGGTTCCCTGGCTCCCTGAACATAAAATTGCCAGAATACAGGCCCCTACCCACACACTGCCTAAGCCCTGAAGCCCCTCCCCCCTCGAAAGGCTAGACCACCGGACCAACAACAGATCACAACCTAGCGCCCAATTTGATCCAAATTGGGACCCAAAACAGTGCCAAGACAACAGGAAGATAACCTCAAAATGGCCTCCAAGCAGACCACACTGACACAAACGAAGGGAGTTGTATCCACCCCAGCCCAGCGTTCTAAACCACCAGGAACTACTCTACCCATCCCCACACCCTCCCATTCAAATGCAGGCACCCAGAACCATACACCCACACAGACCGACCCAACAGCACACATGATACAAAAATTACACGAGGTAATAGAGAAGCTGGTTGAAAGGACGGATGGAATGGATAAAAGGTTGGTGGAAATGGGCACACAGATGGAAAAAAGACACAAAGATACAAAACAAATGCTGCGAGAACAAGGTAGAGAGCTAGAGAGAAAATGGGAGGAGCAACGCAAAGCAATAGCTGCAGATTTGGAGCAAATGAAAGAGGCAATGCAAACACACTACAAGGAAGTAGGGGAGGAAATGGAGAGAAACTTTCAGGAAATCAGGGAAAAGGTGGACGAGCGGATGGAAAAAGTGGAGAATCAAGTAGAAGGCCAGAGAACAGAGATAGCAGAGATGAGAGGGGTGAACCAAGACCAAGCCACCACGATACAGTACTGGCAGCTGGCGACCACAATCAGGTTCAGGGGCCTGAAAGAGACATCAGACGAAACCCAAGGAAGCCTGGCCGGAACCTTTATAGAGGCCCTGGCAGCATTTCTGGGACTACCAGCCTCAGCTATCGAATGGCAAATTGACGGAATCAACAGAGTGGGCGCACGGACGACAACAAACAGACACCAACCAAGGGACGTGGTCATCCGCTTTGTGACGCAGGGATTCCGGAATCGCATCTCAGCCACGTCTTACCACAAGAGTTTATACATAAAGGGGCAAGAAGTGAAAGTACTGAAAGAGATCCCCCAGACGATGCTGCGAGACAGAAAGGAATATAAGTTCCTGGTCGACGAACTGAGATCACGTGCCTTGCGATTCAGATGGGAAACCCCCACGGGGATGACATTCTACTATAAAAATAAAAGACATCAACTGAACTCGGTTCAACAAGCCAGAGAATTCCTGGAAAAGGAGCTGATGCCGGAGGGATCCCAATACGCCACGAGAGAAAACGCAGAAAATCCACCAGACCGACAGACTGCTGCAAGAACACGAGAAAGGAAAGGACCAACTAGAGACACGACGACACAGAGAACAGGAAGCAACAACAACAACAAGGGAACAAGTCAGATTGCAGAGGGCAGGATAACAAGATCCACCACCAAACGCACAGATCAACACGACGCGATCCCTATATGCAACTCGAACACAAACTCGGATACCATGGGAGCGAGACCAAAGACTATCACAGGAGATAGAATGAAAGCGGTCTCGGAAGAGTATCCTGAAACCGATAATGACGACTAAATACTTGACGTGGAACGTTAACGGACTAAACTCTCCACAGAAAAGGAGGAAAATATTTCATTATCTATTTCACGGAGGAAACGACATAATTTGCTTACAAGAAACACACATCAGGGCAGCAGACCAGAAATATCTGACCAGCTACAAACTAGGTGCGCAATTTGTGGCAGCGGCGCCAAGAAAAAAGAACGGGATTGTTATATACGTAAAGAAACATATAATGGCGAAGCTAATAGAATCCGACCCCCAAGGTAGATACCTGGCAATTGAAATAACACAGGAAGACAAGAAGATTCTAGTAATGGGCGTATATGCACCAAATCAGCAGCAAGGCAAATTCTACAAAAAGCTACACAAGAAAATAACACAACTTAACTACAGATCTTACATCATCATGGGCGACTGGAACGGGGTCATAGAGACCGCTCTAGACAAAAAAAGAACTGCACCGAACCCACAAAAACACTCCAAGTTGCCTAAATCCTTCTTTGACATGAAGGAGGAACTCGAACTGACAGATGTATGGAGGAAAAGACATGGCAGAGAACAAGAATTCACCTTCTTCTCTGGCAGACATCAATCCTTCTCCAGAATTGACTTTATATTAACTTCTAGCGACTTGCTAACTCGTCTAAACGCAGTGGAAATCCTACCCAAAGCTCTGACGGACCACAACCCTGTGAGGATGGAGCTAAGACACGGCCAGACACAGAGGAGGTCCTGGAGAATCAATGAAAACCTGTTTAGACATGGAGACAAGGTGGCGGAATGCAAAAAAGCTATGAAGGAATACTTCAGCACACATATGAACAACGAAACACCGATAGAACAGATCTGGGACGGCAGCAAGGTGTACATGCGAGGGATCCTCATATCCATGAATAGCTGGCACCGGCGCCAACAAGAACAAAAAAGAAAAGAGTTAGAAAATGAGATAAGCAAAATGGAGCGGCTACTGATAAAAAGACCAGAAGACAAAGTCGCCAAAGAAGGACTCAAGATCTTAAGAAAGCAATTTGACATGTTGATGGCGGACCAAGTTGCAAGGAATATACAATATGCAAAACATAAGACATTCTGCAAGGCCAACAAACCGGGCCGCTGGCTAGCCTACACTATAAGAAAGAAACAGAAATCCCGCATAATTGAAAAGATAGAATACAAAGGCAAGCTAGAATTCCGACAAAAAACCATCAAGACAGCCTTCACAGAGTTCTACTCGAAACTATATGCCGAGGATAAGATACAAGACAAAGAGATAGAGGAATTCCTACAAAACGAAAAGATACAGGCGATTACCGACACACAAAGAGAAGCCCTGAATGCCTCAATCACAAAGGAGGAAATACACTCAGTGATCACACAACTGAAAGCAGGAAAATCGCCTGGGACGGATGGGATGACAGCGACCTACTACAAGCATCTACAGGAGGAGATGCTAGAACCCCTCAGAAAGCTATTCGCCAGCATCCAAGAAGGAGGCCAGGTCCCACCATCCTGGAAAACAGCCTACATCTCATTAATCCCAAAGGAGAGGAAAGACGACACACAGCCCGCAAACTACAGGCCCATCTCACTACTAAACACAGACTATAAAATCTTCACAAAAATTTTGGCCAATAGACTAATGACAGTTCTACAAAAAACAATACACCCGGACCAAAGGGGATTTATACAAGGACGCCAGATGAAAACCAACGTGAGACAGCTGTTGAACATAATAGAGTACCTGCAAAGGCACAACCAGATACCCGCCGCTCTAATGTTTGTGGATGCAGAAAAAGCCTTCGACAGACTGAATTGGCCGTTCCTGACGAACTTGGTCCTGAAGATGAAAATGGGAGCACAGTTCTTCAACTCCATAACGGCAATTTACCAGAAACAAACAGGCCAGATCATTGTCAATGGAGACTTAACAGACTCATTTAATATAGAGAGAGGCACGAGACAGGGCTGCCTGCTGTCCCCCCTGTTATTTGTCCTAACACTGGAAATTTTACTGAACAGAATAAGAGCGGCAGAGGATGTACAGGGCATACAGATTAAACAACAAGAATACAAACTATGTGCCTTTGCGGATGACCTGCTGGTGACAATGTCGCAACCAGCACAGTCAGCAAGGAAATTGATGGAGATAATGGAGGACTATGGTAGGGTGTCAGGCTTCAAAGTAAATATACCAAAAACAAAGATGCTAGCCAAAAACCTAGACAACAAAGCAAGACGGAACCTGGAAAGAATAACGGGTTGTGAAATAGTCAAGAAAGTCAAATACTTAGGAGTGGAGATAGAATCAACAAATGCGAAATTATACAAGAATAACTACGAGGTCCTGTGGAATAAGATACAAGCAGACCTGGAAAGGTGGAAATCGTTACGTCTGTCCCTGCTCGGCAGGATAGCGACAGTAAAGATGAATGTATTACCCAGATTTTTATTTCTCTTTCAAATGCTACCCATACTCAAGAAGGATGCGGACTTAGACAATTGGCAGAAAGGCATCAACAGATTTATTTGGGACGACAAGAGACCGAGGGTGAAACTAAAAATCATCCAAGACGCAAGGGAGAGGGGGGGACTCAAAATGCCTAATCTAAAGCTATATTACTATGCTGCAACGTTGGTGGCGGTTAGTGACTGGATCAACATGACAAATGATAGAGTTCTGAATGTGGAGGGGCATGGTCTACGATTCGGCTGGCACGCATACCTAATATACGACAAAAAGGCAGATAGGAACTTCAAGGAGAACCCACTACGAATCCCATTGCTATGGGTCTGGAAGAAATATAAGCACCTCCTACACGACAAGATTCCCATTTGGACGATCCCTGGACACGCAACAGGAGATATGAACACATCCCAGGGGCAAGAAGTGGTGCCCTACAGTGAACTTGTACTGGGAGAAGAAAATGGGTTCCTCTTGAAATCTCAAGCAACGCTGGCAAACAGAGGAATAGGAAGTAATTGGCTATCATATATACAACTACAGTCAAGGTGGCGTAAAGACAAGAAGAAGGGCTTCTCCCAGAATGACGAGAACCTAATTAAACAGATCAGAGAGCAGGGGATTATGCACATCAAACGAGTGTACAGCATTCTGATAGAAATGGACTCTGAAACCGAGCTAGTCAAGAACTGTATGATAAAATGGGCGCAAGACTTCAGACACTCTATAGCCATAGACACGTGGGAGAAAATCTGGGTGAGGAATGTAGAATTCACGAAATCGCAACACTTAAGGGAAAACTTCTACAAGATGTTCTATAGATGGCATCTTGACCCGAAAAAAATATCACTCATCTACCCGGGCACCCAGCCCAAATGCTGGAGGTGCGGAGATGGGGAGGCTACTTACTTTCACATATGGTGGGCATGCAGAAAAATCAAAGCATTCTGGAGGAAGATATGGTGGACACTCCAAACTATTTTCAAAAAGCGTATAGAATTTCTACCTCAGGCTTTTTTGTTAGGGATCACAGAGGACATCACTACCTCAGAGTCAAATTTATTTTTGAACTTAATTACAGCAGCAAGATTATTGGTGGGACAGTACTGGAAGAATCCAGAAATACCGTCTATTGAAGAATGGACTGTGAAAGTAACAAATCTGGCGGAAATGGCAAAAATATCGGCATATTTGAAAAATCGCTCCAATGAACAATTTGTGATGGACTGGAAACATTGGATAGACTATATCCAAGAGAGACACCAATCAAACAGAATGCAGCTGGCGTTCAGCTAGGGCTAGACGGGAGGAGGGAAGAAGGGTTAACAAATCAAAGGTTTACAAAAACTAACACCCAATGTTGAATGTATATGTTCTATAACTAATACCTCTTAACATAACCTTATGACTAATGATGTTTGCTTTAATATGGCTAAAGTAGACTGAATTTCTACCTCAGGATATGAAACTCTCACCTCAGGACCTCTGGTTAGGGACTATAAAAGATTGCACTAGTAATGGGATGAAATCAAGTCAGAAGCGCAAACATACAATAGGCGATAGACTAGAAACAGTAGATAGACCATATATAAGAGAAACACCAATCCAACAAAATGTATTCGGATTATACTTGAAGATGCAAGGGAGGAGGGTAGAACGTTTGCTAAAACAGATGTTTACAAAGATTAATACCTAATGTTGTATGCTATGTTCTAGGAGGCTTGTTTAGCAATAAGATCTTATGTTTCATGTTGACCACATTAATTTCGAAACAGATAGAAGAAACGCCAATCAAATAAAATGTAACAGGAGTATAGTTGAGACTAGACGCGAGGGGTGGGGGGGGGAAAAAGGCTTACTAATTCAGACTTTTTCAAAGACGAATACTTAGTATTGTATACCAGGTATCATGTTGATTGCTGCATAATATGTTTTTATGTCCAATGCTGATTGTTTTAATAAAAGAATTTAAAAAAAAAAAAAAAGAAGAAGAAACTGGACAGCCATTTGTCAGAAATGGTATAGGGTTTCCTGCCTGAGCAGGGGGTTGGACTAGATGACTTCCAAGGTCCCTTCCAACTTTATTATTATTATTATTATTATTATTAAATATTATTATTATTATTATCCTCAACCTATGACAATTGGAACCAAAATTTCCGTTGCTAAGCTAGGTGGTTGTTAAATGAGTTGTGCCAGATTTTATTTTGACCTTTCTGTTAGGCAAATCACTGCAACTGTTCAGTTGTTAAATGAATTTGGCTTCCCCCATCAACTTTGCTTTTTGGGAGCCAGTTGAGAAAAATCACAAATGGCAATCACGTTTGGGACACTGCAACCACTGTAAAGACATGCTGGTTGCGAGGCACACAAATATTCACGTGGCTGAGAGGATGCTGTAACGGTTTAAGTGCAAGGCCTGGTACACGTCACTTTTTACAGTGCCACTGTAACTTTAAACGATCAGTAAACAAATGGTTGTAAATCGAGGACTTATGACATTTTCCCCAGTTGTCTTTGCAATATGAAACATCCACTTTTTATTTTCAGATTTTACAACGACGTTAACCTATATTTTATTCCATCAAAGGTCATTTCCTCATTTCGCTCCCTTCATCTCTGATAATCTTTAATATTACCCATCACCCTTAAAGTTCTGTATTTTTTCTTCTTTCTCCTAGCATACCGACAATAACCCATCTGGGAGCAGAAACTTTCTGGTATCTTCTTTGAGTCAATGTGTTTTGTTCATCTAGAAAGAAGGATTTATTTCCTGTGTTTTGTACCAGGTTAATTCTATTCATTATTTTTCTGACCTCATCAAGCATTTTGTCACAGCATGGTCATGTTAACAGAAGGAGAAAGCCTTACAATTGTAGTATGTTCTTAGGGAATTCTGAACTGTGGTAATAATGTCCCCTGAGAACTGGGGGTTGACTCATCTATTTCTAAAATTTGGTGTTACATTGGGAAGATTTGAACCCAATGTGGATTGTTGTCTTTGTGTGCTTCTGTCTTTGAGAATTAGATCAAATGAAGCAACCTCTATCTATTAGAAATTTCTTTCAATGCAAGAATGTTCATACTTATATTTTCATTCTCTTGCTATTTTGCTACTGGTCTGAACTATTAAATAAGAGTGTCTGTTAAGGGTATCTTCATGTAAGAAATATATAAAATGCTCTATATTTCCTGAAATTGTGATTTTTTTTCAAAAACCACACCTGATGAGGAGAGCAATTTAAGTTGTACACCAAAGTCTTTTTCCTAGTTAATTACCACAGATTTCAAATGTGACATCTTTCCACTTAATAATACAAATGAAGAAGGGACAAAGGTACAGTACAGTTATGTAGGGTTTTTTTTGCTTACTTACAGTGCCATCTTAAGGATGAAGATGGTAAAATAACTTTAGCTTAGGAAATAGGGAAACGATTGCATTCCTGCATCAGTAGGATATCCAATGAAATGCAAGTACAAGAATACAAAATAATTGACAATAACACATTTGTGGTTCACCATTACTCTACAGACAGATGCCACAAACTGTATATAACAAATCTTTTCTTAGTTTTGAATTCCACTGCTTAGAGATATACACTAACACTGAATAAATCTATTTGTAGGTTTCTCAATTACATATGATATGATCTGTATTATTTTTCAGATACCTTCCTAAAAAATTCAGTATAGTGTCCACAAATGTGCTGCTTTGCTAAATTCTAATAAAAAATCAAAATACAAGTAGTTCTTGACTTATGACAATTGGGACCAGAACTTCTGAGACAAAGCAATGCAATCATTGAGTGAGTTGAATCTGACTTACAACCATTTTTTGCTGCAATGACTGACTTCCCTCATAGATTATACTTGTCAGAAGTCCCCTGGGAAGGTCACAAATGGAATCACTTGATCTTAGAATGCTCTAACAGCTGCAAATAAATGAACAGACATTTTAGATAGATAGAAAAATGTGGGTTAGATAGCATCACCACCAGGTGGATTTGTAGCTGGCTGACTGGCTGTATTCAGCATGTGGTCCTCAATGGAACTGCATCTACATGGAGGGAAGTGTGTAGTGGGGTGTCCCAGGGCTCTGTTCTAGGCCCAGTGCTCTTTAACATCTTCATCAACGATATGGACAAGGGGATAGACGGGGAACTCATCAAATTTGTAGATGACACCAAGCTGGCAAGAATAGCCAACACTCCAGAAGACAGGCTTAGGATACAGGAGGATCTGGACAGACTTGAACATTGGGCACTATCTAACAAAATGAAATTCAGTGGTGAAAAAAATAATGTTCTACATTTAGGCAAGAAAAACCAAATGTACAGGTATAGTATAGGGATACCTTGCTCAATAGTAGTAACTGGGAGGGAGGTCTCAGAGTCCTAGTGTACAATCACTTAAATATGAGCCAGCAGTGTGGTGCAGCTGCCAAAAAAGCCAACATAGTGCTAGGCTATGGGATAGAATCAAGATTATGTGAAGTATTAATGCCTTGGTAAGGCCACACTTGGAATACTGCATCCACCTTTGGTCACCATGATGTAAAAAAGATGTCAAGACTCTAGAAAGAGTACAGAGAAGAGCAACAAAGATAATCAGAGGACTGGAGGCTAAAACATATAAGGAACGGTTGCTAGAATTGGGTATGTCTAGTTTAACAAAGAGAAGGATGAGGGGGGACATGATAGCAGTGTTCCAATATCTCAGGGACTGCCACAAAGAAGAGAGAATCAAGCTATTCTCCAACGCACCTGAAGGCAGGACAAGAAGCAATGGATGGAAACTAATCAAGGAGAGAAGCAACCTAGAACTAAGGATAAATTTCTTGACAGAACAATTTACCAACCTTTCTCCAGAAGCGGTGAATGCTCCAACACTGGAAGTTTTTAAGAAGAGACTGGTCAGTCATTTGTCTGAAATGGTATAGGGCAGTGATGCTGAACCTTTTAGAGACCAAGTGCCCAAACTGCAACCCAAAACTCACTTATGTATCATCAGGTGCCAGGTGGGTGTGGCCAGTTGGGTGGGCATGGCCCTTTGGGTGGGCATGGCTGCAGTGGTAATGGCAGACTCGGTGGAACTAAAAAGTTCAATTAATCAATTCCAACTTTGCGAGATCTTTTTTTCCCTGCAAGAAATTAATTGATTTATTGAATTTTTTTTTTACACACGGCGGCGGAGGCCTAAAGTTTTATAAAACCCAGCTGAAGACCTAGGACTGGGGCGGTGGTGCGTGCGCCATAGGTTCGCCACCAGGGGTACAGGGTTTCCTGCCTGAGGAGGGGGTTGGACTAAATGACCTCCAAGGTCCCTTCCAACTTTATTATTATTGTTGTTATTGTTATTAAATAAATGGTCTAAGGTAACAACTATGTGTCAACTTTTGATGTTTTTTTCTGATTCTTTTTTTGTCTTTAGTACACACCATAAACACTTCCATAATGCTCCCAATGTTACTTAATATATACCCAAGATGTAGAACATAAGAACAAATGCAGGTTTACAAGTTTTGTTTTTATTTTCTGACTCATTTGACTCATTTACCCACAGACACACCCATGAATAATCCTCTGCCAACTCAAAATCTAGCTGGCCAAGCTTAGTTTCAGTTCCATAAGAACCAAAGCAAGTTACCATGCATGATACCTTATTCTATGTGATGACTTGGAAGTACTACAATACCCATAGCTTCCAGCAAAGCTTGACCAATCCCCTCTTGGAATTCTTTTTTTTTAATAACAAATTTTATTGGTTTTATAACTTTTACAACAGAATGCTCAAGAATTACCTAACCAGATAGCATTTAAATCTCATTCAAATAATTATCATATCTAAAAAAAAGAATGCACCTATTATTACACAAAACATCGTCTTACTAACTTAACACACTCAATTAGTTGTTAAAGCAATCCGAATTTCTAAAAACCTCTTTCATATTCTTATTCTCATTCCATTACAAAATAATTTTCATACAAATAAACATATTATTCCAAAAAATACATTCTTATTCTGTTTAACATATATATTCTAATAATCACAAATTTTCAACTCTAAATTTTAGTCCTTAAATCAATCCATATTTCTCAAAAACTTTTTAATCCATTACATATAATTTTAAATTTCTCTTTTTAGTCTTATTCTGGCTTTCTTTTTATGCCAAGCAGGTTTCCATAACAAAGCCTCTATTTCAGCAAATAGATCTCCCGTTATTGCTTGTAATGTCATTTGGGTCAGTA
This sequence comes from Bothrops alternatus, assembly GCA_034064705.1. Classification (NCBI taxonomy): domain Eukaryota; kingdom Metazoa; phylum Chordata; class Lepidosauria; order Squamata; family Viperidae; genus Bothrops; species Bothrops alternatus. The sequence continues at coordinate 5,092,265 of JARGCV010000179.1, forward strand.
AAAGACCTCCCATCCTGTTTTTGACGCCTGGCTCCTGTCTGCTTGATAAAACACTCAATCATGTCCAATTTTATAATTAGTAGATGATTATCAAAGTTGTCATAATTCTCCAACAGTTGTAATTTCAAGTCCATTTCTGTTAGTTTTACAATTGTAGATAGTTTAGTTACAATCATTTTTTGGTCATCCAAGGTCTCCATAGGTTGTATGTAAATTAATTCCTCTTCTATTGCTTTTTGGTCTGTAGAATGATCAAATACAGTCTGAAGATCAGTTTGTAAGTTCACAGTAGAATTTCTTTTTATTATTTCTGCAATTATCTCTCTTATTTGGGAACATATTTCCTCAGTAGCTTCATAAATGTTTTCCATTATGAGTTTACAGTTGAGCTGTGAATATGGTTTCTCCATTTCAGTAGTAACTAAATCCAATCCTGTTATCCTTTAGTGGAGGCTATATTCCAAAACATTTAGTCAGTATCCACCCCCACCAATAACAGCTGTTGGACCAAAAAAAAAAAAAAAACAAGAAACAGTTGCAGTTTTAAATTTATCCATAAGATGTCCTCAGTAAACTATGAAAGTCTCTTCCAGACACCAAGAATGAGATTAGCAAAGTCAAAGAGCTGTGGAATCTCTTTTCTGGCTTCTCATAGAGTTGTTTTCTTTAACAAACAATAAAGACTTATCCCTTAAAAAAAATAAGTCCAAGACATAGGAAAACAATATTCTCCAGCTTAGAAGATGTAATAATAAAGTTTTACAATAAGGATTTTTCCAGGGCCGCCAAGTAACCAAAAATAAAAATAGTCAATAAAAAGTTTTTTCCTTTGTTATGGAAAGCTCTTTTTCCCAGATAAACAAAGGCAGCTCTTTCAAAGCAGGGAAGTAATTCCAAAAGGCTTTTAACAGGAGAGTAGTTAGACAAAAAGAGAGAGGGAAAAGTCTCACCGGGATCATCCACGATGGTTTCTTAACGCTTAAATGTTCTTTTGACTTTTGGCTGGAGCAGCTAAATGGTCGGCCATGTTACTGGCCAATCTTTTCTCCGTCGGCCCTGAGGAGCTGCCTCGGATCGCGGAAGGAGCTGCCTCCTCCCCCCACAATCAACAAGAATCCTCCTCATCGGTAGTCACCCCTCCAGGGTGACTTTTCAACCTGATTAAGGGTATACTGGCAGAGGAAAAGCAGGTAACAAAGAGAGAAGTCTCTTCGTGTGCCTGCAGCCACTGCAAGCCAAAACCGGAAGTCAAGGAATTCTTCTGATTCCTTTTGGTATTTTTCATCTATGCACCATTGCCTCATCTAGTTTACCTAGGAAACATTTTTGTTATAAGATTTTAGAAATCTTATTTTTTTATTCAAAGCCAATGTTTCCTATAAAACAGGCCTCCTGCCTCTAGGGTCTACTTTGAGCAGGTCTCCCATATTCGATTTTTCATCTATGTCTATTCATACTCTCACAAACAGGTACATGCACAAATATAGCATAAAGCAATATTTATGATAAGGACCTATTAATACAGATAGCCTTCGACTTTGGTGACTATTTGAAGTTACAATCTTACTAAAAAGTGACTTATGATCATTTTTTATACTTATGTTGTACCATCCCTGTGGTCAAATTCAGATGCTTGGCATGTATTTATGATGATTGTAGTGTTCTGGGGACATCTAAGCACATTTTGTGACCTTCTGACAAGCAAAGTCAAATGAGGAAGCCAAATTCACTAAACAGCCATATTGCTAACTTAACAGCAGCATTGCTTCACTTAACTGTTATAGCCAGAAAGGTCATAAAATGAGGCAAAATTCACTTAACAACTCTCACTTAGCAATGGAAATTTTGGTGTTAAGTCAAGGTGTACCTGTCCTTGTAACATGGCGACATTATATGTCCTTCTACAAAATGTACTAATTAATGACTAAAATGTTTTCTTTCAGCCTCGGTCCCTTTGTTTGCATATAGATCTAATCATTTTAATTTAACTGACAGGGTTGTTGTAAGAAATATAATTAGAACATGTGGTCTAGTGGATAAGGTGCTGGACTGGCATTAAGGAGACCTAGCTTCTAGTTCCCCCTTAGCCATGGGGGCTCTTTGGATAATGAGTCACTCTCATTATCATCTCTTCTTTTCTCTCCATCTATCCTGTTTTACAGTATTGTTCTTGCAGAGAAAAGCTGGAGGAGGGAAAGCCATTTAAGCCAACTTGAATTCCTGAAGGAAAGGCAGGATTGTAAATCTAACAAAAAAGTAAATATATAAGGATTTTGAACCCTTAGAAGCATTCCATAAATGTCAAATCTCTTCCTTCTTCTACATCAAGTTTATTTAATCATTTCCTGGGAGGAAGCAAAGTGAAGAAAGAAAGAAGAATGTTTAATTTTGCAGTTGCAGATTTATATTACCGATAGTCCTCGACTTATAACCACAACTGAGATCAGAATTTCTGTTGCTAAGTAAGGTGGCTATTAAATGAATCACACCTGATTTTATTTTTGCTTTTTTCTTAAGCAAATCACAGCAGTTGTTCAGTGAATCATGCGGATTTTAAGTGAATCCACCTTCTCACATTATCTTTGCTTGTCGGAAGTCAACTGGGAAGGTTGCAGATGATGATCATAGGGACACTGCAAATATCATAAAAACATGCTGGTTGCCCAACACCCAAATGTTGATCATGTGACTATTTGAATGCTGCAATGGCCATAAGTGTGTGGGCTGGTTATTTTTTCAGAATTGTTGAAACTTTGAACAATCATTAAATGCACATTTATAAGTCAAGGACTACCTGTATGCTTTATACAAGAAGTATACAATATTTTCAAGCTTTGAACCACCCACCTTTTAAATTGCAGCAACTGAATTGAAAAGCAGCCATGGCCAGATCAGAGAAATGAGCCCAACCACAACCAAAAATTAGTCCAATATAAATTTAATTTAAACTAAATAAAAATAAATTAAAAAGACACAATATGTTTGTAGGTATTAATTTCCTCTATTATGTGAAAATGTTAAAAAAAATTAGCCAGATATGTCCTCCTGCTCTCCTATTCAAGGACTAAGCATGCCCAATCCTGTTTGTCTTCCAAGCTTAGACAAGCCTAGGTAGATGTTACCATTTGCTCAGCCCTAGTAACTTCCCTCTATTCAGACACAAAATAATATGCCGAAAATACAGAGTTCAAAGTTGCTGGTGAAAAATTCAACTTTTGTACACACGGAGGTTTAGGCAAATTTTTCATATATTGGCAATCCATGTATCCAAGTTAGAAAAGAAAGCCTTTGACACTTAACAGTATTTTTAAAAGGCTTAGTGATCATCCTAGGTTTGCCAATGAATTCATTCCTTTGCTTTTTATTTGACTACAAATAGGTAGGAAAAGAACACCCAAAGTCTTATGTTAATTAGCAATTCTTTAAGAATTTCCACCACATTTTCTGCTCTGAACAGTATCTTGCTATTTGACTGCAGTGCCATTGCCAACATTTTAACAATCTCACGAAGAGTTCATGATCATGCATGCCAAAAGAAAAATACACACACACATACACATGTGTGTATAATGACACATATCAAGCCCTTGGGACATGTCAGCCATATACTGCAATGAATTTCTATTTCCTGGGGTTGAATATTCCAGCTGCAATCACGAAAACTTTTTTAACTGTGTCAAAATTGAAAATGTTTTGATGTTTGCAATTGCTGGTATATACACTCATTTGGAACTAGGCTGGGAACTCAAAAATAAGCTGTTCTAATGCCATGCAGGTATGATTAATTAAATATAGGTAGTTCTTGATTTATGACCACAATTGAGTCTAAAATTATTGTTGCTAAGTGAGACAGTTGTTAAGTGAATTTTGCCTCATTTTATGGCTTTTCTTATCACAGATGTTAAATGAACCACTGAAGTTATTAAGTTAATAACATGGCTATTAAGCGAATCTGGCTTCCCCATTACTTTTGCTTGTCAAAAGGTCACAAAAGGTGACCGCATGATACTAGGACATTTTAACCATCATAAATATGAATCAGTTGCCAAGCATCTGAAATTTGATCATGTGACCATAGGAATGCTGCAACAGTCATAAACCATGTGAAAAAAGGTGGTAAGTCACTATTTTCAATGCTGTTATAACTTTGCACAGTCATTTAATGAACTGCTGTAAGTCAAGGACTACTTGTATATAGGATTAGTATACTGTTAAAAATGGAAGACAGCAAAAATATATATCAGGATATTTGCTTCAAGAACTTATCCTTTAGTGAATGACTTAAAAACAAGAGATTGTGTTGCCCAGGATCCCAAGAATCATTTAGCAACTGAAAGCTGCCAGTTCTCCCTAATTCCAGTTGCTAAACTCTATAATGGAGCAAACTCACAAGCATGGGCATACTTTAAATTTTCAACAAAAACACAGTGATATTCAACATCTGTCCAACACCACATGAACTACTACCGGTAGTTCAAAATAGTTCACAGTTTTGGCCTAAAGGTGCCATGAAAAAAATATTGTGACATTAAGGTCCTGTGAATTAAGAAAATTTGGCATCTTCTGCCCTAATTGATTGTTTTCCAATTGTATGGTGACTACAACAACCACAATTTCCATTGACTAGATATTCTGGAGTCATAGTCCCATACTCAGAAGACAGATCATTGGGGGGAACCATGTGGTTAGGTTGGTGGGTTAGGACAGGGAAACTCGAAGCTCATATTGAGCAATGACTGTGTACTTTTGGGAAGTCACTATTCTCAACTCAATGTGTTCTGAAGTGGAAAAATTAAGAGAAGGAGGCATTGTGGGACATCTGGAGAAGAAATGGTAAACTGAAGACAATTCTGCTAAAAGCAGATGACTACAACAGAATGAAGAACAGGCCAAATAGATAAGCACTTTGTAATTTCTCCACAGACAAGGAAAGAATTTGAGATTACCCTTTAAATATTCCAGATCCTTGGAGAGATGGAAAGACAATGATCTCCAGTGGGTTTAGAACAGCGGGAGACAAGGGAAAAGCCATCTTGCTCTGAATCTGCACCTTGAAAAGGACACTTAGCTTACATATTTCCTTTTCTAATTACTCAAAATTGCTTAACTGTTTTTTTCAGTTATTAGGAATGTTTGGATCAACAGGTCTGGAAACACCAGGAGACTTTTCTTTATTTTTTTTATAATTTTTTTTTATTTTTTAAACCAACAAAACAAAACATAACATACATACAACACACAGTGTATACTCCTCCCTTTTTTAAAACAGCAATTTCGCAACGGTAATCTATTAGTTACATTTCCCCCCTTATTCTTCTTTAGAATAATTGTCCTTGTTGCCCCATTGTTTCTTATTTGCATTTTTCTTCCTTCATACTATACTTCATACTAAGAATAATACATATTATTATTACTATACATTATTATACAGACATTTTCCACTTTTGACCTTTTCACATTTATTCTCCTCTATTATTTCTAGTCTCCAACCAGTCATACCACTTGTTCCATATTAGATAGTACTCTGAGTCTTCCTTTTATCTCTTTTGTTAATTTGTCCGTCTCAGCACAGTCCAGGATTTTTCTTATCACTTCTTCCTCTGATGGTATATTCTCATTTTTCCAGAACTGTACGTATGCTATTCTTGCTGCTGTTGTTATTTGTAAAGTACCGTATTTCTTTACTATATTTTCTGTTTAAAATACCCAGCACCTTTTCTTTAATCCTTAGTGAAAGAAGTTTTAAATACAAGGATTTAAGGATTTAAAATTTAGGAGAAAGTGAATAAACAGCAAAAGTGTAATTAGAACTGTGATTTAGTTACTGAAATTGTTCATATGTATTGGGATGAAGGAGGAGTTCATTGTCTTATATATTTCTTTTATTGTGAATGAAGGCAAATATATGTATCCCAGGATAATGTTGCAGGACCCAAACTGAGTCAGTCATTGAGATCAAAGGTTTGTTTTTTCAAACATTTGGAGTTGTACTGTAGCCCATCTTAAGGGAACTTCTCAATTTCCAGGATGTGTTCTTTTTCTTTATAAATTTCCTTTATTTTTCATTTTATTACTATTAATTTTTCTGCACTTCTTATTTTTATTTTAGTCTTCTAGAGTTTTGTTGATTTGTATTTGTTTTTATCTTTCATCTGTTATAAGTTTTAATAAAACTATTTAAAAGAGAGAAAGGTATACATCCCCTTGAGGCTTCAAAAGCAGGATATAAATTTAACAAATAACTAGGGTATGCCAGATGTACCCTAACACATATTTCTCTTCTTTGTGAATTGCAGTGAAACATTATTTTAATGGATTATTGGGGGAGGTCTATTATTTTTAAAAGGATTTCATCACAGCAATTTATCTCATGTGTGACCTTATATCATTCAGCAAATAGCTACAGATGGAAAATTATGAAAAGATTAACATGAATTTTGCTGCCTTTTCTGGAATGCAATGTTACTTCAGACAGAAATCCTAGTGGAAATTTGATCTGCTGCATTAATTAAATTTGGATCTGTTACTCTGAAGCTATATTACACTGAACTGCATGTGGCTTCAAAACGCTTGGGCTCCCCAAACTGGCTTCTTGAGCAATAAAAAAATTAGGGTGCAATAGAAACCCTACTGTTCACCCATACCCGAACAAGTGTGCCTCCAAGACATGGTCTGAAATTGTAAAATAATAGGAATTTTAATATCTTACGAATGGATAATTCTAAATCTGGGAGATCTTGAACTAAGCAACTAAGCCACCATTGTTTTCAGCTTTGTCCCACAGGCTCTGAAATTTTAGAGATTAATGGTTCAAGAAATCTGGCTTCCCTCCAAGTTCAACCAAACTTCTGATTGGCTTGCATTATGCTTCGTTCAAGAGCACAGTGTGATCCCAAAGAAACAAGTCAACCGTGAAGCAGGTTAATCAGTAAAAGAATAAAACTCTCAACCAGGAGCCCATGCTAACCTCAGGAACTTGGTGTCAAAGCTTCTCTCTGTTGGGCACTGATTCAAAAATAGTAGTTCATATCAAGCATGACATCTCTTGAAATAACAATATACAACAGTAAAATAGCAGAAAAGGGGACCCCCCTCCTATGCAGGAGCCAAGAAAATATACTGAACAAGTGACCGAAATACTGCAAATGGCAACAGCTCAGCTTGTTGAAAGGGAGATATATGGGGTTTAAACTAACATGCATATACCTCTTAAAGCAGAACTTATTTTAAAAAGAAATAATGCATACAGATGCCATCCTTTCTGAGGGAATATGAGGTTTCCTGGGGACTTTATCCCATTCATTTGTTGGAAAAACTTCATTGTATATTTTGTACATATGGAATGCATTACCTCAGCCCTTTCCAACGGGAATTATGGAAGCTGTAGTCCAAAGCACTTGGAGGTTAGGGTTAGCAGGGTTGCTCTGCTCCATACAAAGCTATATGAGGGGAGAACCAGTTTGGAGGCAACAGGCAGCTGCATAAATTTTATTAACATCAAATTGGATGGAAGGAAATTTTTCATGGAAAGCACATTGGTTGCATAATGTGTTAAATTCTCTCACAATCTTGTTTCTATTTATGTTAATGATTTTAATGGCTTTAAAAGGGTTTTAATTGTTAGTTTCATTGCAGACCACTCAGGCTCACATTTGTGAGACGGAAGACTATATAAATTAGATAAATAAACAAGCACTCTTTTATCCCAGTGCTTCTCAGCTTTGGTAAGTTCAAGATATGTGTGGACTTCAATTCTCAGAATTATGCTTGATGTGAGTAGAGAGATTATCTTTCTTGCCATCTAGTGTCCATCCAGAGTTTTGCAGGGCAGATCTGGTAACCCTATTTTAACTAACTCATCCACATACATCTAAGACCTACATAACTGACTAACTTCATTTGGGATCCATATTTGTGTTTGTCTAAAAGATGCAGAGCGAAGTGAGCAGCATAGCTGCACCAAGCAAGGAGTCACAGCTGATGAAGACCATAGCTGAATGCATATATGTTAAATATTCATTATCTATAGGAAGACAGAACAACCTTAGCAACCTTTCTAAGTTACGGCAGAACCCCTTAAGGATTCTTATGACCCAGATTTAAAGTTCTGACAGGTGGCCCCTTCTGAAATCATGCGATTGCATTTTGAGTGCTTGGCAAAGAGTCCACATTATGACCTCTATAATCATAATTCTGGGCATGATTACATTAGTAAGTTGAGGACCACCTGTACCCATTCCAGTTGGGCCAGATACATCACAAGCTGAATATCCACTTGGAATGTGCTATAAAATGAATTACTTCCATTTCCTTATCTTTCACAAAATCTAAGAAGATCTCAAACTTGTTCTGTCAGTCAAGGCTTGCTGGATTTTATTAGTCCAAAAGAAAACAAACTCAGTCCACACAAAATCAACAGAATTACTTTCTACTTCCTCAAATTTCATCAGTCCACGCCACAGCTATGCAAAAGGCACATAACATTACTTTTTCTGTTTTCCATTTACCAGGCTCTAAAATAATGCCTTCTCTGTGAGAAGAGTCATTTGATCCTTCAAATCTGCCATTCTTTTTGTGCAGTGCCAATATTCAGTATTCATAAATCCATTAAAAAACTTGATTTTTTGGTTGCAAAGAGGTTTTTTTCTGTCCCCCCCCTTCCTCTAGCTGAGCAAGGATGACGCCTTCCAATCTCATCTTCCTGGACCAAAACAGGCTGCTGACTCCTAAGGAGAAAAACAAACTGAGAAAACCCATGATCGAAAAAATGCGCCGGGACCGCATGAACAGCAGCATCGAGCAGCTCAAACAGCTGCTGGAGAAGCAGCTGCAAAGCCAGCAGGCCGGTTCCAAGCTGGAGAAGGCCGACATCCTCGAAACGGCTGTCGGCTACCTGAAGCATCAGAGCCGCTGGCAGAGTACAGGGTCCGCTCCCAAGGAGAGGGAAGTGGACTTCCAAGAAAGCTACGCCAGATGCCTTCAAGAGGTCTCCCGGTTCCTGCTCCTTCACAAAGTCCACCCCCAGACTCAGAAGAAGCTGGTGTGTCATTTTCAACACACACCCCTGCCCGCCTCGTCGTCTGCTCATTGGAAGCAACCCGCTCCCAAGAGCCTCCGATCTCTTTGGCGACCGTGGATGGAGTCCAATAGAGGATGAAGAAGGAAGGACTTGTCTCCTTCAATTTATTAGCCAGCCTCCTCTTGTTCCCTTCCTTTGGGGAAGGGTCTCTTCTCCCCTTTTGGAAAAAAAAGAAAGAATATTATTTATTCTCAAGAGGAGGAGAAGCAGAGGGTGAGGCTGGCAGATGGAACAGGGCAAGTGAATAAAGGGCCGGAAACGCACTAGGTGGCTGGACTTTTAGCCGCCTGGTCCCATGTGAGGAGAGTGTTCAGAAACCTGGTTTCCCTGCTGCTTTGTCTAACCAGGTTTAGCTGGTGGGAAAAAAAGTTGCTTTGCAACCCACCCACCAGCGTGGGCTTCCTAGGAACGGGGCGAGGAAGGGGGTGGGTTTGGGACCCCTTTTCCCTCTCCTGGGAAAAGCCCATGTCTTGCTTTATATTAAAGAGAAGGGGTGCTTAATGGTTGGATGTCATACATTTGGCAAGGAAGGACGGCCTGCGTTTGTGGGGCGCTGTGTGTGTGTGTGGGGGGGCAGTTGGACGTCTCCTTTCAGACCAGTGTTGTTGTGTCTTGGAGGGGGAGGACAAAGGAGGGCGTGTCTGGGGGGTCGTTTGTTCTGCAGTGGGCATACGGTGTATGCGGTTTGTTTGAGAAAATAAATACAGACCTGAAAAAAAAAACTTGGATTTTTTAAAGAAAATGTCCTGAAGTAACTTTGCGTGGCAACCCGGTCAGCTTCAATCTGGGAGGTCTGTTTCTAACTAAACAAATATATAGCACATCTGTACAACTTCTGACTCATAAAGATGTAATGCATATAGGCCAATTTTGATCATGTGACCATGGAGATGCTGCAAGCGTGTAAGCAGTGGTCATTAAGTCACTGTTTTCAGTGTTGTCGTAACTTTGAAAGGTCACTAAATGAATGGTTGTAAATCGAGGACTACCTGTATACTATTTTATACGATGGAAAAGGGAAACTTTAAAATTGTACAGGTAACATATTACAGAACTGCAGAATGCTTGTACTCAAAGGTTTTCAGTACTCATAACTTACCATGGAGATGTTGCAGGTGTGTGAGAAATGGTCATGGGGGAGATTACCAGTATTTTTTTTCTTTTTTCAGCAAAAAGTCCACAAGGGGTTTCTAGTCACTCATAAATGTAATGATTATCCTTTCTCCAATGAAACAAATTTTGCCACCTCTGCTAACTATGTCATCTTCATCAACCATTCCTCTGTTCCATCTTGGAGCATATAATAATCTTGCATTGTCATCTATAAAAGCAATTTTCCATAATAAATTTCTAATTGTCTATCCATTAGTACAACAAGAAAAACTCCAGTTTCAATTGAACATTAATCTTTAAAAAAAATTGTATCATGGTGTATATTTGAAACAAAAAAATCTATGTTTTTTTAACAGGTTCGCCAGGCATAATAAAATGACCTCCATATTAGTGCTAAGGAAATATAAAGGTAGACCATATTTCTTTTATATTAACCTCTTTTTATGAGATGAAAATTCAGAACTACCTTTAATGGAAAAAATTGTCTCTGGGAATAAAATATTTAGAAAAGAAATGATATCACAGGTACTATAACAGTAGACCTGTATGCTTACTTTTCCAATATGGATGTTTTTGTTTTGTTTTCTGTGGCTATTACATGTGGTATTGAATCAAGGAAGTCAGGGATCCCCAACCCTCAGGTCATGGATCAACATTGGTCCACGGCCCACCAGGAATGGGCCACGCAAGCAAACCTCTTCTCTGCACACAAGGGATCCAGGCAGTGTGCAAAGCCCTCCCCAGCCCACAGAAAACCATAAATTGATCCCTGGTGCCCAAAAGGTTGTGGGCTGCTGAACTAAGGAATCAAGTAAGCTAAATTAATCTGCTGATTTTTAGTCTTTTTCATTTCTTGCCATTTCACTGCTTATAATCAGTGTTTTTCAACATGCTGTCTGGGGGAATTCTGGGAGTTGAAGTTTACACAACTTAAAGTTGCCAAGTTTGAAAAACAATACCGTTTTCCATAGTAACCGTGCTATGACTTCTGTACTTCTAGTATTAGTAGCAAATGCGATTCTTATAATTAGTTCTTAATGTTAAAAATTATCACAAGCTTGTATCAGTAACCTATGTAACAATGAGATTGTTTCATATGTAAATTCTAATTCTGGTAATTTTATGTAACTTGCTAATGCTGCCAGTGAATTTTTCATGTCACAATAAAGCCTAGCCTTTTGATCTATTATTTTTAGTTTGATTATACCTTGTTTTACTGTTCATATTCCATTGTCATATTTTAGTTTGTCTATTTACTCCTCAAGATTATATTGGCCCAGATGCTACAGACTTTCAAAAAATCTATGCACTGAAATAATATGTGGGAATGGCCTTGGTAGAGGACAAGTAGTTAGGTAGGTAGGTAGGTAGGTAGGTAGGTAGGTAGAATGCCTACAAAATATTCAGATAAGAGAAGGCATAGCCAGCGGTTGCATAATGGGCAGAAAAAGGAAGCTCCAAAGGGATCCCCTTTTCTGCCAAGTTCTCATGTTACAATGGATATCCTGGGAGATTTCAAACTTGCAAGATTCTGTTAAAGTAGCCTTACAATAAAGTAGAATTAGATCATTTGGCAAATCTGGAACATAGTATAGAACAGAATACTTTATTAGACAAGTGTGATTGAACACACAAGGAATTTGTCTCCGGTGCACAAGCTCTCAGTGTACATATAAGCAACAAGTGATAAATCATGATCATCATAATAAAATACTATTATCATAAATCATAAGATGCAACACTCAGCGATAGTCATAAAATACTAAATAAAAGCAATCAACATAAATCGTAAGATATAAAACAACAAAGTTATAATCATAAGATGCTGAAGGAATAGGTAACAAGAAAGATGAGAAGGATAATAGTAATACAATCCTACTAGATGGTTTGATGTCCTAGGGCAGGGTTAGGCAACCTTGGCTCTTTTATGACACATGGACTTCAACTCCCAGAATTCCTGAGCCAGCACAAGTCATAAAAGAGCCACGGTTGCCTACCCGTCCTAGGGCATAAAAAAGTGTTGTGATCTATTTATTAGCTGTTTTCAGTTCTTTTTAATATCAATAATAATATCAATTCTTTTTGTTACATGTTAGTGTTACCAAGATTTACTATTCTAAGTAATCCCTATAATTATTATTATTCTGTGCCTTACTTATTTTTTGAACGGTTATAATTGTATCTATTTTATAGTGGCTTATAACTCAAAATAAAAAGATAAATAGTTATCAGGAGTTCCACTTGAAGATATCATTACTTGTTATTACTAACACTGTCATCAGATTTATTGAGATGCAGTAATCTTACATAAATTTATGTAGGATATAAAATAAACAATAAGAACTTTAAGCAATAAATATGCAAGTACATGTTGTATCTTTTTAAGATCTCTGAAATATAATATATGCCCTTTATAAATTTTAAGTACACTGTATTAGAAACATAGTCATGTTTAAAACAGACCCATAGGAATTGAGAATAGGAACTCATTACTCATTTAAACCTAAATGAATTCATCATCATTGGTGTGATTTAAGTTTAGAGCAAAACCATTAAACTAAGCAAAATGAAACACTCTCTATGCAGAATTTTTTTTTTAAAAAAACTATCTCTCTCTTGTACTATTTTTTTTATTTTTTGCTTGTAAAAATTCCTCAGGCTTCTTTCAAGAGTTTTGAAAAAGTTATGAAGGAATTTGGAAGGTGTAAACAGACCCCCCCCCTCCTTCCGTAGTGCTCTCCAGATGTCTCTGGCTTCATTTCCACAATCACAAGACAACATTGTCTTTGTACAGGCTGTGATCAGAATTGTAATAAAACAGCCAGGCCTGTGCAAAACTTAGCCAATATCTCCATCATCCTCATAAAAAGGAAAGTTAATATCATTATGTACTTTTTAAAAATAATGGTCAGAATTTGTCTATACTGAATACAAATATGATCCCTATTATCTATATAGTCTCCATGATTAGTTGAACTACAAGGATGTTAATAGAAATATTAACATATTCCTTACTTAGGAATATAAGTATTCTTTATCAATGAAGGATAATATTTGTAGCTCAAGGTTGAAATGAGGGGTCTTTGGTGCTCTCTGAGATTGCTTCTTTTCTTGCAGACGTTTCATTACCCTAACTAGATAACATTCTTTATGCTAGTAAAATAATATTTTAATAAACAGATTTCCCTTTTTTACTAATTCAGGAATGACCAGTCTAGATGATACTTTATGAATATACTTCTTTTAATATATGCTTATAAAATCTGAAACAAAGCAATTATTTCACAATTATTTTTGCACATTTACAGATTATGCAAGTATCATGACTGAGTCAGCTACAATTCCTGACATTTAGTTCAAAACAAACCCAATAGTTTAAAAATAGTTTTGCAACAGATAACTAAATCAAGTTTTACATTTCTCCTAATTATAGTCTTGATATTACCTCAATATTCAAAAATATCAAATGGGGGACTGTTATACTATTTCTGTCTAATTAACACCTCACACATCCCCCAACAAAAGAGTAAAAAGTTTATAAATTTTCAACCTACAAAGTGAGTCCTGCATGGGAGACTTGCCATTCATCACTGCAGTGACTCAGAGTGCATTAGATATTAACACTGCAATTAAGAAGCCTACATCATCATGCATTTTTTTATTTGCAATAAGAAAACCCATCTATTTTAGAAATCTGTGTATTAATTCTGTGCCAAAATCAATTTCATAATTTTGGTAGAAGTTCCTTGTCTTTGTAAAAGAGGCTCCATTAAAAAAAAAATCCTAAAGACTGAGTACCATTGTTTTGTGTCAATAACTTCCATAATTTTCATGATGCTGCAATTTGAAAAGGATCCATAGGAATTTCTTCATGATTCAATACACTGAATTTCTTCTGATTAAATGGAATAGCACACAGCTGGAGAGGCTATAAGCACGCAGGCAAATGACTGTTCAATGAAAGGCAACCTTTACACATACCCCTTGGCCACCTATAACTACATAAGTGCAAAAGCACAACACCCCAGGAGTTTCACCCAAATTCTCTTCCTTTGAAAGGAATTTCACAATCAAATCCTCTTCCATCAAACAGAATGATCACAGAATAGATTTTTTTCCCCTCCTGGGGCAGTTACGATTTCACGTCTCTTTATTAGAAATTCACTGAATTCCATGGGATATATTTCCAAAAAATATCAATAAACTTGGGTTTACCACACTTAAGAATTTAATCATCTATCGATTGCATCATTTTAATTATTGTCACCTTTAAGTTGGTCAAATTTGCTAATGCCTAATGATCACCTTAGCTTAGATCACCACAAAGATAAGAAACCATGAGTACAATTCATGCAATGCTTAGAAACCCAATGATCCTGATTAATTCTGTGTAACAGAGAATAATTGCTCTTTACTGCTTTCAAAAATCTCGCAATTTTGGAAATCACGGAAGTATGGTTGATTTTATTTTATTTTTAAAAAAACATCTTCCAAAATACGATGGCAAGAAACGAACGATCTATCTTCTCGTCATCTCTTCATATTGCAAATTTAGGGTATCGCAACTCAGCAGATATCGTTCCAATAGTTGGAAAAAATCGCCTTCCTAGAATACCATCCGTATCTCTACGCTACATTTAAGAGAGAGAGGAAGGGGAAAGGGGGGGGGGGGGAGATGAAAACGAAGAAAAAGAAAGAAAGCCACGGCAACTCCATCAGACGCCACTAGAGTTCTCCTTTTTCCGAGGATCCGAGGCTGTATCCTAAACCCTGTTTATCCCAGAAAGCTAGAAGTGTGCAGACGGCCAGGAGCGAGGGAGACAGAGAGGGGGAAAAAAAATCAGACACAATAAAACTCCGATGGGGAAAGAAAATATGTAGCAGGCGGAAGAAGCAGCCGCGGCCTGGAGCAGGAATTGCAAACTTTAACCTGGGCGAACTTCTTTTCCTCCGCCTGCAGAATCTGCAACTGGTAGAGACGCCGCCGGACAAGGTGAGGGACCTCGGCTTCAGTCGGGGTGGAGGAGAAGGAAGAAGAGGGGGGAAAGGAGGGGAGGGACCGAGGGGAATCAGCGAAAAAGCCCGCTTTTGCAATCTCTGCGGTACAAATCTTGAGTGTCTTTTATTCCCTGGCTTGGAGGGAGTAAGGAGAGAAGGAGGGACGGGGGCAAGGAGGGAGAGGCGGTGGCTCGGGGTGTTGGTGAGAATTCTTGTTTTTTCTTTTTAAAATAGGATGGAGGATTATAAACATGGCGCCTTAAAAAAAAAAACTACAAAACCCGGGTCTGCTAGAGTCAGCCGCGGGAGGGAGAAGAAGGTTGAATGCGACGGGGAGGAGAAATAAATACCGATGGGGGCAGAGATAGAGATGTAGCGGCTCTGGAGATGTATGTGGGGGGGGAGGAGGTTGCACAAAATCAGAATACAACGGGGGGGGAGAGAAGGCAGGGTACTAACCGCCTGGGGAGCAAGCCTGCTCGCTCTGGCAGAATACATGGGAGGGGGTCTCTTTCTCACTCCACCTTTCCTCCTTTCTTCTATCCGCCCGACCCGTTTTCTGGAACCTCGTGTGAATCCGGGGGTGCCCCTTGCATCCCGGAGCGGGAAAGGCTCATCTATTCAGCCTAGCTCCCGCTCGAGACGGGGGACTGCGGCGAGGAAGGGGCTTCCCGGACCGACCCCCCAACCCCTCCCGCCGCGGCGGCGGCCACCTGCGGGGAAGGGGAGGGAGGTCGCGGAGGAGAAAGGGGGTGTGCGTGAGCCCATCGCGAGGTGGGAGCAAAGGACGGGTTGAGGAGAAACTCCATCCCCGGGAAGGCCTGCTCGGACGGGGAACCTGGGAGTCGCGTGACCGGAGAGGCCCTGGGCGGGTCGCCGCTCTTCGCAGCTGCAGTCTTCCGGATGGGCCTCCCGCTCGGAGACGCCCGCGCTCGCTTGCTCGCCTCGCTGAGGCGGCTTTGGAGCAGGTCTGGGCCGGATAATGGCAGGCAGGCAGGGATGTGGGCGAAGAGGAGGAAAGACAGGCCTGAAGGGAAGGGGGCTTCGTGGTCTGGGCCGTAAAAGCCTCTCCGCTGGGCTCGGGTTTGGTTTAATCCTGACTTAAAGTAGGAAGGGGGAGTTTTTGCATCCCTAAATAAAAGGAAAGAAGGTTGTAGGTAGCCTTTGGAAGTGGAAGATGGTGGTGGTGGTGGTGCTGAGGATGTTCATAATAATCGATAGTAGCATCAGACTGTCCTGCTTTTGCAAGGATAGAGGGATTGAACTCAGCCTGCCTGGACTGAAATAATATGCCTCTTAGGAGGTTTGAAGGACACGGGTACCAACCTCCAACACCCCCCCCCCAAAAAACCCGAGACGGGGGCAAGAGGAGGCACCTTCCAGAGATCTTTCTGATCTTTATAGATTGCTCACGGAGAGTTGCTTTAGTCTTTCCTGGAAAATATTTTACTCGCATTTTTTTAATCAAGTTAGTAGATGGGGAGGGGGGTTAGTGCTAGTTGAGTCTATAATGGACTGACATAGTACCTATCTCCAGTTTAATGGATAGCAGATTTATGTTAATCTGGCTGAGTTGCTAATAGTCATTATTTTGTATTAATTAACACACTTTTGTTTTCCTTTTAAGGCTGTAGGGTTATCTAGAGAATAAAGTCCAAATCCATAAGCCAGAATGAACTTGGTGGGTTTTATTTGCTTATCTGTTCAATTTATAGCCCACCATTCCTTGAGCTTGCTAACAGTCATCCTTGCACAAGATTTCAGGAGGCCTGGAAAAGATCGAACAGGTTGTTCTCTTGTGGCTGGTTGTGGGGATTGAGATTCCTCTGTCAGATATGATTGGGTTGACCTGGTTTTGTGTTCTGCTCCAGCTGTAAGGTTAAGAATTATTATGAGTGTCTAAAGATATAATAATGTTTCAGTAACAGATTTATTTCCTGTCCACAAAGCCCAACCTTAATGTTTTTTTTCCATCTAACCAAAGCTGGACTTGCTTAAGTTCAACAGAGTTGATGCAGAATTCTTCAGGGGTTGTAGCTTGTGCTCTGGATTGGATACATGCCATTTATTTTTATCTATGGGTGTTGTTTCCTTGTCCCCCACTTAATTAGGTGTCCTTTGAGAAGGCATTTTCTTACATAACATCTCTATTTTAAACTACACTGAGCAGACAAGTAAAAACAATATTGATATACATGTTCAATTTTTCCACATGAAATGCATATTTAATCCAGGAGCTAATCCACCAATGATGTATAAATTGCAAACCTTTGCTCTCCAAAAGAAAGCAGCAAAACCCACATAATTAAATATAATATCAAATGATGAAAAATTAGATTTTTTATTTTGTTGATTTTTTAAAAAGACAACAGTGTCTCAAATATGACTTCCTTTAGTATCTGTGGTCTTATGACTATACTGTTCTATGTGACAGCTCATGTTTTAAATATCATTCCATACTGTAATCAAGTCAGGTAATGCTTGAAATCTCTCCATTTTGGGGTAGATTTATGAGACCATCTCTCCTCTCCAGGGCTGAATTGGAAGCCCACTCTTAAAAGTAGTATTTCAAGAGATCTTACAAGAATTTATGATTGGTCCTATCAGAGCCATAGTTGAAATCTGGAATAGGGTCAACTGGACAGTTAATTAAAAAAATCCTTTAATTTTTGCAAAATAGTTTTCAGTAATGAGAATTAAAACAACAAGGTAGATAGGTGGAATGCATTCTAGTGGATTTTATTCCGCTAGTCCAGCAGTTCACAACCTGGGGGTCGAACGACCCTTTCACAGGGGTTGCCTAAGACCATCGGAAAACATATTTCCGATGGTCTTAGGAACCGAGACACCGCTCCTTTATCCGTCTCCAGGCGGATGTAATGTGGACCAGTCACATGTGTAGAGAGCAGCTACTGTGTAGAAAGCAGTGTAGACCCATTTTAGCCTCCCACTAGTCGTCCTCTCTTAGCCACCTGACTTGGTGCTCTCGGACACCATCTTCTTTTTTCCACCCCCTCAGTTCCGTCTCCATTTAGCGCTGAAGTGGCGCCCTCTTTAAATTAGGCGCCCAGGCAGCCGCAGGTCCTGCCCTGAAGCCAAGATGGATGCAACCATTGGCAAGCAGGGAAAGGAAGTCACTGAGAGCAGCTCCAACGTGACATGTGCAGAAGCAAAATGGACAAGTGATTGGAGCTGCTGTCTCTTCAATCCTCGATCATGAGCAAAAAGAATCAGGTTTCGTATGTGAAGCCAGCTGAACCCTCTTTGAGTCGTTTCAAAGAGCAAATCAGCTATCGGGAGGGGCCATTGTGGATACCAAGGTAACAGCATCAAACTCCCCCTCCTCTTTTTCTGTTCTTTTGACCCGTCCTTTCCTTAAAATCCATCCCCGGATTCTTCGTTCAGCACGAGGTGGAAAGTGGTAGCCGCCCACCTATTCCCCACCAAGGCTGTGAGAGAGGGGTGGCAAGACTGGTGTATGAATTTTCTGAGTCGGGACCACACCTGAAATACTGCATCCAATTTTGGTCATCACACTACAAAAAAAGATGTTGAGATGTAGTTGCAGAATTTGGGTTTGGCTAGTCTAGAGAAAAGAAGGACTTGTGGGAGACATGATAGCAGCATTCCAGTATTTGATGGGCTGCCACAGAAGAGAGGGTCAGTTTATTTTCCAAAGCAAGGAACATTCCATTTCCAATAACATATTTTTGTGAAACAGGGTTTTCCAGCTTGTTGGTTATCAAGTCTAAATACAGAAGTAGACTTGTTGTGGAAGATGATCTTCATTGTGCTCTTGCACAGACTGCCCCGAGAATTTCTGATCTGGTGAAAAAGAAGCAATCTCAACCTTCGCACTGACGTCGACTTTTTACGCATACTGTCGCAAAATGTAGCAATGTAGTTTACTGTTGTTATATGTTATATTAAGACTGTTACCCATGCTACACCATGCTTCAAGACAAAATTTCATTTATTTGTAATTAGAAATAAATATTTCACAATATATAATTATGTATAATGTTTTAATTATGTTCAATTTGTAACAATGAAAATACATTCTGCATATCAGATATTTACATTACAATTCATTACAGTAGCAAAATTACAGTTATGAAGTAGCAACGAAAATAATTTTATGGTTGGGGGTCACCACAATATGAGGAACTGTATTAAAGGGTCGCGGCATTAGGAAGGTTGAGAAACACTGCACTAATCGTAACTGACTATAGGGGGTGATGTCATCTCCATTGTCTCAGGACATTTCCATGGTGATGTGGTCAACATGATGTCATGGAGTACTGTTACCTTCCCACAAAAGATGGATAGAGTGCATTTAAGGAATTATTATTTTAAAATTTTTGGTTGGTAAAACAGTTCATAATCAGCCCAGTCTAGATGCCACCATTGATACAGAGATAATAAAGAGTGGTATTCAAAAACTGGGCAATGGGTTGGACTAGAAGACCTCCAAAGTCCCTTCCAGCTCTATGATTCTGTGAAATTATTGTATTGACTGGAATTAGTTTCAGTTTGTGACATCTGAAAATTTGGAGAGTCTAAGACAGAGGTGTCAAACTACTGGTCTGCGGGCAGGATGCGTCATCCAGAAGCCGCACCCACCCCATTGCTGGCAATGGCAAAACTGTCCTGATACGTTGTGCGACGTCACATGACGTCGTGAGTTTGACATGTCTAAGAGATAGGTAAATATAGATCAGTCTTTAATCTTTTGTGATTAAAGTGGTTTGAAAGGCTGGTGGCTTCTTGGCTATAAGCAGCAATCCAGCAATTTTGTTATTTTCATCCTAACTCTAACCCCAATTAATTTCTGTTATTGCTATATTATATTTTTTATTAACAGGCGTCAAGTAAATTACAATTTTTAACAGTACTATCTAGGCTACATTAAATTAATAAAAATAATGGAATAAAATGATAAAGAATATTCCAATATTCTCCTTCTCGTTAAATTTTCTCTAGATCAGCTCTAATTTCAGAAAGTGAAATGTATACAATGAAAGCAGATATTCTGTCTGAAAATTACCTTGAGTTTGGAATATTACATAAAATTAAAGTTTCAATAGAAGAGTTTATAGTACTGCAATTTGCCAATTCTTTTCAATGCTAATAAACCTTTAAAATCATATTTATGAATTGGGTAGGCTTCTATTTTCTTTATAATTAATAAATGGCAAATATAACTGATGTAGCTGAAAAATCTAGCAGTCATTTTTTTTATAAAACCAATCCAGATCCTACAATCAAAAGGTGAAATTAATTTTTTGATCAGAAAATTGTTTATTTTGATTTGTTATAACATGTGAAACTTGTTTAAGTTGTTTTCTTCATATTTGAGGAGTTACTTGCCCAATCATAACCAAGTTTTCATATGTTTTTTGGACTGGCAATCTAAGTCTTGGGTATTTCTATCAGATAAAACATGAGAAAAATGAGATAATTCTGCAGGACATAAATTAACTTGACACTTTTCACATTGGCTTCAAAGTTAGGCTAAAAGCCAAAGATTGCATTCGTTGGCCTGATGAGTGATCTCTGTCTGATAGTTAAGACAATAACTCTTTTAGTTCTTCCTAAATTTTAAGTGATTTTTGATACCATCAGCTATGATATCTATCCATTTGAATTGTTCTGGACATTTGGAAATAGGAGCACTGCTTTAAATTGCTCTATTCACACAATCTCTCAGTAACATTTTTATGTTAAACACTAATACTGTTTTGCTATTGTTAATTGGCCATATGAGAGCAAATAAACTAAAACTAAATTCAAATAAGAGTAGAACTAATTGTAGAGGTGGCAGTTGATGTATCTCTCTGTTATAGAGCCAATTTGATCAAGTGATTAAGGCATGAAGCTAGAAACCAGGAAACTGGTCTTATCCTACCTTAGGTATGAAACCAAGCTGGGTGATTTTGAGTCATTCTCTCTCAGTCCAACTCATGTCATAGGGTTGTTATTGTGTGAAAAATAGTAGGAGGAAGGAGGTTTGGGTATATTCATCACCTTAAGTTATTTGTAAAAATAATAAAGGCTGGCTGAAAAAAAACCAAAATAAATTTTCAGAAACTAGTATTTAGTTTGAGAATGTTCCTTTGATTTCTTAGATTGAAGCCAGAATCATCATCTTTCACTTTTGGTCAATACCTTCACTTTTAGAAGGAAATAATCTAAAGTGATGTAAATATAAAATTGCCTCTGTGGGTTTCAAATCGCACAAAATTCTGGAAGAATTCTGCTAAAAACATCATACTGGCTACCAGTTTGTTTTCAAATGGGATACAGTTTGCTGGTTGTTCTCTTTGAAATGTTGTTTGGCTTGGGCTCAGATTTCCTGAGAAAATGCCTTTGTCCCCAAGAAGTTTCTGTCCTCATCACAATTACTGAATTCATTTGAAGAGGTGTGTCTATACCTACCACAGGTTTATCTCATGGCAACTTGATCCAATTCTTTGGAATCAATTCTGAACTGAAAAAAGTAAATTCTTTGCTTGCTTTTAAACTTTAAAACTATGGTTTTGGACAGGCATTTAAGTTTTATTTTGATCTATTTTAGTTTCATGGTTTTAAATTGCTTTTAAGGTTTAATTTTTGTGTTTGTAAGCTGTCAAGAGATTTTAGTACTGGTATAATACAGTCTCATACTATCTGTACTACTACTAATAGTGATAATATTGTGTGATATATGAATGTATTTGGTTGGGCTTGACAAATGAAAACTAAATCTGAAGCATTTTGAGTTTATATTTAAAGTAATTTTAATTTAAATATTCTAAATGCATGGCATGATTCTATTACTGTGGCCAGTTGACTAGTGTACTGGCTATAAATGTTATGTTACAGTTTTCACTTTATAATAGCCTAAATCTGGGTTGCAAAGTTCTAAATTATCAATTATGTCAATACTGCCTCTTTCCATTGGTCATCCAGATTTTTCAGCACAGATATTGCATGCTTACAATGTTTCATCTTTAATTTCTATTTGTCATCATAGCAGCCTTCGATTAAAGAGAAGTTTAAGTTACTTACGGTAGGATTTTCATTAAGAGAGACTGAGTGTTCAAAGCAATGTTCCTCAGCTGTCTCAGTTCACAATAATTTCTCTTTATGTAATACTGCCAGTATTTACATTTTGTTTAAAGTACAAAAAGTGATAAGTTTCCATAAGTAAAGTAGAGTCATTGTCAACAGTGTGGACAGATTGATTACAAAGACCAGGAGTTCATACCTATTGTATCTGAGAAGCTGAACTCAGATGCTTTGAAGGCATGTAGAGAATTGGAGAGAATAATTTGCATTAGAACATAATTTGGAGATTTAATCTCCAGAATCTCCATTTTAAACGTTTCTGCTGCTGTGCTTAGGAATGTTTTTATTCTGGTAAAGAAATATATGGCAGTTTAACCTTCGGGAGGAAATTACCAAAAGTCTTTCCAAGAATTCCATACTTAAATTTATTGGAGTCTGCTCAAATTTATTGAATGTAGTGGAGGTGGATGACTTAACAATTTTTACTTTATCACTTTATTATATTTATTCAGAAAGTGTTAATATCTGAAGCAATGGCTTCAGCTAATACTTAGAATTCTTTTGATCTTTTACTACGGTGTTCCAGGTAGGACCAAAATATTTTTGTAGTCCATTTTTCCACCTTATTATTGGTTGTTTTAAGTTATTAGGCCTATAATGATTAGGCCTGTGTTCAAATACACTTTTCTATAATATAGTATCTCAGAAAGAATTAGGTTAATGTGTTTAGGCATACTATTTATTTGGAAAAGATTTAAGCAATAAATTAAGTGCATTTAATAATAGGAATGTATACTAGAACAAATTAATCTAGATTAATTCCCTCAAATGGACAGTTGCCAAAAGGTTGAAAATGAATAGAGATTATTCTGTATATGGTATTTTTAAAGAGATTAATAGTTTTTGTTACTGTATTTTCCTGGCACTCTCAATCTAGCAAAATGAAGACTTTAAAATATTAGGGCATTAGGAAATGATCCCATGTTTATTTGAGCATGGTAGTATTGCCTAACTTTATCAGAGTTTTTCATTATAATTTTATAGAATTGGAAGGTGAAAAAAAGCACTAATTTAAAATGGTCTTAAAAAAAGTAGAAACACTCAGGACATCAAATTATTGAATACATTACAGTATGGTTTGTATTTTGGTATTTTGACATTGGAAAGTAGTCTTCTGCAGGTCTGGTATTATTTATTGTGACATATAGTAGAAATAAGATGGAAAAAACCAGATGGAAAAATTTCTGAAAAGTACCAATTCTTTTTGCTGAATGTTCATCATTGTAACTCTAGAACTCTTATACATAGCAATTTGCAAATGTTGGTCAATCCTTTAGAGCAGATATGTCAAACACAAGGCCCGGGGGCCGGATGTGGCCCGCGAAGTGGTTTCATGTGGCCCGCGAAGCCATCCTGGAAACAGTGAGGGAACAGCCCCCACTGCCTTGGCCCTTGCTCTGGCTCAGGCCGGGAGCCAATATACAATTTTATGGTGGCCATCTATGCTGAAACACATTCAGTCTTAGCTCCACAAGGCCATCTAGAAACAGCAAGGAACCAGCCCCTGCTGTGTTGACCCCGTCCCCTGGGTGCATGCTGGGGAGGTGACACCCTTTGTGAGGAATGAAGAAATGGACCATGCCTTGGTGCTTGCCCTGGTCCTACCTCCTTCTGCCAGAGACCCTCAGATCTGTCCCACTCCTGCCCAGGCCCCCACAGGCACCCTTGACCCGAACAATGTAGAGCTGGCCATGCCCACCCAGTAGGCCACACCCACTCCATCCACGCCCACTCAGTAGGCTGCACCCCCCCTGGCCACACACACCCCACCCCCCCGAAGGCAACCGCAATGCTGATGCGGCCCTCAATGAAATTGAGTTTGACACCCCTGCTTTAGAGCCAGTGATGATCTAAGAGAATACAGTTAGTTTGTGGAGTTCTTGGTGGTGAACTTAGTGGTTTTCTTACAGATATTTCATTACCAAACTAAGCAATATCATCAGTGCTGTGATGCTATGTTTTGTTTGTTTGCTTTACTACCTTGGAGGTACAGTACAGTCAGGATCATCTGTTTCACAGGCTTGCATTTAAAACATGCTAAACCATCAAAGAAATGATTACCTATTTGCTGTGAATGTTCATGGGATATCTGATGGCTTGCAGCCTTACTATGCTGTCAAATATTTTACATTTGAAGTAATAAGCTCTACTTTTTAATGAGCTATTCTTTTGTAATCTGCATAGGCAGGCACCTATTTTTTGCTTATCATTGTTGGTACTTGTTGATTATCTTACGATTTATTTGCAGATTATGTTTCTGTTTTCATTGTTGCACAGGAATTTAATTGCTCACTGTTGTTGTTATATGTTAGAAAATAAGTGTTTTTTCCAATTAATTAAAAGCAGTATTTATTCTAAGATAAATCTATTGCAATGCAATCTAACACTGAAGAATAATCATAGCATTTCTTCAAAGGCAATGATGATAATTCTTATAACGCTGCTTGTTACAGTTTTGTGTAGAGTTTTGTCATTTAATGAATATTTGGAATGATAGTTAATTTTATTGGTTGCTAATTAGAATGGCTGTATATTCTAAATAAGTTCACAAGACCAGCTTGGTCTGTTTACTGATAGAAGGCTTAGTGAATTATATGTATTGACTATCCTGGTTTCTTAAAAAGTGAATTGCTACAAAAGTAGAAGAATGGGAAATGTGTTTATGGACTGGAACGATATGTTGCACTCCTTAGTGGGAACTTTCGCTTTAGTATTACTTTATTTAATGGTTTATTTAATTTGATTTGATTTGTATCCCACCTTTTTGTATTGGTGACCACATAGCAAAAACTTCAGAAACAATACAATACAAATGCGTCTGGTGGCGCAGTGGTTAGAATGCAGTACTGCAGGCTACTTCTGCTGACTGCAATTTGGCAGTTCGAGGCTCACCGACTAAAGGTTGATTCAGCCTTCCATCCTTCTGAGGTTGGTAAAATGAGGACCTAGATTGCTGGGGGTAATATGCTGACTCTGTAAACCACTTAGAGAGGGCTGTAAAGCATTGTAAAGTAGTATATAAGTCTAAGTGCTATTGCTATTGCCAAATACGTTTTACTTGCCAGAGAAATGTAATGCTAATACCGGTATGTATTGGTAGGTATGCCAGCCTCAAAAGTCTGGGTGGTCAAACACTAAATATGCTGTCTGGTAATGTTGTTAAGAATCCTCACAGAATAAGGTTGCTATAAATTGTATGTTTAATAATAAGAAGAATGATTTGTTTAACAGATTTCTGGATGTCTTGCCTCCTTATAATCGCTACTTTTGGTGTGTTTTAAACAGTGTCAGTCTCCCACAAAGTGCAAATTTAGATCCAGCTTTTTCATTCAGGAATTTTATGCACTCTTCTAATTTTGACTTCAACTATAAAGGCTAGTGATAAAACGTGGGCCTGACTTTATTTCTGGAATACTGGAAATGATCTTCATTGTTCAGATCTACAAATTATTCTTTTTATTATCTTAACATTCATTAACATTTCTGGTAACAGCAGTTGATTTAATTTCATTGTTTTGCCTTATAAAATTATCAGTAATAAAATATTTTTGTATTCCTCAATAATTTTTAAATTTGAAGCTTTTTTTGAGAATGTAATATAAATTAGAACTTAATTTCAGTCATTGTTTGAAAACAAATATTTTTATTCAAGTTTATATTCCTTTCATCTGTCAAATTACCTGGATAGTTTACACTTGGCAACAATAATACATAGTTGCCAAAATGTGGATATATTAAAGCAATGATCAGTAAAAATGGCTAAAAATATGAGGCACAATGAACTTAAATAAATTACTTAAAATATATCTTTGCATAGGACAAAAAAATCTTATCTGTCCCTTTTTTATTATATGTATCAAGCAGATCAGGTAATCATTAAAATTATCACTATGGAACTATAACATGATTTATTACAAGTTCTGTTTTCAGCTCATATATTTCTGTTCAAAATGAATACAGATTGTAAGATTCAAACAATGGCATTTTTCTTCCTAGGTATGCATTAGAATTTACAGTATTGAATTCTGTAGTGTTTTTATGTTAAAAGTCTTGGTCTACTTCTTTAAAATGCTTTTTATATTTGGAATTTTTCAGATGCTAGATTACAACTAGACAATTCCCAGCTATCATGACTAGCAACATCTTGGCAAGAAGAGGGGGTTTTAAAGAAAAAAAAAGGTGATTTATACATATGAGGACTTGGAATCTATTCGTCATCAAATTATCATTTCTGGAACTTCATCTACTCTTGGTCTATTATTGTGATGCCTGGTTCATTGGCCATTGCCTGCTTGTCTGTCTGGATCCGGAAATCTCATAGGATCTTAGCTTTCATTTTCCACAACCTTTTGTGGGATCTTCCATCTAGACCTAGGAGGGTCTAAACCATATTCTGTACACATATTTTGTACCTGTATCCAATGACAGCTACTTGGTTATGCCGTTCAATATATGCTGTTCCTATCTGCATCTTACACCTTTCCATTATGTGTTGGACTATCTCTGAAGCCTCTGCAAAAATAACTAGAGTAGAGTAGAGTAGAGTAGAGTAGAATAGAATACAAAGGAACCTTGGAGGTCATCTATTCCAGCCCCCTGCTCAAGCAGGAGAACCTATACCATCTCAGACAATTGACTGTCTAGCCTCTTTTTAAAAATCTTCAGTGCTGGAGCACCCACAATTTCTGAAGGCAAGCTATTCCACTAGTTAATTGTTCTCACTGTCAGGAAGTTTCTCCTTAATTCCAGTTGCTTCTCTCTTTGGTCAGTTTCCAACCATTGTTTCTTGTCCTGCCCTCTGGTGCTTTGGTAAATAACCCCCTCTTCTTTGTGGTGGCCCCTCAAATACTGGAATATTGCTATCATGTCTCCCCTATTTCTTCTTTTCTTTACACTAGCCAAACCCAAGTCCTGCAGCTGTTCTTCGTATGTTTTAGTCTGCAGGCTTTTGATCATCTTAGTTATTCTTTTCTGATTTTTTTCCAAACTCTCAACATCTTTTTTGTGATATGGTGACCAAAATTGGCTGCAGGTGTGGTCTTACTAGGGTTTTATAAAGCAGTACTAATACCTCACGTGATCTTGATTCTATGCCTCTGTATTCTAAGTCATTGATGAATATATTGAAGAGTACTGGGCCTAAGACGGAATCTTGTGGTACCCCACCGCTTACTTCTCCCAATATGGATATACTGGCATTGAGGATTACTCGTTGAATACAGATTGCCAGCCAGCTACAAATTCATCTGGTGGTGATGTTGTCTATTTTTCTAGCTTACCAAGAGGTAGGTTGTCGTCTATTTCATCAAATGCCTTACTGAAGTCTAAGTATACTAAGTCCACAGTATTTCGCTGGTCTATTAGTTTAAGAATGATCTGTTTTTGTTAAAGAATGATCTGTTTTTAACAAACCCGTGCTGGCTACTAATTATAACTTTGTTTTCTTCTAGTTGTTCGCAGATCTGTTTTTTGATTATCTTTTCTAGGATCTTCCCCGGATATTGATGTTAAACTGATTGGTCTGTAGTTTCCTGGGTCTGTTTTTTTTCCTTTCTTGAAGATGGGAACCAAATCAGCCCTTTTCCAATCCTCAACTACTTCCCCCGTTGCTCCAGGATTTTTGAAGGATGTGGTGCAATGGTTCTGAGATAGGTGTTCTCTTACCATTTTATTGCTTATTTTAATTTTTGTTTCTGATTTGTCTTTTGCAGTGGGGTTTTTTTTGTTATGTTGTATGCTGTAATTTCTTTTTGTGTGAAGACTGATGGAAAGAATGAGTTAAGCAGCTCTGCTTTCTCCCTATTGCCTGTTATTTCCTTGCTATCTTCTCTCTTTAGTGGACCTACAGTTTCCTTAACTTTTTTTTGTTGTTAATATGTTGAAAGAAACTTTTTTTTTATTATCCATGATTTCTGTTGCAAGTCTTTGTTCATTCTGAGTCTTTGCTTTCCTGACTTCATCTTTGCATGTTCTGGCTGTCTGCTGATAATCAGCCTTAGTTATGTGTCCCTCTTTCCAGTTTTTGTATTTGTCCTTTTTGTCTTTCAGTTTGTCACAGAGATCTTTGTGCAGCCAAAATTCTCTTTTTGAATTTCTTGTTTTTCTTTTTCAGTGGTATTGTGTTGGTATGCGCTTTTATGATTGCATTATTCAGAGTTTCTCATGCTTCTTGGGTTGTTTTCTCCTTATGGATTTTTATCCATGGAATATTTCCTAGGTTCTCTCTGAGTTTGTTAAAGTCAGCTCTTTTGAAATTCAAGACACTGGTTGGATTGTTTTCTATTGCTAGTGTTTGCATTATGTTAAATTCCAGTATGACATGGTCACTTTCGCCCAAGGTTCCGGCAACTTCAACTCCCTCTATCACTACTTCTTTATTAGTTAGAATTAAGTCCAGTATGAATTTATGTCTAGTTCCCTCCTCCATCTTTTGGATGACAAAGTTGTCGGCTAGGTTGGTTAGGCATTTGTTTGACCTCCTGTTCGCTGCAGAGTTTGTCTCACAGTTGATACCTGGATAGTTGAAGTCTCCTATTACTGCTGTGGTATGCTTCCTACATACATTTGTTAGCTCGTTGGCAAAGAGTTCATCTATTTCTTCTGATTGGTTGGGCAATATACACCTATGGTAATGTCACTTTTTTCCTCTTTTATATTTACCCATATATATTCTGGATTGATTTTATCTTGGATCATGTGCATTTCTGTAGATATGTAATGTTCTCTTACAATATAGTGCAACTCCCCCTCCTCTTTTTGTAGACCTGTTTCTTTTGAACAATTTGTATCCATCCATTCCAGTCATGGGTTTTGTCCCACCAGGTTTCTGTAATGCCAACTATGTCTTACCCTCCCTCGTGTACTATTGCTTCTAGTTTGCCCTGTTTGTCCCCCAAGCTTTAAGCATTTGTATATAAGCATTTAAGACTTTTATGCCTGTCTATGGATATGTTTCCTGCATCTCCTGATTGTTGTTTGAATTTTTCTTTTTTTTATCACTCCCTACCTCATTTTGTTTTCTTGGGATTTATGATTGGTTTTGGGTTCTATAGATTCTAAAGATAGGTCACCCTTCCCCCTCAATTTTAGTTTAAAATTGATGAGTTGGGTCAGTCTTTTTCTGAGTACATTTTTCCCTCTTTTTGTGAGGTACAGTTCATCCTTTGCCAAGAGTCCTTTGCATAGGAAATGCAGTCCATGGTCCAGGAAACCAAAGTTTTCTTGGCGACACCTACACTTTAGCCAATGGTTTATTTCTAGAATTCTTTTTCCCCTCGATGGGTGCTGACCTTTCGTTGGGAATACTGATGAGAACACTACTTGTGCTCCTAGCTTCTTAACTTTGTTGGCTAGTTGTGTGTAATCTCTCACTGTTGTACTCAGGTTCTTTGTTTTGTCATTCGTCCCAGTGTGAAGGAGGAGGAAAGGGTAGTAATCAGTAGGGCTAATTATTTTGGTTAGGTTCTCAGCCTCATCTTTGATTTTTGCTCCTATTACCAACACTTGCCTTCCTTTTGGGGGTGCAGTCTGGGGTGCTTTTCTGTTTATCTCTGGTGTATTTGTTGATGTGACTTTTTAAGGTATAATGTACAATGTATTAAGATGAGAAAGGCTTCCCTAAAAATATGTTAGAATGGTGGCTGCAACCTTTTGGGTACCAGGGACTGGTTCCATGGAGAGAGGAGACATGGTTTCACGTGCTACCTGTGGATTGGACTTCGCTTGTTTGCACGGCCTGGTTTCTGGCATGCCACAGACTGGTGCCGGTCCACGGAACGGGGCTTGGTGACCCCTGTGTTAGAATAAACATTTTACCCACATAAATCTTTAATATCCTTCCATGTCAGGTTTCATATTGTTCCTTAGTATATTTGTGCCTATATTGCTTCCCAATTTAGTTTTACTAGTGATATGTATAATTTCATGCAAAATTCCTCATGCAAATCCATTTCTTTTCAAGACATTGCTTGCTTAATAATCTTTAGTTTTTGTTTAAGAAAATGTATGATATGTTATTAGACAAATGCTGTTGGGAAAAAATCATTTCATTAAGGAATACCACTTTTAATCTTGTGAATTCTAAGAAGCTGAGGTGTAGAGTCAGTTGATCAAAGTGTCAAGAAAATATAAATATTCCAATATTTTGTACCACATTTTTGAAAGCATGTTGCCATTATATTTATATCTTACTATATCTTATTATTATGAAGGCTACAATTTTGAATTGTAACATTTTTCAATCTCTTA
This sequence comes from Bothrops alternatus, assembly GCA_034064705.1. Classification (NCBI taxonomy): domain Eukaryota; kingdom Metazoa; phylum Chordata; class Lepidosauria; order Squamata; family Viperidae; genus Bothrops; species Bothrops alternatus. Next base: position 5,122,812 of record JARGCV010000179.1, read on the forward strand.
GACTTAGAGTAGTGTTTCTTAAGCATTTTTCTCTCTAGACCAGGAGTCGGCAACCTAAAAGGGTGAAAGAGCCACTTGGACCCGTTTCCCTAAAAAAAAACAAAAACCTGGGAGCCACAAAATGTGCGCATGCACACATGCATGTGCACACATGCGTGTACTCACCGGAGCTTGATTGAAGAATGGAGCTAAGGCGACACATGCACTGGCCCTGCCCGCGTCCAGCTCTGCCTGGCTTCTCCCCTCGGAAAAGACTGCTTTCTCCCCTTTGCTGAAGTGGCGAGCGGGGGGGGCTTGCCTTGGGCACTGCGGGGCTGCTGGAGGCTGAGGCCCCCAAAGGCGCGGACCAGGCTATCTTCCATAGTGGGGGAAGGCGACCGCAGGAGCAACAGCCTGCTCATCTCCCCCAGCGATGGCAGTGGCAACTGTGGAGCCATCTGGTGGTATTTATATGGCCCTCCATGTGAGTGAGATAGGCAGGGCTGCCCCGCTCCACCCTGCCCTAGTTTCCCCAGAGCAGAATTGGGGCCGCGCCAAAGGAGCCGGCTGAAAGTGGTGCCTTGGACTACCCCTCCGAGGACAGCACTTTGGAGGAAGGCCGGAGTGCGGCACCCTTGCCAGAGAACTAGTCAGCTCCACTAACTAACATGTGAACCCCACGCTAAGAACGGCCTTGCCTAAACTAAGCTCAATCGGATAGGAAAGTTACAATCCGATGGAGGCTCCTGCAAAGTGAGCTCGGTCATTGGGATCATGCAGTTCAGTGGGCTTCACCCCCCCAAGCTATTAATTCAGAACCAGGTAGTGCTTGGCTTGCAATCGGTTGCACAAAACAGGTTGATAGGATTGCAGCCAACAATAGGATGTTAGAGCCGGGCAGACGAGCGAAACCCTGAAACCTTTTGCGTTCCTTTACAAAGAGAAGACACTGGTGGCGCATGGCCCCAGGGGGAAAGACAGCTCCGAAGGGAGGCAGCCACGTAGCCAGAAGCCGGTGGTCTCAGTGGAGCAGCATGGGAGACCTGCTGGTTGGTGTGGGAGGCTCCAGTGTTGCCGGTGAGCAAGGCCTGGCGTCCGCAGCCCAGTTCCGCACCTCAACGATTAGCTGGACTGGCTTTCACTTCTTTGCAAATGTTTTGGGGTTTTGCTCGCCGCTTAGTTCGTGCTGCCCAGTGTCTGCCTGCCTGTAGGCCTTCGTGCTTCTTCCCTGAAGCATGCAATTGCTCAGACCCTGTCCGAAAAGGTGCTGCTTCCCTGGCAGGAGCCAAGTTTGCAAGCCTCGTTGGCAAGCTGAGAAAACCAAAGGTCTGGAGGCTGATAGGGGAAGGGGTGGGGGGTATCCGGGGCCTAAAAAGTCCTCCAGGACAGGCTTGGGGCCGGCCCTCTTTCCCCGGCCACAGGAGAAGGGAAGGTTCAGGCTCTCCACCCGGGCGGGCAGGCGAGAAAAACCCCGAAAGCAGGAGGGAGCCCTCCGGACCTTCGGTTTTCTCGGCTTGCCAACGAGGCTCCTGCCAGGGAAGCAGCACCTTTTGGGACAGGCTCTGAGCAATTGCATGCTTTGGGGAAGGAGCTTCCCTGGCAGGAGCCGGGTTTGCAAGTCTTGTTGGCAAGCCGAGAAAACCGAACGTCTGGAGGGTTCCCTCCTGCTTTCGGGAAAATGTTTGCAAAGAAGTGAAAGCCAGTCCAGCTGGTTGTCGGGGTGCGGAACCGCCAAGCCTTACTCACCGGCAATGCTGAAGCTTCCCATGCCGACCAGTAGGTCTTCCGTGCTGCTCCGCTTGGACCGACAGCTTCTTGCTACAGGACTGACTCCCTCCGGAGCTGTCTTTCCCCCACATCCTGTCTATGTCGAGCCCATGGCGAACAGCGTCCCACAAACCAAAGAAGTTGAACCAATCAATTCAAACTTCTTTCGTGAGAAGTTTGAATTGATTGGTTCAACTTTTTTAGTCCTTTTTTTTGGCACTGCACGTGGCTGGGAGCTGCAGGAGACAGCTGAAAGAGCCGCATGCGGCTCCGGAGCCACGGATTGCCGACCTGTGCTCTAGACATTTCCCACTTTTAAAAATTATGGAGATTCCAATATGGGTTATATTTATCAATAAAAGTAGTCCCTGTTGAACGATTACTTGTTAGCAACTGTTCAGAGTTACAGTCGTGCTGAATGATGGGAATTTACAAGGCTCTTCATAGTTACATGGGTCCCTATGATCACATGATTGCGATATGGGTGCTTAGCAACCCCCTTGGTGTTATGACAATAGCATAACATAAGTGCAATAGCACTTATATATTGCTTCATACTGCTTTACAGCCCTCTCTAAGCAATTTACAGAGTCAGCAGATTGCCCCCAACAATGGGGCAATTGTTTACCAAACTTTGAAGGATGGGAAGCTGAGTCAACCTTGAACCAGTCAGAATCGAATTCCTAGCTGTGGGCAGAGTCAGCCTGCAATATTGCATTCTAACCAGTGTGCAACCACAACTCCTATAATCATATAATCGTGGAATGTCCCATGGTCATGTGGTCATGCAGTGTCCCACAGTCATGTGATCACCATTTATAGCCTGCACAGCCAGCTTCTGACAAACAATGTCAAGGGCGAAGCCAACAGGAGATTACAAATGAAGATTACATAACACAGAGCACTGCAAATGTGCAGGATTCTCTTAATGAGAGTAACTGGGAACTATCACAATTTCCAACATATATAGGCATGATCATGTTATATAATTTACAACAGCATCACATAGCAACAGATTTGGCAGTCCCAATTACCACTGTTAAGCAAGGATTATCTGTATTTACCATCTTAACAATTAAAATTGACATGTTTGCTGCTGTATCACTTCTCACAGTTTGAGAGACCTGTAAGATTGTATTATTTTTCAATATAGGCTGGCAAGTATTTTTGATTCTCCAGCACTAGGAGATGGAGAATCCACCAATGGGTTATGACTGTATTCCTGCCCAATCAGATCAAGTCAGCCAAAGCTGCCACACCCCTTCCTGGACCCTAGATCCCAGTTTTTGACTTGATCTGGCCAAGGATGGAATGAAACATGGCTCCTAGGCAGGATACAGTCACCTATTGGTGGATTCTTCATTAGTTTAGAGCAGGATCTAAGAAATTTTATTCAAGCTTAAGCAGGGGCTGGGAGCTTGTCTCCTAGCCTCCCCTAAAAGAGGCAAGCTACAATTAAGCGGGGGGAAGGGGCTCCTTCTCCTTTCTTCCCCACGTGGCCCCCTTCCCCCCCCTCCGTTCCAGGGACCATGGGGATTGCGTGGAATTCTAAATGCGGTGCCGAATGGCCTCACGGTTCGCGTTGCCCTCTCCGTTTCAGGGATCGCGGGGAATTTAAAATGCGGCGCCAATCAGCTGATCGACGGTCTATGTGGCCTCGCGGTTCCTCAACAGGAACCGTGGGGATTTTGAACAAAGAAACCGGCGCCGATCAGCGGCGGATCGCACCGCGGGGATTTTGAACAAAGAAGCCGGTGCCGATCAGCTGATCGGCGGCCGATTGCAGGGCTCTATGTAGGCCTTGCCAGATCGGGGGTTTCTTAACAAGGGAACCGGCGCCGATCAGCTGATTGGAGGCCAATCGCAGGGTTACAGAGGCCTCGCCGGATCGTCTTAGCAAAGGAAAGTGAGGGGGAAGCGGCGGAGGCCACAGCGGCCGCCATCTTGGCCACGCGGCGCGAACTACCACAGAGGACGAGCAAGGGGGGGAGGCCCACAGGCATTAAGCCCTCCAGGAGGACGCCGGGCTCAGCCGAGCTAGTATCCAGGCCTACCTAGGCCTTTTCATACAACCTTAAACCCCTTTCTCAAGCTCGGTGTCTCCCATTGCCTGATTGTTAGCTCTATTGGCTCCACTCGGATTCCAGGCACCCCCATTAGTGTGTCTGTCCTTATCTGAGCAATCGATACGTGGATTCCAGGCCCCCCCCCCACAGTGGGCCTGTTCTTATCCACCGTATTTCTAGCCGGATTCCAGGCACCCCCTGTAGTGTGTCTGTCCTTATCCGTGCACAGCCGCAGTTGGATTCCAAACGCCCCCAGCAGTGCGCCTGTCCTTATCCACACACAGGCTGTCCCTGGGTTCCAGACGTCCCCTGTCGTACGCCTGTCCTTACCCAGTGGGTTATACTCTCTAGATACCCGGGGACCCCTGTCGTGTCCCGGCGCTATCGGAGAATGGAGGAGGCCACCCTGACTGCTTCCTCAGCATCCCAGGCATCGAAAGACTCATACCTAGAGGAGCCAATTGCAGATCAGGGGATACCAATGTCCGAGGAGGAAGAGGACCCACCGGAGGCCCCCACCTCCGGAGGACTATTCAACGCTTCCTCCTTCATTACCTTGCTACGCAAGGCCGCATCCACCGCACACCTGGGACCCGAAACCCCAGCGGCAACACCCCCGATCCACAGGATACGGAGGCAGAGGCAGATCCTAACTTCGTGGAACCGGTCACGACTCAGCATCACATCCCTTGCCCCTCCATGTTCCTGAAAGCAATCAGGAGACAGTGGACATCACCAGCCTCTCTACCCGTGCCTCTTCCGGGTAGCACGGACAATGTTGCCACGAAATTGGAAGAGACACCAGAAGTACCTACCGTGGACGAACCCCTAGGGCCCCTAGTGTCATCCACTGCCATCTCAGGAGACCTTGCGGAGGCCCTCAAAGCTGAGGACCGCAAGAGCGAGGCCACGTTCCGCAGGAAGCACCAAGCAACCGCATGGGCGATCAGAGCCTCTACCTCCACCTCGTTTTTCATTAGGGCCTCCCACCGTTGGCTCCGACAGCTCCAAGAAAAAATCCCAGCGGAGGATCTCCGCACGCAACAAGATCTCAGCAAGCTAGTGGCGGCCGCAGAGTACGCAGCAGACGCGACTCTCCAGGCCGCCAGGTTTTCGTCCAGAGCTATGGCTTCCAGCATCACTGGCAGGTGTTTGCTCTGGCTGAAACATTGGCAGGCTGATACTAGGTCCAAGTGGAAACTAGCAGCGGCCCCTTACCAAGGGGGCAAGTTGTTCGGGGACGCCTTGAACCCCTACACAACAGAAAACAAGGACAAAATCAGACAAACTCAGACTAGATGGCAAAAAGATGTTAAGATGGGTTTTTCTTTAAAGGATGGTAAATTAATTAAACAAGTTAGAGATCAAAGAATTATGCATATTAAAAGATTATATGACGCACTAATCGAAATTGATTCTGGAACTGAATTAGTTAAAGACTGCATGATTAAGTGGGAACATAATTTTGGACAACCAATTATGATGGAAACATGGAAAAGGATATGGGTGAAAAATGTAAAATTCACACAAGCACAGCATTTAAGAGAAAATTTTTATAAAATGTTTTATAAATGGCATTTAGACCCGAAAAAATTATCACTTATGTATTCAGATGTGCAACCCAAGTGTTCGAGATGTGAATCGATGGACGCTACTTATTTTCATATTTGGTGGACTTGCAAAAAAATCAAGGCTTTTTGGATAAAAATATGGTGGATTCTTCAGAATATATTGAAAAAGCGTATTGAATTTTCATCACAGTTGTTTTTGCTTGGCATTGTAAAAGACTGTACCACCATAGAGACTAACTTGATTTTGAACTTGATTACTGCAGCAAGACTATTGGTGGGGCAATATTGGAAGACGTCTGAATTACCATCTATTGAAGAATGGACGTTAAAAGTTATAAATATGGCAGAAATGGCTAAGATTTCCGCATATTTGAAGAATCACTCAAATGAAAAATTTATGATGGATTGGAAAAAATGGATAGACTATATACAAAGGAAATTTCTATTTATGCTGTAAGCCGCCCTGAGTTCCCGGAATAGGGCGGCATAGAAATTTAATAAATAATAATAATAATAATAATAATAATAATAATAATAATAATAATAATAAAATATCAATTGATGAAATTACATTTGGTATATAGTTAAATAGTTATATTATAGGTAGTTTAGTGGGGTTTCTTGCGTTCCTACCCTGTATTCACTCTGGGAAGTCGGGGGGAGGTTGGAGGGTGTATATAATTTGTATACTATGTTTTCTCAACTGTAATCGGGGTTGATGTAAGAATATGTAACTATAGGTATTAAGGGGTTGCTCGGGTGGCCTCTGGGCACCACATCGGACGGAAAGAGGAAGGAGGAGTGAAGGTAGAGGTAAGTAGGAAGTTGGTAAGAGGGGGAAGAATGGGGATAGAGGTGGGTGGAGTATAGAGAAAGGAGAGAGGAAAGTAGGTAGATAGATGGTAAGAGGAGGGGGGAAGGTTAGGTTTAGGGGGATGTGGTGGTGGGGGGGTACCGAGCAGTTATATGGATTGTTTGGTAAATGTGCTATATGATTGTTTTCAGTTGAGTTATTACTTCTTTTTTCTTTGTAAAACTTTAAAAACCAATAAAATTTTATTCAAAAAAAAAAAGAAAGAAAACAAGGACAAACGTAGGGTCCTTAACCACTTGTTTAGGAGACAGGACAGGCGCGCCGGATCCTACCCACGGCGACAGCCCTTTCAGGCAGGAGCCAGGTAGTCATTCCCAGACATCCCAATCCTTTCCGGCCAGGCAGGATAGACAGGAGAGACAGGCTGAGAGGCAAGCCCCCAGACCCAGACAACAACCACAGGGCAAGCGTCCCTTTCGAGGCAGCAACAGGCCTTTCCGGCGCTCCAAATGACACCCCATCAGGACCTCCCATCGTGGGCAGGCTCTCCCTGTTTGCCCACCAGTGGGAGGTCACCACCATGGACGCATGGGTGCTCAACACCATCCGCCACGGCCTTTCCTTTGAATTTGTCTCCATCCCCCCAAATCGGTTCCTCCCTTGCCCAAATCCTCGCAACCGAACAAGGAGGGGGTTGATGGACGAGGCAGTGTACCATTTACTTCACATACGGGCCATAGAACCAGTTCTGCTCGTCCAGAGAGGCCAGGGATTCTACTCCATCCTCTTCGTCGTCCCAAAGGCATCAGGGGGATGGAGAGCCATCCTAGACCCCAAGGGGCTAAATTACCACCTGGCATACCACAAATTCAAAATGCAAATGCTCCGGTCCATCTTGGGAAGCGTAAGGAAGGGGGACCTCCTGACATCCATCGATCTCACGGAGGCGTACTTCCATATCCCGATCTCTCTGGTCCACCGATGGTTTCTATGATTCGCTTACAAGGGGCGCCACTTTCAGTACAGGGCGCTCCCATTCGGCCTATCCTCCGCCCCATGGGTCTTCACAAAGATTCTGGCAGCTCTAGCAGCCAGCCTAAGGATGGTGCCGGTCAGAGTCCAGTGCTATCTGGATGACATTTTAATCCAGTCCGCGTCACCCCAGGCCGCTGGGTCGGACCTAGAGGTGGTGGTAGGGCTACTTCAAAGTCACGGGTTCTCGATAAATTTTCCCAAAAGTCACCTAGTCCCTTCAACAAGGTTACTCCACCTTGGCGCCATCATAGACACCGTAGAGTGCCGGGTTTACCTATGCCATGAGCGCCGGGACAGCATAAGACGTTCGATCCTCCAGATTCGCAGGAGTCAATCCGTAACATTGGCCAGCTTATCCCAGTTGCTAGGAAAGATGATTTCGGCTATTGCAATCGTGCCTTGGTCCAGGCTCCCCTCCAGGGAGCTGCAATGGTTTCTGTTGCCCTTCCAGAGGCGAAACCTCAGCGCCTCCCTCCAAAGAATTCGCCTCCCGCTACAGGTACTACAGTCCCTCAGATGGTGGCTATCACCAGCCATAAGCAGAGGGTCAGACTTCAGGGAGCCGGACCGGATAATACTCACCACGGACGCCAGCCTCTTCAGCTGGGGAGTGCACCTTCATTCACAATGGGCACAGGGCCGGTGGTCCAGGGCGGACCTCCGTCACAGCATCAATTGGCTCGAGTTACGGGCCATCCACCTCACCCTCCGTCACTTCCAGGGCCGAGTGGCGCGCCAACACGTCCTGGTCCTCACCGACAACGTGACAGCCAAGGCTCATGTAAACCGTCAGGGGGGCACTCGGTCCCGAAGCCTTATGGCAGAGGCCCTCCTTCTGGGAACCTGGGCAGAACACGACCTAGATTCCATCAAGGCCGATCACATATCAGGGGAAGCGAACACTCAGGCCGACTTCCTGGGCAGAACAATGGTGGACCACTCGGAGTGGCGCCTTCACCCGAGGATCTTCAAAGAAATCTGCCACCGTTTTCGGCTTGCCAGGGGTGGACCTCTTTGCTTCCCTGCACAACGCTCAGCTGCCCCGATTCTTTTCCCGTTTTCCAGCCAGAGAGGCGGAACAGACGGACGCCCTCCGGAGCCCGTGGCCTCAGGGCCTCCTTTACGCCTTTCCCCCCTACCCCTCCTCCCGGCAGTGATACGCAAGCTCATCAGGGAACGAGCAGAGGTACTCCTAGTGGCCCCCCAC